>CM050168.1:22327281-22962281 GCA_027410445.1 Discoglossus pictus
TCCCCTCCCCATACCAGGTCCTGTCACTCTCCTCCCATCCCAGGTCCCTGTCACTCTCCCTCCCCATCCAGGTCCTGTCACTTCTCCTCCCCATCCCAGGTCCTGTCACTCTCCTCCCCATCCCAGGTCCTGTCACTCTCCTCCCCATCCCAGGTCCTGTCACTCTCCTCCCCATCCCAGGTCCTGTCACTCTCCTCCCCATCCCAGGTCCTGTCACTCTCTTCCCCTCCCTCCCCACCCCTTGTCTTGTCACTCTCTTCCCCTCCCTCCCCACCCCTTGTCTTGTCACTCTCTTCCCCTCCCTCCCCATCCCAGGTCCTGTCACCCTTTCCCCTTATCCCAGGTCCTGTACTCTCCTCCTTACCCATCCCAGGTCCTGTCACTCTCCTCTCCATCCCAGGTCCTGTCACTCTCCTCCCCAACCCAGGTCCTGTCACTCTCCCCCCCCCCATCCCTTATCCCAGGTCCTGTCTCTCTCCTCCCCATACCATGTCCTGTCACTCTTTCCCCTCCCCATACCAGGTCCTGTCACTCTCTCCCCTCCCCATACCAGGTCCTGTCACTCTCTCCCCTCCCCATACCAGGTCCTGTCACTCTCTCCCCTCCCCATACCAGGTCCTGTCACTCTCTCCCCTCCCCATACCAGGTCCTGTCACTCTCTCCCCTCCCCATCCCAGGTCCTGTCACTCTCTCCCCTCCCCATCCCAGGTCCTGTCACTCTCTCCCCTCCCCATCCCAGGTCCTGTCACTCTCTCCCCTCCCCATCCCAGGTCCTGTCACTCTCTCCCCTCCCCGTACCAGGTCCTGTCACTCTCCTCCCCGTACCAGGTCCTGTCACTCTCCTCCCCATACCAGGTCCTGTCACTCTCCTCCCCATACCAGGTCCTGTCACTCTCCGCCCCATACCAGGTCCTGTCACTCTCCTCCCCATACCAGGTCCTGTCACTCTCCTCCCCATACCAGGTCCTGTCACTCTCCTCCCCATCCCAAGCCCTGTCACTCTCCTTCCCATGCCAGGTCCTGTCACTCCCCCCAGCCCTTATCCCAGATCCTGTCACTCTCCTCCCCATCCCAGGTTCTGTCACTCTCCTCCCCATCCCAGGTTCTGTCACTCTCCTCCCCATCCCAGGTTCTGTCACTCTCCTCCCCATCCCAGGTTCTGTCACTCTCCTCCCCATCCCAGGTCCTGTCACTCTCCTCCCCATCCCAGGTCCTGTCACTCTCCTCCCCATCCCAGGTCCTGTCACTCTCCTCCCCATCCCAGGTCCTGTCATTCCTCCTCCCCATCCCAGGTCCTGTCACTCTCCTCCCCATCCCAGGTCCTGTCACTCTCCTCCCCATCCCAGGTCCTGTCATTCTCCTCCCCATCCCAGGTCCTGTCACTCTCCTCCCCATCCCAGGTCCTGTCATTCTCCTCCCCATCCCAGGTCCTGTCTCTCTCTTCCCTCCCTCCCCATCCCAGGTCCTGTCACTCTCTCCCCTCCCCATCCCAGGTCCTGTCACTCTCTCCCCTCCCCATCCCAGGTCCTGTCACTCTCTCCCCTCCCCATCCCAGGTCCTGTCACTCTCTCCCCTCCCCATCCCAGGTCCTGTCACTCTCTCCCCTCCCCATCCCAGGTCCTGTCACTCTCTCCCCTCCCCATCCCAGGTCCTGTCACTCTCTCCCCTCCCCATCCCAGGTCCTGTCACTCTCCCCCCTCCCCATCCCAGGTCCTGTCACTCTCTCCCCTCCCCATCCCAGGTCCTGTCACTCTCTCCCCTCCCCATCCCAGGTTCTGTCACTCTCTCCCCTCCCCATCCCAGGTTCTGTCACTCTCTCCCCTCCCCATCCCAGGTCCTGACACTCTCCTCCCCATCCCAGGTCCTGACACTCTCCTCCCCATCCCAGGTCCTGACACTCTCCTCCCCATCCCAGGTCCTGACACTCTCCTCCCCATCCCAGGTCCTGTCACTCTCACCCTTCCCCATCCCAGGTCCTGTCTCTCTCTTCCCTCCCTCCCCATCCCAGGCCCTGTCACTCCTCTCCCCATTCCCTGTCACTCTCCTCCCCATCCCAGGTCCTGTCACTCTCCCCCCCCCCCAGCCCTTATCCCAGATCCTGTCACTCTCCTCCCCATCCCAGGTCCTGTAACTCTCTCCCCTCCCCATACCAGGTCCTGTCACTCTCTCCCCTCCCCCATCCCAGGTCCTGTCACTCTCTCCCCTCCCCATCCCAGGTCCTGTCACTCTCTCCCCTCCCCATCCCAGGTCCTGTCACTCTCCTCCCCATCCCAGGTCCTGTCACTCTCCTCCCCATCCCAGGTCCTGTCACTCTCCTCCCCATCCCAGGTCCTGTCACTCTCACCCCTCCCTCCCCATCCCAGGTCCTGTCTCGCTCTTCCCTCCCCATCCAAGGTCCTGTCACTCTCCTCCCCATACCAGGTCCTGTCACTCTCCTCCCCATACCAGGTCCTGTCACTCTCCTCCCCATACCAGGTCCTGTCACTCTCCTCCCCATACCAGGTCCTGTCCCTCTCACCCCTCCCTATCCCAGGTCCTGTCTCGCTCTTCCCTCCCTCCCCATCCCAGGTCCTGTCACTCTCTCCCCTCCCCATCCCAGGTTCTGTCACTCTCCTCCCCATCCAAGGTCCTGTCACTCTCCTCCCCATCCCAGGTCCTGTCACTCTCACCCCTCCCCATCCCAGGTCCTGTCACTCTCACCCCTCCCCATCCCAGGTCCTGTCACTCTCCTCCCCCATCCCAGGTCCTGTCACTCTCCTCCCCATCCCAGGTCCTGTCACTCTCACCCCTCCCCATCCCAGGTCCTGTCACTCTCACCCCTCCCCATCCCAGGTCCTGTCACTCTCCTCCCCATCCCAGGTCCTGTCACTCTCCTCCCCATCCCAGGTCCTGTCACTCTCACCCCTCCCCATCCCAGGTCCTGTCACTCTCACCCCTCCCCATCCCAGGTCCTGTCTCTCTCTTCCCTCCCTCCCCATCCCAGGCCCTGTCACTCCCCTCCCCATTCCTTGTCACCCCCCTCCTTATCCCAGGTCTTGTCACTCTCCCTCTTCCCTAGGTCCTGCCTACTAGGCTCCAGTCTTTCCCTCCTCTCTCTCCCAGTGTATGACTCTATTTCTCCCCCAGCTGCTCTCTCTCCCTCTCTCGGTACCTGTTCCAGCCGTTCCTCACATCCCAGTAGCTGTCAACCTCCTGCAGCTCCAGCCGGAAGTGTTCACATAGCTCTCAGGCCTAAACTACCCAGGATTTCCGTGTCTGTAATGGGAGCCCCGCCTTTTCCGGGGAAACCGGCAACTCATTGGCTGCCAGTGTAAGGAACTGGCGAGCAAGGGGTTAATACCTGTCTGTCTGCCTCTCACATATAAACAATGTACATACAGTGCCTGCAATAGAGAGACGTGTACAGAGATGGGGACTGCACAGGGGGTTATATGTGTACAGAAGAGGATATGTATCATGTGAGGATAGAGATAGATAAAGTGATGGAGAGATAAAGAGATAGATAGATAAAGTGATGGAGAGATAAAGAGATAGCTAGATAGATAGATAAAGTGATGGATATATAAAGAGATAGCTAGATAGATAAAGATATATATAGTTAGATAAAGTGATGGGTAGATAAAGAGATAGATAAAGTGAGGGATAGATAGATAAAGTGATGGGTAGATAAAGAGATATATAGATAGATAGATAAAGTGATGGGTAGATAAGGAGATATATAGATAGATAAAGTGATGGAGAGATAAAGAGATAGATAGATAAAGTGATGGAGAGATAAAGAGATAGCTAGATAGATAGATAAAGTGATGAATATATAAAAAGATAGATAGATAGATAAAGTGATGGATATATAAAGAGATAGATAGATAGATAAAGTGATGGTGGGATAAAGAGATAGCTAGATAGATAGATAAAGTGATGGAGAGATAAAGAGATAGCTAGATAGTTAGATAAAGTGATGGGTAGATAAAGATATATATATATAGTTAGATAAAGTGATGGGTAGATAAAGAGATAGATAAAGTGATGGGTAGATAAAGAGATATATAGATAGATAAAGTGATCGGTAGCTAAAGAGATAGATAGATAAAGTGATGGGTAGATAGATAAAGTGATGTATAGATAGATAGATAAAGTGATGGATATATAAAGAGATAGATAGATAGATAAAGTGATGGTGGGATAAAGAGATAGCTAGATAGATAGATAAAGTGATGGAGAGATAAAGAGATAGCTAGATAGTTAGATAAAGTGATGGGTAGATAAAGATATATATATATAGTTAGATAAAGTGATGGGTAGATAAAGAGATAGATAAAGTGATGGGTAGATAAAGAGATATATAGATAGATAAAGTGATCGGTAGCTAAAGAGATAGATAGATAAAGTGATGGGTAGATAGATAAAGTGATGTATAGATAGATAGATAAAGTGATGGGTAGATAAGGAGATATATAGATAGATAAAGTGATGGAGAGATAAAGAGATAGATAGATAAAGTGATGGAGATTGTGACGAAGTGCCCTTCGCCATTTTGTCTTGGAGAGGACTGTTTGCCAGCCTCCTGCCCTGCGACTATGGCCCTGGGACAGATTGCCCTTTAAACACAGTATTTGGCCATACCAGAGTGTACGTCACTCATTCTGGTCCTTTACATACAGGGGGGTCATTCGGTACTAGCCCTGTGTGAACCATGATACCACAGATAGCTATGCCATGGAGCCCATTCATATAATGAAAGACTATGGGAAAGACTTTCGCTACATGGCATTTGAACTGTATGAATAGGATCTGAGCACTATTCGGTAGTTTTGTGCGCTCAGATCCCAGCTATCTGGGGATATGTGAAATGTGAGTAAAGGTGAATTGCAGTAATGCTGATGGGTTGTCAAACTAGAGAATTGACAAACAAATACTTTTGTCCGGACATCCCCAGGCCGATCCGTTGGGATCAGACCGTGTATGCCGGCTTATGGTCACGGGGGAGGTGTGTAACAGAACCCATCACTGTTTTACCCTGTTTTATGATTATTATGGTTAAAATATGATCCTACTATTATACTGTATGTATGTTGGTTTATTCTCTGCAGAATATTGGCCCAGACTAGTGCAGACCTTGGCATGGGAGATAATCCTGTTACAGAGACTCCTCATAAGATAAGGAAGTCTATTGTATAAAGTGTTTTCATTCTCAGACATAAGAACAAAGAAGGATGATCTAATCCATGTCTGATTGTATCAAAGTTGCCAGGTAGCCTCAGGGAGGTGTGACCCACCTATTGTCCCTATATGTGTATTGTGTGGCCAACTATGGGGGATATGTGAAATGTCTGTGTGTTATGTGTAAAAGATACTTTTACTAACTTTTGAACCCCTGGTCTGATTCATGCCATTTTTTAATATGTTGTTCCACAATTTATGTTGTTCATAAAAATGTAAGATTTATTTATGTACTATGTAAAATCATAAAGTTATAAAAATGTATAAAAATGTGTAGGTTTTAGCTGGGAGATAATTGAGTAGATACAGTAATAAACTCAATTATCTCCCAAGCAGGAGGGGAGGGAAACTGTGGGCGTTACTACTGTGTTATTGATTGTTCTATACCTCCCCCCTGGGTGTGTTCTGTTTGTACCTGACTGTAATAAAAACCAGGCTGGGTGTGCCAGCAAAAGAGTTCTACTTGACCCTTCAAAACGTAGCCTCGTCTCGTTCTTGGAGGGGATTGCTATATCACACTGGGGATTGCTATTCTTTGCATACTCCCTTGAGCTTTAAACTACTGAACCCTTGTTCCTAATGTACTCTCCTTGGAGGAGAGGTCTTCCCCACACGATCCTGGATGCTGGAGATTCATACAGGGTGGAAGGAAGACGGCGCGGTTCCAGTTAAGCTACTGCGGTTGTGGAGTCTGTGGTGGTTGTGGTGTCCGGTGCAGTGCTTGTAGTCCTAGGTGCAAACTAGGACGCGTCCATCAACCGAGGTACCCAGTCGGGGTGCCAGTAGATCCGTTACATTGGCTGGCAGTGGTGGGATGGCGTCCTAGAACGAGGAAAAGCAGCCGGAGACACTGGTAACGTTTGGAGTTACAAATTGAGCACAACGCTAGTATCCGTACAGCGCCCCTGGCTACAGCAGAATGGAACCGGCTAGTTTTCGGATAGCGTTTCAGGATGAGGAGGAGGAGGCGGCCGCGGACTACAGGGATGCAGACAGTGTTCCATGATGAGGAGGAGGAGGCGGCCGCAGACTACAGGGATGCAGACAGAAAGGAACTCTGGTATGATGCCTTGGAAGATGCCCAATGGCGGCGAGGTGAGAGTCTCCCCAGTGATGAGCAGCGGCTACAGAAGCGTGTGGCGATGCGGATGTATCTATTGGGAGAGCAGCCCCTGGATGAGTGGGTGACAAGACTAGAGACCCTGGTATGGCGAGAGATCTGGCTAGACAACGCATACCAGGCCCTCTGGTGGCATACCGTTCAACTTACCCCCTGGACGTCTGAACACGACTTACCGGAGGGGAATGATTATGATGGCTCGGTTTATTATGGGATGCCTTGGAGGACGACATTGATCTTGGCAGAACGGAGGGGTCTAGGTTTTGGGACATCTACGACTACCGGATGGGCATGTGTGTCTGGGGTGACGAAGGCGAGGTGAGCAAAGACATGACCCACCTGGTAACGAGAGAGTGGGAGCTAGAGCAGGACTACCAACACCTGCTCAGCTTCGTGCAGCCCCAACCTACTCGACAAGCAGAACCAGACCTCATTGACTGGTCCTGAGATGACCTCCAGATGGCAGGTAGAGATGGGACCGAGCTCTCTCTACCGGCCCTACAGGGAGCAGAAGGTGCCGTCCTTCCTCCGCAGCGACAGTGTGTATCCCAGGGAGCAGAAGGTGTCGTCCTTCCCCCCCAGCAGCAGTGTGAACCCCAAAGGGCAGAAGGTGTCGTCCTGCCCCCCCCAGCGGCAGTGTGAACCACAGGGGGCAGAAGGTGTCGTCCTTCCCCCCCAGCAGCAGTGTGAACCACAGGGGGCAGAAGGTGTCATCCTCCCCCCCCCCAGCGGCAGTGTGAACCCCAGGGGGCAGAAGGTGTCGTCCTTCCCCCCCAGCGGCAGTGTGAACCCCAGGGGGCAGAAGGTGTCGTCCTTCCCCCCCAGCGGCAGTGTGAACCCCAGGGGGCAGAAGGTGTCGTCCTTCCCCCCCCAGCGGCAGTGTGAACCCCAGGGGGCAGAAGGTGTCCTCCTTCCCCCCCCAGCGGCAGTGTGAACCACAGGGGGCAGAAGGTGTCTTCCTTCCCCCCCCAGCGGCAGTGTGAACCCCAGGGGGCAGAAGGTGTCGTCCTTCCCCCCAGCGGCAGTGTGAACCCCAGGGGGCAGAAGGTGTCGTCCTTCCCCCCCCAGCGGCAGTGTGAACCACAGGGGGCAGAAGGTGTCGTCCTTCCTCCCCAGCGGCAGTGTGAACCACAGGGGGCAGAAGGTGTCGTCCTTCCCCCCAGCGGCAGTGTGAACCCCAGGGGGCAGAAGGTGTCGTGCTTTTGCCCCAGCGACAGTTTAGCCTGACAAGGGGAAACACCAATCTCCCAAATGGCGCAGATAGGACCGTGGTCTCTGCGCCCACAGCCTGTCCATATCCCCAACTACCCTCACTGGGACAACCGGAGGAGGGGGTAAGTACAAATTCCCCTCCTCAGCTAACTTCTAATGTGGCCCCAGGGTTAACAGAGGAAATGTTAACCCCCACTGACCCCCACGTTTCCCTGGCTACTGAGCCGGAAAATATGTCCCAAATACCCCAGCAGAAGAGCTGACAGCGGGGCAGAGTGCAGTTGGCCTCTGCCCTCCCTTTGTCCCTTGTACAGAGCAGGATGTCCTGCAGGTTATACCAGCAGAAGAGCTGGCATCATGTCCCAGTCCCCTCAGCGTGTTGCCCCATCACCACAGCGAAATATCCAGGTGCAGTAACAGTTTGTTGTGGGTGGGCTGCTCTTGCACTTTGTTGTTGTGGGGGGGCTGCTCTAGCACTGGTTTATTGTGGATTGGTGGATCGTCTAACGGAGGCACGGACCGGCAGAAGGTCAGGTGCCTGGTTAGACTTCCCCCCAAAGGGGAGATGTGTGACGAAGTGCCCTTCGCCACTTTGGCTTGGAGAGGACTGTTTGCCAGCCTCCTGCCCTGCGACTATGGCCCTGGGACAGATTGCCCTTTAAACACAGTATTCGGCCATACCAGAGTGTACGTCACTCATTCTGGCCCTTTACATACAGGGGGGTCATTCGGTACTAGCCCTGTGTGAACCATGATACCACAGATAGCTATGCCATGGAGCCCATTCATATAATGAAAGACTATGGGAAAGACTTTCGCTACATGGCAATTGAACTGTGTGAATAGGATCTGAGCACTATTCGGTAGTTTTGTGCGCTCAGATCCCAGCTATCTGGGGATATGTGAAATGTGAGTAAAGGTGAATTGCAGTAATGCTGATGGGTTGTCAAACTAGAGAATTGACCAACAAATACTTTTGTCCGGACATCCCCAGGCCGATCCGTTGGGATCAGACCGTATATGCCGGCTTATGGTCACGGGGGAGGAGTGTAACGGAACCCATCACTGTTTTACCCTGTTTTATGATTATTATGGTTAAAATATGATCCTACTATTATACTGTATGTATGTTGGTTTATGCTCTGCAGAATATTGGCCCAGACTAGTGCAGACCTTGGCATGGGAGATAATCCTGTTACAGAGACTCCTCATAAGATAAGGAAGTCTATTGTATAAAGTGTTTTCATTCTCAGACATAAGAACAAAGAAGGATGATCTAATCCATGTCTGATTGTATCAAAGTTGCCAGGTAGCCTCAGGGAGGTGTGACCCACCTATTGTCCCTATATGTGTATTGTGTGGCCAACTATGGGGGATATGTGAAATGTCTGTGTGTTATGTGTAAAAGATACTTTTACTAAATTTTGAACCCCTGGTCTGATTCATGCCATTTTTTAATATGTTGTTCCACAATTTATGTTGTTCATAAAAATGTAAGATTTATTTATGTACTATGTAAAATCATAAAGTTATAAAAATGTATAAAAATGTGTAGGTTTTAGCTGGGAGATAATTGAGTAGATACAGTAATAAAACTCAATTATCTCCCAAGCAAAGGGGAGGTAAACGGTGGGCGTTACTATTGTTTTATTGATTGTTCTATACCTCCCCCCTTCGTGTGTTCTGTTTGTACCTAACTGTAATAAAAACCAGGCTGGGTGTGCCAGCAAGAGAGTTCTACTTGACCCTTCAAAACGTAGCCTCGTCTCGTTCTTGGAGGGGATTGCTATATCATACTGGGGATTGCTATGCTTTGTATACTCCTTGAGCTTTAAACTACTGAACCCTTGTTCCTGATGTACTCTCCTTGGAGGAGAGGTCTTCCCCACACAATCCTGGATGCTGGAGATTCATACAGGGTGGAAGGAAGACGGCGCGGCTTCAGTTAAGCTACGGCGGTTGTGGAGTCTGTGGTAGTTGTGGTGTCCGGTGCGGTGCTTGTAGTAGTCGGCGCAAACTAGGACGCGTCCATCAGCGGAGGTACCCGGTCGGGGTGCCAGTAGATCCATTACAGATAGATAAAATGATGGATAGATAGATAGAGTGATAAAGTGATGGATAGACAAAGGGATAGATAAAGTGATTGATAGATAAAGAGATATATAGATAGATAAAGTGATGATAGTTAAATAAAGTGATGGATAGATAAATAGATATATAATTAAAGTGATGATAGATAAATAAAGTGATTGATAGATAAAGAGATAATTAAAGTGATGGATAGATAAAGATATATACAGTGGATATAAAAAGTCTACACACCCCTGTTAAAATGTCAGGTGATTGCTTAATTCTGAACACAGCTACATCCCCAGTTATAAGAGGGTGTGCAGACTTATTCAACCACATTATTTTTCTTTTTTTTTTCTTCCCTCTACATAAAAGATTTCAGTTTGTTTTTCAATTGAGTTGTGCAGTTTATAGGTCACATTTGTAACGGAACCCAGCACTGTTTTACCCTGTTTTATGGTTATTTAATTCTTGGTTAAAATATGATCACATTGCTATACTGTATGTATGTTGGTTTATGCTCTGCAGAATATTAGCCCAGACTATTGCAGACCTTGGCATAATAGATAATCATATTACAGAGACTCCTCATAAGATAAGGAAGTCTATTGTATAAAGTGTTTTCATTCTCAGACATAAGAACAAAGAAGGACGATCTAATCAATGTTTGATTGTATCAAAGTAGCCAGGTAGCCTCAGGGAGGTGTGACCCACCTATTGTCCCTCTATGTGTATTGTGTGGCCAACTAAGGGGGATGTGTATTGCCTGTGGGAAGAGATGTGTATATATAGTTCTGCACAACAAAATAAAGTCAGTATTTCTTTGACTCCCAAATTGAGTGTCGTCCAATATGGGAGGTTGGGGATGGTGAGACTGTAGTGCTTCTTGGATATTTTACTATATACCAGCGGAGATATTGGATTCGTGTTCCAACTCCGTTACAACATTAAAGGAGGAAAAAGTTCTGAAATGATTTATCTTTGTCTCATTTTTTTTACAGCACAGAAACCTGCCATTTTAACATAAGTGTGTAGACTTTTTATAGAGCTATATAGATAAAGTGATGGATAGAAAGATAGATAGATAGATAGATAGACAGATAAAGTGATGGATAGATAAACGGATAGATAGAAGGATTAATATATAGATAGTAATGGATAGATAGAGAGACAGAGTGATGGATAGATAGAAAAACAAAAATATAGAGTGATGGATAGATAGAGAGATAGACAGAGTGATGGATAGAAGGATTCATAGATAGATAGTGATAGACAGATAAGATGGACAGATAGAGCGATAAATAGAAGGATAAAGATGTAGCGGATGGCACTGGGCTGCCCTGCAATTTACTGTGAATAAGCTGCATTCGCATGACTGTATGTTGTACTTGTGTTAAAAGAAATGTATGTTGGTTTATGCTCTGCAGAATATTAGCCAGACTATTGCAGACCTAGGCTAATAGATAATCCTGTTACAGATAAGGAGGTCTATTCATTCTCAAACATAAGAACAAAGAAGGCTGATTTAATCATTGTCTGATTATATCAAGTTGCCTCAGGGAGGTGTGACTCACCTATTGTCCCTAAATGTGTATTGTTTGGTAAACTATGGAGAATATGTGAAATATCTGTGTGTTATGTGTAAAAGATACTTTTACTAACTTTTGAACCCCTGGTCTGATTCATGCCATTTTTTTAATATGTTGTTCCCCTGGGGGAGAGCTATTGAACGGTGCTGGACTTAAAGGTGTACCCCCTGTTTTTGGGGTACATCCAGAATGTGGTTTAAATTGGGTCTGTTTTAATTGTATTACCTGTTATCTGAGGGGAGGAGACGTGGAGGTTGAACCATGTATATAATTGGCTGTGATAATTATGTGGGTGTAGCCCTTCAGAGGGCACCATGGCATAAAAGGAGATTTACTGTCATTAAAAATATAGTTCTGCTCCTGAAACTGTGTGTCGTCCAGTTATTGGGATTGCGGTTGGGATATTGCTATTATTTTACCTGTTGGAAACCTTGCCTGTGGATTTACCATTTACTTGTTCCTGAGCCTCACTGGGATTATAAGCGGAGATAACCTGGGGAATATTGCCTCTCCGCTACATTGGTTGGCAGTGCTGGGATCCAGACTCACAGAGGAACAAGCATAAATGGAGTACGGATGGAGATTATTTTTGCCACACTAAAACGCTCCACGCTAAAAGACCTCCTGGAGGCAAGGGGTATACAAGCCAGCAATAAGAAGAAAGCGGTACTCATTACTGAGCTGATGGAGGAGTACCGAATGGACGGAGATTCGGTTCCCGAACAAGGGGATTCGGGAGAAAATTCGGAACAAGTGGAGTTCCGGAGGCAGGTACAATTTCGGCTGTCTTTTTATGGGGAACAACCTTCAACAGAAATTATTTCAAGGACCATGACAGAAGTCCAGGAATTTATGTTGAGGAAACAAACAGCCCCAGAACGCAGCTCTGCAATAAATATGCCACAAGAAGGTAAGCCTAAGATACCATACCAGGCTTTTAAAACGTATGTGGAGGCAGAGGAAGATATAGACGCTTTCCTGCAGGATTTTGAAAGACTGTGTGCCTTGCATAGAATCAGCACAGAGGACTGGGTACCGATTTTGGCAGGAAGGCTAACGGGGAGGGCAGCCGAGGCATATCGTACTGTACCTAATGAGGAAATAAGGAACTTTAACAAAGTAAAGGAAATTATTCTGGCCAGGTATGCTATAACACCAGAAGCATACGGGCGGAGATTCAGGGACTTAAAGAAGGTGGAAAAAGACTCACACGCAGAGTGGGCATGCAGGCTACAAAGGGCAGCACTTGGGTGGGTACAAGCGAGCAAGGCACGGTCCATGGAGGATGTGATACAGATGATGCTGTTGGAGCAGTTTTATGAGGGAGTAACTGGCGAGGTACAAGAGTGGGTAAGAGACCGAAACCCTACCTCCCTCACCGAAGCTGCCAGGAAGGCCGATGAGTACCTAGATGCACGCAGGCAGCAAAAACCTGTAACACCAAAGACTCCTTTTAAAACCTTTGGGGGAACCAGTTACACCCCAGCCCCACCCAGAACACTGCCACCACCACCACCGCCCGCTGCACAGCCACGTTTCCGCCAGCCGGCTTCTGGCCCCTGTCACCACTGCCAGAAATGGGGACACTATAAAAGGGAATGTCCCCAGCTGCGAGACCGGTCCACCTGGATACGTCCAGGCCCACCACCACCACCGAGAGCAGCCGCAGCCCACCACTACCAGGACATAGTAGCCACGCCATATGGTTCAGCTGTTCCCATTACAACCGTGGAACAATGGGAGGTGCTGCACGAGGCAGATCCAGTCCAGGCCAATGCTGATAATCGGCAGCATCACAGGCAGACCATATACCTGGAGGGTAAAGCGGTCCAAGGGCTGCGAGACTCAGGGGCTACCATCACCTTGGTAAAAAGTCACCTGGTTTCAGACCAGGCTAAACTTAACAAGACTGTGGCCGTCAGGGTAGCCGCGGGAGCAGTATACCGGCTACCCACTGCAAGGGTTCATTTGCATTGGGGAGCGGGGGCAGGGCATGTGGAGGTGGGGTTGATGCCACAGTTACCAGCGGAGGTTTTATTGGGGAATGATCTGGGGAGGCTCATGTCTGCTTTTGAGCCCAAGACCCCCACCACAGGAGAAGCTTACCCTGTGGTCACCCGACAACAGGCCCGCACCCAGGACTACAACACACTCCCGGAGGTTCAGGTAAGGGACACTTCCCCTCCCTTAGAATGTGTTCCCTGGGCCCCACCCAATGAATTTGCAGCGGAGGTAGTGACCGACCCTACGTTAGAAGTATATAGGGACAAGGTTACCGCTGGCCCACCCGGGGGGGAGGGAGAGAGATTTGTCTGGGACAAGCAGCTTTTGTACAGGGAGACGGACAAGCAGGTTACTGGGTCAGACCCCATAGTTATGAGGCAGCTAGTGGTGCCGCAGCGGTACCGAGCAGAGTTACTCCGGATAGCGCATGATATTCCGCTATCTGGACACCTAGGGGTCAGTCGCACTAGGTACCGACTGACCCAAAGTTTCTTCTGGCCAGGGATCAGTCAGGAGGTACGCAGGTATTGCACCACCTGCGACACCTGCCAAAGGGTAGGGAAAAGGGGAGACCGGAGGAAGGCGAAACTCCACCCCCTTCCCATAATTGAGGAACCTTTTAGCCGAATAGCGGTAGATCTGATAGGACCCCTTAAGAAAGCGAGCCCGTCAGGCAAAAGGTACATTTTGACGGTAGTAGATTATGCTACTAGATACCCAGAGGCGGTGGCTCTGACCAACATCCACGCTGAAACGGTCGCGGATGCCCTCATGCGGATATTCTCCCGGATGGGATTACCCAGGGAGATTATCTCGGATCAGGGTACCCAATTTACTGCAGAGTTCACCCAACACCTCTGGAGGATCTGTGGCATTAAGCCTATTATCAGTGCCCCTTACCACCCCCAGACTAATGGGCTATGCGAACGGTTCAATGTTACATTGAAACAAATGCTCCGAACCTTCGCAGAGACCCACAAGGACTTGGAGCGATTCCTGCCGCATCTCCTGTTCGCTTACCGGGAGGTGCCACAGGAATCCACAGGGTTTTCCCCGTTTGAACTGTTGTTTGGGAGGAGAGTCAGAGGACCCTTAGATCTTATAAGGGAGCATTGGGAGGGGGACCGGAGCGCAGATGGCACTCCCATCATACCATATGTGCTGGCTTTTCGCGACCGCCTGGAAGCATTAACGCAGACGGTCAGAGAAAACCTTCGGGCGGCGCAGACACGCCAGCGCACATGGTATGATCGGGGAGCCAGGGACCGTAGCTTTCAGGTCGGGCAGAAAGTGCTAATTTTAAAGCCTGTCCGACATGACAAGCTACAGGCCGCCTGGCAGGGACCTTATAGGGTGGTGGAACAGAGATGTGACACCACCTATATAATCGGCCCTTGCACCGGGACGGGAGGGCGACGCATGCTCCATGTGAACATGATGAAGCCCTACCAAGAGCGCTCCGAGGAGGTAACCGCAATCTGTGCGCCAAACTCGGACGAGTTTGACAGTCTACCTCTCCCGGATCTGCTAGGGGATGGGCAGATGTCTGGGGATTTAGGGGAGGTTGCACTGGGGGATCGACTGAGCCCACAGGAGCGTATCGAGGTACAACGGCTGTTGGAGGAGAAAAGAGACACATTCTCCAATGTACCTGGGTACACCCCTTTGGCCACTCACCGGGTAGAGACCCCAGGGCAATTACCCATGCGCCAGACCCCCTACCGCATTCCAGAAGCGGTGAGGGAGAACATGCACAAGGAGATCGAGGAGATGTTCCAACTAGGGGTGATTGAGCCCTCAGATAGCACTTGGGCTTCTCCTGTAGTACTCGTACCAAAGCGGGACGGTACGACTCGCTTCTGCGTAGACTACAGGAGATTAAACGAGAAAACGGTGTCCGATGCATATCCTATGCCACGGATAGATGAGTTACTGGACAGAATGGCCAGGGGCCAATACCTCACCACGATTGACTTGTGTAAGGGGTATTGGCAAATCCCCCTGGCCCCAGAGGCCATCCCTAAGTCGGCCTTTGTCACCCCATTTGGCTTGTACCAGTTCAAGGTCATGCCATTTGGGATGAAAAACGCCCCAGCGACTTTCCAAAGGATGGTGGACCGCCTCCTAGACGGGTTCCAAGACTACACCTGCGCCTACCTGGACGATATTGCCATTTTTAGTAATATGTGGCAGGAGCACTTGGCCCATATAGGAGCGGTACTAGACAGGATTAGGGAAGCTGGTTTGACGTTGAAACCGGTCAAGTGCAGCATAGGGATGGCCGAGGTACAATACCTGGGACATAGAGTGGGGTGCGGCAAACAAAAGCCTGAACCAGCCAAAGTAGAGGCCGTGGCCCAGTGGCCCACCCCTAGGACTAAAACCCAGGTTTTAGCATTTTTAGGGACTGCTGGGTATTACAGGAAATTCGTCCCTAACTATAGTGCCCTGGCCAAGCCCCTCACTGACCTTACCCGAAAGAATTTGCCCCGCCAGGTGACCTGGACCCCGGAGTGTGAGCAGGCATTCCAACTTCTGAAAAATGCACTGGTAAATGCCCCTGTCTTGGCAGCTCCCAATCCAACTAAACGTTTTCTTGTTCACACAGACGCTTCTATGTTTGGATTGGCAGCAGTACTGAGCCAAGTCGGGGACGATGGCGGAGAACATCCCGTGGCTTACATCAGTCGCAAGCTGTTACCTCGAGAAGTAAGCTACGCCGCCATTGAGAAGAAATGCCTGGCTGTGGTGTGGGCCTTAAAGAAACTGCAGCCGTATTTATATGGACAGCCCTTTTCATTACTCACGGATCACAACCCGCTGGTATGGCTAAACCGGGTGGCTGGGGACAATGCCAGGCTGCTGCGCTGGAGTTTGGCGCTGCAGCCTTTTGACTTTAATATCCAGTACCGCCCGGGTAAACAGAATGGGAATGCCGACGGGTTGTCAAGACAAACTGACCTGGAAAAATGATCCGTGAGTCCCCGGACATCCCCAAGCCGATCCGTGGTGGATCAGACTGTGTATGCCGGCTTGTGGGCAAGGGGGAGCAGTGTAGCGGATGGCACTGGGCTGCCCTGCAATTTACTGTGAATAAGCTGCATTCACATAACTGTATGTTGTACTTGTGTTAAAAGAAATGTATGTTTGTTTATGCTCTGCAGAATATTAGCCAGACTATTGTAGACCTAGGCTAATAGATAATCCTGTTACAGATAAGGAGGTCTATTCATTCTCAAACATAAAAACAAAGAAGGCTGATTTAATCATTGTCTGATTATATCAAGTTGCCTCAGGGAGGTGTGACTCACCTATTGTCCCTAAATGTGTATTGTTTGGCCAACTATGGAGAATATGTGAAATATCTGTGAGTTATGTGTAAAAGATACTTTTACTAACTTTTGAACCCCTGGTCTGATTCATGCCATTTTTTAATATGTTGTTCCCCTGGGGGAGAGCTATTGAACGGTGCTGGACTTAAAGGTGTACCCCCTGTTTTTGGGGTACATCCAGAATGTGGTTAAAATTGGGTCTGTTTTAATTGTGTTACCTGTTATCTGAGGGGAGGAGACGCGGGGGTTGAACCATGTATATAATTGGCTGTGATAATTATGTGGGTGTAGCCCTTCAGAGGGCACCATGGCATAAAAGGAGATTCCCTGTCATTAAAAATATAGTTCTGCTCCTGAAACTGTGTGTGGTCCAGTTATTGGGATTGCGGTTGGGATATTGCTATTATTTTACCAGTTGGAAACCTTGCCTGTGGATTTACCATTTACTTGTTCCTGAGCCTCACTAAGATTATAAGCGGAGATAACCTGGGGAATATTGCCTCTCCGCTACAAAAGATAGAGGGAATGATAGATAAGATGGATAGGTAGATAGATAAGATGGGCAGATAGAGAGTAATAGATAAATAAGTTGGATAGATAGATATAGTAAAAGAAAATTGTATATTTGTGTGCATATTTGGAAGGCTTCTATCGCTCGTTTGTCCAACGTAAGTTAAATGATGTGGTGTATACTAGCTTTTTTGTTATATACAATCAATTAAAGTGCCAGTATATCAACTACTTCTGCACATCATCCCTCTCTTTTTGTTTTTAATTTACATAGTGTGACTTATCATTTTTTAAGTTCTTCCATTCTAGTACTACTTTATAGTAATTCTGTAGTGATCCAGTGATTAATAGTTTTACTGATATATGAGGATTACAAGAACAATATATATGCAATATTGCATTTACTTCAATTTGTACACATTAGAAGTTGATTTTCTTACCCATGTATATCAACACTGTAGACTAGGATGGTAGTTCGACTTATTTATTATTATTACACACTACAGCTTTTTTCAAGTTTTATCATTCCTATTCCCTAATTAAATTGTACCCTTATACAATTTATAATATTGTTCAAAATGAAGAAAAACGTATATATAGCAATAAATCATTGAAGCCCATATACTGTACGTACCTGACTTACACTGATTCTTTCAGGTACAGACTAGTGGACAAGTGCTTATCTCAGAGAGAGTTTGTCCAATACCATTAACATGTGCAACATCTGAGCCATAAATAATAGAATTGTGCTGTAAATAGATTACATTTGCTTATGGTTATGTTATTATATTTGTTCTGCACATGCATATGCTAATACGTACATAGTATTTCAGTATTATTCAATTTACCAATTCCCAGTTTTAGTAGTGGATTTACTGTACTCACACGCTCCCAAGCTCTGCCCAGCAGAGTTTCATTTAAAATGATGTTGGAAGATTATTTTTCATTGTTGCACCAGAAGCATGCTCTTGGGGGCTTGTCCTCTGTAATCCAATGAGATCTACAGATTAAGATATTCTCTCTGCATTTCCTGTTAGTTTGAATTAAGTTTTAACAGGTGTTGCTTAATATTTTTTTCATTCAGAACCAAAACAACTTTTGTAATGTTTAAAACATGCGCTTTAAATACATGAAAGACAGTTGTGTTCCATGCCCCTTTAAATTATTATTTTTTGTTCTTTAAAACTGCACACAGATTAATGGTGCCAGTGTCAGGGTGGTATATTCACAGGCTGTGGAGGGAGTTGAGGAGGGAGGTTGAGGATGAGGAGGGAGGTTGAGGAGGGGGTTGAAGATGGGGGGGTTGAGGAGGGGGTTGAGGAGGAGCAGCGATTTCTGAGTAAACTTTTGTAAAAACATATAATATCCAAGTTTCTTTGTTAAAACAGTTGCTTTGAATGTCATTTTACGTT
Source organism: Discoglossus pictus (assembly GCA_027410445.1). NCBI lineage: Eukaryota > Metazoa > Chordata > Amphibia > Anura > Alytidae > Discoglossus > Discoglossus pictus. The sequence continues at coordinate 22,345,751 of CM050168.1, forward strand.
ATTTACCCTATAAGTGTTAATAATATTAATAAAAAAAGTTCTGAGCTACCCTTATTTTGCTTTAGTTCTTTATTTGAAATGTAAGTTTTTTTTCCTGAAATTTCCTTCTTAAAAGGAGCTGCGTGTTATACGCCGGTGCGTGTTATACGCCGATAAATACGGTAGCTGTTTTTTCATACAGTAATTTTTGCTTTGAGTTTCATAAAACTAATTTGCCATGTGATGAATTTCAGTTTTTTAGCATGAGCTACTTATCCTACCCACTAAAACAGGGCATGGGAAGCTTGCTTAAGGGGCTACTTCAAAGTCTGCTTTTTAACTACCTAGCTGTCTTATGTCAATAAAAGGGATGTTTGAGATTCTCAGTAGCATCAATAAGGAATGTTAGGTGTTACTCTTGAGAGCACAAAGGAGCACAATCATTACAGCCCTGTAGGAGGGAGTGGTACAGAGGTGAGATAGGACATAGCTATTCTCATTCAAGCAGTATGTGCTCCAATACATTTTAACTGCAGATACATTCATTATTTGTTTAAAACTGTAAATAATGAGAGTGGTATGTTTAAATTGCCTTTATTGCACCTGCAGTGCAGAACAAATGGTCTAGAGCAGTTGTTTTCAACCTTCATTTGAAGGTAACCAGCAGGTTTGGTCATGACTTACAAACCTGCTGGCTACCTTCCAATGATTATGTGGACCTGGTGGTTGACTACCAATGCTTACGGGGACCGGTTGTGAAACCCAAAACATTTTTAACAGTGTGATTCTTCATGTAATACACTATGGCCCCCATTCAAATCCAAGCCCCTAATTACCTTCATACAGGCCGCATGTCTGCGGGTTACAAATTTGATACAATTACGGCTGTATTTAATTGACTCAAGCCCACAATTACAGGGCTAAAGCCTAAAACCGTAAACAAGTTGTTAGTGGACTGGAATACATGGGGTCTGCAGTTACAATCCAGTCCCGTAATTACAGTGTGCGCCACAGACCTGTGAGCCAATCAAAAGCGTGCTAATGGATAATGATTGACAGGGAGAGATAATAAAACTGCGGTCCACCCACCCCAGCATTGACTGCCGGAGTTGGTGGTTGGAGTATTGAGAGATAGAGAGTAGGCGTTGATTCAGAGCAGGTTCTAACAATTTTATTGATTTATATTTATTTATTTTTTTCACATACATTATGAACCGTTAAACAACAATTTCATACACTCTTTAGATTCATTATACATTCATACTTAAACCTTATAGGTTACTTATAAGTCATTGCTCTATTTCAAAAGTATAAATAGCATTGCCTAAAATAACATACAGTACCAGACGACAGTACATTTAATATAAAAATTGCAGCATGTCAAGGCTAGGTTTGATATCTAATAAGCAGGGTAATTCGTGACAAAAAGGATTAAGCCATGAACTTCAATATTTATTCAGAATTAAAACAGTCTCCCATCCAAGTACTGACCAAGCCCAACCCTGCTTGATTTCAGGGTGGTATGACCTCTTGGTTCCTTGACTGGAATCCAACCCAGGTCACCTCAGAAAAAGCACAAAATCCTTACCACTGGACCACCAGAAAACCCAAGTTGATTTATATTTCTTAAATCCCTATCTTATACTTAATCCTTGAAAACACTTTTCAACTGATAACACATAATATAATTACACATAGAGTAAATATCACACATAGATACACATATAGATAGGTTACTACATATACACACACCCCCACCCTATACCCCAACAATTAAAAATTACCCTTAAAGCATAAATTTTTTCCCTCATAAATATATACACATATAATTGTATTGATTTATTTTTCTATAATTTTTGGCATTATGATGTAGGGTTGAGAGAGGAGGGAGGAGGAGGGAAGCAGTGGGGAGGAGATGAGGAGGAGTAAGAGGTGGTTTTGGGGAGTGGAGGAGAGAGGAGTGGTGGGAGAGTAGTGGAAGAGAGAGGAGTGGTGAGGAGAGTAGTGGAGGAGAGAGGAGTGTGTGCAGTTGCCCATACAGTGCCTTGCAAAAGTACTCACCCCCTTGACTTTTTACCTATTTTGTTACATTACAGCCTTAAATTCAATGTTTTGTTAATCTGAATTGTATGTGATGGATCAGAACACAATAGTCTAAGTTGGTGAAGTGAAATCAGAAAAATATATACATAAAACAAATTTTTAGAAATAGAAAACAGACAATTGGCATGTGCTTATATAGTCACCCCCTTTGTTATGAAGCCCATAAAAAGCTCTGGTGCAACCAATTACCTTCAGACGTCACATAATTAGTGAAATGATGTCCACCTGTGTGCAATCTAAGTGTCACATAAACTGTCATTACATATACACACCTTTTTTGAAAGGCCCCAGAGGCTGCAACACCTAAGCAAGAGGCACCACTAACCAAACACTGCCATGAAGACCAAGGACCTCTCCAAACAAGTAACGGACAATATTGTTGAGGTACAAGTACAAGTCAGGGTTAAATTATAAAAAAATATCCAAATCTTTGATGATCCCCAGGAGCACCATCAAATCTATCATAACTAAATGGAAAGAACATGGCACAACAGCAAACCTGCCAAAAGATGTCAGCCCACCAAAACTCACGGACCGGGCAAGGAGGGCATTAATCAGAGAGGCAGCACAGAGACCTAAGGTAACCCTGGAGGAGCTGCAGAGTTCCACAGCCGAGACTGGAGTATCTGTACATAGGAAGACAATAAGCTGTACGCTCCATAGCGTTGGGCTTTATGGCAGAGTGGCAAGAAGAAAGCCATTACTTTCAGCAAAAAAACTAAATGGCACGTGTTGAGTTTGCGAAAAGGCATGTGGGAGACACTCAAAATGTATGGAGGAAGGTGCCCTGGTCTGATAAGACTAAAGTTTTACTTTTCGTCCATCAAAGAAAACACTATATCTGGCGCAAACCCAACACATCACATCACCCAAAGAACACCACCCCCCCTGTGAAACATGGTGGTGGCAGCATTGTGCTGTGGGGATGTTTTTTAGCAGACGGGACTGGGAAACTGGTCAGAGTTGAGGCAAAGATGGATAGTGCTAAATACAGGGATATTCTTGAGCAAAACCTGTACCACTCTGTGCGTGATTTGAGGCTAGGACAGAGGTTCACCTTCCAGCAGGAGAGTGACCCCAAACACACTGCTAAAGTAACACTTGAGTGGTTTAAGGGGAAACATGTAAATGTGTTGGAATGTCTTAGTCAAAGCCCAGACCTCAATACAATAGAAAATCTGTGATCAGACTAAAATATTGCTGTTCACAAGCGCAAACCATCCAACTTGAAGGAGCTGGAGCAGTTTTGCAAGGAGGAATGGGCAAAAATCCCAGTGGTAAGATGTGGGAAGCTCATAGAGATTTATTCGAAGCGACTTGGAGCTGTGATTGCCGCAAAAGGTGGCTCTACAAAATATTGACTTTAGGGGGGTGAATAGTTATGCACATTGACTTTTTCTGTTATTCTGTCCTATTTGTTGTTTGCTTCATAATAAAAAAACATCTTCAAAGTTCTGGGCATGTTCTGTAAATTAAATGATGCAAATCCTCAACAATCCATGTTTATTCCAGGTTGTGCGGCAACAAAACATGAAAAATGCCAAGGTGGTGAATACTTATGCATGGCACTGTAGTTATACACACGGGGAGGTGGCGGGGGGGGGGGGTCTGACCCCAGGGGGTGGTAGAGTGGAGGAGTAACAAGCCTCATAGTCAGAGGAGGGAGCGCAGGATCCCTGTCCATAGTCGGGAGGGCAAGAGGTTGGGGCAGACGCAGGGCTCTTAACTACAAGCACAAGGAGATAGACGGTGGTCCTCCTCATTGTTATCCGGTATATCCCCGCCATCCTTGCTGGTAGGAGGGCAGTCAGGCACGGGCCCAGGGCCCAGGCATGGAAGGAGGTTGTGGCTGCAGTCAAGGCAATGGGCTTTCCACAAAGGGATGTTACGTCCGTCAAGCACCGCTTTGATGATGTCTGGGCCAAGATGAGGAGGATGATGGCCAAGGAGGACAGTGCAGCCACAGCACTAAGTGGAGGCCCCCAGGTGACTGTGAGATACAACGAGTGGGAGAGGGTGCTCAAGGAGATGCTTAGCCAGGTGTCCGTCGCTGGAGCACCAGGACTAGTGGCCCAACAGGATCCAGCCTCCATGCCAGGTTAATATCAGATACACCATATGTACATCACACACACATAGAAAATGCACAGCACATGTAACTGTTGATCAACATTGACACTGACATGCCAGCTCCCTGGATTTAACAAGGGATAGATGGATCAGTCATGCGTCATTAAATCCATGAAGCTGACAAATCACAGTCATTAGTGGGGAGGACACGAGTAATCATCCAATAGTGAGTCCCATCTATGAGTGTGCCCACTGCAGCGTATGCAGATACAGGCCACACCCGGAATCAAGATAACGTCATGAGCCAATAATAATTAACTCATGATCCAAAGAATAGATCACATCTAGCAAATGATAGCTACTCATAGTAGAACATTTGTGAAACATCCAGGTTCAAGACAAGAGGTCAGATAGGAATGGACAGAAGAATAGAATGAACTAGTATAGTTAGGAATGAACAGAAACCATGTATCATTCTTCATAATTAACACATATTCCATTATTTTCTCTTTTTAAGCTGGCAGGAGGACTGGGTCCAATGGTAAGCCAGAGGCGGCGTCGGCTCATTCCGAGCCGGATGTCATGGACCATGCCCCCGCCCTATGGGAGCCAGCAGAAAAGGAGGAGGCAACAAGAGGAGTTTACGGCCTGGGCTACAAGGACCTAATCACCTGGGCAGTGGGGTCACCAGCTGGACCGTCAGCAACACACGTGGCATTCGACACCACTGTCCCTCTACTTCAACAACTGGGATCACCACACAGCCCTCAGATTGGGGCCACAGCTCCTCCCTACTGGGCCACCACTCCTTTCCTCTGCATCCCAGGGTCCACCAGGGGGAGATGCTGGCCTTTATGTGTGAGCTCGTGGTGAGCAATTGGGGGATCCAGGCCAGTATCTCCTCCATCCTCGATTAGATGGAGTGATTTATCACCTTTATTATGCAGTATTACATTTCTCCCTTTAGGTATCCCCTTTTTTCCAAAAAGCCTCTTGCCCTTCCGGGATTTGGCCCACAACACCAATATTATTAATGCACAGTCATATACGTTTCTGAGTGTGCTCTGTGTATCAAATTAAGTTTAACGTTATCACCACTTCTGTGTGTTTCCAATGGTTGGACATCAACATACATCACATTTCTGTTACGTGCATTTGTATGTAAACTAATGAGCCCTAGTTACTGTCCAATAGAGTGTTATGTGAACATTTCAGCCCATTACGGTGACACAGGCGTGGTTTCAAAGTGGTTACATGTATTAGTCATCACTACTTTAGGTTTGATTCTCAGTATTAGCATGCTTGCATAACATTCTTTGTGAGATTTGTGAGAAATATAAATTGTGATACTGTTGAGTATCAACACTCCCCTGAAAGGTTGGCAGCTATTATTATGAATTCATTGGTACAAGAACACTTGATATGGGTTCACAACACGATAATGGGTGTACATGTTGCCACATGGCCAACAGCAATGTTATTATTAGTATTATTATCTTTATTTGTAACACGCTAACATATTCTGTATCTCTATACAGGGGTTAAGTACATGGCAAAAACATTAAAAAATTAACACCTTATACACAGTGGAGGGCCCTGTTTTTGAGCATAAAATCCAAAATCCAAATTCCAATGCACCGACACAAGATTGAAAACTCTCAAACTTACAATCTAAAGGGTTTAGATGTAATACAAGAGGATGATAAATACAAGATGGCAGGGTGAAAGCTATCTGTTTAGTCAAGTGGAGGTGTCTGTGTGTTGTACTTTAGATTGTGGATATAAGTGTCATTAAGTTGTGGAGTGTGCAGTCGTGCATATTAAGGCTAAAGGTAATAGGATTTTTTAAACTTGTGTTTTAAGTGATTTTTTAAGGTTTTGAGGCAGGAAGATAGTCTAATGAAGCGAGGCAAGGAGTACCAGATAGTAGGGGCAGCACGAGAAAAGTCTTGAAGGTGGGAGTGAGAGGAGGTGATAAGAGAGGTGGAAAGAAGAAAGTCATTGGCAGAACAAAGGGGGTGGTTGGGAGACTATTTTTAAACAAAAGCAGAGATATAAGGGGGTGCACTGTAATTGAGGGCTTTATATATTTGGTTCATAATTTTTTATTTGATTCTGGAGGCTATGGGAAGCTAGTGGAGTGATTGACAGAAAGGAGCTGCAGACACTAAGCGTTTAGTATGGAAGATGAGTCTAGCGGAGGCATTCACTTTGGATTGGAATGGAGACAGACAAGAGATTGGTTGGCCAGTAAGGAGTGAATTGCAGTAGTCGAGTCGAGATATGATGAGAGAGTGTATTAGAATTTTAGCTGTGTCTTCTGGAAGATAGTGATGAATTTTGGAGATGTTTTTAGTTGAAACTGACAAGATTTTGTTATTGATTGTATGTGAGGAATAAAAGAGAGGGAAGGGTCCACTAGAACCCCAAGACAACTGGCCTGGGAGATGAAAGTGATGATGGCATTGTCATCAGTGAGAGATATTTGAGGAGTTAAAGCTGTAGTAGAGGGTGAAAAGATAAGGAGTTCAGTCTTAGACATGTTGAGTTTGAGTTGACGGGCAGAAATCCAGGAGGATATGCTAGAGAGGCAGTTGGAAACTTGAGCTAAAAGAGAACGGGATAGATCTGGTGCAGAGAGGTAGATTTGAGTGCTATCTGCATAGAGATGATACTGAAATCCAAAGGATTTTATTAGAGTACCAAGGGAGGATGTGTAGATGGAGAAGAGGAGGGGGCCTAGGACTGAACCTTGTGGCATGCCAACAGAGTGAGAGGTGAAGAAGAGGTGCCAGAAAAGGAGACACTAAATGTACAATCTTCAAGATAGGATATGAACCATGAGAGAGCTGTGTCATGGATGGCGGATGCCAAAAGAGTGGAGAGTTTTGTATCGAAGGCAGCAGAGAGAGATCCAGGAGAATTAGAATATAGAAGTGACCCTTTGATATGGCGGTTAGCAAGTCATTGGTGACTTATGTGAGCGTTGTTTCTGTAGAGTGTTGGGCCTGGAAGCCGGATTGGAAGGGTTCAAGAAGGGAATTAGAGGAAATAAATTGAGTGAGGCGATTTTACACGAGCGGCTTAAGCAGTTTTGAAGCCAGGGGAAGTAGAGAGATAGGGCGATAGTTAGAGGCAGAAGCTGGGTCAGATGAAGGCTTCTTAAGAATGGGTATAATTATGGTGTGTTTTAAAGAGGATGGGAATTCACAATATGGGCGAAACCGAGATTGTCTCTGATGGAGGTGAGTTGGCTGTGGCTCCACGTGCCTCTGCACAGCCTCCTTGTGTGTTTGCAGCCCTTCTTGATGGGTTGGACTACATTAGTGTGGTGTGTGTTCCCCTGGTACTTGATATATGTCATGTGGCGGTGTAATTTTGCCACTGGTTATTTTTCCATTATAGATCTGATGAGTGACATATACAGTGCCTTGCAAAAGTATTCACCCCCCCCTTGACATTTTTCATGTTTTGTTGCCTCACAACCTGGAATTAACATGGAATGTTTGAGGATTTGCATCATTTAATTTACAGAACATGCCCACAACTTTGAAGATGTTTTTTTATTGTGAAGCAAACAACAAATAGGACAAAATAACAGAAAAAGTCATTGTGCATAACTATTCACCCCCATAAAGTCAATACTTTGTAGAGCCACCATTTGTGGCAATCACAGCTCCAAGTCGCTTTGGATAAGCCTCTATGAACTTGCCACATCTTACCACTGGAATTTTTGCCCATTCCTCCTTGCAAAACTGCTCCAGCTCCTTCAAGTTGGATGGTTTGCACTTGTGAACAGCAATCTTTATGTCTGACCACAGATTTTCTATTGGATTGAGGTCTGGGCTTGGACTAGGCCATTCCAACACATTTACATTTTTCCCCTTAAACCAGTCAAGTGTTGCTTTACCGTCCTAGCCTCAAATCACGCACAGAGTGAACAGGTTTTGCTCAAGAATATCCCTGTATTTAGCACTATCCATCTTTCCCTCAACTCTGACCAGTTTCCCAGTCCCGGCTTCTGAAAAACATCCCCACAGCATTATTGTTATTATTATTACTATAGTTAGTTTATAACGCGCCAACATATTCTGTAGCGCTGTACATAAGGTAAGTTCAGACAAAGATGAATACAAATGAACATATAGCAAAGCAAGGAGGGCCCTGTCTTTGAGCTAGGAATCCAAAGTCCATGGTGCATTCCCAAAGTACTTCGGATAGAAACTTGCAGACTTACAATATAAGGTATAGTGAGTGGTAAAAGAGGGAGAGAGAGGTGATAAGCACGTTAGGGTGGAAGGTGATACACTTCTTTAAAGAGATGCGTTTTAAGTAAGGTTTTAAATGTTTTGAGGCAAGAGGAAAATCTGGTGCATGATGCTGCTACCACCATGTTTCATTGTGGGGATGGTTTTCTTTGGGTGAGGTGATGTGTTGGGTTTGCGCCAGACATAGCGTTTTCTATGATGGCCGAAAAGTTCAATTTTAGTCCCATCAGACAGGGCACCTTCCCCCATACATTTTTGGGAGTTTCCCACATGCCTTTTCGCAAACTCAAAACGTGCCATTTTGTTTTTTACTGAACGTAATAGCTTTCTTTTGGCCATCTGCCATAAAGCCCAACTCTATGGGGCGTACGGCTTATTGTCGTCCTATGTACAGATACTCCAGTCTCTTCTGTGGAACTCTGCAGCTCCTCCAGGGTTACCTTAGGTCTCTGTGCTGCCTCTCTGATTAATGCCCTCCTTGCCGGTCCGTGAGTTTTGGTGGGCAGCCATCTCTTGGCAGGTTTGCTGTTGTGCCATGTTCTTTCCATTTGGTAATGATAGATTTTGATAATGCTCCTGGGGATCATCAAAGATTTGGATATTTTTTTATGGCATACCCTGACTTGTACATCTCAACAACATTGTCCCTTACTTGTTTGGAGAGTTCCTTGGTCTTCATGGCAGTGTTTGGTTAATGGTGCCTCTTGCTTAGGTATTGGAGCCTCTGTGGCCTTTCAAAAAAGTTGTGTATATGTAATGACAGATTATGTGACACTTAGATTGCACACAGGTGGACATCATTTCACTAATTATGTGACTTCTGAAGGTAATTGGTTGCACCAGAGCTTTTTATGGGCTTCATAACAAAGGGTGTGAATACATACGCACATGCCAATTTTCTATTTCTAAAAATTAGTTTTATGTATATATTTTTCTCATTTCATTTCACCAACTTAGACTATTGTGTTCTGATCCATCACATAAAATTCAGATTAACAAAACATTGAACCTAAGGCTGTAATGTAACAAAATAGGTAAAAAGTCAAGGGGGGTGAATACTTTTGCAAGGCACTGTATAAAGTAATATATTATTATTTCTAGGGTCCATATTCGAGCCTCTGTGAGTGTAAGGGATCATTTGTGAGGCGGTTTCATGTTTTTGTGTTTCAATTTAGTCATGTAGTGTGTCTTTAATTGCTTTATGCATCTTGCAGCAACACTTTTCATATTGGCATATGCATGACCGTTCTGAAATATTATAAAAACCTAATATTTTTTTATAATGCCTTCCATTGCTTTCCCAGTATTTTAAAGTACAGTAGTGTGTTTTTATTTGCTTTGAAAGTGTTTTGAACAGGTGTTTAACCCACTTGCGAGTCCTATTTGGAACATTTTGCTACATTTGCCATTTACGGGTTTGAAAGCAGTTGCTGGCTTGTGGAATTGTTGCAATTAAATTTTGATTTGCAATTTTAGCGCTTGTAACTTTTGCGGGCTTCCAAGATCAAAGGCGGAGATGAGTCGGAGTTACGATTTTGACAACATGCAGGAATTTTGAGCCTGTAACCAGCAAATTGATTTTGGGTAACTAGAAGAGGCCAATTAAATATCAGTAACGTTTACAAGCTACATTACGGGCTCCAGTAATTACAATTTGACCAATTGAATAGGGGGCCAACTTATTTGAATACAGTACATTTGAACTGCAGATAAATTCCTCTGGAACCTGTCTATATCTATGACTAATGGTGATGGTTTGTATAAGGTGTTAGGCTCTTCTCATCGCTGAGGACTGGACTGGCACTGGTCCTGGGACCGACTGTTGAGAACCACTAGTCTAGAGTGCTTGTGTTATGTGCTTGTTTGTATATGTCTCTCTAACACATTGACACTCAAACACTCATGCACACACTCTCATATACACACACTTCATTAGATGTACAATCATGCACTCTAACCAACATTCATGCGCTTCTTTGCATGCACTCACAAATACACCTAAAGACCATTGTTTGTCCAAGAGCAGAATGAGCATTCCTCTCATATGTTGACCAGAGCAATCACTATTGAGAGCCGCTTTCCACCACAGCCAATATTTATTAATATGTGATTTATTATTATTATTTTATTATTACATACATTATTTAGATGGCAGGAAACATAGCATGCTCAGAACATCTTCCCTTCTTGCTCTTTTCCCTACTCAGTACATGTAAGTTCTTGCTGCTTTGATCAGTAATGTATGTTACATATTCCAGAAGAAATTTTTTGAGTATGTTCAAATGTAGGTGAATGCCACTGGTATATTTATATGCATATTTTTATATGTTGTGTCCAGGTGTGTATGCATGCCTGCGAGTAGAGATATAAACATATTTATTTAAAAATAACTGTTCTTTCCATTTCTCAAAACCACTCTTCCAAATTGAGAAAAAAAGGAATTCAGAGACAAAACGTTAAATGATAAGATTTTTCTTAAAAATCTCAGAAGGCATAACACTTGGATATTAGGGGACAACACAAGTAAAGGTACAAATTGTGTCTAACAAAATGAAACCCACATTAGCCAAATTATATAGTGTTATGAATTATAACTTTTAAATTTCTCTCTGTTCTAGTGGGCTACCATGTTGGACCCTATCCCTCCTCTCATCCCTTAGTGTTCGTCATTGTGACACAAGTGGGCATCAAATAGTGTATATCCATATTACAGCTTCTAGTACACACACCCTGGCCAGCAACTTTCTATTTTATACACTGTCATGTGGTGCTTGCTTTTGCACAATAAGTTGCAAAATATGGAGATTCACAGCTTGCTGTTTGCCCACCTGACAATGTGAATCTCTCTGAGGCATGGGAGGAAAGAGGAAAGCCAATATGACAGTTGCTAGATGCGAATGCAGGGAATTCATTAATTAGCAATAAGTCGCAAAATCTATATTTAATTACAACAATTCAACAACCCTGCAGTTGCTTTCAAATCCGTAAATGGCAAAAGTATCAAAAAATCCTATCAGTATTAGACAGGACTCACATCTGTTCGTAACAATACAAAAGCAAATAAACACACACTACTGTACTTTAAAATACTGGGAAAGCAATGAAAGTCATTCAAATTAAGTACACAACAGTCTCAAGTTCACAAATCTGCAATAAACAATTTTTTTTACGTTTTTTTTCCATGTTATATTGATCCTAGGAATCAAGGAGTTAATAAATATCAGGCCACCCACATGGAATAGAACAGATGATTTATTAGTTATTATGGATTTCTAGATTTCTGGATTGCAAGTCTGATTGCAAATCAGACTTCTAAACACTATTTAATTGTAGTTTAAACTCCATGTTTTACTGACGTTATGATGATAGTCTCATTTACTATTGGCTCTGTCTATTGTAACTTACGGGCTTGCTTAATTGATCATGCCCTAAAATGTTATGTACAGGTTCATGGTTTGAATGTTGGGGCTATGAGCCTGTAATTGCATGCTTAAGCAATTAAATACAAACAATTTAACTGCACCAAATTTGTAACAGAAATACGGGCAGTGTGATGGTAATTACAGGCTTGAAATTAAATTGGGGCCATTGTTTTCATTTTGATAGATGGAACTTTTAACGTATCATGACTGTTTTACAACTGTAGTGTCTATGTAAGGTTGTAGAGAAACGTAATGTCACTGTTCCATCTCCAAACTAGTGATGTCACCATTCATATCATGTTTGATATGAATAATTACATCATCTACAATACTGATGCTATCACATACAGAGAATTGTATTTAACAGTCAGTTTATTGTTCACCTGGTGTCGGAGTCAACAAAATGGTTTGCTATATGTATGAGATTGGCAGATGACACCTCCAGAAATGTTATAGCTGTTGATTAAACAATAGATGACGTCCTAAGAAACATAAACAGCTGTCCTCTGTCTATTCCTATTGTAACCTATCTTTGATAATACGTTGTTCTTCCTGGTTTGTGATCCTGCTGGATCTATAAGCTGATAGTTTATTGAACCATTGAGTTTGACCTGAGACCGGCTCATTGGACTTCTGGGCCCCTTGGATCCAGAGTTGCATCGTTTTTTTATTGTTTGCAAGTTGAGGAAGGTTCTATGTCAACTGAAAGTACACTTGAGATAAATACAGTATATTTGATACACTAAATTATCAATGTGAGGTAAATGTGATATCCTTAGTGGCTACCAAAGGGGAATGCCAATGTAAGCTTTCAAGGCTACTAGTTTTTTGGGGGCATGCTTAAAGGATGATGAAAAATATGGGTGCTTGCATAATTAGGAAGGGAAAATGTCATAAAACTAGTTTTTAATTAAAAGAAAAATAAATAAAACTGTGGTGAGCATATTTGAAAGCTGCCGGTGTCTGAGCATGTGTGGGGTAGGAGCCTCCAGCTCCAATCTATCTGGAAGTACTTATGTCGATAGGATGGTTTCATGCTCATGACTTACAAACCTGCTAATGTTGTTAATTTGTTACATACTTCAGAGGGAGGACACATTTTTCCTAAAATACTGTGGTTCGTTAAATGTCATAGTTATATCACCATTAAATTACCAAGAAAAATATGCTTGTTTGTTAAGTATGAACCAAACTAACATCTGTGTAAGCTATGGGCAGAAAATATTTTCTGGGAAAATCTGATTTTTTGAAGCCAATATTTACTATTACTGGAATCCATTTTGTGTTTGTTACATCACTTCATCAGAGCTGAATCATGCCAGTGTTTTGTTCTCCCTGGCCCAGAAAGCATACCCATTGCATCATTCACTGCCACAATAGCTCTTCAGAAATGTAATCAGCCTCTCACACAACTTCCACCAATGTGTCATGGATCTCTCCAGGGCCCTGCAGAGGCATACACATTTTTTTCTAATTAAGAAATAGCTGTATTACTTTTTTCCTGCTTAATTATGCTCTGTGCCAGACTTAAAGCTTCCAAACATTTTTTTTTCATGGTACTATGGTCCTCTAAGTTAAGTCATATGGGGAGTAGAATTTTGTATTAACTTCTACACTTGTTCACAGTTTTATATAAACATTTCTCATGAAAGTAGACTGCAGTCCTTCTTCAGGCTTAACTTCTCTGTTGTCTGCACTGTAGTATGATGTTATCAGTGATGCAATAAGTGATGTAACAGCTAAATATATTTACAGCCTTATTAAATTGCAGTTCAGTAAATTTAAAAGGGCTCTATATAAGCACACAGCATATTTTTTTTACAGAAGTTTTTAGTTAGTGAAGTCCTTGCTTTTGGATAGAAGATCACTAACTAAAAACTTCTGTAAAAATATGCTATATGCTTAAATAGAGCCCTATTCAATTGGCCAAATTGCAATTTAATAAGGCTGTTAGCATCTAAATAGTATTTTTTTTTACCTGAACCAAAAATATGGCTGATATGTTATAAAATGCCACTTTCAAATATATTGAATAAATGTTGATGCATCTGCCGGACCCTGATGTGTTTTCATCGCTGCAGGAGCAGGGTTTGCAATTTACCTTGTGACTGCCTTCTGGATATGTGTGAGGAAGGAGCTAGGTGTCAAATACTAACAGTTACAGTAATATAAGAACCTCCCCACTTCCCCCGTCCCTGACTTATCAAAAGTTTCTAATCTATCAGGAAGTGCTGAACCCATTGAGATGGAGCCTTCTATGCACAAAATCTATTAAAATTAATCTTGTCCCTGTAAATACTTTTAGGGCTTAAAATGTGAAGTTATTCCTATACTGTAGTGGTCCTTTAAGCAGTTGATATGTAAAGACATTCTAGGAGCCCCATTAAATTGCTCCGATTTTAGAAATTGTAGCTCGTAAAGGAGCCCGCAAGAGTTACAGCTATTAAAATGGCCTCTTTCAGCTACTCCCAAACGATCTGCAGTTTACAGACCGAAAAACAATACAGCCGTGAAAATCTGAAATCCGTCCCAGCTAAGCCTTTGATCTGTCAAGCCAGTAAATGTTACTATCGCAAATCGCTATTAAATTGCTCCGAATCCCCAAGGATGTACTGGCGTTCAAATCCGTAATAAGCAAATGGAGCCAAAAATATTACAGCCTCCAAATAGGACCCGCAAAGGGTTTACAGACAAGTTCTTAACACTGTAAAAGACAATATTAACACACCAGTGGGCTTTAAATATGGGGAAAGCATGGAAAGGCATTACAATTACTTGCACAACAATCCCCAAATATAAAATAGGCATTTAAAACATTTTTTATTTCATCATATGTTGGAATGGTCATGCATATGCCAATATGAAAAGCCATGCTGCAACATGCATAAAGCAATTAAAGACACACAACCTGATTAAATAGCAACACAAAAACATGAACCTGCCTGCCATATTAACCCTTTCTCACTCACAGAGGCTCTAATGTGTACCCTGGAATATAAATATAATTGAAAAAAACATCTCGCTCAAGCACATCTATATTGGGAAAAGAAATAGTGGCCAAATTACACACGCCACATCACATAGATCAAGTACCAGTGGAACATTTTAATATTTGTTGTTCAGTCCTTCAGTCGTGTCCGACTCTGTGACCCTATGGACTGCAGCACATCTAGCTAGGTCTCTGCCTGTGCTGTTCCACAAGGTTTGCATGCCAAAGTTACTGGATTGGGTTGCCAGTTCCTTCTCCAGTATACTGTGATTTGTCTGACCTCTCTGCTATGACCTGCCCACCTAGAGTGACTCTACATGGTATAGCTCACAGCTTCAAGTACACAAGCCCCTTCTCCACCACAAGGCAGCAATCCAGAAGGGGGACCAGGGAACATACACCACACGAATCTACTCTAAGACATCAGGAAGGGCTGCAAACACACATGGAGGCTGCGCAGAGGCATGTGGAGCAACAGCCAACTCACTTCCATCAGGGACAATCTGCGTAAAAGTGGTGAAGAGGATACTCACAACCTTTTACCTAAAGCTTACACTAGCTCTTTAATTAATCTAGTTTGGTTTCACAGATGACTACACCAATGGAGATAAAGTATTAATATGGTGGTGACAATGTATGATGTTTCTGCTGACTGTGAATTCAATCATTTCCATATTATGTTTGACTCTGTAAGTATGGAAGTGGAGCCTTTGCTATGTTGCTTGAAAGTTGTGACGTTTTTGTCAAAATAACTACACTCTAGCATATAATACTGAACTATATAATATAAATGACTATCCATGAAGAAGTCCCCATAGATGAAACATGTTGGATTTTTAGCTCTTTTTAACCCTTCCCATGGGTTCCCTGGTGGTCCAGTGGTTAGTATCCGTTGCTTTCGCCACTGTGACCTGGGTTTGATTCCAGTCAAGTAACCAAGAGGTCACACCACCCTTAAGCCATGCAGCCTTGCCAGTACTTGAATGGGAGACCACCTAGGAATAGCAGGAGCTGTATGCTGTGGACTCTACCATTAATATTTTTCCATTGACACATTGTTTTGGAGGCCTGTATAGAAATATGGACACAGCAGCTAAATAATGTTGGACTTCTTTTACTTCAACAACTTGGTGCTGTTTAATATGTTGTATTGCACTGAGCACTTTATTGTATTTATTTCATTACCTGACTTTTGCAGTAGTGTATAACAAATACTTCAAAATATAATATAATACTTCTGATTAACTACAATACAGACAGGGAACACATTGAGATTCCACTTTCTTTTCACTTTTGTACAACATGATTTTAGATTATCTTTATCTTTTAAAAAATACAATACAATCACATTTTTATATCACAAAATGAATTTTATTTTGTGCAGATACTGATCGTCTCCTTTATGTATATACAGTACAATACATATTCCATTGTCTTTTGGGCACAATTAGACCCAGCGACACATCCATATTCATAATAATATACATTAAAGGATTAGTCTGGAGTACCAAACCTAGGAATGGAATGGAATCCGATTTAATATTTTCATCCAACAAAAAAAGATCTCCAGATGGAGAAAGGTTGAGTTTGGAATACTTATTGCCACATATATTTAAACAGCATGGAGATTTAAATTTCATTGTGCATCCCCATTGGCTGTGGATCTTTTAGTTCAGGTGTGGTAGAGAAGTAGAAGCATATATGTCTAATTGTGAGGTATAGTTGATACTGTGCTGGTTGGGTAGTGGATCTTAACGAAAGAAAAGGTCATGAAACATACAATGTATCATGATAGCTGTAGAGCAACATGGAACCCCATTTTAAATGTCGCCAGGCGCACCCAAATGCTCGTCATTATAATTGAGAAGTGTCAAGGGAAGAAGGGCTTGTGCTGCACTATTGTACTTTTGAGAATTATCTATAATTTATATTAGAACATCAATAAAAATATACATATGTTATATTAAATACTTATAGGCAGGCATTAAACTGCACAAGTATTTTTAATGCAAATAGATTTAATCAGATAAAGATTGTCTAAACAGCACGTGGGATGAGTATTTCACTCCTCTTATAGCAATGAGGTGGTCCTAAATTATTGTTTAACAAATTGCTGGTGCTTTAAAAAACATAAGTACTTAACTCTAAACTGAAAAGGTACTTTAACTATATTTTTAAACCCTGCCAAAGTTGACGAGTATGACATTTTAGAATGCCTTAAACTTAGATCCATATAGTATATTTGAGCTCAGAGAAAGTGAATTGGGAGAGGAAATATTGATACTGCTTTCTATATGTTCACTTCATAATCTGTTGTACTATATATAATATTTTATTTACATTACTGGGGCTTCCTGAGATTTGCTACCCATTAACTAATACACTTTATTTTTAGCTAGCAGTGAACACAAATGGATATCTGCTTGGCTGGCTCGCCTGCTATCTTCATAACCTTTTATAGACCTAGGCTTTTAAACACGTAAGGTTCGCCATTATTGTAGCCAGTGGCAAATTCCTTTAACAGAGATGGTACCATGTCAACATACAATATTATGGTCACCTACAAAGGCAACTGTGACAGATTACCACAGAAATAGTTGTCTCATCTGGAAGGTATTGGGTCTGAGTTACGTGGTACCATCTTGTGCTTTGGATCGGCCTACTGTCATCAAGAGATAGTTGTGGTGATTTCCTTTGGATACAAGGCCTGTATATCCACACTATGTACTGCAAAATATTTGCAAACCAGGTATTTCTGCAAAGTTCTTCATATTTTGTTAACTGAACGCCCATGTAACACATAGCACCATTTTTGTTGAGCCCCAGTAACAAGTGCATAAAGAGCATCAGTTTTTCTTCCGTGAGAACATAGTACACTGAGTGTTCTCTTGCTAGGAAGTCTTGAGGTGTATGTGTGGTTCTCACCAGGAGATTCAGGTGGAGCCTTGAACTAATAATTTGAGCACCAAAAAAACTCCTATGTAAACAATACAGATTCCCTCTGCCTGAGAGAGGAATAATCAAAAAAAAAAAAATCGGTGGACCCATTTAAACGCCCTTTATAAATAGTGCGGGTCTTCCACCCTTGAGCTGGGTGGGTGTCCTCAGAGAGAAGTTCATAGGAATGGTGGCTCTGCTCTCAGCTGAAACACACAGGTCCCAAATGAAAGGTGTACTGGTGGTCAGATTGCCCGTCATGAAATAAAGCCAAGTCCCGAAGAGGAAGAAGAGAGAGGTCCTTGGGTGCAAAGTGGATGAGAGTCTCAGTTTTGTTGAAGGAGTCTTCCCACTGCAGCAAACAAAATGGAAATGGGATAATTAATATATTTCAATTTTTATAAACCTGCAGCAGGAACGTTCTCTGGTTCACTTAATAGGTTATGCTAGAATAGGAGCTAGTGGAGGGTAATAAGCCAACAAGAACAACCTAATCAGTTGTGCATTATAATAATGATATGACTTGTGAACATTTATACTTATCCAAATGAGAATGCTCTTGTAGCTTATCACCCTATTCCATGATAGCTATTTATTCACAAAATAAAGTTATTAAGAGAGACGTAGACCCTTCATAGATAATTAAGCCTAAAATACCCAAAATGGAAGCTCGATTATCTAACACATTTCCATGTTCCTTGATTAATAATTATGTATATCTTAAGTCCTTCTTTCTAAATAGAATGAGATTTTTGTTTCCATACCTCACATCCCTGCAGCGTCACCAGGAAGCTCTGCTCCCGAGTATCAGTCAGGAATTTCACATCTTTTTCTGTGACGGAGTGCCCCCTCTGTGCTTGGCACACGTACCTCACCCCTTGGTGTGCAATGATGCTCTGCAACCGTAAGAAGCGCAGCTGGACCACGCCAGCATCGCTGTACATGAACTGAGAGAGAGTAACATATTGGTATCAGATGAGCTGAGCAACACAAGTTACAGCACATGATCTATTACATTAAAAGGGTTGATGACCCAAAGAGTTTGCTATTCACTATATATACGCCCAGTTCACGTGACTTTTCAAATCAAGATAATTTTTTTACATTTATCAAGTGCGATAAAGAGACACTCTGACCCCAACAGGAAGCTGGTTTCATCTTAAAGAGCATGAAAAAAACGGGCTATACATTGTACTAGCTATTTTATCTACAGTAAATCATTCTTGAGAAATACAGCATTGCTTTGCTGCTAATGTTTGGCTTCATGTGCAAACTAACAGGTAAGGGAGGGGCTCTAATTGAATGGCAATATTGCTGGTTATTTATCTTGGCCGCAACAGGGACAGACAAGCAAACTGTGATTGTAATTAGTACATAAAATTTGCTAATTATTATTCATGAGCTGCTTGATTGCTTAGAAAAGCAGCACAAATAATACTGAATTTCTCAAGAGAAGACAGTTTTTCAACTTGATTTTGAGTGGCAGAGTCAGCTTAAAAAGTAAAGATACATGGGGCTTCAAAAAACACTGTTTTAACCTCTCTACGTGGTGAAACTGAGGCTCGCCTCCTCTTCTAGTTGTTAATAATTTGAATTGAATGTTGTTGTTGGTCAGGAAGGTCCTTTGGGTCAGTTATTTACAGATAATTGTTGGATTTTCTATGTGTTTTCACTTTATAGTGAATACAGAATCTTATAAACATAGTATTTTATATTATTCTAGTGAATTAACAGTTAATCAGCTATGTTCAGCTGGAGTCAGAAAAACTAAATGGATTATTATCTGTATGAGTCTGGCAGATGTTAGCTATGATATATATTCTTTACTATTTATTGTCTTGTGTTTTAGTCTTGATAGACAATAAGGAATTGATGATATTGTTTCTGTAACTCCTCTCAACCCCACATAATACTGTTTAATCTCACATAACCACATATTTTATTAAATTTAATAAATAGTCCATCAAATTTGAATGAAAATTATGAATAACACATTTTATGCTGTTCATGGGCTTTGAAAAATAGCAATATCTTACGGCAAAGCCCTCCGGAAGAGTACTGAACCACTGGAATCCCCCCTGAGACTCATAGGTCTGAAGCCAAGGCTTGACTAGGATCTGTGAACAGAAATCAGACAAAGCTATTAAACGACCAAGTTAAGGGACTCTGAGACAGAAATACATGGCCACTAAACATGTGTGTTATACAGGTTCATGGATAACCAGGATGAAGATAATCTCTTAAAGCAGCATTGTGAGCAAAATGTAAAATAGCCTCCGTTGAAGAATGATGCTTGAAAATAGCCAAGATGTTTTTAGAAAAATTAAATACAAAATAATACAGGTTCTAATGTATTAATGTAGTCTACAATTATGCTGCTGGGATTCTGCCATTTTAGATTTCAGTGAACTATTTCCAGACTTGCAATACACAGGTACATATCTGCATATACAGCTGCCATTGTATGCATTCACTCTGATTAGTTTACAAGGACCTACACTGTTGAGATAGATATTGTGAACATTTTAAAATATACTTTTACAAGCTTAATTTGATGATGGTGCCCAGGGGCATCCCACAGTGGGCTTGCCTTCACCCACAGGTCTTAGTTATTAGTCCTCCTGAAAATTGCTAAAATGTTCACAGATTTCAACCTGTGAATTATGATTGGTTAGACTTTTAACCAATCAGATATTGGGAGTTAGTAATTCAAATACTTGATTCTGATTTGGATGAAATATGATTAACACATTTCCACCAATAAGAATCCACAAAATTAGTATATAAAGCGAAGGCTCCATTAGTTACTGTTTTCTTTATAGATTTTTTTTTCATTACTATGAGCCGATGATGAGGACCAAGGACTTAAATCAAGACAGATGAGGACTGATTCTTCAATCCACTTATTCAGGGATGAAGAGTGAGGACACAAGTTTCTCTGATCAACACTGGAGGGCATCAAATTATAGGGAATGTATTTTTTACACCCTCACCCTTTGTTTTTATTTTCAGTAGTATTTTTTTCATTTTCTATATTTAGTGTTAGGGACTATGGGTGTCCTTATGGATGCAAATGGGGAGGATTAGGATCCATAGGGGTCCAATATGGACCAATGTGGTGGTAGGAAGGGTGCCACAGGGGGTCCATGTGGTCCCCACATGTTTATAGTTTATTTGGGGTATGCTCTGGCTCATAGGGGCTAGCAGGATGAAGAAGGAATCCTGGGGAATACCTGGAGAATAGAAGGTAGGGAGTATGATCCCCTTACTTATAGGGGGTAGCGGTGTTAACCCCTTTAATAACTGAGCCTCAAAACTGACACAGTTAATGTATTGAAGTATCCAGGCTTCTCAGAGACATTATTTGGGGTTGAACTACCCATAGGCATTTTTTTAAATTTGGGGTAAACCTTAGCGAGATTGGGGAATTGTTACAGGAGGCACGTGATAGCGATATTTAAAATAGTAATAGAACAGGCACTCAGGGTTTACAATATTACAATATAAGGGACATTTGGAGTACTCTGATGGCATTTCTAAGAGGTTAGATTTAGGAGTGTGGTGTGTTAGCTCGGTGATGATTTATGAGTGAACTTTGCTCAAATCTTACAGGAGCAATGGAATAGAGTCCCATGATAACAACAACTAAATGGCAAATAGTCTTGAACCAGTTAGGAGCATGGAGTCTAGATGGACTAAAGAGTTGTTATTCATGTTAGTGACTGCACCATTCGGTGTTACCTGGCTGTGTTGAGGTGGCACACAAGTCTCTCCTCCAGCAGTAAAGTTACAGTAAACAAGGAATGAATCTTGAGGGCTGCCCTGGTTGGGATCAATATAGTAATAACCTAATGATATCGAAAAATGGAAAAATATAGGTTGGTTTTCTGACATATAAGAGAAAACACTGACACATCTGCAGAAGAATGCACACTTTTAAGAACACACACGCACATGCATTACACCTGCTGCAGGAATACAAAAATTTGAGAACACACACACATCTACACCTGCTCCAAGTATTGTTGTTGTTCAGTCCTTCAGATGTATTCGACTCTCGGTGACCATATGGACGCAGCACTCCAGGCACACCTGTCTGTGTTTCTGGTTGTGCTTATCCACATAGTTTTTTTTGCAAAGATACTAGAGTAGGTTGCCAGTTCCTTTTCCAGTGGACCGCAATTTGTCTGACCTTTTGGCTATGACCTGCCCATCTTGGGTGACCCTACTTTGTATAGCTCACAGCTTTATTGAAGTACACAAGCCCCTTCACCACAACAAGGTAGTGATCCAGAAGGGGGCAATTATACTCACATTCAAAAACACAAACAAACATCTACACCTGCTCAAGGAAAAATACACATACACAAACACACACACATATATACATACAGAACTAGAGTAATACACACATGAACAAACTTACACATGCATCTACACTACACCAGGAATACACACTTTCAATTACATGCACATCTTCACCTCCTCAGGAAATGCACACATAAAGACACACACGTATCTACAAACATGACATGTCTGAAGGTCACAATGTTAATGGGGGAATTGTAGACACAGACATACCGGGAACATTTGTATTACAAATACATGTGATAATTTACATGGTTTAAATTCAGATAGGGAATTTTAGATCACATTTCTACTTAAATATGTAATGTTTAACTCTGTGGCTCTGATAAAGATGACAATAACAACACTCCAAACGGATCTAAAACATCCTTTTTTTTACTGACATGAGCTGTGTCTATAGATTGATCAATGTTAACCTTCATTCATCATGCAGACACCTACCATCAGTCAGCTGAGGTTGTGTCAGTTGCAGCTCTTTACAGGTACTCGCTGGGTTTTCTTTGGTACCATTTGGTGGAGCAGCCAGGAGTCTCAACTCCTCCTCCAGGCTATGCAGAAGATCCCAAGGTCCTCCTCCATCCAATGCACCACCATATGGGAAGATACGCTGGGAGGCAATGAGAGTAGAAGAAAAACAAACAGTAATACTTTAGCACATTATAGGACACAATCACATTTGCCCATTATTAGAATGACGGATAAAGGGTTTGAACCCTTCACTAGCTCTGATTTTTAACCACCTTTCCTCTGTCCAACCCCATGTGTGTGCTTGTGTGTGTATACTTTAGGATGTGAGGAAGGAAGCCATGCTTGTTATTCTATGCAGTATATGTACTACAATTTGGATATCTCCAACAGACAGTGATAGGGTTTAGAGGTAAGAACAAAAACCATGGAAGCAATGGCACTAATAATGGCGCCAGAAATGCAGTAGCTATTTCTAAATTATTTATTGAGTCTTATCACTATGTGGTACTGTTCTGAACAGCTGATAATGAATGTTGAGCCTTCTCTTACCTTTAGACTTTCAGAACTCAAATTTAGACTGGGTCCTGGGGGACCTGGTGCACCAGGAGGGCCCTAAAAATATAGAAGAACAACACAAGATAAAACACATTGTTTTTTTACGCTGGAGCTCCTCCCATCTCTTTCACACTGTGGCAAATCCTGCAGCTGACATGCTGGCAGCAACATAATGACCGCACATATTTATTGCACTGAAAAAGGATACGAGGAGCTCCATTTTAAATGATGAGGAGAAAACAGAAGTTTTCAGTAAGTTTTCTTGCAAAAGATCAACCCAAAATGTGTTTACCCTGATCTTCGCACCTTATCATGTAAGCTAAATTGCCTCCTTAGCATAAAACTGCTTTGTATTAAGCTAACCTTAGAGAAAACAACCTAAAAGGCTCATGTCTTCACATTAGTGTCAATAGCGGTTTATTTCAAACACACACATCTACAGAAAAATATATTATATATTATTTACAAAACCTAAAATAAGTATTGCCATACATTCAAAACATAAAATAAAATAATCAAAGTGATTATAGGACAGATATTTTAACATATTATGGCATTTTAATTGAGTGCATACATGGATTAGGGAAGGTATGGGGAATGGATTTGCAGATCTCTGTCTTCCATGTTGCTTGTGCCACTTGAATAGGAAGGACTAAGCTATTGCATCAATGAATGTCTTGACATCACATAAGTATTCCGATTTACAGGTAGATAAAATGAGCAAACTAGATGGATGTATTCTTCAGAATTCACACATTGATCTGCATCATCTAACAAGTCAGGAAAGCAAAGTAAACAATCCACCACCTCCACTAATTTCTAATTTATAGCAAAATTGTAAACTTAAAAAAAAATATCTTTCAAATGCATTATGTGGCCCTTTAAAGAGTCGCTGCATTGCTTATTTGTTTAGTATCTGATCAGTATTTACATTGAAGCTTTAATGCTTCAGGAACAAGCAGAGCTGCTTCTCTCTATCAGTACAAAACGTAATAGGGGATGATTTTCCTATGGTGGCGATTGCAAGGAAAGAGGTAAATAAAAACTTGTATCAGGACATCCTCTCTCACCTACTGGATACCTAGTAGGGGGTGGAGAGAAGCAGCACTGATAACTCCTTAAAAACTGACACTCAAAAGTAAGTTTTAAAAACTATATTACATTTATTTACTTCATATTCTGATTTTATTGGTAAGTCAGCTATTAAACAAATGAATCCACATTGTATGAGCACAAAATGGGCCTTTTAACTAATCTACCTTATCACTAATCTACCTTATCACTTAGTACTGCGGTGAGGGAGCCCATAGATTGTAAGAAGTGCTAGTTATTTGGTAGCTTGAAAGGCTGGGGATATTTACAGGATGACTCATTGGGACCACAAGCCTGAGCATGGAGATGCATAAAGACAATATCTTTGTATATTTCATAGAAATACTTACTGGAAGTCCTCTGGTCCCTTGTGGTCCTTCTGGTCCTGGAAATCCTTGTGGTCCCTAATTGTGTATAAAATCATAAAATACAGTATTATGAAAGGCATCACAGTTTAAAATGAGAAGTTTCACCTAAACATAAGGTCTTCTTATATGAAAAAATTAACATATAGAAGTACCAGTATATATGTAAAAGTTGTATGATTTGTTAGGTGATGTGAGCTGCTGAAGAACATAGCACATGAGTGTAACTGTCACAGTTTCAGCTGAAGTCTGACTGGCTCTTGAACTTTTAATCCAATCATCCTAAACAGTTCGGTGACAAATGTTGGTTTTAAACTGGCAGTTTCTTCTCTCTACAAACATGGCGAGTAACTGACAAACTAGATCATTTCCATAACATTTACTATGATAGTTACACTTCTCCGACAGTGATCTTTAATATAAAAGAATAGAAGAACAATTTTAAGTCTAACTTGCCCTTTAATAGGCAGTATTTTAAATCTAAAGGTATTAATTGATTGAAAAAAATGAACTTAAAACTAAATAATAAAACATTTAGTTGCAATAAAGAGGTTACCTCAATACCAGGAAGCCCCTGAAAGAGAGAAGAGGGGGGGGGGGGATGTTTAGAATTATATTCCGCACTTTATAAAACAGTAAAAATTCATAGTGAAAATGTAAATATTACATGCCAAAGTAAGATTTTTTTTTTTAGCAAGGTTGAAGCTATGCCTTATAAAATTATGAAGACTTGCATCAATATACTAAAACTTTCTTGTAAGAACCAATTCGAGATTTATTTTGAAATTTGAATAACACACAGGTTTTGAATTAGAAAATACCAATAAAAAACAGAAAACTGTTGGGAAACTATACCTGATGACTTAATATTAGATTCTTAGGTGTTTTAAGGATAAATGACTGGAAAAGATTCTCCTGCTCCTAACTTCATCTAAGGTGATAAAATAACTCTCAGATTCGAGGATGGTAAGCAGGAAGAGCATGCCCAGTAGCTATCGCATATAATAGTTGTGGTAATTGCGCAATGTTAAAAGATACGGGTTTGCGCATGCGCAATGAGCGCCAAAGGCACTCATCTTGAGGGCCGAAAGTTACATGTTTGATGGGGGCTGCAATGAGCGCCAAAGGCCCATGAGGCCCGCAAGTCTTAGAAAAAGGCTTGCAAAGAGCGCCAAAAACGCTCATTGCGAGGCTCAAGATGAGCGCCAAAGGCTGTAGGCTTATGGCGCTCATCGCGAGGCTCGCAAGACTTGGAAAAAGGCCTGCGATGATAGCCGAAGGCCATAGGCCTTTGGCGCTCAACACACGGCACGCAAGACATTGAAAAAATTACGGCTTTAACGGCCGCCATTTTTTTTTATCCCGTAACTCGGAAGCCGCTCAAAGGCCCCCAAAAGACGCCAATTGATTACAAAATTAACTGACATCCTCACACACATCACAGGGGGAGAGGCAGGGAGCCTGTAAGTGAGGTTAAAAGCTAATTTGTAATTCAATTGCCGTTTTTTGGAGGTCTAAAAATGGCTAAGCGAGAAAAAAAATGGCAGCTGTAAAGACTTAAGGACGCAAATTGGAAGACCATTTCGGGCTTAGGGAAATTAATCAATTTCCCAAGCCCGCCAATGGTTTCAGACCCGTAGAGCAAAGAGGAGGGAGATGGAGACGGTGGAAAGAGACACAGGGGAGGGAGTGGAGGTGGAAAGAGACACAGGGGTGGGGGGGGGGAGGGAAGAAACACACAGGAGGGAAATAAGGGGAAAAAAACAGGGCAGGGAGAGGGGGCAAAGAGACACAAGGGTGAGAGAGTGGGGAGAGGCTCGCAATGAGCTACTAAGTGGCTCATTGCGGACTCGTGATGAGCGACAAAGGCGAACATCGCAAGCCCCATAAAGTAGAGGGGGGGAGGCTCAAATGAGCTCCGAAGGCGATCATCGGAGGGCTTGCGATGAGTGCCAAAGGTGCTTATTGCGAAGCATGAAAGTGGCGGGTTGGCCTCAAAGTAAACGGGGGGGGGGGGGGGGAGAGGCTCGCAATGAGAGCCGAAGGCGCTTCATCGTGAGGCCCTCAAGTTAGAGGGGGGGAAAAGCCTATTATTGTGTGGCAAACAGCATTGCCAGGCTTAATATTTTATTGCCATCATTTTTGATGGGCAATTCGCTAGTAAATAAGAATAGGAATAAACTATTGCTTAAACTATGAAATGCTTCTGTTATTGTGTTGATTTAACCATCTGGGCATGGTAAAAATGAATTACAACTATTAAGGATGATAACATGGGGTTACAGCTATATTTTCTTTATGTCTACCTTCATTATGTCCCTTTAACTTTTGGGAAGAGAGAAGTGGTGTGCAAATAGATATTGAGGTGTAGAATCTTGTTACGAAAGAGAGAGTGCTAGATTGTGCAAGGTGTGGAAGAAGAGCATGCCCGCTGTTGTGGAAAAAAATGAATAAATTCCATAATTTTCTCTCAGGCAAATAGCACACTCAATAAAGCAGTCTACATCAGGTTCCCATTATCTCTTATCTATTAGGAACCGGTTCAGAGAGTGCCAATATGAGTCTTACATAAAAGGTCTCATAGCAGTCTGTCAGTGAACTGAAATTAAACTCTTATATAGTATAGAGAAAAGCTTATTAACTAATTGGGTGTGTTCTACAGTTGTTCTCCTTGTACACATGCTCAGGTCAGCATGAAACTGCCAGTGCCAGTAATAATCCCAGCGTCCCAAAACCGATGGTCCCTATCTTGCGAAACAGATCAAAACACTGTCAGAACATCAAATTACTTATCTAGTATAGGATGTTATACTGCATAAAAAACTGTAAAGACTATGTATTAGGCAACATTATGCAAACAGGCTAAAAACTATGGATGCATTTTATGCTGATACAGAGAAAAAACTAAATGGAGTATCAATGCTGACACAGTAGACAAAATGGAGTATCATTTTTTCTCTTCATCACCCATTACAGTGCAGTATCTTTACTTGGATTCAGGTAGACCAATGGTAAAAATTGTGCAACATAACATGTAAGAGGCATTTAATGTTGACCAGTGAAATGGTATATCCTATGTCACCCCGGAGTTAGACTAATTTGGACCCATAACTGGATGTAGTATTTAATTTTGTATACCCAATATTTCATTGTTTTTTCTCAGCAGTCTATATGTTCATGACTTGTTGGTGACACTTACTTGTACTCCCGGTGGCCCTGGTGGGCCTTGTGGTCCTGATGGGCCATTACTCCCCTGTTAAAAGGAAAAAACAAATTGAAAGTAATTCCTTTCCTAGCAACTTTCTTAGAACGTACTTGCCATTGTCGTTGACTACTTTGTATTTGGTCCCCATTTATAAACGGTGACCATTTCCAATCCTTGATGGAGATCAGAGTTTCAGGATATTTTGTTTGAGTACACATAGATTAATTAATATCTCAATCATTTTGATTTATGTATCTGTGCTCTCACAGGAATATCATTAAAATATAGTATTTTTTAACAAAAATGTTTGATAATATATTTTGGTCATATTGTCTAACTAGTATTATGACAATTCTTACCTGGCTTATTGGCTAATTTATTAGTAAGCAGTGTGCTCTCCCTCAGCAAAAAAAATATCTGGGTGGAGGCATATCCGTCTAGAAATTAACTGGATAACATAGTCAGGTTTATAAGCAAGTTTTCATTATAACTGATTGTTAATAAGTATTCCATAACTCAGATGGTGCAACACACCTTAATTCGTGTCTGTCAGATGGAGATGCAAATATGTATTGAGAGAATACAAGTCAAATTATTTAATATTTAAATTCTAAATTTTTTACACTTTAAACCAGCATTTAAATGGATCATAGACACATACAACAGTTAAATGTCCCTTAAAGTCGACAACATTATAATATGTCCTTCAATACTACAATCCTACAACATATGTTCTGCTACCGAGTTAAAGTACCTGGTCACCTTTCCCTCCTTTCATTCCTTGGTCTCCTCTTAGTCCTTGTTCACCCTGAAACGCACAAACATCAAATATGAGGACCCAGTATGGACGTCATGTACGGCTCCATGTAATTATAGTGAAAGAGGAGTTATATATCTAGTAACCTTCAGGCCATCTTCTCCTTGAGGTCCAAGTGGTCCATCCAAGCCCTGGTCACCCTGAAGGAGAGTTGATATCAGTCACTCACTAAATAAATTGTAATGAATAATCACACCTTAAAAAGCTACCAATGCTCTTGATCTACAAAATACACACAGGTAGGAACAATACTCTGACATAGAGGGTTGGAATGTAGAGTGTAGGCACCTACCATGAGACCTTTGAGACCTGGCTCCCCGTTCAGTCCTTTTAATCCTGGAATGCCCTGAAAAATAGCAAAGACAAAGTTACATGGGGTCTGGTAAGAGTAATCCTACTTGGAAATATAGTCATTCCAAACAAAGAAAGAAATACAGGTTTGACTGCAGATAAGAATCAAAAGGCCTATCTAGTCTGAACATTATATCTACCTTGAACATTTGGTTTAATTTAAGATCTGGATGCCGTTTATCTCAGGTGTACTAGAATTTCTTAACTGTGTATGTTTATACCATATTCACTGAAAAGCTGTTCCTATTTTCTGTAACATTTACACTTTCTGTGTAGTTGTTCTTTTTTTTATATTATTTCTATATCTTCCAGTTTTAAATCCTTGTTGTTCTTACACTCCTCTTTGTCTGGAAAATACTTCCCTCCTTTACTATATTAAATCATTTGATATATTTGAAGGTTTCTATCATATCTCCCTCTTCATCTTCAGCCCTTTAAGATACACATATTAAAGACCACTGAGCTCTGGAAAAATGTTTACACTATATCAACACTTTGTGAAATATTTAGTGCTTGGTTGTTTCATATTGCTTAGTATACAGGTTGCCATTTCTTCCCCCTGTCACATTATGCCTCGCTAGTATCCTCCTCTACCTTATTTACAACAGCATATGCAAAGATGATGTCACACTAACAGTAGATTCCTACACTGTAAGTGGAGCCTGCCCAGCTGTATGGATAGCTCCAATCCTTAACAGTGGCATTATCTTTGCATATTATGTTGCAAACCCCAGCTAAATAAGATGGAGAAGGATACCAGTGAGGGAGAATGTGAGGGAGAAAATGGCAACCTCTATTCTACTCTAAGCAATATAACTGGCAAAATAAAGTAAGCAAGCCCCACATATCTCATATACTTCATTAACATGTTTATAAAAATCATAGAAGAGATTCATTTTAATTCAGTGTATTTTTCCAGTAGTACTTTAAAGGCCCACTGTAGTGTATTTATATGTAACGCTCAAATGTTTGTTTGCTGAGCATAGGCTATTAAAAACAGTATGCAGTTATAAATCAAAAATGTTTGAAAAAACAACAACTTTTAAACAGTCTGTTTTCTCCTCAAGCAGACATGAGTATCCCCACATAGGCCCAGTGACAGTACATGAGCCATCATAGCCCGACCCCCTTTACTAAGTATGCTCAGGGTGAAGCAGAACCTAGACTGGTCAGACTTTATTTTTAGTCCAGCATGCACTTGGCCATGCACTTGATAGACACAGGTAGGGGGAGAGTAGCAACTCTGCTTGAGGAAAAAAAAACAGTTTAAAATCAGAAACATGTAAATTTATTTATTTTAAACAGCATACTGTTGTTGAAAATCTATGAGCAGCAAACAAACACATACAAGCTAGTAAATGTACTACGGTTGTCCTTTAGGGTCATGAATGCTTTTCCTTATAAGTTTTGTTGTTTAGACCAAGCATCATGTTGGTTGACTTTGATTGAGTTGTTTCTAATTTATTAATATCCTTTTGGAGATAGAGTCCCAGAACTGGACTCAATATTCTAAGTAAGATCTGACTATGAAACTCACATATGGTCCTCTTGGCCCTTGAGGACCTTCTGGTCCTTGGTCTCCTGACGTCCCCTACAATGTGACAACAAACATATATACCATATAACAGCACTGTATAAATTCCAAATCCACCAACATCTCCTCTAAATAACTTAACCAAACAACAAATTTATATTTTCTTCCTTACCTTTGGGCCTTGAGATCCACGGGGTGGTCTTGGGCCCATTTTCCCTCTTTTGCCCTTAAACAAAACATTATTTAGTCATAAACTCAAATCAATTTATAATTTTCAGAATTAATTTGGGCATATGTATATATAAGTTCTTAAATGTTTTTGGCATACCTTTCTGCCAGGACTTCCTGGCCGACCAGGATGTCCTTGATTCCCACTGTCACCCTGCAAGAAAAATTATAATAAAGGAGATAAAACAGATCGTAGTAACTCAACCTCGTCTGTCATTTCCATGCACTACTCTATCCTCTCCATCCCACTCCCTGCTCTTCATTTCTTTCCTATTGTATGTCAACCCTTTAATAATTTTAATCATCACTATTATTCAGTGTCCTTTCCCTTTTATTATCTCTATCTTCTCTGCTATCATGCTCTCTAAGTCTCACTATAAATTCCACATAACCTCTTTCCCCATTATCCTCTTTAATTCTCTCCTCTAGACATGGTGGACATAAGCACCTTTTCCCCATTCTGGCCAGCTTTTCCTTCTAATCCTGGATTTCCAGCTGTTCCCTGGAAGAAAGAAACATTGAAATAAGACTGTGTGTTTTACAGAATCACTAATGACATATGGCAGTGCAGCTAGAGTCCATGTGTGGTCTAATGTCAATCCTAAGGTTAAACTTACCACTCGCCCTGGTTCACCTACTTCTCCTGGTTGCCCCTTTTCACCCGGAGACCCCTAAAATGGACATGCAGATATGGTAAATATATATATAAATGGTAATGATTGTTAATAAATGCAATTTATATAAAAAATCGTCACTTCCCATTCTACCCTGTCATCTTCCTCCCATATCCTTTTTACCCTTCTGTCATTTGCACTCCATCCATCTACCCTCTCATTTCCCTCACGTATTCTCTCTACTTCACCTCTCTATGCTCTCCACTTCCCCTCGCTTTTAAAGTGACATGCCTTAATTCACCTCTATTCTTTCCACTTCCGCCTCTCCATTTCCTCCAAAATCTCTCAACTTCCCCTCCTTTTCTTTTCGTTTCCACACTCACCCTTATTTCCTTTCTGTTTCACCCTCCTGTCCCACCCTTCCATCCTCTCTACCCTCTCCTCAGTCCTTTCCACCTCTAAACTTTTTGCTCTTAGTACCCTTTTATTATTTATGATTCTCAATCTTTACTCTCCTCTCTCCCAGACTTACATTAAACAGTCCTCTACATTCTTTACAATCACTTAAATCTCCAATATATACTTCCCCCTCTTGCTTTTCAGTCTCCCTTATGCTTTATTCTCAACTTGCATTCCTATAATTTCCACTTCTCCCTCACCTACACTTTCCCCTACATCCTCTTCAATCTATCATCTTTAACTCCCCCTTTCCATGATCTCCACTTCATTCTATTCTCTTCACTTCCCTCTCTTCTCCTTTACTTTCTCAACCCCCTATCAATCTCTCCACTCCACCCATCTACCATTTCCACACTCCCCTTGTTTTTGTTCTCTATATCCCCCACTATTTCATCAACTCCCCTCTCCCCATGTCTTCTCCCCTCTCGTGCTATATTTATACGATTGGCCCTTACCTCCCTTCCAGGTGATCCTGCTGCTCCATGCTCACCTGCAGGACCAGTTTCTCCCTGTGAAGAGATAGTGGCATATTTCATAAAGTGGTCTCACAACCAATGGCATCAATATCTAAGATAACCATACCCACCAGTGACTTAATATTTATACCTGCATCCCTGGGTCACCTTCACTCCCAACATCCCCTTTAGCTCCTTCAGGCCCACTGAAGCCTGGAGGTCCTTGGGCACCTTTATTTCCAGGAAGACCAGAAGATCCCTTTATCAAACAAGATGAAAGATAAGTGGTATCATCAAATCTTGATCTTTCTTCCAAGTAATTGATAGTCTGTGCATGCTGTTCACTTACCGGAGTTCCTGCTTGTCCTGGGGCCCCTTTTTCTCCCTTTATGCCAGAGGGACCCTAGTAACATAGGGATGATTAGTGTGAATCATTAATTTAACTATAACATTTTTGGCATGTCTAAATAAGTGGCAGTTAAATATTATCAATTAATATTTCTCCATGCTCTGCTGGTTTGGGACTTTCACTGTTTGTACATCAAGAAGGTTCATAATTATGTAATTGGCTCTCCATATTTATTTAACCAATTATTCTTGAAAATCGATAATTCACACACTCAGCATTGTGGGAAATAAGCACAGTAAATTGACAATCTTAATAAAGCTATATCTTAGAATCAAGCTGGCAGAGAAAGTAATAACTTCTACATGATAACTTCTACATGATAATTGTGATTTTTTAATTTTAAGACTTATATGTCTGTACATTCACTTGCATTATACAAAGCTGGATATCTCAACTCTACAGGTGAACTTATTGGAAACTTACCAGTGGTCCTTGAGAGCCAGGATGACCTGCCACACCAGGAGTTCCAGCTTCACCCTGAAATCAGAAGGAAAAAGCTCAGTTATCATTATGAAGTCAAGGTAAGATAAACTTGTGTGAATGCAAGATGAGACAAGTACCTTCACACCCTGAGGTCCATCTGCCCCTGGAGCTCCCAGTTTCCCACTGTCCCCCTGCAGAAAAAATAAATTGTAGGTCATGGGAAACAAACTTAGTAGATATTGTATTCCATCTAGTACAAATGACCTCTAATGGGTGTTTTCCCTACTCTTAATCATTATTATTTATGACTGGCCTGCCAATAACCGTCTAGGTTACTGCATAGATTATTAAGCGGCAGTGAACTTCTTTGAACTGCTGGGTGTTTTACTGTTGAATTTTTAATGTATAAGCTGCGGTAAGCATATATGTCCAAAAGATAAATTTGTCTAAGGGTTAGTTTAAAAGTACTAAGGTGATCTACATGTACACATAAAGCCACTACATTTCAGCGTAATGATGTACCGTTTGACCTTGACTTCCTGGAGGTCCTATGCCACCCAACGGACCAGGCTGACCCTGAGGAACCAAATTGGAATCATTAATGCACTTGGATAAACTCACATCATATTAAGCAGAATTGTTTTCATGTATAGTCAAATTCACTCGCATAAACACATACATCGCATTTTATTGATGGTACTGTATGACATTAATACATCTATGTTTTATTGCAATTCTGTTATTTGGGAATTTCAATGCAGCAAAATGATATGCAAGAAATGTTCAACAACTAATTTGTTAAAACGTACTTATATCATGATATTTTATTGTACTTTAGCTCAGAATGGATAGGAGATAATATGTTTTTTTACCTAACCAGTCAGAAAAGTACAGACAGGAAGTTTTAGCTTATCCTATGTGAAACTAGTCCAATAGAATTTTTATACACAAGATTCATTAAAACAATCAAAAGTATCATGGATATATGTGTCACTATATATGTATAAGTAAAGAGATAATCCAAACTCTTTGTTGAGTTGTATTTAAACCTGATGATAGTTGTTATCTATTACCGTATATACTTGAGTATAAGCCAACCCGAGTATAATTCGAGGCACCAATTTTACCACAGAATACTGGGAAAACTTAGTGACTTGAGTATAAGCCGAGGGTGGGAAATGCGCTGCCCCCTGTGTCTCTCTTGTGCCCTCTGTGTCCCCCTCTTGTGTGCCCTCTGTGCCCCTCCCCTGTGTCCCTCCCCCTCTCCCTCCTTTGTGTCTCTTTCCCTCCCCCTTCCTTATCATCCCCCTCAACCTCCCTCCTCATCACTTCCCCCCTCTCTAATTACCCCCTCTCTTACCTTCCATCAGCTGCTCCTCTGCGTGTCTTCTGGCTGTGTCGGGACCCGGCATATGCTAATGAAGTGACGCACATGAAACGTCACGTCATTAGCATATGCCAGGTCCCGACACAGTCAGAAAATGTGCAGAGGAGCAGCTGATGGAAGGTAAGACAGGGGAAAGGGAGGGGTGGGGGGTAATTGGAGAGGGGAAAAGTGATGAGGAGGGAGGATAAGGAGGATGATAAGGGAGGGGGAGGGAATGAGACACAAGGGAGGGAGGGGGAGGGCTAGAGACACAGGGGAGGGAGGGGGGAAGAGACACAGGGGAGGGGGCGAGACACAGGTGAGGGAGAGAGCTGCAGGAGTAGGGTGACTCGAGTATAAGCTGAGGAGGGCTTTTTCAGCATTAAAAAAAGGGCTGAAAAACTCGGTTTATACTCGAGTATATATGGTAAGTTCGCATGAGCTTGAAATTAAGAAGGACTTCAAAACATAGGAATTTGATTTATTGACAATATCCATGTATTATGTTGCATGATCAGTGTTTGTTCAAAGATGTTCAATTGCTTACCAGAAGTCCTTCGTTCCCTTTCTCTCCTTTTGGGCCTCGTACTCCATGTTCACCTATAATCCCACTTTGTCCAGGGTTTCCAGAGCTCCCATGATTTCCTTTGTCTCCCTGATATGAATGGTACAAGTTTAAGCTGTGGACGCAAAATTTATTTTCTGTCCAAACATATTGAGGGGCTCACCTTTTCTCCTGGAGGTCCAGGATCTCCAACATCTCCAGCCTCCCCAACATCTCCCTAAAATCAGTAAGCAATGAGTTGTTAATGGCTGAACATTACAACAATTTGATTCGACAACTCCCTGTCCATTGATCCATTAAAAGTACCTCCTTGCCTCGATCCCCTGGAGAACCTGGCAGGCCTTGAAGCCCTCTCTCTCCTAGGTCACCTAAAGGTCCAAAAGGTCCAGGGTTTCCTGGAGGACCCTGTTCACCCTGCAAAAGGCAAATAAAGATCATCAAAGTGGTGTAGGTGGTGTAGTATAGGACGGTAATTGTCCACTCATTTATTATAATTTAGTGGTTTAACCAAATACTTCAGAAATATCACAGGTGCTAAGAGTTGTAACTCAACATGAGTGAAAAGTTTACTGTTGCACATGTTTAAGTGCAGTTTTTCCAAATAGTAAATTTAAGTTACAACATGTTTTTAGAGAATATAAAAAAATACTCCTAGTTTATTATTTTATATAATGCTGTAGAATCTACAATTTTAATTTTAACAAATCAACTTCCTGGAGAGTTTGAATACAATGGACCATACATGTCCACACAATGGATATTATGCAGTTGCATCTGGCAGGACTAAGGGAAGCTCATTAGTTTACAAGGACACGCCCACCTGAGAAAGTAACAGGCAACAGCAGGGAAGAAAACAAAACTGAGCCACATGGTATAAAAGTTGCAAAACATAAAAGGTTGTGTTTATTTTTTTGCTTTCTGAAAACATATTGCATATAGCTATTCAAAACAAAAATCTAGAAAAAATTGACCACAGTGGTCCATTAAAATAATATTTATGAAGTTTGGTAAATAGTGGGATTATAAAAAAGTGGAGATAAAATCTTGCCTTCTCCGTCTAAAAACATTTCCAAAATTTGCCACTATCTTACAAGACACAACTAAGATTCTAATACACTCATCCTTTCTCGTCTTGACTACTGCAACTCACTTCTTGCTGACCTGCCCACTACCCGCCTTTCCCCACTTCTGTCTATAATGATTGCATCCACCAGACTCATCTACCGTACACAACACTTAGTGTCGGCATTACCTCTCCGTTAATCACTCCACTGGCTTTCCTCAGCCTCCAGAGTAACATTTTAAATCATGATCCTGACTTACAAAGCCCTCAACAACAGCGCACCACCTTATATCTCTGCTCTCATCTAAAAATACTTCCCCACCCACCCTCTTCGTTCTACTAACGACCTTCTTCTTTCTACCACTCTCGTCACCACCTCTCAATCCCGCCTTCAGGACTGCTTTCATGCTGCCTCTCTGGAACTCCTTGCCTCGCTCCACCAGGCTATCATCCTGCCTCAAAAGCTTAAAAAAACTCCCTAAAAACACATCTGTGTAAAGAAGCCTATAACCTCCTTCCTTAACATGCACACTGCATTTCTCACCCCTCAATCTTGCATGGCGCTCAAAGACAGCGCCCTCTATTCTTTGCAATCTGTTAATATTGAATATGTCTATGCCTGGAAATAAACTTATATATAGTGTTATGGAATATGTTGGTGTTTTCAAATAAACGATAATAATAATAATAATAATAATAATAATAATAATAATAAAGGGCCATATAATGCTCTAATAAGAGGAGTTAGTTATTTTTATTATACATTGATTATTAATACATTTCATGTTCAGTGACTTTAAAAAAACAATACTTTAAAGATTAGAGAATGAGCCCAAAGCTTGGCTGCTGATCTCCAGCCTTCAGTTGTATACCTTATAATTCAGCACTGCCTGCACGCCAGAGCTGCCACCCCTTGTTGACTTTATAGTGGGTGCAGACCAACAATAGTTGAATTTGATCTTTGAAAGAGGGTTTAATTTAAAAAAAAAAATTGTTGAAGTCATAGAATATAAATTGTATTAATCATCAATACATATTTTGATATGTAGGCTCCTTGAAAACAAATGGGGTCTGGATAGTAACACCTTTTTTTTAATCGTCATTAATTCCAGAATTGTACCCCTGTGATAAACATCCCCCAATATTTGTCATGCGGATAGAAATATCAGTACATACATTTAATATATAAAAATTTGCTAATATAATACACAAGACATATGTAGGTGTGATCATATATCTTTAAAGAACAATGGTATGAAAGGCAATTCAGTATTTTTAAAAACCAGAAGAACACTTGGCTATAAGCAGAATGAGATATAGCTGCCATTTGACATCTTGTCTGCATTGGAACACAAAGTATGTCCTTATATTGTGAATTCCCTATAAGGAAAAGAACAGATTCAATGTGACACTTAACTTAAAGACATATCAATATGTACTAGGAAGTAAAACATTTTTAAATCATGCAAATTA
The DNA here is from genome assembly GCA_027410445.1 of Discoglossus pictus. Lineage (NCBI taxonomy): Eukaryota > Metazoa > Chordata > Amphibia > Anura > Alytidae > Discoglossus > Discoglossus pictus. Next base: position 22,383,329 of record CM050168.1, read on the forward strand.
AATTATAAAAATAGTTGCATTTGAATACATACCAGTGGGTGTAGCATATTTATCTCTTCTATTGTAAGGTATGTGTCAAGCATGTTATTATTACACACTATCAACCTAATATCCATAGAGGTGTTTATCCTAGGCAATTCGGAATTGTATTCCTTGAGCCTCCACAGAAAAGCAAAAATAAATAAGATTGTAATATATATATATATATAAATGAGTTATTGGAGAAGGAAAAGGTAAAACAATTCTTCTCTTATTACTGATACACCATGTTTTCAGTATGGATTGTACTACTATTGGCAAACCACTTGTAAGTCTATGTTCCAAGAATTTAATCCAAGGTAACAGGGATAGGTTGACATGATGAGATATAGATCTTTCTATTTGAATAAATGTAAGTCTTTGATCTCCACTAATAACACTTAATAAATGTTTTATATTAATAGCTTTGTGATATACCACCAAATTGTGGGATGCTAAAACACTCCTGAAGAATTTCCTCTCTGAAATAGATTTATTGAAACAAGAATTTTTCCCTTTTAGTATGTAAAGATCCAATGCCCTTTGGAATCATCTCAAAAAGAAATTTGGGTATATATAACGTATATAATGTAATACATCTAAGTAGGTATGTAATTTTTGGTAAAATTACCATCTTTACAATCCGCCCCATCCAGGAGAGATTCAGCCTCCCCAATTTACAAAGGTACAGGTTATCTGAAAGTATAATTTTTCAAAATAACGTACAGGTATTTCTTTCAGTCTTATTTATTACCTTTGTCCCATATGTGTTGGGATAATTGGGGACTGAAATATTTAAAAGATAAATATGACAAAGATTCTTTTATATCTTTCGACAAAATAAAAATGGGAAAAGGGGTTCCAAACACTCTTTGGTTGAACTATATCTCTCTTCCACAGGCAATTATTAAATCTGAATTCAATCTTTTAGAATTAAGGAATCTTACTCACTTGTGTATCACAGATTCCAACTTTACTATTTCCAACTGTTTTAAAACTATAAGAGTTAATGCAGAGGAAAATAAAACTTCCTCTACGATAAAATGGGAAAGAGATTAAAATAAAAGTTGGGAGGAGAAAACTTGGTATAAAGCTTTCTCATTAATAGAAAAGAATATTAAAAAAGTTAAACTGAGGGAAACGTATTATAAAGTAAATCAAAGATGGTACCTAGTTCCTGCATTTATTGATAAATTACCGTATTTTTCGCCCTATAAGACGCACCGGCAGATAAGACGCACCTAGTTTTTAGAGGAGGAAAACAAGAAAAAAAAAAATCTGAATCAAACACAAATACACTCAAACACAAATACACTTTACACACAGATACACACCTACATTACACACAAATATATATATATATATATATATATATATATAGATACACATACATACATATACATACACACATAAATATACATACACATACATACATATATACACACATACATACACACACACATACATATCCATATACTGCAGCATTTGGGAGCCATTGACCCTCCCTGACCCTCCTGATCCTCCCTGACCGTCCTGATCCTCCCTGACCCCCCTGATCCTCACCTTTATAGAGACACATACATACATATATATACACACATAAATATACATACACATACATACATATATACACACACATACACACACACACACACATACACACACACATACACACACACACACATACACACACACACACATACATACACACACACACACATACATACATACACACATACATACATACATACATACATACACACACATCCATATACTGCAGCATTTGGGAGCCCTTGACCCTCCCTGACCCTCCTGATCCTCCCTGACCCCCCTGATCCCCCTGATCCTCACCTTCCTTCTGATCTCTGCCATCTTGATCTCACCCCAGCGCTTCCTACCAGCACTCCACGTGTACTGCAGCGTTGCGTGTGTGACGTCACTAGGACGCACCGGCCGACGCAATGCTGGTAGGAAGCGCTGGGGTGAAATCAAGAGGACAGAGGCAGTTTCAAAAGGCATATTCGCCGTATAAGACGCACCAACTTTCCTCCCCCAGTTTTGGGGAAGAAAAAGTGCGTCTTATACGGCGAAAAATACGGTACCCTCCGACATACACTCCAACAAGTGTTAAAGGTGTTGTTTGGAGAAAGGGACCCATCTACATAAGTGTTGGTCCTGTAAAAGTATAACATCTGTAACGGAGCTGAAACACGCAGTCCAATATCTCCGCTGGTATACGGTAAAATACCCAAGAAGCACTACAGTCTCACCATCCCCGACCTCCCATATTGGACGACACACAATTTGGGAGTCAAATGAATACTGACTTTATTTACCTTTACAGAAATATATATACATCTCTTTGGCCACAGGCAATACACATGCCCATATTTGGCCGCACAAAACACATAAAGAGAACAATAGGTGGGTCACACCTCCCTGGCAACTTTGATACAATCAGACATTGATTCAATTACACTTCTTTGTTCTTATCTGAGAATGAAAACACTGTATACAATAGACTTCCTTTATCTTATGCGGAGTCGCTGTAACAGGATTATCTCCCATGCCAAGTAGCTGCAAATGTCTGGGACAATATTCTGCAGAGCATCAACCAACATACATGCAGTATAATAGTAGGATCATATTTTAACCATAATAATCATAAAACAGGGTAAAACAGTGATGGGTTCCGTTACACACCTCCCCCGTGACCATAAGCCGGCATACACGGTCTGATCCCAACGGATCGGCCTGGGGATGTCCGGACAAAAGTATTTGTTGGTCAATTCTCTAGTTTGACAACCCATCAGCATTACTGCAATTCACATTTACTCACATTTCCCATATCCCCAGATAGCTGGGATCTGAGCGCACAAAACTACCGAATAGCGCTCAGATCCTATTCACACAGTTCAATTGCCATGTAGCTAAAGTCTTTCCCATAGTCTTTCATTATATGAATGGGCTCCATGGCATAGCTATCTGGGGTATCACCGCTCCCACAGGGCAAGTACAGAATGCCCTGATGCCAGCTCTTCTGCTGGTATAACCTGCAGGACCTCCTGCTCTGTACAAGGGACAAAGGGAGGGCAGAGGCCGACTGCACTCTGCCCCGCTTTCAGCTCTTCTGCTGGGGTACCTGGGACATATTCCGGCTCAGTAGCCAGGGAAAGGTGGGGGTCAGTGGGGGTTAACATTTCCTCTGTTTACCCTGGGGCCACATTAGAAGTTAGCTGGGGAGGGGAATTTGTACTTACCCCCTCCTCCGGTTGTCCCAGTGAGGGTAGTCGGGGATCTGGACAGGCTGCGGCCGCAGAGACCATGGTCCCATCTGCGCCGTCTGGGAGATTGGTGTCTCCCCTGGTTAGGGTAAACTGTCGCTGGGGGGGAAGGACGACACCTTTGGCCCCCTGGGGTACCCACTGCCGCTGTGGAGGAAGGTCGACACCTTCTGCTCCCTGGGGTACACACTGCCGCTGGGGGGGAAGGACGACACCTTCTGCCCCCTGGGGTTCACACTGCCGCTGAGGGGGAAGGACGACACCTTCTGCCCCCTGGGGTTCACACTGCCGCTGGGGGGAAAGGACGACAAATTCTGCCCCCTGGGGTTCACACTGCCGCTGGGGAGGAAGGACGGCCCCTTCTGCTCCCTGGGATACACACTGCTGCTGGGGAGGAAGGACGACACCTTCGGCTCCCTGGGGAACACACTGCCGCTGGGGAGGAAGGACGACACCTTCGGCTCCCTGGGGTACACACTGCCGCTGGGGGGGAAGGACGACACCTTCGGCCCCCTGGGGTACACACTGCTGCTGGGGAGGAAGGACGACACCTTCGGCCCCCTGGGGTACACACTGTCGCTGGGGAGGAAGGACGACACCTTCAGCTCCCTGGGGTACACACTGTCGCTGGGGAGGAAGGACGACACCTTCTGCCCCCTGGGGTACACACTGCCGCTGGGGAGGAAGGACGACACCTTCAGCTCCCTGGGGTACACACTGTCGCTGGGGAGGAAGGACGACACCTTCTGCCCCCTGGGGAACACACTGCCGCTGGGGAGGAAGGACGACACCTTCAGCTCCCTGGGGTACACACTGCCGCTGGGGGGGAAGGACGACACCTTCGGCCCCCTGGGGTACACACTGCCGCTGGGGGGGGGAATTAGTTGGAGTATTCCACGTGGAGCGGTTTCTGTTTCTGGGACAGTCTCTCTGCATGTGGCCCTGCTGGTTACACGTGTGGCACCTGAAGTACCGTGGAGGGGTTTGGTAGTTCCCACCACCCGGACGCAGTGCTGGGGGGGGGTTAATGGTGGGAGGTGGGTTAGCAGCTCCCAAGATGGACCGCTCCCGTGCCCGCTGCTTTTCCATTATGTATTTGTGTACATCTGTCATTAACCATTCCAAGGTTTTCATGGGAAGCGTACCTGGGAAAAAGGCCAGTCTGCTTTGGAGTTCTCTTTCAAACTCAGTCTGTGGGGTAATAAGAGGTACTGTAACCATGAGTTCCTTTCTGTCTGCATCCCTGTAGTCCACGGCCGCCTCCTCCTCCTCATGATGGAACGCTGTCTGAAAACTAGCCGGTTCCATCCTGCTGTAGCCAGGGGCGCTGTACGGATACTAGCGTTGCCCTCAATTTGTACTCCACGGAATGGTGTCTCCTGTAGCTGTCCTTCTGACCGTGGGAACAATTCCGACACTTGCCACCAAATGTAACAGAGCTGAAACACGCAGTCCAATATCTCCTCTGGTATACGGTAAAATACCCAAGAAGCACTACAGTCTCACCATCCCCGACCTCCCATATTGGACGACACACAATTTGGGAGTCAAATGAATACTGACTTTATTTACCTTTACAGAAATATATATACATCTCTTTGGCCACAGGCAATACACATGCCCATATTTGGCCGCACAATACACATAAAGAGAACAATAGGTGGGTCACACCTCCCTGGCAACTTTGATACAATCAGATATTGATTCAATTACACTTCTTTGTTCTTATCTGAGAATGAAAACACTGTATACAATAGACTTCCTTTATCTTATGCGGAGTCGCTGTAACAGGATTATCTCCCATGCCAAGTAGCTGCAAATGTCTGGGACAATATTCTGCAGAGCATCAACCAACATGCAGTATAATAGTAGGATCATATTTTAACCATAATAATCATAAAACAGGGTAAAACAGTGATGGGTTCCGTTACAACATCTTTATGGAAAAATTGCCTTGATCATATAACAAGGATTTTAAAGAAGAAATTGTTTTTGTCTCCAGAACTTATTTTATTCCATATTGTTCTATCTTATGTAACCAGCGGAGAATCAGGCATTATCTGTAACATTTTACTGGTTACTAAATGGCTGGTGGCGAAAAATTGGAAAAGTCCAAAAATTCCAATCTGGTCAGAAATAAAAGAAATTGTTGCACGTAATAGATTAATTGAATTAGAGTCTATAGACCATTCTTTAAATCTAAAAACTTGGTAGAGAAACAATTAGAAACTGTGGGATGAGTACATGCTACATAGCACTTAGTGGCCAATGTAAGTTCTGGGTTCTTCACTATCTTTTGTATTTCTTATCAGGTTAAGATGTGAATGTATGATTATTTGTTTTGTTATTTATTATGGAAGTTGTTTTAATATTGCTTATTGATTATTGCTCATTTTCTCCTTTTCTTCAAAAATAAGTAGGAGGGAGGAAAATATAAAGGGGTGGGAAAGGGAAAAGGAGAAAGAATGGAAATATTGAATTGTTGTTTTGTTTTGTATTTAATTTTTTTTTGTAATATAAAATAAAATTACAATGCTCATCACACATCGAGGTATAAATAATATGAATGACAGTAAAAGTTATCATATGTCTTTGTCCAATAAGAGCGCTAATATCAGAAATAAAGGTGTAAATGTTGATCTAGTGAAGGACACCATTTTTATTGTATACTAGAGAATTGCCCGTCAAAAAATGACGGCAATGAAATTGTAAGTGAGCTAATGCTGTTTGGTGTGTAATAATGAACTATATAATACATTAATAAATGAATATACTTTACCTATTTTGAAGCATTGTGTTGAAGAGCTGCAATCTGTTTTGATGTTGCTGCAGCATTAGTGGTGTGGAGCTGCTGTGTAAGCGTGATGAATGTGTGCAGTGTAATACTGTGCGTGCGCGAGACCAAACCGTTAGCGTAGTCGTGTACTTCCGCATTGGCGTAAAATGGCAGGTAATGTGTGGTATGCGTCTTCGCGGATTATCCGTAGGTCTTTTGTGGTGTTTTGTGAGTTTCTTGTGGTGTTTTGCGAGTGTGTTGTGGTGTTTTCCGTGTTTCGAGTACTGTAGCCTCGTTTTCGTTTGGTTCCTCTGCCATTTTTTTACTCTCGCTTATCGATTTTTTTTAGTGTCTAAACTCTTTTATTTTTATTTAAATGAAGGTGTAAGTTGCTTTTTTGAGGTCCTGGATGGTTCCTCTTGCTGTAGGTAAGCTTTTTTTGTGTGTGTTGTCAGTATTTATTGTGTTTTAAATGTTTTTATGTTCGCGTGTTGCGTCCGATTTTTGCGAGGTCGTAATGTGTGCTAACGTGTCTTGTATGGTGTTTGGGTGTGTAGCCTCGTTTTCGTTTTGGTCGGCGGCCATTTTTTCTGTCGCTTAGCAAATTTTTTAGTGTCTAAACTCTTTTATTTTGAGTGAAATCAAGGTGTAAGTTGCTTTTTTGAGGTCCTGGATGCTCCCTCTTGCTGTAGGTAAGCTTTTTATGTATGTGCTGTGTGTATTTATTGTGTTTTGAATTTTGTAATGTTCGCGAGTTGAGTCCGAGTGTTGCGAGGTCATAATGTGTGTTAACGTGTGTCGTATGTTTTTTGCGTTGCGAGGTAAAGTTTGCGAGGGTTGTAATTGGTGTGTCGTGTTGTTTGCGTTGCGACGTAAAGTTTGCGAGGGTCGCAGTTGCTGGCATGGAGCGCCTTTGCAAGCCTGCAAGCGTTAGCAAGAACTCGCATGATCACAACTATGTATGTGATATATTGATGTAAGCCAGATTTCATCAAAAGCAGAGGCACAAAAGATCAAATTGCCAATGTCCACTGGATAATAGAGAAAGCAAGAGTGTTCCAAAAACCTTTGACTGTGTGGATCACAACAAAATGTGGCAAGTTCTTAAAGAGATGGGAGTACCAGACCATCTCATCCATCTCCTGAGGAATCTATATGTGGACCAAGAAGCCACGGTCAGAAATGAAGATAGGACAACCAAATGGTTCAAGATCTGGAAAGGTGTGCAATAAGGAATACATTATGCGTAAGGCCAGACTAGATAAATTGAAATTTCTGTTGCTTTTATGTATTTTTTCCCATGAGTTCTCCTATCTCTATCTACCCTAGATTAGCCCTGTTTAACTTAGCACTCTGAGTGCCCGGCACCTGTCCACAGAATTACATGAGGTATTCCTGAATATTATTATAACTAGTAACATACGGATGTGGGAGTTTGTCCATAAAAAAGGCTGAGCACCACAGAATTGACACCTTTGAGTTGTGGTGTTGGAGAAAACTGCTTTGAGTCCCTTGGACTGCAAGAAAATCCTGTCACTCAAAAATACAAGAAAGCAAATCTAACCGCTCACTGGAAGGTTTGCTCATGAGGCTAATGCTTAAACATTTTAGCCATATCATGATAAGACAAAATTCCCTAGAGAAGATTCTGATGCTGGGAAAGATAGAAGGCACACAAAACAGGGAGCAGTAGAGCATGAGCTTGAGAGAGTTCAGAGGGGCAGTGGTTGACAGATGTGCCTGACATGCTGCAGTCCAGAAGATCATAGAGAGTCAAACACGACTGAACAGCATATATTGATGTAAGTGTCACATATATCAGTATCATGCACAATATCTTTTGTTTCCATAGAGCTGTAAATGTCAAGCATACCAGTATTATGTTATCTCGTTTGACTTCTAAAGACACAATTTACTTTTATATCTATGATTACAAATCTGTTTGTATTTTTTATACTATGTTAAGGAATTGAAGGAAAAAGAAAAATCAATAAAATAAAGTTTTAAAAAGAGTTATAATATTTATTTTTATTTTATGGCCCCATACAGCATGTAGAGGCAGACAATTCCCTTAGCATGGATGCAGACAGCATCCCACTTTTAAGAGTACTAAATTATTTATTGCCAGTTTTAGCCAGCGTGGTACACTTGTTGGCCTTCTTTTTCGAAACAGAGGAAATGGTACACCTGGATTATTTATCACAGCGCATAGTCTTATTTCACTGACTATGATACAGTTTATAATAAAAAAATGATTAAAACTATGTTAGCTTATACAAAATTATATTTATAGGAAAATGTTTTATTGAGAACATAGCAGAACCATTTCAACTTGTTATAAAGTTCAGTAGACAGACTACATTGTAGATTATTATTATTATTATTATTATCTTCTATTTGTTACACGCCAACATATTCCGTAGTGCTATACAGAGGTTAGGTACAATGGAAAATACAATATTAAACAAGGCAAAAAATGGAGGGCTCTGTCTTTGAGTTTAAAATCTTACATACATAGTGCTTTTTCCAAAGCACCTTCCAAGACTAAAAACTCACAAACTTACAATCTAAAGGTAGATGATATAATATTATATAATATTCCTTAATATGAAATAATTCATGTTAATTGTATACCAAAATGATGTACACATACTGACCAGCTCTCCCTTTATTCCAGCTGGTCCTTCACGACCCGTAGAGCCTGGCTGCCCCTGGAACAGAGAGAGATGATTTAGGGCACATACTCATACTCAAACACATACTCTAAGACCCAGAGAACCTACACACATACAACAAACTAACTTAAAAAGTATATTTGTATGTGTATTATTTTTACATATACTACACTAGTGAAAAATATTGGATGAGAGAAAGTAAATAAAAGAGGGAGAGCAAGGCTATAGGAGGAGTGAGAGTTGTAGGAAGAGAGGTGGAGATGGCTGGAGCAAAGAAGGATGGAAGGGTCATGAATGGGAATACAAGGCCATAGCATAGAAAGAGGGAGGGATCACAGATGGAGGAAAGAGACTCCCAGTGCAAATGAGGAGGAGATATTTGTTAGGGAGAAAAGAGACAGCCAAAGCAAGGGAGGAGAGAGAATAAAGAGACATAGATCACTTTTGCTTGCTGGCCATTTGTTATATACTGGGAAATGTCATTCAGATAAAATAAAAACACATGTATATAGAAATGTATGGTGTATAAATAGTCAGGTGATACAATACACAATAACTAAACTGGTCCCATTATATTACACTTGCCTGCTCCCCGTCCAGTCCTCTTACACCTTGGTTACCAAGTGTACCAACTGATCCCTGGAAAGGACAAAGATTCAAGAAATACACAAGCTGTATAAGTGCTGTTTGGATGAACAAGACGTTTAGTATATCGCTTTGGGGTCTACTTGTCAGTCTCTCAATATTTAAACTTTGGATGCCTCTTGTGTAGGTCTGAAGAGTCCATTTAGAGACAGATACTTTGACAAAACAATATTGTTAGCTTATTGTTTGCAGAACATGTGTCCAATTAGCAGGGCTTTCTAATTAAGATTTTCATTAGTAAAACAAATGAATTTAACCAGGCAGCATGCAATAAGGAAAATATGGTTGACACCACCATAGAAAGAACATATAAAAGTAGGTCACTAAAGTTTCCTGATTGAAATAATTTATTCAGCATGAAATTATCATGGATATTCACCATACGTTCACATGTTCTTAATATAGTTACTTTAACTAGTGTGTTTGTGTATGGACTAGCACAGACTGAGCTCAGTACTTTATAAGAGGTTTTCTAAACAAACAAAAACTTTTTGATGAAGGTGAAAACAAGTAAATACATGCATGCGCCAATAATTTAATTTGAAGTAGTAGATTATGGGCCAGTACTCACCTTCTCACCTTTCTCCCCAGAAGGTCCTTCAGCACCAATCTGTCCCTCGCGACCCTAAAATAAAGGGACACTGGATTCATTGATCAGTACCAGTGAGCTGCATCCAATATGGAGAATAATTTTGTGTTCATTTACAAGAATATGCAGATGAGTACTGTTAACCAAAAGTATTTGCAAAGTCCTCAGTAGAGACTTACTGGGTATCCCATGGGTCCTTGAGCCCCCTTATCACCCGGAGGCCCTTTTTCTCCTGGTAGTCCGATCTTTCCTGGCTCCCCATCTGTACCTGGATTACCCGGTGGCCCCTATGTGGATATGGATAATAAACAGTGCACAAGAAAGTCTATTGGAAGTATGTATCTTTGCAGGCAGCGGGTAAACAGCAAACGAATAGATGAATTAAAAATATTTCTATAATGTGTATCATGCAGGATGATATATTCCAGTATCTTCAAGTCCTAAATTAAATAATTTTAGTACTATCGACTTTATTAATTAAAGCAGATTGAATAATGTCAGTTGCAACATATATATGCACAGAGCTGTTTCTGTGAGTCTGCCTGGGGGCAATGCCAGTGACTCATGTAAACAGACACTTATTTAATGATTTTTTCAACATGTTTTTAGGAGAACTTTACTATTGACTCTTTGTTTTAATACCAATTATATGTTGCAACTGACATTATTCAATCTGCTTTAATGAATAAAGTCGATAGTACTGAAATTATTTAATTTGAGTCACTGGCAGTGCCTCCAGGCAGACTCACAGAAACAGCTCCGTGCAGAGAGCATAAGCAGAAAGAGAGTTAACCCTTCCCAAATTCACCTGGGCAAATAAAGGACTATTGGAATCAGCTAAAGAGTACAGTTGTGAGTTAACATCTCCTGCTGCATTCCTGTAGTTCAATGAAAAACTACAAATCTTTGTGTTTATGGAGCCTTCACTGCTTGGTTTGAGCAGATGTTGTTAATCTGTCAGGAGTGTGTTTGTATAGATTTTTAGCTGTTATTTGTGTAATAATAATAATAATAATAATAATAAAACAATAGAGCAATTTGACATAGAGTCTTGTACTCATTCGCACCATGAAGAACACTTATAGTGAGGTAAATGGCCCTTTAATGTTAATATTTGTAGGACTTGGGTGGGTGTAGAAGCTCGATGTCTGCCTAATATGTGTTGCTATATCACAGCTCTGCAAACTTTAAAGATTTAAAGGGACTCTCTGAAATGTATTTTGTGATGTGTATTTTTTATTTGACAGTCAAATTTAGAAGGATGAAATTAACTATGTGTTTTAGAAGATGAAAGTTACAGTGTAATGTTCACACCTGTAATCTGATTTGAATTCACAGCTGGAGACCGATTAAAATGTCACTAAACTATTTGGGTGGAATACCAATACTGAATGCCTCCCAGCTTTTTGGATGGACTGTCTCTCTATTTTGGGTGAAATAGCCCTGTCCCTCTTAGCCTCCAAAATGTCCCTCTTTTTTTTATGGAAGTCCTACATTTATTGGCAAAAACTATCTTTCCCAGCCCTTATCATGTCCCACTTTCTCTTCTTCCACCAGTTGTTCCTCTCAATGTCCCGGAGAGATATAGATCCTGGAGTACCAGTTCTACAGAATTTATGTTTATATGGAGCATTGTTCACATGTTTTGCTTTTTGAGATATTGTCAGGTATGAAGCAGCTCCATGTGCTATAGCTGGTTTGCATTCTCAGTAATTGGTGATGACACTAGAGACGTATAATTATCCCTACCAATGCACATCTGGCACTAGAATTGCTCTACTTACCTGGATGCCGGGCAAGCCCTGGGCTCCTGCATCTCCAATCCGACCCTGAAAACCATGAATGAGAGAACTGTTAGGACTCAGGAGATCGTAAAACGCTTATTAATCCTTTAAGATTTAAGCAACAATATAAGGGATTGAAATGCCAAAATCAAAAAATTAATCAAACCCCCAAATTAGACAGCTAAATGCTATTTATAGGACCTCTGTGGTCATAAATACAAAACATCTTCTTTTGAAAAGCTACACTTGAAAATAGGCAATATGTTTCTGGAATAAAAAAAATGTATACTGTCTCTAATTTTGTGTGTATATGTATTTATGCTGCTGTGAAATCTACAATCTCAAAACGGCTGGTGTTGGCATGTGTTACTAATCATGGAACAGTCAGGAGGGTGTTTGTAAACAGACCTAAGACTTCAGATTTTTAGATGTTATTAGTGTACTTAAAAAATACAATAGATAATTTTAACATAGAATCGTGTGCTCTTTCACACCATGAAGTGCATTTAAAGTGACGTAAATGGCCCTTTAATTACTTTTGGAGCTCAAAAAGAGATTTGCTGTTGAATTGCTTTGGTCTGCAAATCACTGTAAGAACACATTAAAGGACCTCAGTGCATAACACTTGTAATCTCGTCCAAATAATGAAAAGGGAAGTGAGAAATTGTGTATGATCGTAGTCTATTACCAGACTTGTTAACTTAGGGTGGTTAGCAAAGAAAGAAAGATGGAAATCATTCATTGCACCAGTCGAAACAATAATCCGCTTGCAGACTGGCAATTGTTTGAACTTTAGATCTAAATCCTAATCACCTATTCTTTTAATGTATTTGCGTAGTTATATAATATGTTATTCTTTTTTTATATTAATTGAGCCTCCATATATTTGAGAAATTATGTGATTTAAATTAGGCAATACTATCAAGTACTTCTAGTACTATATCTCAAGCGTAAGTCAGTCATCAATGGCTTTGTTTTTACATTCCTTCTTTAAAGGCATATCCAAGTTTCCTTATGCAAAAAGCATCCTTTATGTATGCAGCACATTTCATAAAACATTACAAATTTTATTAATATCTAAAAATCCCTCTAATGATTATGTTGACACCCCCAGGAGTGTCTACACAGACCACTGATCCCCATCCCATCGGCATGCAGCATTAGGGAACCCATTTTAACCCATTATTCATCTGCTGTGTCTTCCTCAGCCAATAAGAGAGCACTGATGTCAGCCCTCAAGTCGCTTCTGGAATGTGACCCTCCCTGCTGCTTCCTGTCTCTGCTGTGTGCTGTGCTGCTGCCATAGCACCTTCTAACATGGACCATACTACATATCCCAGGCTGCTTTGCAGCACAAACAGGGACCCCAGAGTTTTAATCAAATGTTTCAGCTAACCTCTACTTTCTCCTTGGCCAAAACAAATTATGAATTTTATTCAATTTAGCCTCGGTTTGGAGGGGATTTTAACCTTAATTTACAATACATTTTGCAAACTTCAAGGTAAGTGTTTAAATGTTTATTTTGGTATATTTTTCAGGTGCATTCATAATCCAGGAAACTTAGATATGCCTTTAAACTTATGCATTTTTTAACTCACATTATTAAAAAAAGATTGTACAAATTCTTCCCTTTGTATTATTTGGTCTGCAAATCACTCTGATATGAAAGAGAATAGTGTTACAAAATGTAAAAGAGCACTGTGGTCAGATTTTTTTTAATTTACTGTTTTGAAGATGAATACTTAAAATATTTCAAAAAAATATTTCTACTTTAATATTTTCTCAATGGTTTTAGATGATCATTTTGACACTATAATAATTTCTTTATATCAAAATACATAGATGGTACTTGCCCTCAAATACAAATTGCCATTTTGGCTCAGAAAAATTAAATACTTCCTTGAATTAATCCGTAACATTCACAAGGTACATATTCCAGTAAACATCAGTGAAATATTTCAGTCCAAGGCTCTCCACAATATTTATTCCAAGCATATTAAAACATTCAAGTAGGGAAGATCATTACAAAATATCTTTCACGTGTTTCATGCTATTGCATATATGCATAGATAACACATACTATTTAGTAACATGTTTTTATAGAAACTAAATAATAGTAAAAGTAAAACGTTAATCCTACATATACTTATAGCTTCACTTCGCTCAAAATACAACCCATTATATGAAAAGATCAATTCACATCGGTCTTTCTCATGTGGATAAACCTTGTATATAAGCTACACATTTAGTCACATAACCTTATTCAAGTGCTCAACAGATATGAAACAGGAGATAGCAAGTAATAATAATAACGAATTTCACATTCATTATAGTCTTCAATTTCAGTAATAAAAAAAGATTTTGTAGTGGAAGCCACCAAATGATTTGTTTATCTGCTTCTAAGGTGGGAGTGGATCTTCAATACAGAAAAGCATTCAAATGCTTCCATCAAAATGCAGTAATACTGGGCGAAAGATAAGATTAACGGAAATTTTATCAGGGTATAAGGTCAATTCCTGTTGAAAAAGCAGCTAAAACCAATGAATGTCTACCTCAGCAAAGCCTACATGCATATAATACTTAATAGTTATAGTAATGTATTTATTTAATTAGTCTAGTTCTACAGAGTCTCTTAAACCCCTAGATTCTGATCATATCATTATTTCAAAACCAAATGTTGTTACATATCAACAAGAAGTTACACATATCTAATGATTCAGTTTGAAGGTTTAAAAAGATAAAAATACTTTTTTCACTTTAGATATAAATTGTTGAATAAAATATTTCCATAATGTGCTATAATTGTTAGAAAGGATATACCATAATTTTTGATATAAAATAATGATGCTACCTGGGGTCCAGGAGGTCCTCTTTCTCCATGTGGGCCAGAAGGTCCCTGTAGTGGAAAACACAAAGGATATATTAATATTTTGATTGTTTCTGTTTGATTTCTCAATGTGTTTATTTGGCTAAGGGTGTTACATAGTATGAACCTGTGTTCTCTGGGATTTACTATTATACAGCCCTATTAAAATTGAAGCCCGTAACTCCAACGTGAAACTTGAAACGGCTGCAGGCTTCAAAATTTTGTTACGTCGCTATTAAATTAGAATGGGCTGCAAGCTACGGGCTTAAGACTTAAACCGTAGCTTGATCGTAGAACGTTGGATTTACGGCCTTGCGGACGATCAATTAGTGTAGACCGTAGTTACGGGTTTAGACGGAGCCAATGGAAAAAGAGACTGTTAGCGTTACGTCACTGAAAAAAGGAAGGATAGATTTCAAAGTCCTACGAGCATCATTTACAAGTTGCGATTGGACCCACATTCCACAATAATGCAATATTAATAAAGCCGTAAATATGATATTCTATTACATGTGAGTTACAGTATATGTATTAACACATTGATTGCTGGGATCAATATAACCCGAAAATAAAGTATTTTTGTGGGGCGATTTGCAAGCTTGAGAATGTTGTGCTATTAATTCTAAGACCTAACATCACTTTCCCTTTTAATAAAAGTACAGTAGTGTGTTTTTATTTGCATTTATGGGGCTACATTTTGTTATTTACCCCCCTTGCGAGTCCTCTCTAGCATACGTTGGGCTTTGGGCTCCATTTGCGTGTTACGGGCTATCTGGCGGGTGAATTGTTGCAATTTAATAGCATGATTGGAATTGTAGCGATTAAGGGCTTCAAAGATCAAAGGATGTGCGGGCTGCGAAGGTACACGTTCACGTCCCGTTGGCATTTTTCGGCCTTGCTGCATTCTAAACCCCAAAGCGTCTGCGGCCTGCATTACTGGGTTAATTTAATAGCCGTAAGACCTACTTTCAACGTTACGGGCTACATTTTAACACGTAGCCCGAATTTAATGAGGCTGATAGTACAGTGGTTTTCCAGGATCATCATCAAGCCTGGAATAAAGCGTATATCTGCTTGATTATAGGTGGACTAATCAAACACTCAGTTATTCCATCCATGTTACTCAAGTTACTCAAAGCATCACAAGATCCAATAAAATCCAATAAAATATTAATCACTATAAAATGTTGCATTGCTCTTGTCTGAAATGTGATAAGGTGGTGGCAAATTTATATAATTGTTTGTGGGACTGCTCAAACATACCAGTGGTTTGGAAATAGATAAGAGAATATTACACAAATCATTTAAACCTCAAAATTGACAACACACACGTTGGCAATTTTTGGTAAATGAGAAAATAATTAAAATGAAGGAAGAAAATGTTCTAGTCCATGTGGGTGGCCTGATATGCATTAACTCCTTGATTCCCAAGATTAATATAAAACGCAAATGAAACGTGAAATCATTTTTGATTGCAGATTTGCGAGCTGAAGACTATTGTGCGGGTACCTATCTGGTGATGTCTTCTACATTTGACATCTACGGGTGTGATAACATTTGCGGACTTGAGGAATTGTAGCAATTGAATAGAGATTTGCGATTGTAAAATTTACGGGCTTGAAATATCAAAGGCTTAGCTGAGTCAGAGTTAAGATTTTGACAACCGCAGGGATTTTCAGCCTGTAACTTGCAGATCGTTTGCGGGTAACTAAAAGAGGCCAATTAAATAGCAAATTAGTTTACGCGCTACATTATGGGCTCCATTAACTTACAATTGCTCAATTGAATAAGGCCCGTGGAACCCCTATTTTAGTACATTGGCTAGAAATACTAGACTTCAAATAATAAAGGAATTCCAATGAACTTCTTGGGATACTACTGAGGTGCTTCATGGTGGACCCCTATTGCTGATTAGAGAGCCACACCTCTCCACTAAGATTTACTTTTATTGACTGAACAGCAATAAAATGTTATCAATATTTTATATTTTTTAATTTATCAAGGTAAGTATAAAATATAATCAAAAATCAAGATGGGAAGGAGTGGAGAGGGGATACACAAAAATACATTAGGTCACACATCATTTGTTGGGTAATTATTACAATTGCTATTTTTTGTAAAGGAAAAGGTTTATATCAAGAAGTTTGTTCATCATGCTGTAACCTCTCTAGTTCTTAGTGTTCAGTCAGTCAGGGTCGGCTTATGTGGGTGGAAAAATATTGGGCCCAAGAGTCATATATTCTGTTGAAGGAGGGTGCTGTAAGGAAATCCATCTCTTTATGGATTACAATTTTCAATATAATTGGGGTCATGGGTAATTTTCAAGGACTAGTTATAGTTCTGGTGGCAGATGTAATGTGTCTCACTAATTTAGTTTGAGAGATCATAACGTAGTCTTATGGGAGATTTAATAAAAAGAGCCAAGGGTGTTTCTGGATGTATTTATCCACACATTTTGAGGATTTCTTGTGGATAATCTCACATTTCAGTTAGTTTGTCACATGTCCACCAACAGTGATTTTTTTTTTTCTTGTTAGCACACAGCCTGTTCAACAGAAACTCGTGGGGGCTTTTATCATTTGACAGTGATAAATACAGAAGATTTTGCTGTCCAACCATATGTCCGACCATTCGTCATTCCCTAATGTGGACCCAAAATCTTTTCCCCTTTTCTTAATGTAAGGTACAGTGGATATAAAAAGTCTACACACCCCTGTTAAAATGTCAAGTTTCTGTGCTGTAAAAAAATGAGACAAAGATAAATCATTTCAGAACTTTTTCCACCTTTAATGTGACCTATAAACTGTACAACTAAATTGTAAAACAAACTGAAATCTTTTAGAGGGAAGGTAGAGGGAAGAAAAAATATAAAAATAAAATAATATGGTTGCATAATTATGCACACCCTTAAACTTATACTTTGTTGAAGCACCTTTTGATTTTATTACAGTACTCAGTCTTTTTGGGTATGAGTCTATCAGCATGGCACATTTTGACTTGGCAAGATTTGCCCACTCTTCTTTGCAAAAACACTCCAAATCTGTCAGATTGCGAGGGCATCTCCTGTGCACCGCCCTCTTCAGATCACCCCACAGATTTTCAATCGGATTCTGGTCTGGGCTCTGGCTGGGCAATTCCAAAACTTTAATCTTCTTCTGGTGAAGCCATTCCTTTGTTGATTTGGATGTATGCTTTGGGTCGTTGTCATGCTGAAAGATGAAGTTCCTCTTCATATTCAGCTGTCTAGCAGAAGCCTGAAGGTTTTGTGCCAATATTGACTGGTATTTGGAACTGTTCATAATTCCCTCTATCTTAACTAAGGCCCCAGTTCCAGCTGAAGAAAAACAGCCCCAAAGCATGATGCTGTCACCACCATGCTTCACTGTGGGTATGGTGTTCGTTTGGTGATGTGCAGTGTTGTTTTTGCGCCAAACATATCTTTTGGAATTATGGCCAAAAAGTTCAACCTTGGTTTCATCAGACCATAACACCTTTTCCCACATGCTTTTGGGAGACTTCAGATGTGTTTTTGCAAAATGTAGCCTGGCTTGAATGTTTTTCTTCGTAAGAAAAGGCTTTCGTCTTGCCACTCTACCCCATAGCCCAGACATATGAAGAATACGGGAGATTGTTGTCACATGTACCACACAGCCAGTACTTGCCAGATATTTCTGCAGCTCCTTTAATGTTGCTGTAGGCCTCTTGGTAGCCTCCCAGACCAGTTTTCATCTAGTCTTTTCATTAATTTTGGAGGGAGCTCCAGTTCTTGGTAATGTCACTGTTGTGCCATATTTTCTCCACTTGATGATGACTGTCTTCACTGTGTTCCATGGTATATCTAATGCCTTGGAAATTATTTTGTACCCTTCTCCTGACTGATACATTTTAACAATGAGATCCCTCAGATGCTTTGGAAGCTCTCTGTGGACCATGGCTTTTGCTGTGGGATGCGACTAAGAAAATTTCAGGAAACACCAACTAGAGCAGCTGAACTTTATTTGGGGTTAATCAAAGGCACTTTAAATGATGGCAGGTGTATGCTGACTCCTATTTAACACGATTTGGAGTGTGATTGCTTAATTCTGAACACAGCTACATCCCCAGTTATAAGAGGGTGTGCAGACTTATGCAACCACATTATTTTTCTTTTTTCTTCCCTCCACCTAAAATATTTCAGTTTGTTTTTCAATTGAGTTGTACAGTTTATAGGTCACATTAAAGGTGGAAAAAGTTCTGAAATTATTTATCTTTGTCTCATTTTTTTACAGCACAGAAACCTGACATTTTAACAGGGGTGTGTAGACTTTTTATATCCACTGTACATGATCTGAATGCTTCTTAGGTCATAAATTGTTATATATCTTGGAAATGAAACCACTTATATGGGATTTGGAGAGGCAATCAGCTTCAGAATTGTTTTATGGCTTCAGGGTTCTATTTCAGAATTCTGGAGTTGAGGAAAAGTTGTCTATTCAGAAATAATGTTATTGCTAATCAATTATTAAATAAATAATTTAAAATATATTAGATGAACACTACACAGATTTTTAAAGATATTAGGATCCACTTAATAAACTGTACGTCTAGTTCCTATTTTTGTATATTCCTGTAACACCATCACGTTGTTTAGATCTGTTAGTGTGTAATGTTTTGTATCTGACTGCTGTACATATACAATTTTTTTTAATTTTATTTAATCTCTACATGTGATTACCTTTAGTCCCACTTTGCCTGGTTTTCCTGGTTCTCCTGGAACTCCGATCTCGCCCTAGGAAAGACAAGGTCAAAACCAACAAAATTATCCACATGCAGAAAATAAACATATCCAACTGTTCCACATAGCTGTGTCAACTGGGAAGCCCAAGCAAATTCAAAGTTAAATAGCAAGTCAAGAAATTACCTCCAAATTTAGTAATTGATATTATACATACTGTATATCACATTGTACGTACTGTTTCGCCAGGATGTCCTATCCTTCCTCTTTCTCCAAAAGGACCTTGGAGTCCCTAGAAAGACAAACAGCAAACCTTTAATATGAAGTTGGATGTGGCTTTGTCTATATCGGTGTCTATCATATCAAGATGAAGGGTCATTGACCTGGGGTGAGAGGGTTCCTTTGTGAGGGGCCATCTTGGAAGGGAAGCCCCATGCTGGTAGGCATTTATTTTATGTGCTGAGATGGCTGTCATCAGAGAAGGAAGGAAGATAGGAAGGAGCAGAGCTCCTAGAAACAGTGGGACTCATTCAAATGCAAGCCAGCACATTACATTGTATAGGCCATGTGTCTGTGGGCTTGAAACTTGCTACAATTACAGAGGGATTCTATTGATCAAGCCTGCAACTTATGGGCCGAAAGCCAAAACCATAAGCCATGCAATCGCATGTAGCATTTCAGAGTGTGAACATGATCAATTATTATTATACCATTTAGAAACAGCCAAGAGAAAATGAGTACGTCTGTAAAACATGGAGGTTACATGTCAATCAATTAGTGTTTAGGGGTCCAATATGCTAACAGAATCGAAGTACAAAATAATATAAAAATTAATGCCAATACTGTTCTAGTCCATGTGTGTTGCCTGATATGTATTAACTCATTGATTCCCGAGAGCGATATAACACAGAAATTAACCATAAAATAAAATATTGCAGTATTATTTTTTATTTGCATTTACAGTGCTACGAACAGGGATTAAAACCCCTTGTGAGTCCTATTTGGTACCCGTAGGATTTTCTTCTAAATTTTTACATTTACGTGTGTGACAATATTTGCGGGCTTGAGGAACTGTAGCAATTGAATAGCGATTTGCGATTGTAACTCTTGCAGGCTTAAAAGGTCAAAGGCTTAGATGGGTTGTAAGTTACGGTTGTAACAACCACCGGAATTTTCAGGCCGTAACCTGTAGATTGTTTGCAGATCTCAAAAAGAGGCCTATTGAATAGCAAATTAGTTTACGGGCTACATTACAGTGTGTCTGGCCAGTGTGTCTGGCTCCTAAGTGCTAGATATCTTTGTCCACCAATAATTATAGTCATTTGACAAGGGAAACAAATTAAAGGGGAATGGAAAATTTAACACAAAAAAACTTTTGTAATGTTTTAAATATGCTCCTTTAAATACTTGAAAAAACAGCTGTGTTCCATGTCCCTTTAAGAGAATTCACCATATATATGTGCACTTGTAATGTAATAGCTGACTATTTCAAAATTAGGAGCCTTATTCAATTGAGCCGTTCGGGAGATCTGGGCTCGCAAGTGGAGGTCGCAAGTTATTTTGCTTTTCAATTGGCTTCTGTTTGCGGGCTCTGATCGAGTTATGTGCTCCGAACTGCGATCCATTGCAATTTGTAGAATCGCAAGTTAATTCCCTCCAAGCCTTTGATCTTTCACAGCCGCAAGAGACCCGAACGATAAAATCTCAAATCGGTATTCAATTGCTCTGATTCCCCCTCGCTAACCTCTCCGTCAATCCCGCAAATGGCAAATATCTAACCACAAGTTAATGGTACCAAGTAGGTCTTGCAAAGTGCTTAATGACAAATGAGAGCACTTTGAAAGCAAATTAAAAAGCAATACTGTACTTTTATTAGGAATGAAAGTGATGTTAGGTCTTGGAATTAATAATGAATTAATAGCACAATACTTTATTTCATGTTTAGTTATCGTGTTATGTCAATCACGGCAATCAATGTGAAGTCCTACAGGCGTCAACCTCCAACCTTGGAGGTTGAAGCCCGTAGGACTTCGAAAAATGGCGGGCAGATTTTAAAGCCTTACAGCCTTCACTTACTAGTTAGGAATTGGAGGTTGGTCATGATGATGATCTCTGTTTCAATTTGCTGTTTCTGCATCAGGAGTTACGGGCTTGCTCCCATAACATGTTCAAGCTTGTTCGACGGCAATGGTTTCTGATTTTCGCTATAGGCCCCTAACTTGCAGGCCCGGCCAATTGAATAGCAGCGCAAAAGTAGAGCAACGGGAGCCCAGAACTCAATCGCAGGCATTTGGCTGTCTGCAATCTAGTTGCAAGCCCAGAATTGAATGAGGCTCTAGGAAAATGGGTGAGTGTCAAGCTGGGGTGTTCCTGGCTATTAAACTTGCACATGGCCCCAATATGTCTGACGGCAGCCCCTGGGCAGAATATTTAAAATCTCATTGAAGAGCCAGCTGTGCTGGGAGCAGGCCAGCTCTGCAGATCTAGTTCCTGGATGAGATCTTAGATATTGTACCCTATATAAGTTACAGGATAAATGGAACACCTTGCTTGGTCAAACTTTGCCCTACCTTAAAGAATTTCAGATACTCTATAAAAATTTGCTGTCTCAGAAAGCCGCTCATATATTCCTTAAGACCCACTAAATATATTTCCAATTAGTGCATACCACTCCCTGACACATGAGCACTCTCTTTCAATTATTTCACCTGTCTCTTACATCTCTCATCATCTCCTCTGAAAACCACCAGAAAAAAGGACCCTCCATTCCTACTCCTATACATGCTTATGTTCAGGGATGAAAAAACTACAAATATAATATATTTAATAAAATATGTTTTATATATATATATATATATATATATATATATATATATATATATATATAACCATTATGATCAATCATCTCAATGCCTAAATATCTGTCGAAGGAATATTCTTGGACACATTTTTATAAAGTGATAATAATGGTGATACAAATGATTGCATTTTTTTCCCAATGCATCTGAAAACAGGTATTTGATATTAACTTAAAAATACTGACTGAGGACAATCTTTTCTACTGAATAGTTAAAACAGTGGTAGGGCAAAAATGAGGCAGGAGCGAGGAAAGGGGTTTGTTAAATCATTGGACCATTTGGAAACTGACACCTTCCCATGGCCAGATTTTTAACTAGATGAACAAGGTAGCTGCTCAGGGTTGCTTCCCAGACAATAGTGCCACATTTGCATAATTCTACATTTAAATTTAATGTTGTTTATTTTCACACATAGACTGTGCCTTCTCTAGTCAGGTGCTGTGAGTTATTTTGTGGGGGATATGAAGGAGGTGAGTGTGAAATGGCAGGCTTGTAGTGTGATGCACTATAGTAAAACAAAGAAGACAAAGGTGTGCATGGGCAAGTACATGTGGCCTCATTCAATTGCTGTGATTTTGAGATCCCTTTCTAACTATGCTCTTAGTCAGACTCTATTTTTTAAAACATATATCATTTTTGCCATAAAATTAAAATAATTGTAGGTGAATTGTTAGAAATATGGATTCCAAACCTTGATTTAATTTTCACAAAACTGTTTGGATTTGGTGAATTTTATACACATTAATTGAATAACCATATTCTGTAAAATAACATGTACAAAGTGGGTCTAAGATGGCCATACTGCTCACTAAGAGGTGTCAATGGCACAGCATAAAACACTTACATACATGCCCACGGGCCCCTGAGGTCCTTCTGGGCCTTGCTTCCCAAGAAAGCCCTGCAAGAGAATATACAGAGTTTTAATTTTCCCAAAATTCAATATATATTTGATATCAATGCATATGTTCCAAAACAAGACATAATTCATGGAAAAGAGTCAACATAAAAAAGGGGAAACTATACTATTACTAGGTGGTAGTAATATCTGCCAGTTCATTCATTATCTCTAATGGAAAGAATTGGATTTCATATAAAAAGTGAAAAATGTAAAGGCTGTAATTATATTTTATGTTTTTATTAAGTTATTAAGTTATTAATAAACTATGGCAATTGCTGGATTTCCCTTGACTTTTAGGCTGAAGCTCCTCCCATCTTTATAAACTGTGATTGGAAGTACATCACATCTCCCCATATTCTACCATTAAAGCTATGCAGTAAATAGGCAGCTGTAAAGTCTGAACCTGAGGATTATTTAAGACAAGTTTTAGGCAGATAACCTTTTTAGACTTGATTGTCCTATTTGTTCTTATCTGATATATCTATTTCCATGTTTTACTGATTCCAAGAATTTTTTTTTTTTACAGAGTAATTTTAATCTTAGGTGACTCTGAGTCCTTTTAAAGGTATATGCAAGTGAGCTGGGTTATGAATGCATCTGATAGAGGCGAATTAGTAGTGTATGAAAACATGTGTTATATAGAAAAGTATTATCCTGATTCTGAATTTGAATGTTATGCTAATTGAGGTGGAGTTTTCTAGGGGTATACACGTTAAAATGCAAATGCTAAAAAACATTGGACATTTTGCTAACCTCAAGGTAAGCTAATTAATGTTTATTTTGGGATATTTTCATGCAGATTTTTTTTTTCATACATTACTAATTATTCTCTATCAGATGCATTCATAATCCAGCTCACTTAAATATCACTTTAATGTTCCTTACCCTCTCTCCTAGATTTCCTGGTGCGCCATCCATTCCTGGTCTACCAGCAGGACCCTAGAAGAAAACAACGTATGAGAAGTGGGTAGGAGATCTCATGATGTAACTTTAGTTTAAAAGAGGTAATGATACTCACTGGTGAACCAGAAGGTCCTTCTCTGCCGGCATTCCCACGAGGTCCAGCAAGACCCTGTGTGATAATGGTAAAAAGGTTTAGTAAATTATATTGGAGGGTTTAAATGTAGCCAAACAATGCAACAAAGCTGCAGGAAAAAAAACAGTAGGAAAGGGGAATACAAATCAAGAGGCCATGATTTGAAGGTGGACAATGTAAGATTAATGTGCTACTTTACAGAATGGGTAGTAATTAAGTGAAACACCTTTCCAGTTGTCATGATAAAGGAATTAAAGTATGCTTGGGGCAAGCATAGTGCCATCCTGAGAATTAAGTAAACAGTTTTAGGTAAATATAGAATGGGCCGACAAGATGGACCATTTGGTTTATATCTGCCAACAGATCTATGTTAATAATTGTTTTCTGTCGCGCATTTAAAAGAACATGTTTCCGCCTTACAGCATTGTTGTGTGAAAGAGGGGTACAGTAAAGCAACGTTGCTCAACAGCAGATTTTGAAAGGGGTAAACTCAGCTGGCGCAGGACCCTAATGTACCTCAACCTCAGTTTCTCTGTGGAAGGTCCTGACATTTTCAAAAGAGGATTTGTAAAAAAAATTAAAACTTTTACACCATTTTCCCTGGAAATAAAAATACTTCTTTACTATATAATACATGAAATGTAATGAATTTAAAGAGACATGGAAAGTTTATGGATTTCAATAGGAAACAAAATATACCTATCTATTTACTTTTATCTACTTTATTTTATCAAGAAGTGCTTAAAAGCTGCTTTTTCTGCCTAAAACTAGTTTCTACCCTCTGTAGTTGATGAAGACAGTGTGCTTCCAAGTACATGAGTTCCACTGTATTATAGTCTGTATCATAGTAACCAACCAATGGCTACATTCTGTAACATGTACTTGAGAGAGGTCACTGAAAGGCTCATTTGAAACACTGTACTTCACAGTCTGTGTATTCATGAGCAGCATGAGCTACAGAGGGCAATTACAAAATGTATGTTTTTAGGAAGAATAAAAGAGCCTCAAAGCACTTCTTAATAAAATAAAGTACTTAAAAGTAAATAGATACAGAGGTATGTTATATTCCTAGTGAAATCCAGAAATCTTCCATGTCCCTTTAACCCTCAAACGGTTAGATTGTGTACCATTACAGATGAGTTAATGCACTTACAGCCACTCCTCTAATCCCAGATATCCCTGGAGCTCCAGCAGGTCCCTGAGGCAAGAAGGAGAAGGAAAATAAGACTAAAAATACCTGGATACCACAGGAGGTTACAAATTCATATATTGTATAATTTAATAAAATTCTACAAATTAATTTTTATTAATTGGATGTTATTAAAAATGCATTTTCATACTGAAATGTGGGGGGTAGGAGGAAGGAAAAAGAAACCATAAAATGAAAAAAAAAATGGGGGTGGGAGAAAGGGGGGATAACAACATGATTTGATTGACTGATGGTACAATATTACTTGAAAATACAAAATTTGTCATGAAAATTCTATACAATTTTAATGAGGTAAAAAAATGCATTTTCATATAGTGAAACATTTTGAGCTGTCAATCAGCATTTTTGATTCACCCACAAACCAAGATATAGATATTTTGTTAATGAGAGATAAATGTCATTAATTCCTGATAAGTTACTGAGGTATTGGGTCACCTGCTGAGAATGCTGAGTCTCTGTTTGTGCAGGTGACTGTACTGAAGACATGGACCCAAAGCCTCAGTGATTTATCAATAATTACCGTATATACTCGAGTAAAAGCCGAGTTTTTCAGCCCCTTTTTTAAGGCTAAAAAGGGCCCTCTCGGCTTATACTTGAGTCACTCTCCCCCCGTGTCTCTCTAACCCCCCCCGTGTCTCTCTACCCCCTGTGTCTCTCTAACCCCCCCATCTCTCTTTCCCTCCCCCCTCCTCATTTTAAACCCCCCTCCTCATTCTAAACCCCCCTCCTCATTCTAAACCCCCTTAAATACCTCCCCCTCTCCCTTTACCCTCACTTACCTGCTTCTGCTCCGGCCTCCGCTCCTTCTTGACCCGGCGACATCACATGCGCGCCGGGTCAAGAAGAAGCGGAGGCCGGAGCAGAAGTGAGGGTAAAGGGAGAGGAGGAGGTATTTAGGGGGGTTTAGAATGAGGAGGGGGGTTTAGAAGGGAGGTTGAGGATGAGGAGGGAGGTTGAGGATGGTGTTAAGGGAGGGGGGGAAGAGACACAGGGAAGGGAGAGAGGGGGGGAAGAGACACAGGGAAGGGAGAGGGGGGAAGAGACACAGGGAAGGGAGAGGGGGGAAGAGACATGGGAGAGAGAGGGGGGACACAGAGGGCACAAGAGGGACACAGGGGGCAGCACATTTCCCACCCTCGGCTTATACTCGAGTCGCTCATTTTACCCAGTATTTTGTGGTAAAATAGCTGCCTTGGCTTATACTCGGGTCGGCTTATACTCAAGTTTATATGGTAATGTCAGTGTTCTGTTATTAATTTTCGTTTACTGTAGGAAAATACATTTGAAAAAAATGAACATTGATAAATTAATTACTTGTTACCTATAGTTTAAGATTATGTCATATTTATGAACTTCCGAGGTGTCACCTTAAAGACTGCATTACCCTAGCTAGTTAGTGTAAATTATGGTGTAGCGTATATGACGGTTCTGATTTTAATTGAAGGACCATGTATGTGTCATATTTAAGTATCCTATTATGCAGAACTGGACTTACTAATATACAAAACTAGGAACTTGCCCGTCAGCAATAACGGGAGCCTTCAGCGCTCATCGGGTGTCTCGCAATGAGCGCCCATGTGTCTCTTTGCAGTATCTCCCCCCTGTCCCTCCCCTGTGACTCTTCCCCCATACCCTGTGTCTCCCCCCCTCTCCCCTCTGTCTCTTCTCCCTTCCCTCCCCTTTGTCTCTTTTTATCCCAGCCCTCCCCTGTGTCTCTTTTTACCCCTCTCCCTCCCATGTTCTCCCATGTGTCTCTTTCGCCCCTCTCCCTTCCCCTGTGACTCTCTCCCCTTTTCCTCGCCTTTGTCTCCTTCTCCCTCCCTCCCCTGTGTCTCTTTCCCCCTCCCCCCTGTGTCTCTTCCCCCGTCTCTTTCCCCCCTTCCCCTTATCCACCTCCTCCCTTTTCCCCCTTATTCTCCTCCTTCCCCCATTATCCTACTCCATTTACCTTTTACAATTACCTCCCTTCCCCTTCTCTCCTTACTATAAGGTGATTAGCTCCTGCTGCTCTCTCCTCCCTGCAGAGCCGGCTTCTTGCTGTGTCCCAACCGGCAATGCTAATGACGTGACGCGCAAGTGACTTCACCTCATTAGCATATGCCGGTTGGGACACAGCCAGGAGCCGGCGCTACAGGGAGGAGAGAGCAGCAGGAGCTGATCACCTTATAGTAAGGAGGGAGGGGAAAGGGAGGTAATTGTAGAGGGGGAAATGGAGGAGGATAAGGGGGAAGGAGGAGGATAAAGGGGGAAGGAGGGAGGAGACACAGTGGGGGTGATGTGAGCCACGAGCTGGCTGCAAAGAGCACCTTCGGCGCTCATTGCAGCCTAAGTACTGCATCCCTCACTTTGCAAGATCCACAACTATGTATGTGATATTTATAAAATTTAAAATAAAAAAAAATGCAGCCTTTCATTTTTAACTATTTCATTCATTTCCTAACAGCGTTAGATACCTTAGATGAATGGGAGGAACTTTGGATTCAGATAACATCTCTCTTCAGTTCTATTGAAAAACTGTCACTCTTAATAGGCACTTGATAACAGAACTGAATAGAGATTCTAGCAGCATAACCCTCCCTCTCAGCCTCTACGCAAACTAGCAGTCCAATAGGAAGTGATCATGAGCCTGCTAAGATTTTTAAAAATGATTTTATGCTCATGGCTTATATAGCTGCTAATGTTGTTAGTTTGTTACATACTTCACATACATACACAAGTGCTTTCCCAAACTACAGTGGTCCTTTAATAGAAATATTAATATTTACAGAGGGACAAGGTATGTTCACTGAAAATATAAAATTAAGAAATATGGAGACCCAGTGTGGTGGTCGCAGTGTGGAGTACACCTGCGGAAATGCCATGCCAGATAATGGGTAAGTAGTGCATAGTGGGAACCTGTGTACCAGGCAGTCCTTCTGCGCCCTCCAGACCAGGAATGCCACGCTGACCCTGAAAGATAGAGAGACAGACATTATTAGAACTTGAAACACTCTATCCACGAGAACTGATGTAAAACGCAGACACTCAAATGTATGGCATTATATCAGATATATAAACAGAAACTGGAAAAAGAGCGCAGCATTAAGTAGGCAGGGACACAGTGGAGCTTCTAAATATTGTATAATTTAAAATCTAGAGGTAATAAAAAGTGCTTTTATAAACTAGATGTTCTAATCCACACACTAAGGACACTGTAGATTCTCTTGCTAATTGGAGATCATTGACAATAATTGTTTAATTATGTGCATGTGCAAAACAACAGACTGGGCATGCCCAGACTCCATGGAGTAGTTTATTAATAATGTAGTTGCCCCTGGGGTCTGAGCATGCAAAGTATGTTTTTTTTTACATGACTTTTCACTGAAGACAATAGATTCAGCGTTGGCGATTAGTGGCAATGATCTCCCACTAGAAAGAGATATCTATTTATTCTTAGTTGGTTGATTAGAAAAACTGACTGACAGGTAACGATTATCAACTGCAAAATAAGTTTACTGTAGGAAAATGTGTTTAAGTATTCAGTTGATAAAGTACTTGTTATTACCTATAGTGCTAAATTGTAGTAGATTTGGTACCAGGGCGCATAACTTTAAGTTGTCACCTAATATACTGAACTTGATTTTGCACTCATCGTTTTACCACTCATTAATATTTATCATGAATAGTACAGAAAAAGACGTACCGAGGGTCCTGGCATCCCCACAAGACCTCTCTGTCCCATACGGCCCTGTAACAGACAAGACATCATCATATGGCTACCTGTTTATAAAGTAACGTTTCTGCGCTCTCTGATTCATATTAGAGAACAACTGTAATGATACAAGCTTTTAGGACATATAAAGTAGTCAAGATCCGTATAAACACCTTTTCAGCTTATCATGAATAATGAAAAAATTATACGAAAAAAAACATATCCTGAAAATAGCCTGGAGCTCATCCCCTCTTTTTCACGCTGTGACAGGAAGTGGAGCAGATATCCCCAGTTCTCTGCCAGTAAAAGTGTATTATAATGAGGCAGCTGCAGAAAAGTCAGTTGCCCACTTTGCCACAGTTTTGTTTGTTGCAAATGAGTGGCTCATGAATACTAATTAGCTGCTTTTATGTGCTAATTAGAATCATAGTCTGTTTGCCTTTCCCCCTGGAAGCCAGAACAATGACCCCCAATGTTGTAATTCAGTTATCAAGTACTCTGAGCCTCAAATAAGTACATTGAGCCACACATTAACTGCAAAAACAGTTACGTATTACTTAGAAAGGATTTACCATAGAGAATAAAAATAATTTACAGCTGGTTTTTCATGCTTTTAAGATGAAACCAACTTTGGTTGGGGTGACACTCCCCTTTAATTACAGCTTTTACCTCAAGACGACTTCCCCTTCCCATTATCACTGTACACTATATGCCATATGTTAAATGGTGCAATTAACAACTTCTCTTGCTTTACCAGTTTATTATAAACTTCACAAAATGCCTCCGTAGTCCTTCATTTTATTTAACTGGACTACATCACATCTTGGCTACCTCCCTCCTATACCAATCATGTACATTTCATTATTGTTTTCTTATGTATTTCTGGTCCGGTATAACCAATTATTACTCATACATCCCTTTATTCACTCTACATCCTATGGACTCTTTATAGCCGGAGCATAAGTACTTTAGTTTACCCGGTTTCCTTTTGGTCCAGCCTTTCCCTTTGCCCCATCTGGTCCACGGTTGCCCTAAAATTCACAGAAAAATAAATTGTTCTCACTCTTCTGCAACATAAATAAGATTCAACACATAGCTCACAAGAATATAAACTTCAGTGTTCCATATTTGACTGACCTTTGACCCAACACTGCCATTTTGACCATTCACTCCTATTTGTCCATCTTCACCCTAGAGATAAAACACAAGGATACCTGTTAGGCTGAATAATATAAATCTTTTTAATGGGTTTCTAAATACAAGTTGCACACAGGTTTATAACAAACGTCATCTACTGATCGCCAGTCACGCTCATGTGGGCTTCCTATTGGTCGAGAAATAATGCTTGTTCAACATGGATACCTGTATTGTTGTACATTGGAAGAATTGGTATATGACAATGTAGAACTAAAAGTAGGTTTTTAATTTTAATGATATAAACATCTTGAAAAGGAAGAAACATGTTGTTGGGATTGGATAGAACCCCACAGACCTTGGATGAAGCTTCTAACTTGAATAGAAGAGAAACCCAAATAGGAGGACATGAAAAGGTATTGATCAGAGTGACAGGTTTTACAGTTTAGTAGGACTGTGTATCCATTCTTATAGCAAAAGTGGACTGCAGTTCCATGACCCAGGGTGTATATGATTTACACATTTATTTGTGCAGGACAGGTTCTTTTAGATAACAGGCCTATTACACTATTCTTCTGTCATTTTCATAAAGCTTTTGATTAGAGGAAGTATATTAGAAGCAAATAGACTTGTTTAACTAGGCTGACTATACACATTGTAACTGTTAATATATAGTATATAGACAAAATGTTGTTATTATTTAATAAGTATTTTGAATGCATCCGCTAGACTCATCTACCATACTAAACGATTAGTGTCTGCAGCGCCTCTCTGTCAGGCACTCCACTTCCCATGACCGCTAGAATACAATTCAAAATCATGACCCTAACATATAAAGCCCTCCACAATAGTGCCCCCTCCTACATCCCAAAATACACTCCCACCCGCACTCTTCGCTCTGCTAATGACCTTCTTCTCACCTCCTCTCACTCCTGTCTTCAAGACTTTTCTTGTGCTGCCCCAATTCTTTGGAACTCCTTACCTCGCTCCACCAGACTATCTTCCTGCCTCAAATACTTCAAAATCTCTTTAAAAACATATTTATTCAAAAAAGCCATCATCTTTAGCCTCTTCATTCACTATGCATCTATCACTCCCCTATACCTCACCCATCCCCTTTAGAATGTAAGTTTGTGAGTTGCTTTAGGGAAAACACTGTGTGTGATTGAAAGCTCAATAACAGGGTCTTCCATTATTTTTCATTGTGGGGTATTGTTTATACTTGTACTTAACCCCTGTATTGGGCTGCGGAATATGTTCAGTTAGTGCAACTCTCTTGCCTTTACAATAAAAATATCCTTTAGACATTAATATGATCAAATTCCACATTGGTTGTTAGTGATGTATTTTATTAAAGAGGAGATCGGTCCAAAGAGGCAAGAATATCTTTAATAATGTCAGGATAAGTGAACTCAATACTTACTGTAATTCCTCTGGGCCCCATTTGCCCTTTGTGTCCTTGGAATCCCCCAAAACCAGCCTGACCCAGTTCTCCAGGAGGACCTTTAACACCAGGTGGTCCAGGCAACCCCTAGAAAAGAAAGTAGATAAAAGGTAGTAGGTCCTTGTTAGACGTAGAACAGAGGAAATGGACATAATGCATTTTATGGCTAATTGAGTAGGACTGGATTGCAAAAGTTGAAGGTCAAAGACTCTTCATCAAAGAGATAGATCATGCCGTTTAAGTCTGATATTTGAACCAAAGATTGATGTAACAGAAACCAAAAAAAATCTGCTTTTGTAAATATTAGGATGGTAACAAGTGAAATGACTTTTTATCTGGAAGAGAGAGAGAGATATCTTTGCCCCATTAGCAATGTACTTACTTTTTCTCCTTTAGAGCCCAAATCTCCCTTCTCTCCATTTGCAGCATCATGACCCTGTAAATAGTGACACAACTCCTGAGAAAGTCTGAAGAGGAAACCTTCAGATTAATTTATACCCCAACATCAATAGAAGAGAAATTATCTTTGCTATCCTTCTAGATCATTGTAATCATAAGTTGGTGGCATATAGATTTCATTAATAAAAAGGACACTGTTACCTAAGAACAATTTGGTTTCATCTAGCACTGACTGCCTTATCATTGCATCTAGTGTTTTTCTCTATGGCAAATCAATCCTGAGATATTCAGCACTGTTTATTATGCTTCTTTATGGAAACGCTGGATTATATTTGCTAATTAGTAGCTTGGGGGGTTATTAACTGTGGGGGATTTAACTGCATGATAACATTGCATACATTATTTTTGCCACCAAACAAAATCAACAACTTGGTTTTGCTGTGACAAAGTCCCTTACATACTCATAGGCAATAGGAATATGTATTTTAAAAGATATAGCAAGTGTTTGTTTGGAGCATCTTTTGTAATTTTTAACTGGCAAATTTTTATTTTAGAACATCCAATAAAGTTTATATTAAACTCAAAAATAATGAGTTCTCTCTGGGGACATGGGAAAATAACACCATGGAAAGCACAATCATTCAAAAAAGACAATGTATGTTGAATGTCCTGGGAACTAAGCTAAGCAAACATGTGGCTTAAGTTAAATAAACTGGAATATCACCATTTTTACTTTATGAACCCTAAAATATATGTAGATCCTAACTGATTGTTACTACTAATGTATGTAGAAATATCTGTGTTCATGGATCCTATGTTCAACCTCCCCATACATTTATTAAAGAGTAGGTGTTTTTTATATATTTTAATACATAAACAATTTGTATAAATGTATAATTCTTCTCGCTGCAAAGACAATCTACACAGAGCTGTTTCCTATAGGGAAGTCAACAGATCTTATGTCTAGAGAAAAAGTGGCATCTTGGCCCTTCGGAGCTCCCCAAAACCCTACAATGTCAGATTTGACCAAACTGTGTTTCAGTTGGTCCTATATTTCCCATAGTGATATTCATGATATGTGTGTCAAAAAATGAATTGGCATAATATTAAATTACATTTAAAGGATAATGTTTTATACATTTCTGAACAAAATAATTATAAAATTACCACTAAAGCCACAACAAAAGAGGTGTGTTTGCAAAGGACCTTGCAATCATATTGCTTCCCGCCATATTGATCTGTACTAAATACTTTTTAAAGCATATACAGTCATCAGGATCTGATGAAGATTGGAAGATGATGCCATGACCTAAGAACAAGCTTTTTACCTTGTCTCCTGGAGGTCCGTTGGTACCTGGCCAACCAATCAGTCCCTACGAAAAAATCACACATTGAAATATAATAGAATTTAGGCAATTTTCAATATTTATATATGTATGAGACATATAAGGAACCTTCATGTTATTATATACAGATTACTATCAAGAATTACAGTGGTACAATTTAAAGTACCACTGTAATTCTTATAAAATTAAGTTTTGTATATTTATTTTATAGCTGATTAGCAGTAAAATCACTAATTGAAGAAAATAGATTAATATAGATTAGTAAAAACTTTATATGTATGTGAAGAATGCACAAACTGATTGCATTAGCAGCTGTGTAAGTTGAGGGCCAAGAACTGACAGATGTACATGCCAGGTTTCACAGGAAGGGGCAAAGGAGATCAAATTGCCAATGTCCGCTGGATAATAGAGAGTTCCAGTGTGTGGATCACAACAAAATGTGGCAAGTTCTTAAAAATATTAGGTGACCAGACCATCTCATCTACCTCCTGAGGAATCTGTATGTGGACCAAGAAGCCACGGTCAGAAGCAAACATGGGACAGAATGGTTCAAGATCGGAAAAGGAGTGTGATAAGGTTGTATATTGTCACCTTGTTTATTCAACTTATACATGGAATACATCATGCTTAAGGCATAAAGAATCCAAAGCTGGAATCAGTATTGCTGGGGAAAATATCAGCAATGTCAGATACATGTATGATACTACTCTGATGGCTGAAAGTGAGGAGGAACTAAAGGGCTTAGTGATGAGAGTGAAAGTAAAGAGAGCAAAAGCTGGCCTGCCGCTCAACTTTATAAAGATGAAGAAGGTGCCAACAGCAATCTCAGTTCCTGACAAACAGATGGAGAAAAAGAGTAGGCAGTGATAGAAATATGAGCTGAAATCTTATCTGAATCTACCAATGCAACAACAAATCCTCCTCCCTCCTTCCACTCTTCAATTGATAATAACATTTAGGAGAACTCTCCTACTCAGACACAAAACCAGCAGGAGGAGTGGAAGTATGTCATACTTGAGGCACAAATTGTGTCTGCTAAAATAAAGATTTTACCTACAATTATTTTAGACCAAGGGCTGCTATTGTTGTTAGTTTGTTAAAAAACACACAAAGTTTTTTTCCCAGTGTGCAGTGGTCCTTTAAATGGGCAGTGTAACAGCTAACATTCAAGCAATAAAGATAAAAATAAAGTATTTATTTTATTGTGACTGGACATTTTTAATTAACATGCCCACCAATCCAATTCTGATTAAATAGGAATCATTAGATAATATATTTTATACTATATACATGTTTTAACTTGATTTAGTTAATTTGATCTTCCTCAATGTCATTTTCATATAAGATTTACACTCACATCCATTAAAGAGACCCACAGTTTCTTAGTTTCTAGGACCTCCCCCTTTCTTCCTCTGTTCTCTCCTGCAGGCTGCCATCTTGCCTGCCGGAGACTTGCAGCCCTGTATTTTTTAAGCTAAGAACACTCCCACAGGGGAGGGGATTCACACTATCAGAGTTATGCTGTTAGACAGCAAGCAGACAGTGACATGCTTTGTGTTTGAAGTTTGTAAAATACTAAACTGCCAGAATTTTAAATCATAATCATTTATAATAAGCATAAGGGGCTGTATAGATGTGAACATCCTGAAAAGTTAGAATTTGTTAGCCTCTAACAGCATGACACTGGCAGGATGATCCCTCCTTTGTGGGAGTGCCTTTAGTTCACAAAATACAGCTGTATAAGTCACAGTTGCGGAAGATGGCAGCATGTAAGCGAGAATAGAGGGAAGAAGGGAGAAACTGACAATCTGTTTAGTTTGTGGGTCACTTAAAAGTAAGAGAGTACACATTTTATATGAAACTTACATCAATGATTTATAATACCAATATTCAATATTACATTTACTTAAAATGTATATTATCAGCCTTTAGTTTAAACTGACTTGACTCCTCCCTGACAGTTTTAAGAACAATCTGATGAAATAAGAGGCCAAACCGTTATGCATAGGCTGCCCCCACAGCAAAAACTTGTTGCCAAAGGGAACCCCTCTAAAACAACAAGTCTCCAACCACTAAAGAGCATTGTGTTGATATATCTTTATGCCTTCATTTTTTGCCACCTCCTTATAGCAGCTTACAGTGACATGCTGCGTGTCTGCATGCAATAAGCCTCTCCCTGTTGGCATGGCCTTAGAACACAGTTTTTAAAGATGGCAGCATTCATGAAAGAGTACAGGAATAAAGGGAACAGTTCCAGAAGCTAAAATCTGTAAAAAATAAGTGAATTGTGATGATTTCATGAAGGAAGATAGCACTAATTAAAACATTTTGTTAAAGAATAAAGAAATTCCCATTAAAAATGCAAGAGTTACTCAATGACGTGCACGTACAATTGTGTAAATATGTGTTAAAATCTACATAACAATAATTGTAAAGCCATTGAAACTATATTTTTAGGAATATACCCCAGTACACAGCTAATCAAAGTTTAATTATCAGCTTATTACACGATACTTACCATGGGGCCTACAAGTCCTCTCTCCCCTCTTTGTCCCATCGGCCCAAGTTCTCCCTACAAGACACATGAAGACAGCAGCAAAAGGATAGGTTATGTAAGGTATCCAAGTGATTTTAAACTTGACCTGTACGACCTTGCAAAAGAATATATAAATATATTTGGCTGAAAAATTACTTTAACTCTTTCTCTGGCAGTGGAGCCAACATTGTTTTTGAATAATATAGAATTTAAAATTATAGTTAATAACTTCATTAAGTACTTTGTCAATTAATACTGTATTTTATTTTCCTACAATAAATTTACATTTAAATATGTTATTTTTACCTGTCAGTCAGCCTTTCTAATCCACAAACTAAGCACTAGTCATTTAATCATTATTGCCAATTACCGCTAGGGTCGCTGGGACTGCATTGTTTTAAACTGAAAGAAATGAGTGGGCTCAGATCCAATAGCCTAATGAGCCTATTTACTGCCTGGGGTTTGAGTATACTCAATTTTTCAATTTCACATTTACTCCAAAATCAAGATAGCCAGAGTCCCACTCAGTTAACAGCAATTATTGGCAATAATCACCTCATAAGGAAGGGACATGTATCTTTTCTTATATGAATAGAGGGAATTGTGGCATATAAAATAATGGAACATATCAAACCATGCTAGATGCAATATCATACTATGGTCAAACCATACTCAATGTAAAATACAATTAGATAGGTAACACTGAGCTAGGTAGAATTGTGTTACAATGTAATTGCAGCTTTCTTAGTTCCCTAGTATACAAACATGTAGCTTTTCAGATAGTATTAAAAACAAACTTTTGTGCAAAGCAAAGTATCTGTAGTCCTCAGGTATTTATTTAGTCTATCCCCCTGGTAGCTGCAGCTCTTTGTTTGCTTTTTGCTTCCAGGTAAGCTGGAGTTGTAACGTGATGATATTAGCATTTGCATTACCAAGGTTATACTGTAGTAGCAAACACGCATTGTGGGTGAAACGCGTATAGTTATTACCACAGTGATGCTACTACTGTGTCTCATTGGTAGCGCCAACACTGATGTCATCAAATTGCAATGCCACCTCAACTTGCAGCACAAAGGGAACCAAGAGCTGCAGCTACCAACTACTAACTGGATGGGCCAATGGTTTACCTAAAAACTGTTATATCTTTGCTTTGTACAGTAGATTCAGTAACAGTGTATTTTTTTTTTTAAAACATCAGGGGTAGACAAACAGATCTTAAACTTAGGAGCCATGAATATTTTTTAGGAGCCAGTCTGTTTTCGAGGTGACTACATAGAGATGCATTATACTTTGCAAAAATATTTGAGAGCTAGCAATAAAAAATGTAGAAGCCCTGTGTATAATAATACATAACACAAATGTAAATATACATATATTACTACAATTAAAAGCTTATTTCCCACCGTATCTCCTTTTGGTCCAGGGCGTCCTTCTGAACCCATCAGCCCCTGCAGCAAAACATAAGAGAGAGGACCAGAGCTCACACTGGTGTGCAACAAGGAGGGGAATTGATGTAGGAAACAAAGGAAACAGCAAAAAAGATGGAGCCTCTTATGGCAACAATTGCATACTATTATATTTACAATTCCACTAAGTTAAGATGAGCAAGACTTCAAAGATTGCAATTCTATATTGTGCTGTGACAAAGGGAAACTGTGGTGTCCATAAAATTAGCAAAGCATCATTACAATAGAGGATGTATTGTACTAAAACAAACAAATATGATTTAAATATAACATAAAAAGTGCCAAACAAAACAGAAGGGCAAAAATGTTTCTCTATCGCCTGCCACTGTGACATCTGAAGTAATTACAAGGGGTCAAGGAGAAAACAAATGTGTCTGTATATGGCCTATGAATATCTGAGCAACCAGCATAGGATACTCACTGTAATGAATGGGCATTAATTGGACGAAGTGTTTGGACTTGCCATGCTGGACCCCATTGGGTTATAATTATCCTTCTTAATGTAATTGTCATATACAATGTACACTTTGCTTTATTCTAAGAAGGCCACGTTTATCTGGAACCTACCCCTTTCTCACTGTTCCCATACAACATGCTGTGTTTCACAGCTGTAACCTAAGGCCACACCCATAAGGAAGGGCTTCACATACAAGTGCCTCATGATGCTCAGACACACAATATGTCATTATCTACTGGCAATAGAGCAGTATGAAACACTGATGTGAATCCCCTCCATGATCTTGGTCATGGGCATGGTCTTTGGTCGTAGGCATGGTCTTTGGCTCAGTTGTGCAACATGGCAGCTATAAGGAGCTAGAACCAAAAGAAATAATGAGACTCTAAAGACTGAGAATCTGTCACTGTTGGGTTACTTAGAAGTAAGTAAAGTATCATTTTTATAAGACAATTTTTTTGAGGAGGAAAAACATTGCTTTAAAATAAAATTGCCTAAAGAGTTTTTAAATAACATGCCACAGAGAGAATGGATCCTGACTTCTGGTGTAGGCTAGATTTCATTTTATAATATTACCATAGAAAAAAATATAGTTAACATACGGTAAGTTGTAGGCAGAAAATACATCACATTAAATATATGTCAGTATATAATCTAAAATAAGAAGTATAACAATGGCAAGACAGAAGGAGAAAAGCCTTAGATAAGACTAGACATGGTAGTCATTACCTACCTGAGGTCCCCTTGGCCCCGGAGGCCCACATAAGCCTTCTATTCCTGGTGGTCCCTGTAGACAAGCACATCAAAAATAAAGTTAAAAATGAATCAGACAAAAAAATCTACGTTAGTTGTGTTCTGATATAGAGTTGAAAAGCAGAATGAAAAGAATTTGAAATTGCTGCCAAATTGACTGAATTACACTCATTTGTAGTTAGGGGTTTAGAGTGTCTGTATCCAGCACGGGATCTACCACATATATATATAATGCAGAATGTGCACTGATGTACTAACCTAGCAATGTGTAAATAAGACTGACAGTATGTGAATAGTGAAAAAAATGGGTCATATTTACTAAGCATCACATGAGCTGCAATGTGAAGCTTAGAAGGCATCGCAGCCCAGAGCAACCTGTGCAATTGCTTAGTAAACCTCCCTTATTGAAAGTATAGAAGGATTCTTGTAGAACCTCTCCAGTTCTGTGCTATCCTATGGAACAGAACTCTTACAGCCCGATTAAATTCAAAGCCCGTAGCAGCATCGGCACATCCTCAAAGGCTGCGGGCTTGAAATTCGGCTGCATTACAGAGGTATTAAATTGAACCATGCCGCCAGTTACGGGCCGTAGACGCAAACCCGTAAACCAATTTTTGCGCCAGTTGGATGTGTGGCCGTGAACATGATCAATTAGTCAAACACGTAGTTACTGGTTTAGATGGAGCCAATGGCAAATGAGATCGTCATCATTACTGAAAAATGGAGGTTAGATTTTAAAGCCTTATGGGTTTCAATTACGAGTTGCGATCGGACTTGCATTCTAGAAATGATGCAATATTGATACATCAGTAAATATGATATTCTAGTCCATGCAAGTTCCATTATATTTATTAACACATTGATTGCCGGGATCGATATAACACGGAAATTACACAGAAATAAATGTATTTTATATTGCAGATTTGCGAGCTTGAGAATGTTGTGCTATTCATTTTAATACCTAACATAACTTTCCCTTTAAATATAAGTACAGTAGTGTGTTGATATTTGCATTTACAATGCTATGGATTGGGCTTTGACCCCCTTGCCGGTCCTCTTTAGCATCCGTTGGCTTTTTGGCTCCATTTGCGGGATACTGGGTGGAACGCTAGTGGATTTGGAGCAATTTAATATTGATTTTCCAATGTAACAGTTACGGGCTTGACAGATCCAAGGATTTGTGGACCCCCAGAGTTCAGATTTCGACATCCCATAGGTTTTCTTTGCACATAACCCGCAAGTTGTTAGCGGGTTGCTTTACAGGTCCAATTTAACCTTACGGACTACGGTTTTACACATTGAATTTAATAGGGCTATGTGAGTTCTCCAAACCACACACCTTAATACATTTGGCTCACTGTATATACATACTTGATCACTACACAAGTGCTTGCTGTATTAGTACATGGTATTGTAGCACCGTTTGTTTTCTCTACATTTTAATAACTACACCTATACTGGACACAATGTTTTCAGAAAATAAAATAAATAAAATGCCTTCAAGCACTTTAAAAACAAACTTGTATTATATATTTCTAATGCAAGAATGCTGATATTAAAAATGAAATAATAATGTAAAAAGGAAAGAAAAATGAAGTGCCGATATTGAGCTGAGAGACATTTGCAGAATCCCCCTTGAGGGCAGAGCTCCTCACTTTAACGCACGGCACAAGTCACAGGTACCTCTATTTATCTCATTATACCCCTTGATTTCCCCCTATATTATTGAACCCAGCAGATTGTTAGTGTCTCTTGGCCACACAGTCTTTTTGTATTAATTTTGCCAAAAATTTACCTTTTAATAGATTGTAATTGTCTTTTAGTTTCATACCGGCCCTTCACTTTTCCTTCCATTTCGCACAACTATACATTTTCTTATAAGACCCTTTTAATTTAAATATGTAAAATAATATCTATCAGTTCCCGATGTGAATTATAATGTTTAATCATCTTAGGATCTGCAATTAATATGCCATCAAGCTCCTTTGTTTATGCTCTTTTCTCAATAGGGTGTGTCCATATAAATTAACAAGCTTTCCATTATTCATGTTTAAAGTACTGGCAGTTTTAGCTGCCACATTTCATATATAGCAAACTAAAGCATCTTTTGCATTCATTGTCTACTCCACCTCAAGAAGTAGACCGGCATAAACCAATACAGTAGATGACACTGCAGCATGATTGCATATACAAGGTAATAAAGACTACACATTGACCAATATTAAGTGTAGTTGAACTACAGTCGTATTTTAAATAAACAGATCTATTTTATTGAGCTGCTCTGCACATTATCTCTTACATACCGGAGGACCACGATGGCCGGCGACCCCCGGAGGACCTTGTTCTCCCTAATGAAAGGACGAGAAATTACAGATTATATTTTGTCACCAATAGAAATATTGAAAAATAAGTTACATTATTTGGATTTTGTGCCTGTATATGTGTTTAGTAGTCAGCAATATTATACACAGAGCAACGTTTCAGAGATTAGGTACTTACCTGGGATCCGTTCACCCCTTGGTCCCCTGGTATTCCTGGCTGCCCTTGCTCTCCCTGCAGGTATCAGAGAGAGAGAGAGATCAGAAAGAACTAAGCAACTTTAATCCATCTGTTTGTATAAAGAAAACAACAAAGTCAGAGGTGCTCAATCAGAGAACAAACTAACCTTAATAGGTTAGTTCTATAGCCATGATAAGCCACTCTGAGAGCAGCCTCTTTTTGCTCACTTGTGCCCTTCACAGAGAGAAATATCCTGTAGTATATCAGTCTGGTCCCACTCACTAGAGTGACCCAGCCCCGAAATACCAGGCAATTCTACCCAGAACAGAAGAAACAGCAAACCCCAGACGTACGTTTCGGCCTTTATGGGACTCGTCAGTGAGGTGCAGCTGAACTCCCTAAGGCACAGTGAGGAAGGGGTCCACGTCTGGAGTCCCCTATACCTCTTAGGGAGATTAATCCCTAAGGGTAATTTGCATAAACATAATAACAAAGACAGAGGTGCTCAATCAGAGAACCAAATAACCTTAATAGGTTAGTTCTATGGCTGAAAATTGCCTTTTTGGGGGTGGGGGCGGGGGCTGGGTCACTCTACTGAGTGGGACCAGACTACAGGATATTTCTCCTTGTGAAGGGCACAAGTGAGCTAAAAGAGGTTGCTCTTAGAGTGGATTATCATATTCATAGAACTAACCTATTAAGGTTAGTTTGTTCTCTGATTGAGCACCTCGACTTTGCTGTTTTGTTTATATAAAGAGACAGAAACATAGATTTCATGACAGATAAGAGCCAAAACGTTCAACTAAACTGCCCATTATATCTACCCCAACTACCGCAATTCCACTTGAAAGCTGTTCCACTTATCTAGTAGTTTCATGCATTACCTCTAGATTCAAATCATGCCCTCTTGTTCTCCTCTTTTTCTACAAGATAATTCCATCCTGCACTTTATTAGTTCATTTGATATATTTCTATCATATCCCACTCTCCCTTCTTTTCTCTAAGCTATATATGTTAAGGTAATGAATTCAATCCTTATAAGTTACACCATGCACCATTTTAGTTGCCTTCTTTGTTTTGAAGGCTTCACTGAATCTAGTTTATACCCCACTGGGTTTTAATTCACCTCCATTCCTGGTGGTCCCTGGACGCCAGGGTTGCCCATTTCACCCTGGAAAAAAAAAGA
Organism: Discoglossus pictus; assembly: GCA_027410445.1. Lineage (NCBI taxonomy): Eukaryota > Metazoa > Chordata > Amphibia > Anura > Alytidae > Discoglossus > Discoglossus pictus. The sequence continues at coordinate 22,425,590 of CM050168.1, forward strand.
AAATATCAAAAGAGGTCCTTATAGAAGACATTTACGTTCTTACCTATACAAATGGTAGTAAATAATAAAAAATAGATTATTACACTGTATACACTTTTTTCTCTATGTTAAATGTGCCAGTGGCACAGTATATACAGTGTGAAAATTATCTATTTAGTGGTACTGGATGTGGCACAGTGTGCTAATTTATTTGTTTGATGGCTAAAATGATGTACCCCTGGGATATCATACAGTTACGCCTCCATACTTATCAAACACACAGTGCCACTATTTAGCATATTGTGGACTCTTTTGACCCTGTAACGGAGGATGAGGTCTCTAGTATACTTTCATCCTCTCACCTTACGGTCTCTCCAAATGACTCCATTATATCACAACTTATCCCTCCCCTCTCTACCACATGTATCCCTGCCCTCACACATATTTTCAACCTTTGCCTTGTCACTGGCAAGTTTCCTTCTTCTTTAAAACCCGCCGTAATTACACCCATTCTTAAGAAACCCACATCTGATCCAGCTTCTGCGTCTATCGCCCTATCTCTCTACTTATCCTGGCTTAAAAACTGCTTGAGCGACTCGTTTACAACCACCTTACCCACTTTTTATCTCACTAAAGACTTTCTCATCACCAAGTCAAAGGGTCGCTTCTCTATCCTAATTCTTCTGGATCTTTCTGCTGCCTTTGACACTGTTAACCACCCACTTCTCATCCAAACTCTTTGGCATCTGTGACACAGCTGTCTCATGGTTCTCATCCTACCTTGAAGACAGAACATATAGTGTCTCCTCTTCTTCGCCTTGCCCTCTGAATGTTGGCGTACCCCAGGGTTCTGTCCTGGGCCCTAATAAAATCTATTTGTTTTCAGTTCCAACTATATGCAGATGACACTCAAATCTACTTCTTGGCACCAGATCTATCCCCCTCTATCCTAGCACAAGTGGCCAGCTGTCTCTCTAGTATATCCCTCGTCAATGCAAACTAAACATGTCAAAGACTGAGCTCCACAGCTACCCTCCACATATATCTCTCACTGTTGACAATGCCATCATCCATCCCACCTACCAGGCCTGTTATCTTGGGGTTCTGTTGGCCCTGCCTCCTCTTTCACTCCTCACATACAATCCTTAACAAAATCCTGTCTTTTTAACCTAAAAACATTGCCAAAATATGTCACTATCTCACACAAGACACAACTAAAATCCTAATCCACTCTCTCATCATATCCCGCCTTGAATACTGCAACTCTCTCCTTGCTTGCCTCCCTATCACCAGTCTCTCTCCACTCCAATCCATAATAAACGCACCCACTAGACTTATCTACCAAACTCAACGTTCTGTATCTGCAGCTCCTCTCTGTCAGTCACTCCACTGGCTTACCATAGCTTCCAAAATAAAATGTAAAGTCATGACCCAAACCTATAATGACCTCAACAATATTGCACCTTCTTATATCTCTACTCTCATCTCTAAGTACACCCTCAACCGCCCTCTCTGCTCTGTTAGCGACCTTCTTCTTTCATCCTCTCTTTTCACCTCTCACTCCTGCCTTCAGGACTTTTCTTGTGCTGCCCTTATTCTTTGGAAATCCTTGCCTCGCTCCACTACACTATCTTCCTACCTTCAAATCCTTCAGACACTTACTAAAAACTAATCTGTTTAAAGAAGCTTATCGCCTCTAGCCCTAATATACACATCATCTATTATCCTTATATACCTCTCCATACCCTTAAGATTGTAAGTCCGCAAGTTTTCAATCTTATGTGCTCTAGTTAAAGCTCTTTTTACACTTGATTTTAAGCTCAAAGAGAGGGCCCTCCATTCTTTTCTTCCATTTTTTTTCTTCATTTTTTTAATATTGTTTTAACTTTCCCCTGTACAGCGCTACGGAATATGTTGGCGCATTACAAATAAAGGAAATAATAATAATAATACTGTGGCAATAAAAGAAATTGTGTGTAGCTCAAGAACTATTTTGTTGAGCTATTAAAAGAGACACGGAAGACACCAAACGGGCTGTGCATTTAAACTGATGAAGAACTGACTTTCTGTTTTATGCTATAACTTAAATAAGCATTATTATAAAAAAGGAAGTGGTATTATTTGGACTTCCAATATTCCATATCAAAGACAGTTGCTTTAACTACTTGGCCATCTCATCTAATATAGATATTCATCAACTTTTTTATGCTATTATTTTGCAGTAATGGACACAATTGTTGTTTGAAATTATCCATTTCTACAAGTAGGAGAAAGCCTTGAAGGCAGGAAAAGTTTCAGATCATTCTGACATTACTTAATTCCTTTTATTAAGTATCTATATGCAATTATGTTTTATTATGGGCAGACACGACTTTGTTTTGTCTCGTGGGAGGGGATTTTCAATGTATTACACAGCTAAAATATCCTGAAAGAGATCCCAAATTGTAATGTATCTTACAACAGATTAAGTGGATCTACAAAGAACTGCAGCTTACAATATGTTCACATTCCCAGGTGACAATCCAAATGATCAAACAAAACAATGGAAACTCATAGTGAACAATAATTTAATTTATCACTTCTTAAATTAAAGAATTTAACTTTTTTGGTTTGCGATTTTTGTTGCTTTCAAAAACTTCAGATACAATCTACTTGTGAATGCTCATTCCAAAGAAAATAAGCTGAAAGGTATTGTTGGATATGTTATTATTGCAGTGAACATGCATTTAGAGCGAAATTGTAATTTATGGTCTTTCATCCTCTATATATATGTCAGTGCAGCTGAACTACAGATAAAACACCAAATATCAAACAATTTAAGGGCCTTCAAAAATAATACAGCAGCATTTAAACTGATTATAGAAGGGGCACTGTCACCCAAAAATCTAGTTTTAAGGTTATTAAAGAGCATTGTATTAGCTTTTTTTTTTATAAAGTAACCAATTGCTGAGAAACGCAGTATTTATTGGTGCTGCATGTTAATGCAAATGAGCACCAATTGATATCACTGTCTGCTTGACTGTCCCTGTGGTGGCCAAAACAATGCTGTCATTCAGCCAAAACCCTCAGAACCCTCATCAAGTACTCCGCTCCATAAATAAGCATAATGAGACGCACATTAGCCACAAATGCAATGCTGTATTTCTTAGGAATTTAAGGTAGATAAAAAATGCTAGTACAAAGTAAGCTAGTTTTTCATGCTCTTTTAGAAGAAAACATCCTGTTGGGGTTATAGTGTCCCTTAAAATATTGAAAAGAGCATAAATAAAGGAACAGATTTTACAGCTTCTAAACTTGATTTTGACTGCTCTACATGATGGTTCAGAGGAGTATCCATGAAAATATTACCCAAATGGCTCAATCCCTAGAATCCTATTCAGGTATCTTATCCTTTTGTCTTACTTTTAATCCCAGCGGGCCTTGAAATCCGATAGATCCTTTATTTCCCATTGGGCCCTGCAGAAAAAAAGAAGATATATTATCTTGTTAAGGCTACATAATAAATCATTAATTCCCAGTTACAAGTAGCTGTTAGAACTTACCTGCTCCCCAACATGCCCCGGAGGACCAGGCTCTCCCTTCACACCCTGCAGAGGGAGGAAAAAAATACTATGTTGGTGCTAATTAAAGGGTATATGTACAGATATGTTGCAATTTTGATAAACTATTTCTATTAAATATGTATGAAAATCACTTATTGATAGTCTCAATTGTAAATGTATACATTTATCATCCCTTTGATGGACCACTATCAACATACAGGGTCGAATCACTTTATTATGACCACCGCCTACTTTTGATGTCAGCAGCTCAATGAAATATGTGTGGTGAGCTGGCTTGGTGGGATAAAAAGTGACATGTAGGGATTGTGCAAACATATCAACCATCGCTGGCATGGGTAAAATGTGCAATTTATCCAACTAGATGAACGGAAAGGGAGGCATTACCACAGCAGGGAGGGGGAGCAAGGAGTGAGGAGGAGCTGGGAGATATTGTAAGAAGGTGTCACTGCCTCCTCCTTCACTTCCCTTCAAAAGAAACTCCCATCCATAGCAGCACCTATACAGTTAGGGTTGTTGAATAACTCCAACTATCTCTCTATCATAATGGGTCATGTCCTATGCTCAAAAGCTATGTTATAATAACAAGTGTATGCTATAAGGGCATCATATTAAAATGTTTTTCTAATTAAATAGTGAGACACTTAATGGGTTAATTTGATCCCACTCAGATTATTAGATTGCAATAAGTTAAATTGAATATATGGAGATTCAGAGCTAAAACAGGTTTCTTACACTGTTTTAGGCATGCAAATGTATACAGAAGCTTATTAGTTTGCCTACACCATTGATATGGGAAGCACAGTTAATACTGTTTGACCTGTGTATTGAAAAGGGGATGATCATTGACTTCATTGACATCGGACCAAGGGTGGCAGTATTTCTGAAACAGCGCATTTTGTGAAGTGTTCCCGTGCTGCTATGGTTAAAGTGCACCGTGACTGGACAAACTGCACCATTGTGAATAAATGGCGTGGAAACTGCAGAGCACCACGTTCAATTTGTACAACAGTACCAAAATTGGACCTCTTCTGATGAGTCACATTTTCTGCTTCATCGACTTGACGGAAGTTGGAGTGTCGTGTGCGAAACCTCCAAGAACAAACACGATGCAGCCATTGTTGGAAGAAAACAAGCTGGTGGCGGCAGCGTTATGGTCTGGGGAATGTTTTCTTGGCATTGTCTGGGTCCACTCATATCTGTGGAAGGCACTCTCACCTGACTGTTTATCTATCCATCCTTGCAGATCAAGTACACCCATACATGTTGTCTGTCTTCCCTGGAGCGGATGTGATCTTCAAGCAGGACAATACAACATGTCATACTGCCAAAATTGTCTAGGAGTGGTTAGGAGGAGCACAAAAGACTTCCAAGTACTTCCCTGGCCTCCAAGTCCACCGGACTTGAACCCCATCGAGCACCTGTGGGAGTACCTCGATTGCCATGTTTGGCGTATGGATCCTCCACCACGCACTCTTTAGCAGCTGTCAGATGCACTTCAGTCTGCATGGCTCCAGATACCCTTGCCAATCTTCCAGCATCTTATTGACTCACTACCATGCAGTCTAGCTGCTGTCAGTGCTGCACACAGCAGTATTTCAGGATATTAGCTGGTGGTTATAATAATGTGACTGGACTGCATATTTTTTCTGTTCTTTTTAAATAATCAGACTTTATAATGTGCAAATATTTTTAGAAAGCAAATAAATAAACACTATTAACTTGCATATGAAATTATTCTTTGCTGCAGGCTACATTTGATTTTCACAACTGATTCTCTATGCTGATTTTTCAGGAGAGTGTGTCTTTCCTAAATAATACTCTTATTAAAAACATTGACAGTTTTAGCTGCCACATTCTCATTGTGATGATATATGCTTCCTCTGCATTAAAAATCTCTTCCCATCCCATGGTATATTTATAATTGCATATAAAAGATAAAAAATTAATGGCTGTATTATTTTTAAAAAAAAGATGTTCTACTTTTAAATTTAGTTCTTCAAAACAGAATATTTAAAAAGCAGAACTACAGTGCTCATTAATTATTAATATTAATAAACTTTATAGATATAACTAGTTAATAAAGTTGATTATCCGAGCATTTCATTAGTGGAAAAAAGATCCTCACAGAAGGAAAAATCACAGCTGCACACATGCTCATTCTGATCATACAACCTTATCAGTGACACACCATCCAATGTGTTTGATGCCCAGGCTTTTACCTTCTGTCCTTTGGCACCTTTCTCTCCAAATGTACCAGGAGCCCCAACATATCCCTGTAAGAGAAGTACGGATTTAATCTTTACCAGCCTGAGATGACAGGAAGTGAGAAAATAGGAAAAAGATCAACAGGACAATGGCAACTTTCGATAAAAAAATGGGTGGTGTATCTTTTATGCCCACCATTTTTTTTATCTCCAAAACATGTTCCTCAGGGATGGGATTCATCTAGATGCCATGTGGTTGGGCATATTTCTTCTCCCCCTGCAAGGATGTGTCATGCCAGTGTTGTATTCAGGCTTGGGGTACATCTGGTGTGATGGTGTTTCGCTAGTGGTGAACATTATTGCAGCCAGTAGGCTAGTTAAGGGGAGCGATCAGGGACCTGGGCTCTGGGATTGGGCTGAACTCGGCCCATTTCAGAATAGTAGGCAAAGTGATACCTCTCTCTGGTCAATCTATGGAAGCCTACCTGACAGCAAAATGCTGGCGCCTGAACCCTTTCAGCCTTATTAAATTGCGATTTGGCCAATTGAATAGGGCTCTATATAGGCACATAGCATATTTTTTTACAGAAGTTTTTAGTTAGTGATGACCTTGCTTTTGGATAGAAGTTCACTAACTAAAAACTTCTGTAAAAAAATATGCTATGTGCTTATATAGAGCCCTATTCAATTGGCCAAATTGCAATTTAATAAGGCAGTGTATGTTGGTCACGTGACCGGTTTTGTCATGTTGCCAATTGGTTAATAAAAGTGTATGTGGCTCAACTTATCCAAACAGTATTGGTATTCATTATTGTGTGGAATTTAAAAGATAAAGGTTGAAATAGGGTTGGTGAATGACTTCAGCGAACTCTCTACCATGGAGGGTCAAGCAACCCCTGGTGGAAGTAATGGACGAAAGGGGGGGGGGGGGCAAAAAGCTGGGAGATATTATAAGAAGGTGTCCTTGCCTCCTCCCTCACTGCCCTTCAAGAGCAACTCCCCTCCTTAGCAGCAGCTATACAGTTAGGGTTGTTGAATAACTACCTCTCTGACAAAATGGGTCACGTCCAATGCTCAAAAGCTATGTTATAACAGTAAGTGTATGCTAAGAGGCAGCCATATTAAAATGTTTTTTTTTTTTTTTTCAATTAAAGAGTGAGACACTTAATGGGCAAATTTGTTCACACTAAGATTTTTAGATTGCAATACAGTAAATTTTATATATTGAGATTCTGAGCCGAAAACAGGCTATTTTAGGCACGCAAATGTATACAGAAGCTTATTAGTTTGCCTACACCATTACTATGGGGAGCACAGTTAATACACGTTGACCTGTGTTCCTTCACTTCTAAAAGTAATGTATACTGTACATGTCATCTTAAAAAAACACAGATATCTGCTCAAATGAGCATATGACATATTATCTTATTTTTTACAAAAAATATTAGAATTCATACTATATGCACTTTGACATCAGGTAACTAAATGCAATCATAAAATGAAGATTGTGTGTGAATATAGTGACTCTGAAATGTAAGATTAGTGTAAAAATATCTATTCCATGAGTAGACCACACAGGCTACATCCATAAATCTGACATACCATCTTCATTTTCATAAAATTATACAAATCAAGATTTAAGTAAAATCAGATAAATAACTCACTTCTTCCCCTTTCTCTCCCGGAAGTCCTCGATCCCCATTAAATCCTTTTGGCCCCTGAAAACAAAAAAATAACTTTTAAGTTACATTGTAATTATAAGAAGATGATCTGAACTCATGCATCTGCACTATCATGTAGATCGGTCATATTCAAATAGAAAAGGTGTAAGGTGTGTGTGCTATAAGGGTGTCTATTTCATTCTATACTCAGCACCACTTCTCACATCACTTGCTCCTTGTGAGGAGATATATTCTCCAAAAATTAGATCTTTTTACATACCTATTGCTACATAAAGCAAAAATGATGTGCCATTTTATTAAATTATTTGCCGTTCACGACCTGCACAGTATAGGAAGTTCCATACAGGTGTTTGCTAGGAATGTTTGAGAATTAACTGGGTTGTATAAAAAAATAACTATTTTAAAATAATGATGTATTTATTAAGTTTAACAATTCAATTTAAGATTTAAAAAAAACAAAGAAAACTTGTTTTTCAATGCTCTGTTTGATGATGCACAGCAATACGGATAAATTCCATGTCTCAATGTAGTCACTATTGGTGGTTTCCATGACTGACACACTGCATGGTTCATAGATGATAAAACATGTTCAATCTTGCAAGGTGCTTTGGAGAAAGCACTTTGGACACTGGATTCTAAGCTCAAAGACAGGCCCTCCATCATCTACAACATGTTAATACTGCTATTTGCTCTGATTGTAAACCATGTATAGCGCTACGGAATATGTTGGCACATTAAAAATAAATGATAATAATAATGTAGATGATAGGAAGTGATGGGCAAGTGTTTTTTTTGAATTTCATAAAATGTATAGTGTTTTCCAAAATACAGATTCCATATGACATCCATCATCAAATGAATGATGTAAACCATCTGGGGATTCTCACCTGCTCTCCTGGTATCCCAGGTAATCCAGGCTTCCCATCTAATCCAGAAGGTGCATCTCTCCCATGGAATCCAGGAATTCCTGGAGAACCTTGTGGGCCTTGCAGCCCCTGTGGGAAAAAATAAGCAATAAGTGCAACAAGGAAATGGGGATCTACTAGGGACATTTACACATAAGCAAAATCTAGGAAGTCAAAACAGATAGAATAGAAGACTTCCAGTCCTCTACATTCTACTATCTCCTTCTCACCACTGTCTCTTACACCGTTCCCTACAGAGCAAAATCTTATAATTACCTTCAATTTTATTCTATCACTTATCATATATCCTTGGTCACCCTAATCTGCTGATTCAAGCTGTAAAATATTTACAAAACACACCCCTCTATCACTATTTCTGCAATAAAATGGCTAATTCACTTATCTTCACCCGCTTGTACTACTTCAACTCACTCTTCATCAGTCTTGAATCTCAGGTGTTCACTTAACTTCAACAAATCCAAGACACATCTGATTGTATCATATTCATTGTTCCCCGCACAACCCACAACTTCACTCTCCTAGCCCAGCTCCAATGGCTTCCTGTCTAATATAATTGCCTTTTCAAATCCTTAACCCTTGTCTACAAATCCCAACATGGCTTTGCTCTTCCCTAACTTTAGTCACTAATGTGGCACCTCTCTGTGATTTGGATTATAATCCTTTTTCCACCCCGTTCCCAATGCCACTTCTCCTCTTTCTTCCTCCTACACAAATTGAAATCTCTATGAAGACCTAAATCAACCCTTGTACAACTTAGATCTTTCACCATTTTTCTACTGAACTCTCAGCTTGACCTATTGCATACAATACCCTGAATTTGCCTCTGCCTTTTGTACCGTTAAGGAATAAATCCAACCCCAAATCTATGCTCAGCCTATTATGCTTGCTAAACAATATAAACAAAATGGCACCATTTTATAACTATGTAAAGTGCCTTAGATAAAGACACTATATACAAAGGTAAATACATAAGAAACCTTACTATGGGACCTCGTTGGCCTTTCTCGCCTGGCCGCCCAGGTTGTCCACTCATACCCTAATCAAGGTAAACATAAAAAAGTTAGAAAAATATCAGGAACCTTATAAAAATGTAATGAGATTTTTTGGGGTTTATTTTTCAAAAAATAAATACACTTATTATGATTAATTTCAGAATTGTAAAAACCTAATCAGAAACAGCAGACAGACTGGCACGCTGTTTACCTAAACTTAAATCTCATAAGTTTCGTTTTTTATGCAGAAACAATACCAAGTCACACATGTGAAAAAACAAATTGGCTAGTACCTGTATATAACCAAGAAGTTAGTGAGTAAAGCTTGAATCAACAGCTTGTAAACCTGAAATAAATTGATTAGTTATCTTATGCATAAAATCCAGCTAGTGAAGTCTTAATCTAGCGTATTTCCAGGCTGAAAGAAACTGATTGGGTATCTGATGCATAAAAACAGGAAGGTAGCAGGTGAAGCTTGAAGCCAAGAGCATGCCAGGCTGTGCTCTTCCTAATAAGTTTGTAATGATTTCCCTTTTTTAGAAGGCAGGTTTTACTTAAAATAATGCTTATTTTATGTTAAAGAGCACACGTGGAGAAGATTTACTATATATGTCAAGCATATTGAATGTGCCTAGTTTGCCATTTATTCCTCTATGTTTTTGCAGAGCAGACACTGCCATTTAAAATAGGTTATAATGACAGACACTGAATTATGTAAGCTGATTGGGTGAAAAGTTCAAAATATCTAAATAGCAAATCAGACTGCAGATGAATTCTAAGCTGACAGTAATATTTATATTCTCAGCAACTCACATCACTTAATATGCAAAGGTCTTGTTGCAATAAAACTATTATACATACATTTGAACTACTGTAAGTGAACTATTTCAAATTGTGTTTAGCTAAAACTTCCCATTAAAGTGAAGTAATAAAATAGAGTATACATTTTAATATATGGCTTTAATTTGCCTCAAAAAATAAAACCAATACAACTAACAATTGAAATATGATAATCTATATTATTTTGTAAATAATACCATATATACTTTTTTAACTAGGTTTGTCATCACTGAATGATGGAGACAAGCAAGTGGTCCCTCTCTCCCTTATTTCCTGTCTCTTTGATCCTCGTCATCCTCTTCTGTTTATCCTGTACTGTTTTCCCATGTTCATCCCATCTCACTATTCTCTCCGTGTCTTTCTAGCAAGTATGTTGTCTGTACTAGTTTATAAGTTTAATAACAATAACGGTTCAACCACATTAATTTCAGTAGAGCTCATTTTACATTTGCAATATTTATCTATCTATCTATCTATCTATCTATCTATCTATCTATCTATCTATCTACAGTATCTATCTATCTATCTATCTATCTACAGTATCTATCTATCGATCTATCTATCTTTACTATATACCTATCATTACTATATATATATATATATATATATATATATATATATATATATCAAATAAATTGCACATTTGTGTTCACATTTGAATGTCTAAAACAAGTTAAAAAAACATGCCCCAAATTCTGAGAAATACAGTTATTACACTGCATTCTGGGAACCGTGGCAGGGACATGCAAATGTGCCCACAATGGCTACGCTCTTGCAATCCATAACCAAATGAAACATGGCTTCCCTTAAGCATATGCCAGCTGTATTAAACAGCTTTGAGCAAAGCTACGGTTGGATTATACACAAGCCAGGAATCCCACCCACGTATAGCCGTTTCAAGGTTACTGCCTATCATTTGCTCAAAGCTGTTTGATACAGCGGGCATATGCTTAAGGGAAGACATGTTTCATATGGTTATGGATTGCAAGAACATAGCCTCCGTGGGCACATTTGCATGTCTCTGCCAAGGTTCCCAGAAGGCAGTGTAATAACTGTATTTCTCAGAATTCTGGGCATGAAACAAGTTTTTTAACTTGTTTTAGACATTCAAATGTGCTATTTATTTACTGTACTACGGTATGGTGGAGGCTTCTAATCTCTCTTTTGCCCACCATATATTAAATGATTGTTGTGGTGAAATGTATATATATATATATATATATATATATATATATATATATATATATATTTGTTAATGGGGTAAAACTGTTTTGGACATAATGTGAAACTGAAAGTCACTAAGTTTAATCATCGCCTATGAGGATATGTTCATGTAGAGCAGCCTCTATGCAGTAACTATATTTACTGTGAAGTAGGGGTAAACAGATTGCCCTTTTCTTTCTTTAATGTGAAATATTTCTTCCTTTAACATCAAGGGGTGACCTGTGGTGAATTTCTATACTTCTTGCACTGACCCTGGATGATTTTATAAGAAATTACGATATTATCCTAAGTAATAATACAGAATATGAATCTAAATTTCCTAATCCATGCATTACCCTTTTGTTACCCTTCTCTGAACCTTTTCTATCTCTACAGAGATCCTTTTGTTAGAGATGGCGCGCAAACTGTATTCAATATTTCAAGTAATTTCTTACTTGGAAATTATATTGTGGCAAAGGCTTTGATACAGTGCAACATGGGAGACTATTGTGCAACTAAGGGATACAGGATTGCAGTAAATATCTGTTCATGGATTGAGAGCTGGCAAAAATGTCTTAAAGGGTTGTTGTAAATGGAACATACTCAGATTGGACTGATGTGGTAAGTGGGGTTCCTCAGGGTTCAGTATTAGGTCATCTCCTTTTTAACATATTTATTAATGACTTAGAAGTAGGATTGGAAAGTATTCTCTCCATTTTTGCTGATGACACACAGTTGTGCAAGGTAATTAAATCACATAATAATGTACTTTCCCTACAAAGGGATTTGCATGAAGTAGAGGAATGGCGGCTAAGTGGCAGATGAAATTTAATATGAATAAATGTAAAGGAACAATAGCCATGCAATTTATAAACTTAATTAAGTAAATCTTGGGGTATTAGATATAGAAAGGGATTTGGGAGTACTTGTGGACAACCACCTAGGTAACAGTGCTTAATGCCAAGCAGCAGCTGCAAAGGTAAATAAAATATTAGCATGTGTTAAGAAGGGTATAGAAGCAAGGGAAGCAAATATAATTCTGCCACTATACAAATCCCTAGTACGCCCTCATTTGAAATATGGAGTACAATTCTGGGCACATTTTAGAGTTGGAAAAAGTACAGAGAAGGACAACAAAACTAATAAGGGGAATGGAGGGGCTAAGTTATGAAGAATGACTAACCAAATTAAACGTATTCTCTCTAGAAAAAAGGCGTCTAAGAGGGGATATGATTACCATATAGAAATATATCCAGGTTCAATACAAGGCTTTTGAAACAAGAGGTTTTAAACTGACAAGAGGACATCCCTTGAGGTTAGAAGTAAAAATATTTAGCTTTAAAGAAAGAAAAGGGTTCTTCACGGTAAGGGTGGTTAATCTGTGGAATTCTCTAACTTGAAAAATGGATAGATATTTTCTCAAATAAAAAGGGCATTCAGGGTTATCCTGGATAATTAGAGAGGAAGTATTGATCCAGGGAGTGGTCTGATCGCCAGTATCTGGGGTCAGGAAGGAATTTTATATTCTTTTGAGACAATTGGCAAAGTTTCACTGTTTTTTTTTTTGCCTTACTCTGGATCAATTATCAATTAACAATTTATCCACATATTGCAGATCAGAGGAGATCTAAAAAGGTTGAACTTGATGGACTAAAAGTCTTTTCTCAACCTCAATTACTATGTAACTATGTAAAAATTTTACTCAATCCGTAGTAAAAAAGAGAGATAGTAAGTGATGTAATTATTAATATCTATAAGATTCTGCAGGCAATCCACATTTAATTTCTTACCGGTGCGCCAAACTTTCCAGAAATGCCAGGGAGGCCTACAGGGCCGCGACCTCTCTAGAAGACAAATAGGATAACATTGGAACATTAATTTTACAGCAAGACCTACTAAACTTAGAAATATATTAATATTGTCATGTGTGGCCCCTTGAACTATTGATTACATTTATTTTACATAAATTGTAAATCTTCTTGGACACTTTGAAAAATCTATAGGTCACAGATCAGTAGTTGTGGGGTAGTTATGTCACGATATTCAAAGGATTTTTCAGCTGTCTAATACAGTGCCTAAAGATTATTGCTGGAAGCCAATACAAGTCAACACAACATAATTTTACAGTTATTTAGATAAATTACTTTTCTCAGTAAAATTATCCGGTCAGTAAAATGAGTTTTGCACTTTGTCCCACCATTCACCAGCTCCACCACTGGTGAAAGGAAATTGTATATATTGATATCCTCTATTTATTTCTATAATTCAGGAATGGTGTTCTCAAGACAACTTGGTAATCTTTTTTAGTACAGTATAGATGGGGGCTAGATGTACTAAAAAGTTAAATATTGGTGAGCTCTTGGAGATCCTTTTCAATCCTATGTTATTCTATGGTGCATATGTGCTAAGACTTGACATGCACAAGAGTATTCCATTTGGCTTCTTATATTAAATTATTATTAAATGAAGGAACAATCCGTTCCCCCATCTGAGCAGTCTTCTGAACAAAATTGACCTTAGGACAGTATGTATCCACCAACTTTTTCAGTAAAGTCTATTTCTTCAAGGAATTCTAAGTCATCTTAACTATCGTGTCATACTATTCACCTTTTTCTAGCACATCAATTTAGGAAGATTTTGAAATCATAATTATTTGCTCATTGCAAGGCATTACACTGTCCATGCCCCCTCTGATAGGTGCACAGTCTGATCCCTTCTACAGAGCCCCTTTAAAAAAAACTAGAGGACAGAAGAGGGTCCATTATACCGAGGGCAGGTCAGCTGTGATAACGAAGGACAGACACTCACAGGCCAGCCTGCGTGCAGAAGCTGATAGAACGATGTATGCTAGAAGAAAAGAGAAAATACAAAGTCACCATGCTGGGCAGACATCAATATTTAATACAGAATACAGTAGAATATGTATATTGTTGTAACTATGGAGGTCCAGAGATGGATAGGTGGATGAGGAGGTCAATATATTGGAGGGCTGGTGTGAAAGACATGCACACATTGATTGCACCAGAGTTTGCTGTGTTGATAAGGAAGTACAGAGATGGATTGACTGATAAAAATGACCAGAGACAGATCGATTGGTGTGAACATTCAGAGATTGACAGATTGATAAGAATATCAGAAGATGGAGAGATTGATAAGAATTTCAAAAGAATGTCTATCACATATTATAATTGTCAAATTGCGAGTAGTCGTCACGATTGCAAGCGTCGCGAGGCGAGCCATTGAGGCATAGAAGCCTTCCAAGCTCGGAGCACTTCTGAAATGAGCGCCAAAGGCGCTCCTGCGAGCCTTGCGGGACTTAGGCAAAATGAGCACCAAAAGCGCTCCTGTGGGCTTTGCGAAGCAAGCAGATGAGGCATTGAAGCATGCAGGACTTAGCCTCCAAGCAGAAACGGGGGACTTATTTAGGCTGCAAGCAGTTGAGGAACGCGGGACTTAGAAAAAAAAATTACGACCTTGGAATCTCGGGGGCAAACAAAATGATCTTGCAAGTGTACAGATTTTAACGGCTGATATGCAGAAATCGAAAAACGTGAAAAACAATAAATAAATAAATAAAAACACACAGCACGGGGGGGGGGGGGGGTTGGGTAGGACACACCAGGATGCCTGAGAGTGAGGTTGCACGCAAATTTAAGCCAAATTTGCAGAGTTTCGGCACTCGAAAATCGCCTATGCAAGAAAAAAAATGTTGGCCGAAAAAAATGAAAACGAGGCTAAAGGAGACCAAAGCGAGGAAATCACCGCCAGGCACGTATGAGTTAGCCAGGAACGTAGGAGATACAAAATATACCATAATGGACGGAAAATGCTCGCGAGCCAAGTAACACATAGGTAAAAGCCGCCATCTTACAACACTAACTGGCAACTAATAAAATTACGAATCTAAAATGGCGATTTATACTGCTAAATAAACGGCACATTGCTGACATCTTCTCCTCATGTCAGCAACAGTCCAACTATACATTTTCTGCTGCAGGAAAATCCAAAGAGACTTTTAGCTCTTCAGGATATTGATTGCTGCATATTAATTGTAAATAGGTAAAGTATATTAATTTATTAATTCATTAATTCATTATTATAAAAAAAATATATATATATACAAAATAAAAATAGGCTAAATATCATATTTTACACTGCCCTTACTTTATGAATACATAAATGCTTCGCACTTTGTAATACATTTATTAGTTCATTCATTCATTAATTAATAGCATACATAAAAGTAATAATTATTAATTAGTAATACATATAAAAAAATAATCCTTTACACTGCACTAACAAACATTTACATTTTACACTGCACTTATATATCTGTATTACTGCTCATTGGCTGACAGCGATAGGAGTCTCAAGCAGTTAAATATTTAAATCACTTTATTATGCTGTGAGACCTGCAAAAAATGTCTAATTTACACTGCACTAAAAAAAAAAAAAATTTTACACTGCACTTATATTATGTATTACTGCTCATTAGCTGACAGCGATAGGACTCTCAAAGCAGTTACATAATGATCTGAGACCTCCAAAAAATTGATTGTTTAAACTGTACTAAAAAAATAGTATATTTGACACTGTACTTATATATCTCTCTTCGCGATGAGCGCCGAAGGTGATCGTTACAAAGCAAGAAACTTGAAATACGCGTGGGGAGAGGCTCGCAATGAGCGCCAAAGGTCCTCAGAGGAGCAAAAGCCTTACATTGTGTGGCAAACAGCATTGCCATGGCTTCAAATTTTATTGCTGTCATTTTTGACGGGCAAGTCGCTAGTAGAAATATAAATTGTCAAGAAGGTCTGGAGGCAGATCATTTGTTAGAGCATCTAGAGACATACAATTAACAAGAACATCAAGAAACAGACACATTTATAAGAAGATCTAGAGTTTGATACACTGATAAGAATGTACGGAGATGGGCAGATTCCTAAGAATGTTTAGAGACAGATAAATTGGTAAGAATGTCTAGGGATACACCGATTGGTGAGAGCTTCCAGGGATGGACACAATGATAAGAACATCTGGAGATGGACAGAATGATAGGAATGTCAAGAGATCGGACATAATGACATTTAGAGACAAATTAGTAAGAATGCCCAGAGACTGTTTAGAAAATTCAGAAGTTTCAAGATGGAGAAGTTGCTAAGTCCAGAGATTGTCGGGTTGATAATTATTTTACCAAAATAAATGGTAGGTTCAGAAATTATATGATAATAAAGTCCTGAAACAGACTGGTTAATTAGGAAGTTCAGAAAGAGTTATGTAGTTCTACCAAAACATTTAACTGTCCAGTGCTGGGGTGGATGTATATTGTATTACTTACATAGAATGCTGTCCAGTCCTCCTTAGAGTTGCTCCAGACCATTATTGTTGGCAATCCTGGGGGTCCACGAGGCCCAGGATTCCCCGTCATCCCTACACGCCCCATTACACCTGGATCCCCCTGGTAGAGAGATGGGGAAGAACACTTCCTGAGCTATTTGCTGATATACATATCACATTTTAGAAATATGAATAAAATAACCATTGGTGATTGCTGACCGTGAGTTAATTAGTTTGGGTCAAAGCAAACAATCATTGTTTCATATGGGGACCTCAAATGATGCTCACCTTGTCTCCTTTTGGTCCACGAAATCCAGGTCTACCACGGCAGCCCTGTAATATACACATAACATTTAATATAGTCTAGTACTATAAAGCTACAAATGTATCATGTGTCATGTGTGTCATGTGTACTCAAGGGTGACATCTTGTAAAACTTATGGAGACACGTAAGCTAAGTACAGAGGAAGATATAGGAAGGCAGAGGTTACCCAATATTTTCGTACATCTTGATAATAATTTTCTCTCTTTCAAAGTGAAACAGCTGAGGTTCAAAATATTTAAAAAAAAAGAATGTCCATACTTACCAAAGCTAAACCTAAATATTTTAGTTCTATACCTTCTGGCATATAAGTATAAAAATGATCTGTGTCTGATATTCCAAACATACATTGTGTTTTTTTTTACATAGATTTGTATCTTAAAAATACTTTATAAACACTAGTTATTTGCATAAATACTTTTGATTTCATTTCTGTCTGCAATATAGCCCAGTGGAAATTCCAAATAATTTATGGTACAGTGAGCTACTATAATAATTTCCAGATGGGATATATATCAAAGGATTATGATCTCATGGGGAAAAAAACACATCCTTTGATGATTTTACGATGGGCCTGTGTAATAAACACTGTGATATACACCGTTTATAACTGAGGCATCAAGCTCAAAGAAAGACAATCTGAAGTGAAGTGTATCTCATGTGATAAATGTATCATTGATTAAAGGGACTCTTTAGGCACATTTTTTGCTTTATATATATGTCTTAATTAGGTAACTTAATAAATTGTATCCTCCTCTGTGTAAACACTTTCTTCCTATTCTCTCTCATGTAGGGTGCCATGTTTCACAGTTGTGACCCAAGGCCACACCAACAGATAAAGGCTTCACACTACTAATGTCTCACACTATACTGCTGTAAGCAGACAGTGACATGCTGTAAGTCTGATCATCATGAGACACCGATGGTGTGAAGCCCTTCCCAGTGGATGTGGCATTAGTGAAACACCCTACAGGAGAAAAAACAGGAAGAACAAGGGAGGCTCCAGTAAGTAAGAACCTGCTACTCTGGGTGTTGAAACATAAGTATAAAGTTTGTATGATAATTAGTTAAAACATTTATATAAAGACAAAAAACATTGCCTAAAGAATCCCTTTAACACACCACTGTGGTCAGTTTTTTTTATTAATAATTACATTTGATAAAAGGTACAAAACACAACGTTACATTTTTAACTGTTATGTGTAAGTAGTTTTTACTACAGTGTTCCACTTTCTTTTCTGAATTAAATTTGTCATTCTAAACTAATGAGCTTCCCACTACACTATTGAAAGCACTGGCAGTTTTAAATGCCACTGTCCCACTTTGCAGATATAAGTTTTAAATATGGAGGTCCTTTAATCTCACTTGTGGCCATGTTAGACATAATCACTCCAGTTTCATGTAATTAGGCTCCATATATAGGTTAACATGTTAAATAGAAATCTTTAATGAAGAAGCATTGTGGAAATCTAAACTTTATTGTAATTAAGTAGTTTCTTTTTTATCATGTCCAACAAGAGTGACTTTGCGTCTACCAACTAGTATGTGTTAATGGCAGCTTTAACATGGATGCTAAATTTAAATCTATTTTCTTTTTTACTTTTATTTTTTTTTATTGGGAATTTTTGTTTAAACATATGCTTGAAGGACTATAAAAAATAATGACTGTTATAATGAAAGTACATGCATAAATATATTTGATTTGTAATGTTTAAACGGTACAGATCGTCGGCCAGAAACCTATAAAATACAGAGAGGGCTGTAGCCCTAGAAATCTGATGCATATATACAAGATTTTGTTTTGTTTCTAGCATTTTGATTGTACATAAATAATGTTTTACTCTGTGTTGCCTGTAAGTGTCAGTGTTTCCTCTCTTTTTCACTCATATTCATTTTGTTCCAACACAGTGTTTTGCCAAATGCAGAGGTTCTTAAAGGACCACTGTGGTCATATACTTAAAATGTACTATGTTGAAGAACTTTACTAGAAAATAGGCAACATGTTTTTAGAAAGTAGAAAAATAATAATACAGACTCTAATTCATTATTTTATATGTAATTATGCTGGTGGAGAATCTACCATTTATTTTCCAGTGATCTACTTTGCAATGTGGGAACAGACATCTAATATAGAGAGGAAGTCTCTATCTGCACAATGGGACTTTGGCACATACAACTGTCAATAATCTCATTAGCACTACTACAAGCCTCAGACGGAATCTGCAAGAAGGAGCCTAGTTACGAAAATGGAATAATAATTGCATATGAAAGTGAACATTTCAAAGGCTCTGTGCAATGCCCAGGGAACACTTGGGTCTATGGGGGGTGATTCAACCAGCCTGTGCCCTGGGAGGGCATGGGGTGCATGCCACAAGGAGCCCCTTCCAGGTTAGAAAGGCTGACATTATTGATTGACAGGCGGACTACATGGCTACAAGGAGAAGGGTTTAGGATTGGTTAAGAGGACTGTTGCTAAGAGTTGTGGCTTGATGATAAGAAGTGACTAAAATGTATAAAATGTTGAATGGATGACAAATAAAGTGTGCTCAGGTGGTCATATATAATTAAGTGTGTGCTCATTAATGAAATAAGGGATAACCCTGATAATATGGGTTAATAATTCTAAATCTACCTAAGGAAGAGCTACAACCAGTAATTCTGTTTCTCTGACTGGGGATTTTGGAGTTCTTGTGGTCGTTCTGAGGGTCCATTACTGGTCTAGTTCTATCTCTGCTAGCAGGGATAATAACAAGAATCATCACGTATCGCTGGGCGGGTCAGAACTAGGTTCTGGGCGAGAAAAATTGGAGAAGCAGTCGTGACAGCTTGTTTATTTATTTATTTATGCTTTCTATAAACATTTTAACCATTGACAATTTTAGCTATTCAAAACACCACATACAAAAAAATATGAATTATATGCACAACATGTACATTTCCAACTGAAGTAAGCAATACTGACCACATTCAGATAACATATATCCTCTTCCTGGTCATTTCATCTTAGATCATCAACTAATCAACTATTGTCTTCATGGTTACACCTTCATAGATTATTTTCTGTCGGTACCTGGTCATATCATTATAGATGATTATCAATCATCTTCCTGCTCACCCGATTATATTAGCACCTTTGTTCTTCTTGATCTCATCATAAATTATTACCTGACCTCTTCCTGATCATATCATGACAAATAATATATCCACTTGCTGGTCACATCATCATAGGTCATCATCCCAGTCATATTACAAACGATCACTATCCTCTTTACAGTAGGTCCTCAACTATCATCGTCCTGATCATGTAATCGCTAGTCCTCACCTATTCTCTTCAGCATTAACTCATCATAGATCATCCTCTATCCATTTCCTGATCAACTCATCAGATTGTCATCAATCCTCTTCCAGGTTAGATCATCATAGTTCATCATCTATCTCCTTCCTCATAAACTCACGATAGATTATCAACTATAGACTTCATGACCATCTCATCATAGGTTATTAACTATCCTCTTCTTTGTCACCTCATAATAGATCATCATCTGTCTATTTCCTGAATACATTATGATAGATCATTATCTATCCTCTTCCTCATTACCTCCTCATAAATCATCATCTCATTACCTATACACTTCCTTCACACCTCATCATAGTTTCCTTTTTTGTTATTACCATCATATCTCATCATAAACATAAAAACCACTGCAAAAGCCATTATTTCCAAGATTTACCTGCTTTACACAGCGTACATCTATTCACCACTTCAGGAATTCTGATTGACTTGACTGAGAACAAACAGGGAAATCTTGAAATCATGGCATGTGTTTGGCAGTTGAGGATTTATATGACTTTCCACTGACATATATCATATAATCTTATTATCAGATTAAGTCATTATACAGACTATAGTTATCTATACCTCACCCACTGTGTCC
Organism: Discoglossus pictus; assembly: GCA_027410445.1. Classification (NCBI taxonomy): domain Eukaryota; kingdom Metazoa; phylum Chordata; class Amphibia; order Anura; family Alytidae; genus Discoglossus; species Discoglossus pictus. Next base: position 22,446,573 of record CM050168.1, read on the forward strand.
TCATCAACTCCTCATAGATAATCACTGTTTACAGATCACTCACCTTCCCCTTCATGGCCCCATCACATGTCATTAACCCTCTATTTTATCACCATCATAGATCCTTACTTTTTACAGATTCTCCACCCTCCCATTGGTTATCCCATTATAGATCATCCACACTTATATATAACTAACGTCTCACAGATGCTCTCAATTATCCCCAGCAGCCATAAGGGATGTGACTCACTAGCTGGGTATCCTTGTATAAAGTAGTAAGAATATCCTTTATTATATAGGTATATTAATAATTACATTTTGATGTGATTTTATCTCATCTATGACTGCGGGCATGGCTAACTTTACAACAACTTTAAGACAATTGCTATGAAAACCTAAAAATACATTAAATGCCATGCCAGATTCTCATACATTGCTCAAGAAAAGTTGGGTTAAAGCTTACTCTCCATGTTTCATGCATGAGAATATCTTAATCTGATAGCAACGACACTGGCTTTGATGAAAGGGAGATAAACAAATACAAAATGTGGAGAGTTTAACCCATTTACTTTCCAAATTAGAAGAAATTCCACACTTTGATCAATATGATATAGATGAGGCCTCTATCCTGCATGGCATCTAATCATTAGTAACATCCAGTTCCTTATGATTTATTTGCTGACAAAAAGGGAATTCTCTTTGATGCCCTCAAAGGATGAAAGGGCAGGGAGACTTTTTAAATAGGAGCAAGTTGTATTCTTTCTTATTCAAGGCTTATTTTGGAGATATATTTAATATTAGGACATTACAAATATATTGTGCATGGCAGCCCGCTGACAGTCTATGGTTCAAAACCCCTTGTTGGTTGGCCATGAATATATACCCACTTTGTTTGATTATTAAACAATTTTAGATGGACAATGTGTTTAAGTAATAAAACAGACTCGGCCAACGTTAGTCTTGAAGAGCCATTAACAGGCCAAATGCAAATGATGTGCCTGAATGATCCCTGGTTGGGCATTTTTGTAGAGCAGTAAGGCATTCATGTTAGATCTGTTTAACACACCCATTTTCAATACCAGTAACTTGCATTTCATACTTACAGGGGAACCACGTGGTCCTGGAAATCCTCGAACAGCTGTCTTCTTTGGCTTCTCTCCTGTTGGATAATTATTAATTTTGGAAACCCCAGCATCGCCTGAACCCTTCTGTATATCACTGACATTGAAAGAGTTAGGTAACTGTGTAATATTCCGATCACTGTTCTCTTTGGGAGTAGTAGCTGGAGTTGAAGTTGAGTTGAAGGACACATTGGTCAACTTAGGTATTGGTAGTGGACCTGGTTTGGAGAAAGTGGGCTCTTTTGCCAGGTCTATGATGTTCTCTGTGGCTTTGCTTGATGGTACATGGTCTGCTGTTCCTGGGCTCTTCTCTACTTTCTCCAGTGTGATATTTTCCTCTATGGGGTCCAGTTTCTTATGTTGCTCGTCTTTCCTAGATACCTTGGCACTTGTGTGCTCTCCAGTAATATGAACACTGTTCTGGTGGTGTGATAAGATCAGTCCCTCTTCTTTCAATGATTTCAAGTCCAGCTCACTGATTGCATTTTGCTCCACTTCGTTTTCATGACCAAGTATGTATCCACTGGACTCCTTCCAAGATGTGTTAGATAGAGCTCCCTATGGAAACAGGAATCACAAAACATTTAACTTATTGCCACTAAAGAGCAGAAGACAATATCAAGCAATACTAAAAATTACAACAATGGTATAAACTGCTTGTGTCTATGTAATGTCTTTATGATATGATATTAAAACACATTTGTTTCTTGGGAGGGAAATGTATGACAAGTCTAGACAAGCTATTAAAAAGTAAAGATATTACATTATCAATAAAGGTCCACACAGTTAGAACAATGGTGTTCATTGTAGTAACAGATGGAGTGAGAGCTGGACCATAATAAAGGCTGAGAGCAGTAGAACTGGGGTCCCTTGTATTGCAAGATTGTCCAATAAATCAATACTTCAGGAAATCAAGGTAAACTGTTCAATGGAAGGTTTGGCTATGCGGCTAAAGCTCAAATATTTTGGCCATATCATGAGAAGACAGGATTCCCTAGAGAAGACTATGAGGCTGGGATAGATTGAAGGCACAAGAAAAAGGAGGCATAGCTGGATAGATGAGGTAATTGAAGCAATGAACATGAGCCTGAGAGAACTCAGATGTCTAACAGATGTAACTGGCATGCTGAGGCTCAAAATAATACAATTTAAATATATGACTACAGTGTTCCTTAAATAAATACAAAATTACTCAAGAACAAAAACAACCCCAGGCTCTCTGTTTCTCTGAATTACCTGAGATGAAAGAGGGGCCTGACCTGTGTAAAATAGATGTGACCAAACATTAAAAATGTTATAGTGGGTAGAAAGGTGATTAAAATAGCATACACTGAATTCCAGGAGGGAAATAAAAGTACACTTACATGTCTCACACAGACCAAAATACCTGTTTTTCCCACAGAAATTATCAGAGTTTGCACCGTAGAAAAGGAATCTGGATAAAAATGTAAATGGTGTTGCTCAGTACGACTCTCCGTGCCCTCATGGACAACACACCATGCTGATCCATGTGGTTTTCATGGCAGATATACTGGAGTGGGTTGCCAGTTCATTCTCCAGTGGGCCACGGCATACAGCTCTTGGTTTTCCCAGGTGGTCTCCCATCCAAGTAATGCACAGTGTGACCTCTTGGTTCCCTGGCTGGATTCAACCCCAGGATGCTGTGGTGAAAGCACCTGCATCCTAGCCACTGGGCCACCAGGGAACCCATAAGGAATCTGGACATAGTGACATGCAAATGATGTTCAGAATGTACCACCTTTTGTCCACTAACATGGATATCCATTTATAAATATGAGCCCGGCTCTCAAGCAGCCTTAATCTATGTTCTTGAGCTTTCTTGAGACCATATGTCTCAATCAATCATTATGATAGTGAGCCAGAGGCAAAAGGTGGTCTCTGCAGGAATCTGGAGGGACGCATGACACATTGCAGGAAGTTTTGTATATGAGAGGGGCATTTAAATCTCTGGAGCACATTGATCGCATTGAATTATGCATTGAACATAGTCTAGTATTGTTAGTTTGGTAAATACTTGACAAACAAATGTCTTTGTTTCTTGACCTGCAGTGGCCTTTTATATGAGCAGACTCTGCAAATGCATGGAAGCTGCCATGACAGTAATACTTCCATCCAAGGCATAAGAGGGCAGGTAAACTCCACTAATTACAGACTTAATTTACATAAACAAAAAATGTTCATATTTTCTCTTGATTCACACAATGAAATCATTTCTAAACATTTTGTAGAGTATTTCTCCTCATCAGCTGCAAAACTGAGACTAAAAAAATCATCACATCTGTTGTGATAAAAACAAATATTCTTTCCTGTTGGGAGGATTACATTTCCCACTCCTGGATAAATCACACCTTTAGTTTTCAACCTGTAACACCAGCCAGTGCTCACCACTCACCTCCTCATAACACAGTTATTTGAACAGACTGAGGATATCACACAGGAAATAAAACTCAGATTTATTCAGGAGACAGGTCTGTTTTCTCTTTCGAACCATCTGGAAAGCATTAAATTGACGTCCTGTTACCTATCATAGCCATTAAAGGAAATGGTTAAATCTCTGATTATGATCAAAAGTGCAGGATGATTCTCTTCTACCTGCTCTGACCCCTGAGTTATATTTCTATCCCTTTGATTTTTTTTTTACGTATCTTCTATTTTTTTGTGTTACTTTTTTACTATTTGTTTTTATTGGCTGGATTTTTGCAAATTCACTAAAAGGTCCCTATACTGCAAACAGTTTGCTGCTTTGCCTAAACATGACTACCATCACAAGAAAACGATTAAACTACAGCTTAACGCTACACCAATGAGTGATAATTCGCGTTTTTAATTCTAATTCCCCATTCTGCAATTTTTTTGCACGCCAAGTCTTGTTCGGCCATTTAAATTCCTGTTTAGCACTGTAAAATTTGCCATAGCGATGTCTGAACGCTATTGCGTTACAATGCACGAACATGTGAAGTGGTAAGCGAGGTATCCCTGTATAAGTAAGACAGTAGAAAACCAGTGAGTGCACAATGGGCATCCGGCTACCTCTGGCAAAGTAGCCTCTGTGCCAGCGCGGTATTCATCAGCTTGAAATTTAACATATTGCCCATAAAGATACTCTTGAGTGTAAACTGGGTATCCATTGGGACTATTTGATTAAATTATTAAAGTTTGTGGCATTAGATCATTATCATAAATACTAAATGTAATTATGACAAGAAACCATCAGATTGGACCTTGCAGTTCCAATATAAAAATATTCTGTGCAACATGAAAATATTGAATTTGATTAATATGAGGCTGTCCCGATACACTATTTTAAACATTAGATTGGATTTCATAAAGATTTTAACATTTTGAATTTAGGTTGCTCTGTTTCAGAAGAGGGGAACATTTTATTAAGGAACAATAAAAGTTACGTTTTATGCCTAATGCTCTGAATTTAATTGTATAACCAATGTTCCACTTATGGGGATATCTATTATTCCCAACAGGATTTAAACACTGGATTGTTAATTACACTGGCTACTTCGTATAATATATGATTCATGTTATATTTAGATTCAAAATAATTATTTAACCAATTGGAGGCAATCAGTCTATGGGCTGCACAATTTATTAATTGCAATATTAACTTTTAGTATATGTTTTTTCAAAATATACTAATAGAGATAATTTAGGATCCATTTGTAATTTTAGATTTAATAGATTACATTTTTTCCCCAAAATCCCTTAATTTTTTGGTACAACCACCAGCAACGAATATTCAGAGATTATTATTTATCTCCACAATTTTTGTCTGACAGGTGTGTAATACCACTAAAGCATAATTTTGATGTCCTAAAGAAAGTTGTCAGTTCAATCAGTATTTTAGTTTATTACATAAGCTAAAATAAAAGGATAACACTTTCTATTTTGCCACTATGGGCACAGCCATTTTGGAATTAATAGTCCTCCCTTGATGGAAAGACTTCAATCTTGCTAATACTCTAGTTGCAAATGAATATGCAAACCAGGCATATGTTTTGTCATGTGTACATCATGTTCCTTCTAGATGTCACCACTAGTAACATTGCATGAACATATACACAGGATGCACATGCATAGGCTCTGTTGCATATTCATTTGCAACTGCAGCTTTGGTGAAAAATAAGTAGCAGTACCCCTTTATTTTAATATTTTATTAATATAAGAAAATAAGTCATAAACTGAATTATTGATTATACTGATATATATTTTCAGACTTCAGTGGTCCTTTAATGTTGGAGTATATTGAGCTGCCACAACCCACATATTATAGTATTCCACTGGGTTTGCCTTCGGGAACTTCCTAAATCTTTCTCAAATTTTCTATACATTATCTGCACATTATAATATTGGAGCCACAATTTAAATACTAAATATCTCAGGGGTGATTTACAGTACAGAAGAATGGCTAGCACAATGTATAAGCAGTTTTTAGTGCTCTTTAAGATGAAACCAACCAGTATTTGTTTAATAACATGGTTATAAATGATTATAGAACATAATCAAAAGTATTAAAAGCTTAGTAAAATACTAACACATAGAATATATTTATAAAGGACAACTTTAATGCTCTTACAAAGACTCTCTAAGAAATAGTTACAAGTGCTTTGATAAGAAGAAACAACTTCATTAAACTTTTACTGTGCCTTTAAACAATAAATTACTATTTTTCCATGATCACCCAGTCTGCATAAGCTCCAGTTTTCTCTGTACCCTAAATTAAGTATTGTGGCTGGAGTGGAGTTGCCCAAGGGGGAGGGCTATCTAAACTGGCATTCACTTAAGAGGGATCTTTACAAGACAACTAAAGTGGTTCTTGCAAGAAGAAATCTTTTGCCCTCAACTATATGCCAGAAGACAACTTCCTTCACAGCTTAGCTGGATCTGTCTTGCAAGTTTATTCTTGCTCAGTCTTGCTCATCGTAAAAATGAGAAGTTAGCAAGACCTCAGTGACGCAAACACATACATTCTGTGTCAGCGAGTGCATGGTCATTTTTTAGAGACTGGTACTTTATAAGGTATTTTAGTACTAAAGAACTATTTATATTATTCACTTAACATTAAACACTAAACACACTAAACATTTATTTTACTAAAGCTATTATTTATTATTTATTTAATGTTTAATTAATATCATTATTTGATGTTGAACTAATTGTAATGATGATAATAAATTATTTCTAAAGAATAACATTGGAAGTGAATTTACACCATTTTTATATACTAAAACAGTAATCAACCTGGTCCCTACAGCCCACGAGTGGACGATTCAAGCTTTCCTGGTGGGAAGCGGGATAATTGCTAGGTGGCGTCGCTGACAAGTGACGTCACACACCGGAGACCCGCAGCACCACGCTCGGCTGGTTGGAGAGCTGGTGAGAGAGCCTAGGGACAGCAGTCAGGACCGGGTCACTATCTAGTAAGTACAGGGCGATACATAGCTAGGGACAGCAGTCAGGACTGGATTACTATCTAGTAAGTACAGGGTGATACATAGCTTGGGACAGCAGTCAGGACTGGATCACTATCTAGTAAGTCCAGGGCGATACATAGCAGGGGACAGCATTAAGGATCGGATCACTATCTAGTAAGTACAGGGTGATACATAGCTTGGGACAGCAATCAGGACCGGGTCACTATCTAGTAAGTACACAGTGATACATAGCGGGGGACAGCAGTCAGGAAAGGATCACTATCTAGTAAGTACAGGGTGATACATAGCTTGGGACAGCAGTCAGGACCGGATCACTATCTAGTAAGTACAGGGCGATACATAGCGGGGGACAGCAGTCAGGACCGGGTCACTATCTAGTAAGTACAGGGCGATACATAGCTGGGGACAGCAGTCAGGACCTGATCACTATCTAGTAAGTACAGGGCGATACATAGCTGGGGACAGCAGTCAGGACCGGATCACTATCTAGTAAGTACAGGGCGATACATAGCTAGGGACAGCTGTCAGGACCGGATCACTATCTAGTAAGTACAGGGCAATACATAGCTGGGGACAGCCGTCAGGACCGGATCACTATCTAGTAAGTACAGGGCGATACATAGCTGGGGACAGCCGTCAGGACTGGATCACTATCTAGTAAGTACAGGGCGATACATAGCTGGGGAAAGCCGTCAGGACCGGATCACTATCTAGTAAGTACAGGGCGATACATAGCTGGGGACAGCCGTCAGGACTGGATCACTATCTAGTAAGTACAGGGCGATACATAGCAGGGGACAGCATTAAGGATCGGATCACTATCTAGTAAGTACAGGGCGATACATAGCTGGGAACAGCAGTCAGGACCGGATCACTATCTAGTAAGTACAGGTCGATACATAGCTAGGGACAGCAGTCAGGACCGGATCACTATCTAGTAATCGGAACCATAAGGATTTGGATCAAAATAGCTTTTAAATCCTGGGTGATTCTCCAGGCAAGATATGAAATAATCCTGCAGTCAGGACCGGATCACTATCTAGTAAGTACAGGGCGATACAAAGCTAGGGACAGCAGTCAGGACCGGATCACTATCTAGTAAGTAAAGGGTGATACAGAGCTAGGGACAGCAGTCAGGACCGGGTCACTATCTAGTAAGTACAGGGTGATACATAGCTAGGGACAGCAGTCAGGACCGGATCACTATCTAGTAAGTACAGGGTGATACATAGCTAGGGACAGCAGTCAGGACCGGATCACTATCTAGTAATCGGAACCATAAGGATTTGGATCAAAATAGCTTTTAAATCCTGGGTGATTCTCCAGGCAAGATATGAAATAATCCTGCAGTCAGGACCGGATCACTATCTAGTAAGTACAGGGCGATACATAGCTAGGGACAGCAGTCAGGACCGGATCACTATCTAGTAAGTACAGGGTGATACATAGCTAGGGACAGCAGTCAGGACCGGATCACTATCTAGTAAGTACAGGGTGATACATAGCTAGAGACAGCAGTCAGGACCGGATCACTATCTAGTAAGTACAGGGCGATACATAGCTGGGGACAGCAGTCAGGACCGGATCACTATCTAGTAAGTACAGGCCGATACATAGCTGGGGACAGCAGTCAGGACCGGATCACTATCTAGTAAGTACAGGGCGATACATAGCTGGGGACAGCCGTCAGGACCGGATCACTATCTAGTAAGTACAGGGTGATACATAGCTGGGGATAGCCGTCAGGACCGGATCACTATCTAGTAAGTAAAGGGCGATACATAGCTTGGGGACAGCAGTCAGGACCGGATCACTATCTAGTAAGTACAGGGCAATACATAGCTGGGGACAGCCGTCAGGACCGGATCACTATCTAGTAAGTACAGGGTGATACATAGCTGGGGATAGCTGTGAGGACCGGATCACTATCTAGTAAGTAAAGGGCGATACATAGCTTGGGGACAGCAGTCAGGACTGGATCACTATCTAGTAAGTACAGGGTGATACATAGCTAGGGACAGCAGTCAGGACCGGATCACTATCTAGTAAGTACAGGGTGATACATAGCTAGGGACAGCAGTCAGGACTGGATCACTATCTAGTAAGTACAGGGTGATACACAGCTTGGGACAGCAGTCAGGACCGGATCACTATCTAGTAAGTACAGGGCGATACATAGCTGGGGACAGCCGTCAGGACCGGATCACTATCTAGTAAGTACAGGGCGATACATAGCTGGGGACATCAGTCAGGACCGGATCACTATCTAGTAAGTACAGGGTGATACATAGCTGGGGATAGCCGTCAGGACCGGATCACTATCTAGTAAGTACAGCGTGATACAGAGCTGGGGACAGCAGTCAGGACCGGATCACTATCTAGTAAGTACAGGGCGATACATAGCTAGGGACAGCAGTCAGGACCGGATCACTATTTAGTAAGTACAGGGCGAAACATAGCTAGGGACAGCAGTCAGGACCGGATCACTATCTAGTAAGTACAGGGTGATACATAGCTAGGGACAGCAGTCAGGACCGGATCACTATCTAGTAAGTACAGGGCGAAACATAGCTAGGGACAGCAGTCAGGACCGGATCACTATCTAGTAAGTACAGGGTGATACATAGCTAGGGACAGCAGTCAGGACCGGATCACTATCTAGTAAGTACAGGGCGCTACATAGCTAGGGACAGCAGTCAGGACCGGATCACTATCTAGTAAGTACAGGGTGATACATAGCTAGGGACAGCAGTCAGGACCGGATCACTATCTAGTAAGTACAGGGCGAAACATAGCTAGGGACAGCAGTCAGGACCGGATCACTATCTAGTAAGTACAGGGTGATACATAGCTAGGGACAGCAGTCAGGACCGGATCACTATCTAGTAAGTACAGGGCGCTACATAGCTAGGGACAGCAGTCATGACCGGATCACTATCTAGTAAGTACAGGGCGATACATAGCTGGGGACAGCAGTCAGGACCGAATCATGATATAGTAAGTACAGGGTGATACATAGCTGGGGACAGCAGTCAGGACCGGATCACTATCTAGTAAGTACAGGGCGATACATAGCTGGGGACAGCAGTCAGGACCGGATCACTATCTAGTAAGTACAGGGTGATACATAGCTGGGGACAGCAATCAGGACCGGATCACTATCTAGTAAGTACAGGGCGCTACATAGCTAGGGACAGCAGTCAGGACCGGATCACTATCTAGTAAGTACAGGGCGATACATAGCTAGGGACAGCAGTCAGGACCGGATCACTATCTAGTAAGTACAGGGCGATACATAGCTAGGGACAGCAGTCAGGACCGGATCACTATCTAGTAAGTACAGGGCGATACATAGCTGGGGACAGCCGTCAGGACCGGATCACTATCTAGTAAGTACAGGGCGATACATAGCTGGGGACAGCAGTCAGGACCGGATCACTATCTAGTAAGTACAGGGCGCTATATAGCTAGGGACAGCAGTCAGGACCGGATCACTATCTAGTAAGTACAGGGCGCTACATAGCTAGGGACAGCAGTCAGGACCGGATCACTATCTAGTAAGTACAGGGCGATACATAGCTAGGGACAGCAGTCAGGACCGGATCACTATCTAGTAAGTACAGGGCGATACATAGCCAGGGACAGCAGTCAGGACCGGATCACTATCTAGTAAGTTCAGGGAGATACATAGCCAGGGTCATATCATTTATGTAACCAGACATGGCATAGGGGAAATTTGGTTAGGGTAAGGAAACTTTACCATCAAAAACGGGCAGTAGGTATTAAAAGGCTGACGACCCCTGTATTAATGTAATCCATATTAAATTGAACAGAGGCAAAGGGTGATACCTGACGCTTGTTTAGATATCACTACCTAGATTTTTTAGCTACAGTGAAAGCAGTGTGTCTTGAGACAATCTGTTGGAAAACCATATTCCCTCAAGAGAATCAGCAAGAGCAAGGATCTATGGGCACTCTGATTTTGGCACATTGATTTTTGGAGGATGTTTTTACTCCTCATTCCCACCGTGTATGCTGTGGATGGATCTTTTGGGAATTTTGGCTTGGGATTCCTTATGGTAAGATCTTTGGTTCTTAGTGGTAGTAGTCACTCTAGATTAAGCAAAACCTGAGAGGGTGGTGGCAGCTATGCTCTACGACAAAGCTGGAGATTGGCTCTGGCCATTGAAAAGTGAGCCATCCAGAGGCTCACAATGAGCGCCGGAGCGCCAAAACACTTACTTTGTGTGCCAAACAGCATTCCCTGACTTACAATTCTATTGCCGTAATTTTTTTACAGGCAAGTTGCTAGTTAAACATATTGTTATGTACTTATGGAACTTCTTTCAAATATGAGGTGATTTGTTTACAGATATCAAATTAGTCAAAATGAAGTGTTTACCAGTATTCATGTATACAGTGACATCTTAAAGGGACCCTGTCTTCCCAAAATCAAGTTGCTTATTCATTTGTTGTTGTTGTACGGTCCTTCAGTACTATCTCGGTGACAATATGGGCCAAAGCACCTAGACACATTTGCTCTATATAGTTTTTTCTATATATTTTTTTTGCCACAGTTCCTTCTCCAATGGATCCCGATTTGCCTGACTTTGCTATGACCTGCCCATCTTGGGTAACCCTACATGGTATAGCTCACAGCTTCATTGAAGTACACAAGCCCCATGACAAGGTAGCAATCCAGAAGGGGTGCTTATTCATAAAGAGCATGAAAACTGGATTTAAAATATATTTGTTTCTATAATAAATCTAAGTAAATCTAATTCTAAGATATTAAAGGCCTCATTAAATTCCAAATCGCTGGATTGTGAGCCTGATTGTATATTAGACGTATAACCATTAATTGATTGATGTTTAAACGCCATGTTTTACTGATGTCATGATAACGATCTAATTTACTATTGGCTGTTTCTAAATCGGTGCTTACGGACTTGCTTAATTGATCACGATCATGGTCTGAAATGCTATGTACGGTTACATGATTTACGGTTCTAGACTTCGGCCATGTAATTGCAGGCTTGTTCAATTAAATTGATCTGTGACTGTTGCAATTTTCAGGCTATATGAAGACCATTAGTAACGACTTAGAAACAGCCAATAGTAAATCAAAAATCAATTCGTGTTTAGACGTCCGATCTGTGATCAGGCTTGCAATCCAGCAATGTAAAAATCAATAAAAATGAATGAAGAAACTGTTATAGTCCATGTGGGTGTCCTGATATATATTAACTCCTTATTTCTTGGGATTGATATAACACAGAAAATAAACATTATTTTTTTATTTTTTTTATTGCAGATTTGGGAGCTTGAGACTGTTGTGCAATTAATGCTAATGCCTATCATCGCTTTCTCCTTATTTTAAAGTACAATATTGTGTATTTATTTGCTTTTATAGTGTTCCTCTCTAGTACTTGTAGAATTTTTTACTACATTTAGCATTTAGGGGTTTGAAGGCAATTGTGGGCTTGGTGAATTGTTGCAATTTAATAGCGATTTGCAATTTTAGCGATTGTAACATCTGCGGGCTTAAAAGATCAAAAGCTTAGATGGGTCAGAGTAACAATTTTGACAACCGCAGGGATTTTCAGCCCGTAACCCTCAAATCGATTGCGGGTAGCAATTTAATAGCAGAAGATTTTGCAGGCACATTATGGGCTCCAGTAATTGTGATTTTGACAATTTAATGAGGCCCTAAGTGTGGTAGTATGAGTGGCTCTACAATACTACAGTAATTACTGCTTTGATATGATAATTAGTAACACAGTGTGCTTCTGCGGCAAAACCACGCCGCTCCAATGTTATGATGCAGTGAGACCCCCTTCCACAAACACATCAAACAAGCTGAGCGTCAAATTAGCATAAATAGATGCAAATTAACATAATGGAGCCACAAAAACAATAAAGAATATTTCAGGAATGATTTGCTGTAGATAAACAGCTTTATACAATGTTTTTAATATCATGTTGGCAGAGGGAAAATATTTTCTAGTATTTTTTCTACCTTTAACTTTTATTTAAAGCACTCAATAGAAAATTCACTATGCCAGCTATCTGCCCCAATCTGCTGGGGTGATATGGTAAATCATTACCATTTTTGTATAAATTAGAATCATACCATTTCTAAATCTCCATTTCTAAATATTGACCTCTTTTATGATGTGTCAATAATATAAGCACACTCGTTTATATGGAAAATATACAGATTAGATAGATCATGCACCAAAAGCTTACACTCTAGTACAATGGTGGGGAACTCAGTCCTACAACAGTTGCTAATAGTCCATGATTTCTGTATCTCTCTGCTTATTTATTAATGTTCTCTCAGCTTTTACATACGTGCTATTCAAATTCCCTCATTCTGATTGGTCCACCTGCGCTCATGCTCACAGCCCTTGTAGGACTGGGTGACGCACCACTGGCCTAACAACTACAATATTGCAATGTTTGTGGCACTAGTGTGAGCTCACAGATAGCTCCAGCCCACAACATATGGTGGTCATTTTGACCATATGATAACCATGACTGATACATAATACTGTATATGGTTTAGATAACAAGTAATTACCAATAAAATGTCCAATGAAACTCAAAGTACTGCACTCATGATCTTTTTTCTATGCAGTCTATTGGATATCTAAACTTAATAATGGAATCAACGTACTGTTAAAATATATAAATAAATGCAAATTGTATAATTTTAAGTTTTATATATATATATATATATATATATATATATGTAAATATATATAACATAGGAAGCAGAGGTATTTTATGTTTCTACTCTGCATATCCCTCTTATCGGCGTTTTAACTGCACTTGATATATATAATACAAAGACTCCTGACACCTTAGGAAATAAATACAGCAACATTGCATACTATAGGTAAAAATGTAAGGGTATTTTCAAGTGAAGTTGTTCTAAATAGTACATTTTAAATCCTCCACCTTCCAACTTCAAATCATGACCTCTTGTTCTTCCATTCCTCTTTTTTTTCTTGAAGACACTTATTAAATCCTTTGATATATTTGCAGGTTTCTATCAAATCTCCTCTGTCATTCAGTCCTCTGAGCTATACATATAAGGATAATTAATTGTAATATTTATCTGTTAGATCGTACACTATTTCTACACAGGAACATTTTAGTATAGGATTAAATGGATCCACAAAGGAACAACGTTTTTAACTGTATCAGGCTCCCAGGTAAGCAAACAAATTAATTTCTGTCCAGGTTAAAACATATTTGCAAACAATAGTTAATAATTTAAAATCAGTAAATATTTTTCAAATATACTATCTAATAAAAGATTTTAGATTAAAGTAAAAGTAAGAATCTGATGCACTGTCAGATGAACTTTTATTGCCAAGAGGTTTATAATTGACAAGAGGTCACCCCTTCAGGATAAAGGAAGAAAAGTGTCACCTCAAGGAATAAAAAGAGTTAGATTATGGTACTCACTACCAAATGCGACTGCAGATTCAATACATAGCTACAACATTGGTTAATGTTTTGAATAAAATATGCATAAAAGGTTATATTAATTAACTTGAATATGTAGGATATTGTCTCGGGTAATCTTGGAATCAGGATTTTGGGATCAGGGAGGAATTTTTCCACTTATGAGACAATTGGCAAGGTTTCAATGTTTCATATAATACAGGCATCAGAGGCAATCGAAAAAGGTTAAACTTTGTGGACCAATAGAATTTTTTCTTCTTCAGTTACTATGTTACTATGTATTAACCCCTCCCAGCGTGACATTTGACAAAGTCAAAGATTAAATTCATAATATCACTAACGAAAACCATGGTTGGCCCAAGAATCACCTCCTATCCTTACCTCTATGTTGATATTGACAATGTCCACAGCAGACGATGACAAAACAAGGCAGATGAAGACTACCAGGAGTCCCATAATTCCATGTAGCTGAATGACAGTGACCATAGTTTCATGCACACCAGAGAGCATCCATAGGGCGTTCTGAGAGTCAGTGCTAATCCCATCCCACCCCCTACTGACCCACCACTGTCTCTTTCTCTACTTCGTCCACCTAAAAACAACACACAAAGCAGGTGTGGCCATAGTTTGTTTCATTGTATACATTCCTCTTAGAGAAATGTGTTTGATGTTTTCCCCCATGCCGAGGGAGGGTGGAAAAAGATAGCCTTGGGACATGGAAGGATCCAATCTCTGTGACTACCTGGAAATGTACATATAAACATACACTACTGGCATGGTGGAAGGTCATACAAATGGGTCGTTATACCTAATTGCTTGAGTCTTCCCAGCCAAGAGTTTAAGGCTCCTACAGTAGTGTAATCACTTAAAGACTACAGTCTTCTCAATGTTAAGTGTTTTCATCTCCCTCAGACATTTTCCTATCTTATTACAATTCAACTTCAAAGAAACTCTCCGATTTTGCACAAACTTTATCTCCCCCCTCCCGTTTCCCGTAAATGAGACTCATCAATTTAATTTGAGGCCTTTTGCTTTATGTGTGACCTTTAAATGGTTTTATGGACCCAAACTCTTATCTTTAATGTGGTTACCTCCTCTCAGTGTAGAGGGTCAAGTATCAGGTCACTTTCCTTGCTATACTAAATGTTTGACAGTAACTGTCTGCAAGGATTGTATGCTTGTTTAAATGCAGTTATCAATAGAGAAGCATTTATATAATCTAAAACACATATTTAAAGCACCCCTGTAGTTCAAGAAAAATGTCAAATGTTTATGGAATATGTAAAAAAATAACAATATTTGCAGCTATAAGCCATAGACATAAAATTATTATTATTATTATTAACTTTAATTTGTTACACACCAACATATTCCGTAGAACTGTAAACCGCATAAGAACAAGGAAAGAAACAAACTGCAGAGATTGGAGGGCCCTGTTTTGAGCTTAGAATCTTATGGAATCTTATTTTTTTTTCCAAAGCACCCAACAAGATTGGAAACTTGCTACAAAAAAAGATTTATTGCAAAAATCAGAACTTTTAAAGACTATTTTATGAGTAGTGGAATACATTTTGTATTTGTTGCATCGCTTCTTGGAAGCTGGATCATAGGGCTTTCTTTATCAACAGACGGGGGGGGGGGGAAGGAGGGAACAGGGAGAGGGCAGAACAGTTTTTTAGGTACTTGCAGCTGATTAAAAATGACACCATTTCTCTCACCCTTCATTGGCCAAGAAGCAAATAATGCTACTTTTGCTGTATCACAATATCAAAAATATTTTATAGCATTCCCACTCTGTATAGCTTGCAAATAAAATTATTTATTTAATTATGAATTATTTATTTCAGTATTATTATATAATTATGTAATTAGAAAACATAATTATATCATAAAATGTAATAATTTCCAGAGATACCTTTTACTGAGCTAATAAAAAATAATATTCTTAATACTCTTATGTATAATTTATACAGAAAAAATCGTTTATGATCCCAAGTGGTGTGCTAGTCAAGTTTGCGAAAATTTGTTAAAAAATACTTGAGACACTAGAGCTGAAAATATAAAAAAGATACATGTTCCTGCCCCACAAACTTCAAAGGACTGTCTTTGCTGTAGGTGAGTTTTGCCAAAATAAATCCAGACAGTGCTGAGATTTTCCACAGACATTGATGAATAGCTTAACCGCTGTTTGAGGTTATTAGAATATTGGTTCCATATTGCTGAAGGAATATGTTTTAGTTCAGACCTTCCTTTCAAATGGCTATGTATAAAATGATTTAATTGTTGATATGTTTATGAAACACATTTATTCAAAAATCTGTTTACACATTACGGTTCTTTCATAATTGGTTAATTTTCGAACAAAATAACTTACATTTTTTGTTAAAATAATATATTGGACAAATATACAATGTACTTTTCATTATTATTTTTATTATTATTATTATTATCCTATATTTGTAACATGCCTTTATATTGTAAGTTTGCGGGTTTTCAATCCTGCATGGTGCTTTGGGGAAAGCTCTATGGACACCGGATTCTAAACTCAAAGACAGGGCCCTCCATTCTTTGTAAATATTGAATATGTCTTTCTCTGGAAATTAACTTATGTATAGCGCTACGAAATATGTTGGTGGGTTACAAATAAACAATAATAATAATGCTATACAGGTATTAAGTAAAAGGCAAACACAATTTTAACACAAAAAATACATAAATACAGCTTTTACTTTTTCACTACTGCGTTCAGCTTTACTTTAATGGCAGGAGACATTTTGAGCCTGATTCAATTGAGCTTTCCATGTTACTGGAGCACGTAAGTGAGGTCGCAAGTTGATTTTCTATTGAATTGGCGTCTTTTTGCAGGCTCCAAACGGGTTACGATTACGGCCTTGAAAAAATTGTGATTATTAAACCCGTAAGTTACAGCCTCCCGAAGCCTTTGATCTTACACTTTTGCAAAAGAGTTACGATGGCCAAAATTACAAATCGCTATTCAATTGATCAATTTCTCCAAGCTGGCAAATGTTTTCACACTCGTAAATGGCAAATGAAGGAGAAAATCCTACGAGTGCTAGAGAGGACCCGCAAGGGGGTTAAACACTTATTCGTAGCACTGTAAATGCAAATAAAAAATCACTACTGCACTGTAAAGCGAAAGCGATGACAGACAGAATTAATTGCAGAACAGTCTCAAGCCTGCAAATCGGCAGTATATAAGATTTATTTTTATGTTTCATTTTGGGGTTAAAACAATCTCTGGTATCAATGAGTTAATAAATATCAGTCCACCCACATGGACTAGAACAGTATTGGCATTCATTTTCATAATTCTTTATTTTGCAGGTTTGCGAATCTAATCGCCATTAGGACCCCCAAAACTAATTGATTGACATGTAACCTCCATGTTTTACTGCCGTAATAATGACAGTCTCATTTTCTATTGGCTGATTTGAAATGGGACGTCAAAGGCTTGCTTAATTGATCATGTTTCCACCCTGAACTGCTACAAACCAGTGCATGGTTTACGGAGTTGGCTTTGGGCCAGTAACTTGGGGGCTTGAGCAATTGAATAGCTCTGTATTCAGAGACGATATGAGAGCCCGCAACTCGATCGCTGTGGGGCGTATGTCTGCGGGTGTGTTGCGGGCTCCCATTTATCCTGTTCAAATCCTTTGTCTTTGGAGGGGGTGCTAATGAGTCCAACATAGCCGTGTTAGCCTGTTATATAGCTTCTCAGGACATTGTGCGATTTATTAAAACTCCTTCTTGTGTGTTATTGCTAGCTCATTGCAGCTCACTGAGTGTATTATGGGTATGTTAGGGGCGTGTAACCTGCATCTACCGTGAAAACCCAAGTTTGGATCCTGATTGGCTGAATGATGGGCACCTATTTGAGTCAATAAGAAGCCATAAAATGATCATATCATGCAAGGACATGGTCCCTATGGACACCCTATGGTAGTAATTTTGGTGCCGTAGTGGTTCAATAAGGACCATCTTGGTAGGGAGGCAGGATTAGGTACCATGGGGTCTCTTTGAGGGGTATGGTATAGGGATTAATGTTAGGTATCATGGGGGTTCATAGGAATCCCCTGGTAATATCCCACATTGTATAGGGGATAATGCTGGGTGCCATGGGGTACCCTTCCCCATGGTTATTGATTAGATTACCATGGGAGTCCATAACAGAGTAACGGGTTAATGCCAGATTATAGATTAGATTACCATGGGAGTCCCAGGGGATAACAGGGCTCACAGGGTTTAATGGGCTAGTGTAGTGTGTTAACTTTATATATATAGTGCTTTTATATGTGCAATACCACAGGCATGGTATTATCTCGTTGGGCGTCATAATTAACATTTTGCCAACCATTGCAGGTTTGCCAACCAGAATCAATGCTGCACATGCCTGATAGCTATAACATGCATGCGCTATTCTGATTTTGATGCGTAAAGGGGTGGATAAGGGCATATACACAGGGCTGCATTGGGCATTACCATGGCTCATCGCAGCAATATCAGCGAGCTGATACATAATGAGCCACATTAAACTTCTGGGTGTGAGAGGGGAAGGTGTTTAATACTAGAAGCTGATCTATATAACCAAATGAGGCAAAACATCTCCTTCAACCTCTATCAACTCATTAAATAGATATAAACTAAGAAAGTTTCACCCACCTAGGCTCCAAACTAGCAAGGAGTACTGATGATAGGCGACACGGAAGCCCTTAGGCACAAGCAGAGTTTGCTAAAGATTCATGTAAATATGCTTTTATGTTCATGCATGCATAGCTACTGTTTATTAATACTTCAGTTCTCAGGTCCTAACAGTACCCTGAATTACATGCTCCTTCTAAATACAAACATAATCATGTCACTGTAATAATACATTTAATTTGCATTGGTATAACTGGAGAAACCAAAGGAAAACTGATAGTTGCCACAAAAGGAGTGCATGAGCATTTGCAGGTATTTGCTATCTCAGACATTGCACGGATAAACAAATTGCACATGGGAGGGAGGACAGCCGGAGAAATAACTGAGTAATATAAAAACTCTCAGTATAAAGCATTTGAAACATTCAGTGCTATTTTTGAGGTTGTAGAGAACAATTAAAAGACAAACAACTCTGATATTAAAAGTATTCTTTTTTTAAGGTTATTGCACAGCATTTTAGTCACAGTGTGCTGGCTGTGTGCCGGTCTTGTTTAGAAATGTGCAGCTATTATCCAATACACATTCCACCATATAATCCCCCTCAATACAGAGGTCAGTGCCCATTAACCTTTGATAATGGCAGTGGGTTAATCTGTGGTCAGAGTGGATTGTGTTAGCAATCCAGTTGTGGTTTGCTAATGAGAGGTATCAGACAGCCCAGCTCCTGCCATGCGTCTAGCTTCAAGCAAGACTATAATCCCATATATACAGGTGGATAATCTACTAGGAACCAGCCAGCTCATTAACAGGGTCTTACTAGAGTTGCCAATACTTGGCTTAGGCTCAGTGCTAGAATACCTTACTATGGAAAAAAGGAGCCAAAAATTGCAGATTTTTTTTATTGACTACATAAATAGCTATGAAGCCTTTTAAATAAAATGTAGTGTTTAGAAGAAATGTTTTTATAATAGAAAACAATAATACAACCTCTAATTTATTACTTTTCATGCACAATTTTACTGCGGTGACATATACTATTTTTATTCTGATGGGAGGATACTTTAAATTAAATGGAAGTTTCTATCTGCACAATGGAATTATGAAAGGTAAGAGTGACAGCGCTACAGGTATAACCCACCTTAACGCTACTGCTTCTAGCACTGATTCGCTATAGCGCTGTTTTTGCCTCCCTTTTAGCGCTCTGATTCGCTGTAACACAGTTTTATTTCTCAAAAGAAAACAGAATCCAGGATGAGCCAGAAGCTTCCACATCAATAATTTAAAGTTTATATTTCTGCTAATGTTCAGTTTGTGTTAGCTTTATGTTTGCAGTTTCTTTGTAATTCATATAAAACCCAAAAAGTTTACATTTCTATTGAAATTGTGTATTTTTTTCCACTATCTTCCCCATGTTAAACTGCCACGTTCAGAGCTGTTTCGCTTAACACTCCTATTACCTGGAACCTATCTACAGCGTTAAACAAGGTATTCCTGTACTATTAATTTACAAGGACACATTATTATGATAAAATAGCGGTAAATGCACTGAAAAAATGCATGTGAAAGTTAACTCATTATAAAGTTTAGTTATTACAAAGACATAGAAACAATATGAACAACAGTGGTCCATTACCCAGATAATGGTAAAATTATATATACGGAATCAGCTTTTCTAGAATGGTTTATATAGGGAAAAGGATTTTCCGTAATGATTTAATCCATGAATTAGCTGGAGATGTGAAAATGAATGAAGATCTTTGGGGTGGGGGCTGCTCGGTCATGGTCAAGAATGTAGGTTTCCCTTGGGGTCGTAGGCAAAACAGAGTAGCAACTATGTCATTGGAAAATGAGGTGGTGATTTAGGAAAGGGTCAAAGATCTGGGCAATTATGAGGTTTCTAAGGGACCTGTGTTTTTAGGCTGGAAGGAGCGCTGTGGAGCATCTATGGTCGTAATGATGAGCGATAGCAACTTGGGTTGACTGAATGTGATGGAATGGGAGCATGTTCAGGTGGGAGAGGCTATGGTGACAATCAGACTAAGGAGTTATGGGAATAAAGTGAGGTGAATCCAGAGATTTATAGGTGAGCCTGGCTGGAGGAAGTGGTCGGGTGGTGCTTGAGGTGACCATGCAGTGCGCAAAATTTGGATGATTACCTGCACCAGGGTTGTGAAGACGCAGAGCAGGGGCAACTTGGGCTTGATGAAAACCAAAAGACAAAGTGGAGACAACAGAGAGAAAAGCAAGGCACATCACCGGCAGCAGGCAGGAGAGGCGGTGGGGTACGCGAAAGGATAGGGGGATCGGGCAGTCCACGAGGGGAAGAGGTGGAAGGGAGCAGCTAGAGTAGAAATAAGTGCCTTAAAGTGGTAGGCTGACATGCAGGACAGGAGAGATCCGGGGATCACCAATAAACATATAAGTATAAGTAAGTTGGGAGAGGAACCTCCGACACCTAAATATATATAAATATTTTTTTTATTGGACTTTTTAGACAAATATTTTAGTTTAGAGTGGCAAGCTTTCAAGAGTTGCACCTATTACCCACTCAGCATTTTTTATGTCCATGGCTTACCCAAAAGTTATTAGATTGTTACATACTTCAGAAATAAGTGCAGATTTTCTTGAGCTACAGTGCTCATTTACTATACATTTTCCTGCTGCACTTTTGCAATCCTGCAGATATCTGTTTGCAGACACAAGGTATGTTTCTCTATAAAGTACATTTTGAAACTCTGCCAAGTAGTCTACATACTTTAAGGTCTACTGCAAATCTTGAAGTTGATAAATAACTATATATATATTTTCTATCTAATCTATATAAACAAGGTGTAACCTGTTAAAAAAAAGTGACTGCTATGGATCAGTCAAAAGCTTGTTAAAGCCCTGCTTTTTTAGCAAAGAAAGGATCCTCATATATCACTGGCGTGCGCCTCTCTTTCTTTTGGCTTTATGCAAATATCTCCAGGGTCTCCTCTGTACACCAGCCACCCTCCCCTCTACCTAAATAATCACATCGCCCCAATCATGTGTACAGGATTTAGTACAGACATAGGATTACTGAATTTATAAAAACATTGTGTTTCTTTTAAAAGACAGTCTTTAGGTTGTTTTTTGTTTTTGTTTTATATCCTCCTTAATGTAAATGTAATAACATTTTTTTACTTCCAATAAGCCCCCAGTGTAACAGATTCATACTTTCTTGAGCTTTCCCATTTTTTCCTTGTTTCACTCATGGTAGTTGTCATGTTGCACAGCTATGACCTAAAGCCAAACTCACAAGGGAAGGGCTTCACACTACCAATGTCTCATGCTGCTATGACAAAACAAAACATCATGTCACTGTCTGCATGAGATAATGGTAGTATGAAGCCCGTCAATCTGTAGTCATGGCTTTAGGGCATAGCTGTGCAACTTGGCAGCATGCATGAGAGAAAACAGTGAGGCTCCAGAAGATGATAATCTGTTACTCTGTTTTTTTTTACACATAAATGAAGTGTACATTTAATTAATTAAATTGAAATAATGTCTAAGTATATCACCTAGTTAAAAAAAAAACGTTATATACATTTTTTTTTTGCCTAAAGTGTCTAGTTAAATGAAATATCCTCAAATCCCCTATTTTCATGCAGCATACAACAAATAGGATCATTTGCATACAGAGAAAAAAAAGTCAGAGGTGCTCAATGTGAGAATTAACTAACCCAAGTGGGGTAGTTATGTGGGCATGGTAACCCACTCAGAGAGCAGCCTCTTTTTGCACACGTGTGCCTTTTGCAGGGAAAAAATATCCTATAGAATATACAAGAGTGATCCAGCCCCCAAATACCAGGCAATTTTACCATGAACAGGAAAAGCAGCAAACCCGACATACGTTTCAGCCTTTGTTTTTTTCTCTGTATGCAAATGATCCTTGTGTTTTGGTCTCCCTAAGGGTCATAGGGGGCTCCAGACATTGGACTACCTGTTCTTTATGGAGTACAGCTACTTCGCTGATGAAACCCAAAAGGCTGAAATGTATGTCTGGGGTTTGCTGTTTCTCCTGTTCAGGGTAGAATTGCATTGTATTTTGGGTCTGGATCGCTTTTTTGAGTGGGACCAGACTGATTTACTACATGATATTTCTAAAAGAGGCTGCTCTTAAAGAGGGTTATTATGCCCATAGAACTAACCCACTTGGGATTGAACACATCTGACTTTGTTTTTTCCCTAAATAAATGAAACCCTATTATATTGGCACTAGAGTGGTCCTTTTATCAAAGCTCTAGGTAGATAGAACTGGCATATGAAATGTGTCCATTGGTTCATATCAACTTGCAAATCTATGCTGATTTTGGCCTGTCTAACTAAACTATCCCTGGTATGTAACAATGCTCTCTGCAAGACCAAATATTTCACATCTTAAATGGATGCAGTTTCCAGAAACATTCTCAAGTTGACAGATACAAGATAATTAAACATTTGATTGTATTTCCACTGATTTGTTAAACAACCATCACTTTGCTTCTGGCAATAAAAAGGTAGGTCATATCTTTGGTATCTACAAACCCACTTAAAAAAACCTACAAAGAATTTCAAACTTACAGCTGTGAATAGGATGACTGGGTCAAAGTAATTTGTTAAAGCATTTTAAGTGATTTCTTTTAGACATCAGCATGTAACATGGTCTTTAACGTGTCATGTTATTTGCATAAGACTGTGCAATAAGTGGGCACTTAGTGTCTTTTTGTTCCCACAGGGGGTTCTGTTATAGGCTGTATTTACCACCCACAGTGTAATTTATCTGAGTATGCCCCCTGGCATCACAGCTCAAAAGAACACAACAAATAAAGAGTTAAAATAATTCCTAGAGGGAAAGACATGCACTTTACACAAAGCTAATGGAGACTAATTCAAGTGTTTTTCCCCCCTGTGTTTAACATGGGTCTCATGGGGGCTTTGCTACAGAGATCTGAGGAATCAGGCTACTCCTCTCTGTACACCAGAGAAATATATTGAATATCAGATATTTATACAACAAGCTCTAAATCTAGCATGTTCCTGCCTAGGCCAACTTAACCAAGACCTAGGGAAGCACATTGTCAGGGGGCAGTAGTCTGCCTGAGGCTGCGGCGGAGCTAAAAAATGGTGGGCCCTGGTGCAAAAAAAAATTTGGAGCCCCCCTCGGTGGGATGTCAAAAATGTTTTGCGCAGGAACAAATCACTCAGCGCTCCTGCCTGTGCAAAGCTCCTCTGCCTGCAGCACGACTCCAGGGTGCGGGCGCTCCACTTTCCTGCAACATCATCTATGGATATATATGGACACACATATATAAACATCACCCTCACACAGCAGCCACCCCTCTTAGCATCCATCCCTACACATCACCCAGTCCTTGTCAGCAGCCATACCCTCTCAGGATCCATCCTTACACAGCACCCAACCCCTCAGCACCCACCTCACATAGCTCCCATCCCTATCTCCTTTGCTCCTTCCTCACAGAACCCAGGGGGGGCCCAATCAGGCCTTGGTGGGTTGGGCTGGGTGGGAGACCTTAGGGGAGCCCCTACAGTCCAAAACAAATTAAATGCAAAAATGTTTTATTTATTTTTTAAATTACACAGCACTGCCCACCCCCCCAGAGGAGGGCCCTGGTGCACTGCACCACCTGCACCACTGGTAGATCCGCCGCTGGCCTGAGGTTGCCTGTACAGTGCCTGGGATAATATGTGTATATGCATAGAAATGTTTACATGCAGTGACATTTCTGTTGCTATAAATTAGAACATAGCTAGCAGAGAGGACCAGTAGTAACTGGAGTGTGTAACCAGCATAACAACTAAATATGCTTGATATTTATATAGAAACACAATAAAATACAAGCAGTGATGTACACTCTGTGAAAACCACTAATATGAGAATCATTGAACTAAAAACAATCATTATTTTTTATACATAATAGTAAAAATACTTATCGGAGCCAAAAAAGTAATTGAATCAAATTTGTCTTATTCTTAATATCTTCTCTTTATTTCAGTGCACCTCAAAAAGAGACAAAAATAAAAGCTCTAGTGCAAGCTTGTGAGGGAGATTGTGATGTTATACACGGGGAATATTTCCCAAATGCAAATTCATATTAACCTGTGCCATTCTGTGCAAGGAAGAAAGAACATATCTGTGTGTGTTTTACCCCAGCCTGCCAACTCATGGATCTGACCAGTTGCACTCCAGCAATGGCTGGCATTTACTTAGTATAGGCTTCTCAGCTCTCTCTTTAGTGGTAACAAAAACTTTCAATAGTAGTCATGACACTTAACATCAAATATACAGGCACTGAGAATGTACTGGAGACCTACACAGTCGACGTGTTTCATTTGCAAATGCTTCTTCTGGACCCATATGGAGACTGATCATTTTTTTTAGGTAAAAACACTGAAGTACAATATCAGAACCTTCACTTAATAGTGACTTGCCTCTATGTACACAATATTGGAAACACAGTCATAATTAGCACAGACATTAGAGTGAAGATATTATAAAAGTTATAAGAGGACATCCTTTGAGGTTAGAAGTGAAAAGATTCTATGATACTGAAAGAAAAGGGTTCTTCACAGTAAGGGAATTCTCTACCAAGGAGGTGCTGATAGCGGGTTTGATAGATAACTTTAAGAAGGGTTGGATATATTTTTTAATAAAAAGGGCATTCAGGGCTATCCTGGATAATTAGAGAGGGAGTATTGATCCAGGGAGGAATCCTATCACCAGTATCTGGAATCAGGAATTGGCAGTGTTTCACTTGGGGGGGGGGGGGGGGGGGGGGTCTTTTTGTCTTCCTCTGGATCAATTAACAACTAATCCACATTTTGCAGATCAGAGGAGATCTTAAAAGGTTGAACTTGATGGACTGAAAGTATTTTTTTCAACCCCAATTACTGTGTAAAACCATTACTGAATAAAGTAAACACTGATTATGCCACTCTATTAAAAACAGAAGACAGAAATAGTTCTTCTTCAACGGTCTCATTTTATCTAAATTTTGCACTAACATCCAAATTAAGAAAGTAAATGTTAAGAATTTTATTATATAGGGAACCAGGAGGTCACACCACCCTGAACTTGATGTAGGAGGAGACTTTAAATAAACAAAAAGTTTAAAGCTACCAGTGCTCTCATTAAATTTAATGAAAGCTTATTTGTTTACAAGGACACACCCTCCTGAGAAAGTAACAGGGATAATCAGCTATTTAATTACTTTCTAAGAATGTTTTACCCATTGTTTAGTTATTTTCAAGACCACCTGATTTAGAATTTTGTATTCTACACTGACATCAAAACTGACATTCTCATCAGGCTCTCAAGTCTTGTTGTCAGACAATTTGGATAAAACTAAATACTGATCCGCAAATGTACCCCCTGGGGATAAAAAAGGGATCATTAATATTTAAAATTTATATAAATGAATTTGAGAATCTTCTATTTCTAAAATAACTGTTGAAGTTATTTTGTGAACTGTTTATAGAAATGGAGTTATTCCTTTCCCCATGTAGGTAATCAACAAATATTATTATCTTCCCAAAATTCTGAGTAAGTTTTGAAAAAAATAGGTTAAATGTGTGCCCCAAATGTAAAATGTTGAATCCCTCTTACACTCAAGTCTTTTGGTCTTGTGTTCCGATTCACAAATTTTGGTGTATGGTTTAAAATTGGTTAATCGAAAATTGCATATTAATATAACCTTTGAACCTCAGTAAATTCTATTTGGGGGTTCCCTAGTGGTTAGGATTCAGTGCATTCACCACTGTGACCTGGGTTCGATTCCAAGTCAGGGAACCAAGAGATCACACCACCCTGAAGCCGAGTAGGGTGGGACCTGGTCAGTATATGGATGGGAGACCACCTAGGAATACCAGGAGCTGTATGGTGTGGCCAACTGGAAAAGGAACTGGAAACCCATTCCAGTATCTCTGCCATGAATACCAAGTGGATCAGCATGGTGTGTTGTCCATGAGGTCACGTGGGGTTGGAAACAACTGTACAACGCAAAAAAAACAAAAAACTATTTGGAGGCCTAGATAGAGTTAAATATATATACGAATTGGAGATTATTTGAGACTCTGATTATTATAGCAAATAAAATAATTATAAGGGAATGGATTTCTAAAGAATCACCTAAGATATCTGAACTTATAGAAGCACTGAATAGACAAATACTAATTGATTTATATCATAAAGATGTTCCTATTGAAAACATGATTCAATCTTTTAAATCTAAAAGTGGTCAATGTATTCAAATAATTAATTATACAGATATTTTCCGTGAGGTAATATTAAAGTCCTAGAAAAAATATCTAGCTTAAATATATTGTTTGAAATGGTATGTTATGTTATGGAATGGTAATATCTCTATATAATCTTTGTATATGCTAACAGCCTTATTAAATTGTGATTCAGTAAATTTAAAAAGGCTCTATATAAGCACACAGCATATTTTTTTTACAGAAGTTTTTAGTTAGTGAACTTCTATCTGTAACGGATCTACTGGCACCCCGACCGGGTACCTCCGTTGATGGATGCGTCCTAGCTTGCGTCGAGGCCTACAAGCACCGCACCGGACACCAAAACCACCACAGACTCCAAGGATAGTACATCAGGAACAAGCGTTCAGTAGTTACAGCTCAAGGGAGTATGCAGAAGCATAGCAATCCCCAGTATGATAGCGATCCCCTCAAATAACGAGACGAGGCTACGTTTTGAAGGGTCAAGAGGAACTATATTTTAATGACAGAGAATCTCCTTTTATGCAATGTTGCCCTCTGAAGGGCTACACCCACATAATTATCACAACAGCCAATTATCTACATGGTTCAACCCCCACGTCTCCTCCCCTCAGATAACAGGTAACACAATTAAAACAGACAATTTTAACCACATTCTGGATGTACCCCAAATACAGGGGGTACACCTTTAAGTCCCACACCATTCAATAGCTCTCACCCAGGGGAACAACATATACAAAAATGGCATGAATCAGACCAGGGGTTCAAAAGTTAGTAAAAGTATGTTTTTACACATAACACACAGACATTGCACATATCCCCCACACAATACACATATAGGACAATAGGTGAGCCACCCCTCCCTGAGGCTCCTTGATATAATCAGACAATGATTAAATCAGCCCTCTTTGTTCTTATCTGAGAATGAAAACAGTTTATACAATCGACTTTTCTTATCTGAAACAGGATTATCTATTAGCCTAGTCGCTTTGATATTCTGAGCCAATATACTCTGTAGAACATAAAACAACATTTCTACAGTACAGCAATGTGATCATATTTTAACCAAGAATTAAATAATCATAAAACAGGGTAAAACAGTGATGAGTTCCGTTACAGCTGGGGTCTGAGCGCATAAAACTACCGAATAGCGCTCAGATCCTTTTCACACAGTTCAATTGCCATGGAGCTAAAGTCTTTCCCATAGTCTTTCATTATATGAATGGGCTCCATGGCATAGCTTTCTGTGGTATCATGGTTCACACAGGGCAAGTACCGAATGACCCCCCCTGTATGTAAAGGGCCAGAATGAGTGACATACACTCTGGTATGGCCGAATACTGTGTTTACAGGGCAACATGTACCAGGGCCATAGTCGCAGGGCAGGAGGCTGGCCAACAGTCCTCTCCAAGACAAAGTGGCGAAGGGCACTTCGTCACACATCTCCCCTTTGGGGGGAAGTCTAACCAGGCACCTGACCTTCTGCCGGTCCGTGCCTCCGTTAGACGATCCACCAACCCACAATAAACCGGTGCTAGAGCAGCCCCCCCACAACAACAAAGTGCAAGAGCAGCCCACCCACAACAAACAGTTACGGCACCTGGATATTTCGCTGTGGTGATGGGGCAACACACTGAGGGGACTTGAGGGGCAGAGGCCAGCGGCACTCTGCCCTGATGCCAGTTTTTCTGCTGGGGTACTTGGGACATATTCCAGCTCAGTAGCCCGGGAAACGTGGCAGTCAGTGGGGGTTAACATTTCCTCTGTTAACCCTGGGGCCACATTAGAAGTTAGCTGGGTAAGGGAATTTGTACTTACCCCCTCCTCCGGTTGTCCCAGTGAGGGTAGTTGGGGATCTGGACAGGCTGTGGGCGCAGAGACCACGGTCCCATCTGCGCCGTCTGGGAGATTGGTGTCTCCCCTTGTCAGGGTAAACTGTCGCTTGGGCGGAAGGACGACACCTTCTGCCCCCTGTGGTTCACACTGCCGCTGGGGGGGAAGGACTACAACTTCTGCCCCCTGGGGTTCACACTGCCGCTGGGGGGGAAGGACGACACCTTCTGCCCCCTGGGGTTCACACTGCCGCTGGGGGGGAAGGATGACACCTTCTGCCCCCTGGGGCTCACACTGCCACTGGGGGGAAAGGACGACACCTTCTGCCCCCTGTGGTTCACACTGCCGCTGGGGGGGAAGGACTACAACTTCTGCCCCCTGGGGTTCACACTGCCGCTGGGGGGGAAGGACGACACCTTCTGCCCCCTGGGGTTCACACTGCCGCTGGAGGGGAAGGATGACACCTTCTGCCCCCTGGGGTTCACACTGCCGCTGGGGGGGAAGGACGACACCTTCTGCCCCCTGTAGGGCCGGTAGAGAGACCTTGGTCCCATCTCTACCTGCCATCTGGAGGTCATCCCAGGACCAGTCAATGAAGTCTGGTTCTGCTTGTCGAGTAGGTTGGGGCTGCACGAAGCTGAGCAGGTGTTGGTAGTCCTGCTCCAGCTCCCACTCTATTGTTACCAGGTGGGTCATGTCTTTGCTCACCTCGCCTTCGTCATCCCAGACATACATGCCCATCCGGTAGTCGTAGATGTCCCAAAACCTAGACTCCTCCGTGCTGCCAAGATCAATGTCGTCCTCCAAGGCATCCCATAATAATCCCGGGCCATCATAGTCATCTCCCTCCGGTAAGTCGTGTTCAGCCGTCCAGGGGGTAAGTCGAATGGTATGCCACCAGAGGGCCTGGTATGCGTTGTCTAGCCAGATCTCTCGCCGTACCAGGGTCTCTAGTCTTGTCACCCACTCATCCAGGGGCTGCTCTCCCAATAGATACATCCGCATCGCCACACGCTTCTGTAGCCGCTGCTCATCACTGGGGAGACTCTCACCTCGCCGCCATTGGGCATCTTCCAGGGCATCATACCAGAGTTCCTTTCTGTCTGCATCCCTGTAGTCCGCGGCCTCCTCCTCATCCTCATCATGGAACGCTGTACGAAAACTAGCCGGTTCCATCCTGCTGTAGCCAGGGGCGCTGTACAGATACTAGCGTTGCCCTCAATTTGTAACTCCAAACGTTACCAGTGTCTCCGGGCTGCTTTTCCTCTTACTAGGACGCCATCCCACCGCTGCCAGCCAATGTAACGGATCTACTGGCACCCCGACCGGGTACCTCCGTTGATGGATGCGTCCTAGCTTGCGTCGAGGCCTACAAGCACCGCACCGGACACCAAAACCACCACAGACTCCAAGGATAGTACATCAGGAACAAGCGTTCAGTAGTTACAGCTCAAGGGAGTATGCAGAAGCATAGCAATCCCCAGTATGATAGCGATCCCCTCAAATAACGAGACGAGGCTACGTTTTGAAGGGTCAAGAGGAACTATATTTTAATGACAGAGAATCTCCTTTTATGCAATGTTGCCCTCTGAAGGGCTACACCCACATAATTATCACAACAGCCAATTATCTACATGGTTCAACCCCCACGTCTCCTCCCCTCAGATAACAGGTAACACAATTAAAACAGACAATTTTAACCACATTCTGGATGTACCCCAAATACAGGGGGTACACCTTTAAGTCCCACACCATTCAATAGCTCTCACCCAGGGGAACAACATATACAAAAATGGCATGAATCAGACCAGGGGTTCAAAAGTTAGTAAAAGTATGTTTTTACACATAACACACAGACATTGCACATATCCCCCACACAATACACATATAGGACAATAGGTGAGCCACCCCTCCCTGAGGCTCCTTGATATAATCAGACAATGATTAAATCAGCCCTCTTTGTTCTTATCTGAGAATGAAAACAGTTTATACAATCGACTTTTCTTATCTGAAACAGGATTATCTATTAGCCTAGTCGCTTTGATATTCTGAGCCAATATACTCTGTAGAACATAAAACAACATTTCTACAGTACAGCAATGTGATCATATTTTAACCAAGAATTAAATAATCATAAAACAGGGTAAAACAGTGATGAGTTCCGTTACAGCTGGGGTCTGAGCGCATAAAACTACCGAATAGCGCTCAGATCCTTTTCACACAGTTCAATTGCCATGGAGCTAAAGTCTTTCCCATAGTCTTTCATTATATGAATGGGCTCCATGGCATAGCTTTCTGTGGTATCATGGTTCACACAGGGCAAGTACCGAATGACCCCCCCTGTATGTAAAGGGCCAGAATGAGTGACATACACTCTGGTATGGCCGAATACTGTGTTTACAGGGCAACATGTACCAGGGCCATAGTCGCAGGGCAGGAGGCTGGCCAACAGTCCTCTCCAAGACAAAGTGGCGAAGGGCACTTCGTCACACTATCCAAAAGCAAGGTCTTCACTAACTAAAAACTTCTGTAAATAAAATATGCTGTGTGCTTAAATGGAACCCTTTTAAATTTAATAAGGCTGTTAATCTAGAATTTTGCTTTCAGAATAATAGATTTCCTGTTATTCTCTCCTTGTGCTGTGATAATTATATCTGGATATATCCTTACTTTACGCATATTTCTTGTATGAAAAATATTGTTATATATGATATTTATCGATTAATATATTTATAATGAAGAATTAAATAAAGTATAAGTTCCCTTAAAAATCCTATTATATACTATTATACTACTGTACATAGAAACTTCTGCCAAATATGATATACATATGCACTATTTATCTTTTAAGTATATCCTTCTAGCGTGTTTAATATTATTTTAACAGACTTCACAATTTATGGCTTTTTTACGCTCTCCATATTTATTTTTGTTTGCTAGATATGTTTATTTGCAAGCTTACCTAAAATGATCGTCCTTCTACAGATTTGTAGTAGGATCAATGTGATCTGGCCCTATATCTGCAAAAGTAATAGAAATCCCAGCCCACTAAATCTTTAAAATGCAACATTTTGGTGGCAATAGAGAAAACATCAATGACATGAGTTTTAGTGTAAGTTCATGTCATTACATATGTTTTGACTTAACCAGCAGAGACCCTGCTCACCTGGGGTCCAGGGCCAGATGTGCTGGGAGAAGATAATCTTAGAACTTTGTACCATTTGACTTACACCCAGATCTATGGGCTGTGATCATTTGGCTCCATGTGGACTGCTGCATTGATCTAGGTTCAACCTTCAAAGGCTTTGAGTAAACTTGTTTAATCTGATAATATACTGTGTATGTTCTCCATCAGTTACCTCCCCAGGGGGAGCTTTATATGATTACTGTAAAGCATGGTCTCTCTGTGTGTGTTGCGTGTAAGTAAATAAATGTGCATGTCCCCCTGGCTTAGACACAAAATGACCAAATTTAAAAGAGCTCTTTGATGTATTGCAAAAAAAATATTTATTTATTTTTGGCATGAAAAAGTATTGATCCAAAGCCCCGAAATATCCTGTATAATCCTGCAAAGCAAGTATGACATTACATTGCATGAACACAAATTGCTAAACCCTGCTCCAGTCTAACAGTTGGGGTCTGCCTTCTCCACCCCATAGCAATTTATACAAACATACACTTCTATAGATACTGATTTGCTGGGAGCAGAAGCAATTTTATGATATTGATAGTATTTACTGCATTGCAATGTAACTTATATCACATTTACAGCAGTCATGAGATCACAACATTCATACATAATAAAATATTGCACCAATTACCCTAGATATTAATTTGCTATTTATTTTTTAGATTACTTATAAGTAATAATGTTAAAAAAAAGCATTTAAACAATTGATTTATTAGGAAGGTTTGTTTCACGTTTGGATTATTGTGTGTTATTATACAAAAACTAGTCAAGGCAGCACAGAAGGACATGTAATGGTGCCTTGCAGACACCTTTATAAAGTTATGAGGTTATGAGGTCATCATGAGGTGGAAGCAACTCTGACTGGGAGTCCAAAATGGTCTCCTTGAAGAGGTAAACCAATTTAACACACCTCCGTCCAGTGAAGACCATTTGCTGCTGTGTACACATAAGCTTGTGTCTGATTGTTGAGTACTGCCTCCTAGTCAGAGTTGGCACCACCCCTCGAGGACCTCTTATTGAGTTCAGATCAGCAGCTCAAATGTAGGTTTAGAAGCCAGTGTTAGAAAAAAATAACTTACTTTCAAATGACCAATGCCTAATTAAAACATCTAAATCATGCAGTTATAGCATTATAGTGGTTGTTTAAGATGGTACTACAATAATATAACTGTTTTTTTTATTTTTAATTACTTATCAAGTAAACATACTATCATAATATCACCAAGGTGCACCGAGGCTACTTCTCTAGCTCATGGTTTTTCAACCTAGAGATTTACAGCCTTATTAAATTGTGATTCAATAAATTTAAAAGGGTTTTATTTAAGCACACAGTATATTTTTTTTACAGAAGTTTTTAGTTAATGAACTTCTATCCAAAAGCAAGGTCTTCACTAACTAAAAACTTCTGTAAATAAAATATGCTGTGTGCTTAAATAGAGCCCTTTTAAATGTATTGAATCACAATTTAATAAGGCTGTTAATCATTAGACATAAGAATAAGTCATACTAAGATACAAATACTGCTAAAATTGATTAGGCTTAGAGATTTGTGGTGAGGTGAGGTGTGGCAAACTGCACTTTTCATTTCGAGAGAATAATTTTGGCTGAGGATATTGATATTGTGATTCTAAAGATATGCCTTAGTTTGCTATGATATACATTAATGAGCACTCTTTTATTAGGATGTAATTGGTCAAAATACCCAGAAAATCTCAACATTTGAAAACTGAAATTCTCCCCTCTGCCCTCTCTCCATCAGACGGACATACCTCCAGCTCATTTGACCACTTGGTAGGGGTACGTACATCTCTTGAATTTGACGTTTCTCGCACTGTGAACTGTAAAAAAAAAACAGAAAGCAAAAATATTACTAAATCTATATTCATGAAAAAAGCCACAACATCCTGTGAACAGGTGTGCAATGGTCTATTAAGATGTTGGTGGTAAGGAATGTAAGTTCATTTTCTGGGTCATCTTGGTGTTTTCTTTTATACAAATGTTGAAAACTAAATTCCAAAGGAAGAATCAGCTGTCAGGGCAAAAAAAGCACAAGTCCTAAAGGGCCTATAAATTAAAAGTTACATCTTAATGCGTATATACTTTATTCACTACAATAATACATTTCAGATTTTGGGTGCTATTTCATTGTCCAAGTCGCAATTACATGAGCCCATAATGGAGCCCATAAATGTTACTGATATTCGATTGGCTACTTTTAGCTACTCGCATCCAATTTGTCGAGTTACAGGCTCGAAAGCACTGCAGGTTGTCAAAAACGTAACTCTGTGCTATCTCCTCCTTTGATGTTTCAAACCTGTAAAGGTTACCAGTGCTAAAGACGCAAAATCAATATTCAATTACAACAATTTAACAAGCCCGCAATTGCCATCAAACCCGTAAATGGCAAATGTATCAAAAAATTCTACAAGCACTACATAGGACCCTCAAGTGGGTTAAACACCTGTCTGTATAGCTGCAGCAGCAAATAAACACACACTACTGTACTTAAAGTGCCAGTTAATTCAGCAAACTTGCGCACACCACTGAAAATATGTTGAAATACTTTTTACATTTTTGAAAAAGGTGCCTTTTTCACAGAAAACAATCATTAATTAAGTTCTGTTTACATGAGAATTAGCATAGTCCCACAGGCAGACTGAGAGCAAGAGCTGCCAGGCACAGAGCAGATCAGAAAGAGGGTTAACTCTTTCCAAATTCATCTGTGCAGGGAAATGACTGCTAGAAACTCACAAATATGCTACTTGGGGGTTAACAGATGGCTGATTACATTCCGGAAAGAGACTAAAATCATCATTCTTTCTGTTCACAGAGTTTTGGCAAGGCCGTTCCCGGCAGGTGCTGTAAATCATGGAGCAGTCAGCAGTGTGTCTGTAAACAAACCTTAAACTGCAAATTTTTTACTGTTCTTAATTTAATTAAAAAAAACATTAAATCACTTTAAGATAGAATTTTGTGTTCTTTCACACAATGAAGAGCACTTATAGTGAAGTAAATGTCCCTTTAAAAATACTGGGAAAGCAATGAAAGGCATTAGAATTAATTGCACAACAGTCTCAAAGCTCGAAAATCTGCAATAAAAAAATGACTTCTTTTAAGTTTTATTTCTGTGTTAAATCTATCCTGCTATTCAATGGGTTAATACATTGAGACCACATGGACTAGAACAGTTGCTTTATTGTTTTTTATTGATCTCTACATTGCTGGATTGTGAGTCCAATCACAAATCAGACTTCCAAACACTAATTGATTGTAGGCATCCAAATGGCAGATGAGATTTAATATGAATAAATGTAAAGTTATGCATCTGGGGAGGAAAAATAGCCATGCAATTTATAATCTTAATGGAGCAAATCTAGGAGTATCAGATATTGAAAGGGATTTGGAAGTACTTGTGGACAACCACCTAGGTAACAGTGCTCAATGCCATGCAGCAGCTGCAAAGGCAAATAAAATATTAGCAAGTATTAAGAAGTGTATAGAAGCCAAGGAAGCAAATATAGTTCTGCAACTATACAAATCCCTAGTACGCCCTCATTTGGAATATGGAGTACTGGAAAAGGTAAAGAGAATAGCTACTAAACTAATAAGGGGTATGGAGGGGCTAAGTTATGAAGAAAGACTAATCAAATTAAACTTATTTCCTCTAGAAAAAAGGCGTTTAAGAGGAGATATGATTACCTTATATAAATACATCCAGGGTCAGTATAAAGATTTGTCAAGTGAGCTTTTTGTGGCAAGAGGTTTTCAACTGACAAGAGGACATCCTTTGAGGTTAGAAGTAAAAAGATTTCACCTTAAAGAACGAAAAGGGTTCTTCACAGTAAGGGTGGTCAATCTGTGGAATTCTCTACCAGAGGAGGTGGTGACAGCGGATTCGATAGATAACTTTAAAAGGGGATTGGACTTATTTCTAATTAAAAAGGGCATTCAGGGTTATCCTGGATGATTAGAGAGGGAGTATTGATCCACGGAGGAATCTGATCGCCAGTATCTGGGGTTAGGATGGAAAAAAAAATTCCGTTTGAGACGATTAGCTAAGTTCCACTTGTTTTTTTTTTTCTGTTTGCCTTCCTCTGGATCAGTAAATTAACAACTAATTAATTATCAACTAATCCGCATATTGCAGATCAGAGGAGATCTTAAAAAGTTGAACTTGATGGACTGGAAGTCTTTTTTTCAACCTCAATTACTATGTAACTATGTAGTTTAAACTCCCTGTTTTACGGTCACTGTGATGTCTCATAAACTATTGTCTCTGTCTAAAATATAACTTACGGGGTTGCTCAATTGATCATGATCATGCCCTGAAATGTTACTTACGTGTTCATGAATTGCGTGTTCGGGCTGTGAGCATGTATTTGCGGGCTTGAATTAATTGAATACATCTAGATACATAGAAAATGTGTAACCTGCAGCCAAAATGTTGGGTTCCATGTAATTATGGGCTTGAATTAAATATTGCCCTTTGTCCTTTGGTGTTAGTATGTTTGAAGAAACCAAAGAAAAAAAGCAGATTTTTTTTTTGTGCAGCAAATAACGTACATCAGCATTTATAAGGAGCTTATGATTTTTGGTCCATTCAGAACATGCAAATACTTTGCATGCTGCAGTGAGGGAGGGAAATTGTAGGTATAACTAGGCTATTTAAAAACTTTTTTATAACCGTGATATATGTATCCCGCCCTCTACCTTGGATTCTGGGTCTGGACGCTTTCCACGCTCACTCCGAGACAGGTTGAAGAAGCTCTCACTGTGAAAGCTGCTCAGGCAGGTGTGGTTGTAGCTCTTGCAGTATTGCTTGGCTGCTCCTGGATCTCCCATCACAAAGACCAGCTGCTGAAGAGAGCCCTGTAGTGAGACAAGTTCATCAGTTAGAGGGGCGGCAAAGCATGAGGTAAAGGGAGTCTCCAAAACTGTAAAGGAGGAAGGTGTTTTTGTAATCTGCTTCACTGTAGTCAAAAACTTACTGTTATGCCTTTAAAAGAGCATGTTTTATTCATTACAAATGTTTTTTTTTCCCATGGAAAAAACATTATATTAACTGAAGAAAATCAACAACAAAAAAATGTCAGTACAAAATATATATATAATTAGAATTGGAATTTGATGGATTTAAACTCTTTTTTACCAACCTCAATTACTATGTTACTATGGTGTAGGTGTTCGATAATGTAGCTTAAAAGTTTGGTATTTTAAGCATAAATTACATAAAAACACTCTCTCAGTCTCCTAATGAGTTTATCCCACCTAATTATCTCTCACAGAAGGGTTATAAACTATTTGAGTATGTCCAGTTAGTAAATCTATATAGGTAAATCCTAACAATAAAAAAGTATATAACACAAGAACAATAGCATTGCAGTACTATTATTATTAATGTTATTATTAGATCATTATGCTGATCTACCAACTGGGCATGCTCATGTTGTTTATCACCCACATCCAACATTTCAATAAAAGCGGCCATATCATAAGCTATATTGGTAGTTACTAACAGTTGGATTTTCTTATATCTCTCATTTTAAGTATCTACCTCTCAGAATACTCACTAAGCCATACAAATCCATGGGCATTCCTTACTGCAAACATCTCTCTCTCTCTCCTTAGTTTTGATATAACTTAGTATTAAATCCATGATAAAAAATGTTTAAACATCAATTTTTTTCATTTGATATAACAGTAAATAGTCCTGTTAGCCTGACCACTAGAGTATTTAATCTAATAGTTAGCTTTATGGTCCAATTGTAAGCTAAGGTTCCTTTTCTGTATCGGAGATACAGATCAAAACATTGTTTTCCAGGTTTTTATATATATGTTCCACCATTTACCATATTGACAAGCTGTCTCCTATTTTACATCTGTGCTGGAGGCTGTTTATATTTTAGTTTACAACCTCTGCCACGTCCCACACCACTTTGGGCTTCAGCTTTCTTTTTATAGGAATGCTAATTGTTTTGACTCACTCCCTAAAAAATCAAGTAAAAAGATGAAAGCATGTAGCTTTATAACCTCAGAATGGTTTTCCATTAAACATTTTTTTTTAGATTTGCATCTGTTTTTTCAACAGAAAGAGAGAGAGACATAGAAGGATGTGTACCGTGGTACAAGTGGAGTCATTTTGGCTTTTGTAGAAATTATCAAGTTGGTTGTAGTAGGTGAGCAGGGTTCAGCAAGCTTTTTGATCTGACTCCCATTTTTATCAAGAAAAGTAATTGAGCACCCAGGGGGAGATATGTGACTATGTATTCTCTTTTCTTCTTCACATTCATGCTCCCCAATCCTTTACTAGAACTACTTTCTTTCTCTATAAATTCTGGCGATCTACACATGTCATGAATGGGCACTTCATTTTTCATCCACAGAGAAATGTCTCTTCTGATCACCCTAGATGCACAGTGGTAAATCACACTGCAGACATGGCTGCACCATCTCAGGGAGATGCAAGGGTGGGCATCCAAGAAAGATGTGCTTACTGAATTTGACCTTGAACCATGAGCGCTACTATTCTCTTGTTTGCAACCAGACGCAACCTATTGCATGTCAACTGGATACCCTAATATCTTATATACCCACAACTGTAGCCAGTCTGACCTTCTGTCTGTGAATTTGATACCATTTTCTGCCACCAAACATTAGGCATGTTCATTGGATAAGCTTCCCTGCCACCAGCCTGATGGATACACTTACCTGCCGCTAGCGCCTCACCCCAGATATTATACTACCCACTCTACATAATTGGGCCTGTACCCAGTTAAATTTCTGGCATATAATCTCTACCTCTGACCTATAGGTTCATCTCCCAATTGGCAACGACACGCAAATCACTTCTCTAATCCATCTCCCAACTTCTTTGATGGCTCAGACTCAACCACTCAGCCTTTATGCCCTTCAAGCAGAGCCCACTCCCAGTTTACACTGCCCTATCGGAAATTCTTCATCTATATCTTACAGAACTTTTGTGATGACAAACGATTTTTTTCAATGTTCTTGAAACAGAAGTCCATGGTATTTGAATAAATCTCTTTCTCATTTCTGAAGACTCACCAACTCATTAGATTTCTGAGACTGTTATTATGAGCCAATCAGATTAAAGCTCAGAATTCTAAAATGTCAATGACACT
Organism: Discoglossus pictus; assembly: GCA_027410445.1. NCBI lineage: Eukaryota > Metazoa > Chordata > Amphibia > Anura > Alytidae > Discoglossus > Discoglossus pictus. The sequence goes on from CM050168.1 coordinate 22,485,697, forward strand.
ACACAGAAAATGTTATATATGAAATATATTAATATTAAATATCAGTTACCTACGTACTCAGATATGAAAATGGGCAAGCTCAATAACATTTATATGCATATTAAACATTTCTAAAGGTACTGGGTGTAGATGGAACTCCTCCTTTAATGGATTTAATTGCACTTATGAATAAGTAATGATAAAAATCATTAAAATGGTTTAAAATGTTAATATAATCAAATACCCTGAAATCCATACACTTGAAAGTCTTATAATTAATGTTGAATTAATAAACAGAAAAAACACAATCTGAAAACAATTAGACAAAAAGTAACTACAATTTATAAACATGCAAGCAACTGTCATCTGCCCCTCGATGTGTAAGTAAAGGGTCAATTAGTTTCTTAAACTTAGTATTCAATTAATTTAAAGGAAGCAGAGTAGTTAAACTGCATATGTGCTAGGGAAAATCGAAAGGGCTTCTTCCCCCATGACTGTTCTCAACTCAATTGATCCACTTGGTCAATGATCAAAATATAGAGGCTAGAACACATTACTAGCAATGGAAAAAATCGATTGTTAGCCACTCTGATTTGAGCATAGCCTAATGACAATTTTTAAGCATTTTTAGAGCAATTGGTTGGGGAAACAACAGCTACTAATATGTATGCAGTTTACCTGCTCACTATAAATACTTAATTATGAGTTACAAAATATAATATCCCATACAGTATATTGGTATTACCTTAAAAGGGACATCAAATGTTTCAATAAGTCCACCAAGCATCAGTATACCATCAGTGCTGACCCCAAGCCCAAAGAAATTGGACCAAGGAAGTGACTCCACCAGCTTACAGTCCACATATAGAACCACGCCTTTAGCTGAGATACTGAGTGCCACTCGATGCCATTCACCATCAGTGAGGGAGTGTACTGGAAACCTGCAGAGACACAAGGAAGTTATGACAGTGGAAAATAATTCACCTAGATAAAAATATGAACTTTATTTACAATTTATTAAAAATCCCCAAAATGCTGTATTAACAATAATAGCTGCTTCTGTGCAATGGACTCATATAGTCCTTAGATGATCCAAACCACACCAACTAAGTCTGATTATAAGGGATCAGCTATAGTACAATGTGGATACCTATTCCAACTTCTTAAAATAATCTGCCCAATCTGCCCAAGTGTTTTTGTTAAACAAGACTTTCTCACTGAAGAACTAAGATGATATTTACAAACTCACTGGTAATCCTAATGGTGCCCTCTAACATGAAATAGGGGGACAAAGGATCCTATGTCTCAATACAGAGACCTAATAACTCAGAGGCTATGGTGTGCCCCTCTAACTATCTGTAGCCCTATAAATACACAATCACCAGGCCAACTAGGTACTAATCAAATATGACACTCCATTGCCCAGAAACAACTAAGAAGAATCTTTTTTTTTTTTTTTAAACATATGTACATTCATACTGCTAAAAATAAAAGGAATAATCTTGGCCTCATATGTTCACATCCATAAAGTGAGGATATATATTGTCCAACCAATATATACCACTAGAAAGCTCCATTAAACATGTTAAAAACACCTGATATATTGTGAAGTGGTATGGTAGTATGGCACTGATATGAAATTAAAAACCTGATGGATATATGTTATTATCCACGTTTCGCTGTTGAACAGGTTTATCAAAGGATAATTTGTTTTGTAAGGAAAAATACAATTTGTTTGTTGGAAAATAATTACTACTCTGTCAACTGTGAGGATCACTGTTCCAGTCTAGAAAGGTCTTCTGTAGTTTTTGAGGCTATCTACAAAAGAAAAGACATGCTAAACTTATTAGGCGGTACAATAGTCTCATATCACTAGATAAAAGTGAATACAAAAGACAGACACAATGAGAGAACACATAATGGTGTAGAAGGAGTTGAGGGCCCTTCTTTTGAGAAAGCTTATAATCTAAATTGTTGTAGAGGGTGTTGTGGTTAAAATTAATTAAATCAATGGATAATAGTCTGGTAAAGTGCAAGGAAAAACATAAATGAGGCAATTCCAGTGCATTATAGGAGTGCTTATTTAATGGACTTTAGGTAGCACAACTCGAAGCAGGAGGTGAAACGTGCGTCGCACATATGTTTCAATAATAGAATATACAAGTGTATCAATAGAAATAGAAAAGTGACAGGGGATTTATCAGTTTTAAATCAATGGCTGTGCTATTCCCCCCAGTGTACAACTCTGCTGAATTATTATAGTATAGGAATGGGGGCAATCTCTTTGTGTGAAGTGAGTGAGATAAGACAGATATTGCCAATATAATTGCTGAAGTTGTTCCTCCAGGTTCCCTGGCAAGATTGGGTCTGTTATATATTGATGTGAATTAGGGATAAATAAAGTGGTATATCTGGCTCTGAGGTTATATAATTTATATCATTATGAATGGAATTATTGACATTGCCAGGAGTTAGGATAGAAATTGCCCATATAATTGCAGGAGTTGCTCCTCCAGGTCCCCTAGTATAGCGATATTATAAGTGCTACATTTTGATGATAACTAAAGAAAAGGAAAGGGTTATATCTGGTAGTGATTGAACAGTCAGAGAAATTATGAATGTGATAACTGCCACTGACAAATATAATATAATTAATAGACAGGCCGGGGGTGCCTAATTTTATCTATTACCTACCGTTCTTCTTGATTTTAAATATGATTAATATGAAAATTTTGGTGAAACCAGGAACTTCAATGTCTTTTTCTGTAATACAACTGAAATCTTGTCGGAATAGATAGGTTTACAGAGAGTGTTTAAAACTGCAAACAGTATATGAAAATCTGAATTCAAGAGAATGTGGGTAGCACAAGTGATGTCCTGTAGACAGTAATGGGATAAGGTAATGATGGGTGGAGCAAGGTATAAGTCAAAGACTGAGCAGTGGGAAGTTTGAGGAATATTTGGAGAATAAATGTGAGATGTAGCAGTGTGTGGTATTGTTGATGGGAATGTATTATTTTGAACTTAATCATGAAGGATATGGGAAGCCTGAGTAAGGATTGGCAGAGAGGTGCAACTGGTGAGCTGCATAAGATGGATATATCTCAAAAGATGGCATTTGTATTAGTTTTGTAAACTTTTTGTTTTGCTATGTATGTTTTTTCTGCTCCGCCATTTTAAATCCAGCTGGTAAAAAATTGTTGGGAAAATTCTGAGGATATCAAATTGTTAGAGTTAAATAATTTATTGTGTTGCATTTTGTTTTTAGGAGTGCAAATGTATTATGCATTTTGTGTTGTGTGATTTAATATGTCTTGTGTTTGGTTTTATGAAGGTGTGATAATAGACAATTGATAATAGTGACATATTTGTGTTTATAGTTAGTAAGAGGTTTGAGCGGCTGCCCAGGCCACCTTAAATGATACCCGTAGAAAGTTTATACTGATAAGACAGAGTCTGTTTAGTTTTACATTCTGTGGAAATAACTGTTAGAAATTGTCTGTTTTGTTGTTTAGTCATGTTTCAGAAATAATTTAGAAAATTAGGTTTTATGATATAATTATGTTTTTCTATAGTGTAGCATCTTTGCCCAAGTGCCATTATACCCCTCCCTTCCCCAGAAGGTTTTTCAACCCCTCTTGTATTCTTAAAGGTATAGAGCGGCCAGTGAAAACTGTCCCTGTAAAAATGAGGAATGTATTATGTTACTTATGTAGAACAGATCGCCGTGCACAGAGTACCGTATATACTCGAGTATAAGCCGAACCGAGTATAAGCCGAGGCACCTATTTTACCACAAAATACTGGGTAAAATGAGTGACTCGAGTATAAGCCGATGGTGGGAAATGTGCTGCCCCCTGTGTCCCCCCTCTCTCTCCTGTGTCTCTTCTCCAATCTCCCTTCCCTGTGTCTCTTCTCCCCTCTCCCTTCCCTGTGTCTCTTCCCCCCTCCCTTATCACCCTCTTCAACCCCCCTCCTCATTCTCAAAATCCCTCCTCAACCTCCCCCCTCATCCTCAACCTCCCCCCTCATCCTCAACCCTCTCCTCAACCCCCCTCCTCATCCTCAACCTCCCTCCTCAACCTCCCTCCTCAACCTCCCTCCTCAACCCCCCTCCTCAACCCCCTCAACCTCACTCCTCAACCCCCCATCCTCATCCTCCCCCCTCAACCCCATCCTCATCCTCAACCCCCCCATCCTCAACCCACTCCTCACCCCCCTCAACCCCCTCCTCAACATCAACCCCTCCTCAACCACCCATCCTCAACCCCCCTCCTCAACCCCCATCCTCATCCTCAACCCCCCCATCCTCATCCCCTTCCTCACCCCCCTCAACCTCAACCTCCCTCCGCCTCATCAACCCCCTCCTCACCCCCCCTCCTCATCAACCCCCTCCTCAACCTCATCCCCCTCCTCACCCCCCTCAACCTCAACCCCCCTCCTCAACCTCCCTCCTCCTCATCAACTCCCTCCTCACCCCCCCTCCCCTCAACCCCCTCCTCACCCCCCCCCTCAACCTCAACCCCCTCCTCACCCCCCCCTCAACCTCAACCCCCTCCTCAACCTCAACCTCCCTCCTCCTCATCAACCCCCTCCTCACCCCCCTCAACCTCAACCCACCTCCTCCTCATCAACCCCCTCCTCAACCCCCTCCTCACTGTGTCCCCTCTAAATACCTCCCCCTCACTTACCTGCTTCTTCTCCGGCCTCTGCTCCGTCTTAACCCCGGCGTGCATGTGACGTCACATGCGCGCCGCGTCATTAGCATATACTGGGTGCCGGCACCCGGGTGCCGACACAGGGAAGGGAGAGGGTCAAGAAGAAGTGGAGGCCGGAGCAGAAGCAAGTAAGTGAGGGGAAAGGGAGAGGGGGAGGTATTTAGGGGGTTTAGAAAGAGGAGGGGGGTTTAGAATGAGGAGGGGGGTTGAGGAGGGAGGCTGAGGAGGGGGTTGAGGAGGGTGGTTGAGGAGGGGGGATGAGGATGGGGGGTTGAGGAGGGAGGTTAAGGAGGGAGGTTGAGGATGGGGGGTTGAGGAGGGAGGATGAGGAGGGAGGTTGATGATGAGGAGGGAGGTTGAGGAGGGGGTTGAGGAGGGGGTTGAGGAGGGAGGATCAGGAGGGAGGTTGAGGATGAGGAGGGGGGTTGAGGAGGGGGTTGAGGATGAGGACTGGGGTTGAGGTTGAGGAGGGGGTTGAGGAGGGGGGTTGAGGATGGGGGGTTGATGATGGGGGGTTGAGGATGAGGGGGTTGAGGATGAGGGGGTTGAGGAGGGAGGTTGAGGATGAGGAGGGAGGATGAGGAGGATGGTTAAGAATGAGGAGGGGGGTTAATGAGGGGGGTTGAGGTTGAGGATGGGGGGTTGAGTAGAGGGTTGAGGATGAGGGGGTTAAAGAGGGAGGTTGAGGATGAGAAGGGAGGTTGAAGATGAGGAGTGGGGTTGAGGAGGGAGGTTGAGAATGAGGAGGGGGGTTGAGGAGGGTGATAAGGGAGGGGGGAAGAGACACAGGGAAGGGAGAGGGGGGGAAGAGACACAGGGAAGGGAGAGAGAAGAGACACGGGAGAGAGAGGGGGGACACAGAGGGCACAAGAGGGACACAGGGGGCAGCACATTTCCCACCCTCGGCTTATACTCGAGTCACTCATTTTACCCAGTATTTTGTGGTAAAATAGGTGCCTCGGCTTATACTCGGGTCGGCTTATACTCGAGTATATACGGTATGTTAAATATATATATTTTTTTTTCTACATGACAAAATTAATATTACAATACATGTTAAATATTTTTTAAGGGTTGTTATTTGAGAAAATGTTGTTACAAGTAAATAAAGTATTTACCGGTAATAAATAATTGTGTTAAACAAAAAAAAAAAGGTAGAAAATGTGCCAATTATTTAGTATTTATTACAGTTAAAACTGTTTAAAAGATGATATAATGTGTAAATTATGTTAAATTCATTGCAGCAACATCTAACTGGATACTGGCCAAAGTTTTGTGTTTTGAAGAAGCTTTTGTCTTAGTTCCAAGGTTGTACACATCTTTATTTTTTCTAAACAAAGCAATTTCATTTTTCTTTAAAGGGACCAGAGCAACTTGTGATATTATTTTTTAAGGAAGTATTCTTTTTCTAACGTACAATTATGATGATTTTTAGGGTTTATGAAATGTTATGTTATCCAAATATTTGAACACTCAATTGATCTGTAATTCAATATAATGTGATAAAGTTATGAAAATAAGATGTATAATTCTTATAGACATTGCAAGGTAGAGTTAATAATTTTGGTACCAATCTAATAAAATAATCAGGTGTGATATTAAAAGGAAAGGAAGGAAGGTTTGCGTGGTAACCAGCCTACGTACTCAAAGTGAAATATTGATTATTTAAAAAACATCAGAATTATAAGAAGAGTGAAGTACACTACTTTTAGAGTAATATTTAGGAGCACAGGTACCTGTTCCAAATACATAATCAATATTATTAAGGTTTTAAGATAACAATTAACAAGGTGAATTATTTTATAGGTTATGATAAGCGTACAGGATAGTCATAAATGTTAACTGATTAAGAATGTATTTTTTAGCTTTCTTTTCTCTAAGGCTATGTTTTTCCTTTTTTGATTTTTGCTGTTTTTTTTTTGATTTTTGATTTTTTCTGACCAGGTTATTTTTATTTTTGTGATTTTTATGCTCAATGAAGCTACCCTCATGTTGACATTTCTCTCTGTCGGAATAAATGTGGTATGTGCACAATCCCTATCTCCTGGTTACTCCACAAGTGGATATTGGGGAGAACCCATATCACTATAAATCAGTGTAAGGTATCCTATCTGGTTAAAGAACTATATCATACCAATTCTGTTTTATGTGTGTGTTATGTACTATGTTTTATTTTCCATGTTGGATAAATACTGTAAAATTGTGACATATATTCCTCCAGGCCCATTCCCAGCTCAAAAGATGGCCATGGTGCACATGGGTAGAGAATTGGGAAAACCTCTTCAAGGTATTTCTAGGCCTCTAAGCAGGGAACATGATAAGAGGTGGATTACATTATAAATTGTAAAATGATTTTAGAGCTTTATTAGTAAATGCATATTTACAGTAATATAATCAGTAGTTTTTCTTTAATATACAACCTGTTATTAGCCTTTGCATGATTTACATTTTGACTTAATTGATTTTAGTTTATACCAATCCTTGTTCATTATAGAGTTACGCATATTTTAAATTCAATTTACAGTTAGGGAACATTTTAGGGTAGATGTATATGACAAGAGGATGTCCAGTTGAAAGATGTATGGAATGTATGGTTTCTTGTAGGACAGATCTTGAATGTTTGAATTTTTGTTTTTATTTTTGTCCCACTTGCCTACCTCAGAAGAAGATGACAGCGAGTGCGTGCCTGTAAAGAAGAAGAAAAGACAAAGAGAGTAACAAAGAGAGAAGCATGTCCTGATATATGATGAGAGAAAGTCTATACCAAGTACCTATCCTGATGACAACAGATAATAACAGATGAAGAAACAGATACAGAGTTTGCTGATTAAAAGACAAAGCCCAGACAGAAATATTGTCTGCACCCAAGAAAAAGGGGAAAGGCCAAACTCTTGTTCATTGACATGACAATACGCTCATGAATATATCTGCTGGCAAAGAGAAAATTTGTAAAGATCTGTGAGAAAGTCACATACTCCTTGTCCTGTGCCTGAATATGCGCACATGATGGTGTATTGCTTTGATCAGAGGATCTCTCCATCCAGAAACAAGTGATGCGCCTGTTTATCATTTATCGTATGGAGAGGGGCCTGGCTAAGCGTGATGTGTAAGACTGGGTTTGTATGAAGTTTGTCTGAGCATATGTTTTAACCTGTCTTTCTTTTTACTGTCCTTTGGCTTCTAACACTTCTGCTCCTTGTTCTATCAATTTGCAAGGATCTAGTACATACTAACATCTGATAAGGAAAAGCAATCAGGTAAAGAAGGCATTATCTGGCATAAACTCTGGATTGTTAGTAATATCAGTGCAAAATGTATTAGTTATTGAATTACGTATATCCACTAAATGCCTACTGTGAATAAGACAATGAGTATAAAGGGAAATTGGTTCTATGGTCTAGTTATTGATAATTGTTTGGGTGGTGTTTTGTGAGGATTAAGTGAGGCTATTTTGTCTGCATTAACCATTGTTTTTATTATACCTGGACTTTTATATCTATACCACAATCTGGACTATCTCATGGTAACATTTAACAGCATATGTGGATGTTTTTATCCACCCCATTGAACTCTTTCATTGTCATAAATACTTGGTCAAACAGGTGCTCACTTATTTTTATATAGATTTATTTTTTGGACTTATTTTTATTTTTATCTGGACTAATTGTTTTTTTATCAGGACTTGATTTTTCTTCTTGTTTGTGCTTTATAATCACTGGTTGTAAAGCTTTTATTTAACAGACTTTTAATATCTGGACTGTGAACTTTGTGCTAATGACTTCATTATTGAGTCACTTTTCCATTTTTCCACAGATCATATCGGACTATTATAATTGCTTTTTAATTTGTACTTTTTTTTTTTTTGCTATATTTAATTGTGTTTTTCTTTTGCAATGCTCTTGTTGGAAGTTATTAAGGTAAAAGGTGCAAAAGACTCTATGAGATGTAATGTGAGGAATTGACTCTGCTGGGTTTTGAACCCTGGTCCCCAGGCTGCTATACCTCTTCCCTACCACTGCGCCAGCCTGCCTGTTGTGAATTCCATTGAGACCTTATAAGCTTGACTCTGCTAGCAATTGTATCAGTACCTAAGTCTCTTCAGCTGTGTCTGGTCAGGTGTCTGGTCCTTGGCCTATATAAGGCACTTCCTGTCTATTGATCCTTGCCAGATTATTGTGTGGTTTCTGATCACTTCAATAAACCTTGTTCCTGTTTTCACCTACAAGTTTGCGGAACTGGATTATTGCTGACCTTGGCTACTGGTCTCCACAACTTTGTGATTTCTATATCATTACATGTAATATCTCCATGTTGTAGGAAACTCACCTGTGCTGGGATTCCTATTATGTTTATTAGTTTTATTGATTTTTTCTATATTTTATTGTAATTCTTGAAATGTACATTAAGATTTACCTTGTCATATTTGTATTTTTTCCTTTGATGACAATTTTCATTGTCATAGGGGGGAGTGTTTGGGTAAAATACAAATATACATACCCTCTAAGTATAAGCATACATATATATACCTATTATACCTTGTTATTACCTTTGTAGCACTTTTTGTATTGCTAGATTTTAAGTTCTGAAACCGTTAAGTTTGCATTTTTCTAAATCAGCAGTTTACTGGAAGACAACTGAAGTCAAAACAAAATGTTGTCTAAGTGAAGGTTGAGATAGGATGTTTACTGCGTGTAACGGATCTCCTGGCACCCCGACCGGGTACCTCCGTTGATGGATGCGTCCTAGCTTGCGTCGAGGCCTACAAGCACCGCACCGGACACCAAAACCACCACAGACTCCAAGGATAGTACATCAGGAACAAGCGTTCAGTAGTTACAGCTCAAGGGAGTATGCAGAAGCATAGCAATCCCCAGTATGATAGCGATCCCCTCAAATAACGAGACGAGGCTACGTTTTGAAGGGTCAAGAAGAACTATATTTTAATGACAGGGAATCTCCTTTTATGCAATGTTGCCCTCTGAAGGGCTACACCCACATAATTATCACAACAGCCAATTATCTGCATGGTTCAACCCCCACGTCTCCTCCCCTCAGATAACAGGTACACAATTAAAACAGACACAATTTTAACCACATTCTGGATGTACCCCAAATACAGGGGGTACACCTTTAAGTCCCGCAGCATTCAATATCTCTCACCCAGGGGAACAACATATACAAAAATGGCATGAATCAGACCAGGGGTTCAAAAGTTAGTAAAAGTATGTTTTTACACATAACACACAGACATTGCACATATCCCCCACACAATACACATATAGGACAATAGGTGAGTCACACCTCCCTGGCAACTTTGATACAATCAGACATTATTTAGATCATTCTTTGTTCTTATCAGAGAATGAAAACACTTTGGAAAATGCAAGGATCCTTTACAACTTTCTTATCTCTTGAATCTCTGTAACAGGATTATCTATTAGCCTAGGTCTGCAAAAGTCTGGCTAATATTCTGAGCCAATATATTCTGTAGAACATCAACCAATATATATATAGTAGGATCATATTTTAACCATAATAATCATAAAACAGTTTAAAACAGTGATGGGTTCCGCTACACACCTCCCCCGTGACCATAAGCCGGCATACACGGTCTGATCCCAACGGATCGGCCTGGGGATGTCCGGACAAAAGTATTTGTTGGTCAATTCTCTAGTTTGACAACCCATCAGCATTACTGCAATTCACATTTACTCACATTTCCCATATCCCCAGATAGCTGGGATCTGAGCGCACAAAACCACCGAATCGCGCTCAGATCCTCTTCACATAGTTCAATTGCCATGTAGCTAAAGTCTTTCCCATAGTCTTTCATTATATGAATGGGCTTCATGGCACAGTTATCTGGGGTATCATGGTTCACACAGGGCAAGTACAGAATGACCCCCCTGTAGGTAAAGGGCCAGAATGAGTGACTTACACTCTGGTATGGCCGAACACTGGTTCCAAAGGGCAATATGTACCAGGGCCATAGTCGCAGGGCAGGAGGCTGGCAAACAGTCCTCTCCAAGACAAAGTGGCGAAGGGCACTTCGTCACACATCTCTCCTTTGGGGGGAAGTCTAACCAGGTACCTGGATATTTTGCTGTGGTGATGGGGCAACACGCTGAGGGGACTTGAGGGGCAGAGGCCAGCGGCACTCTGCCCTGATGCCAGCTCTTCTGCTGGGATAACCTGCAGGACATCTTGCTCTGTACAAGGGACATATTCCGGCTCAGTAGCCAGGGAAACGTGGGGGTCAGTGGGGGTTAACATTTCCTCTGTTAACCCTGGGGCCACATTAGAAGTTAGCTGGGGAGGGGAATTTGTACTTACCCCCTCCTCCGGTTGTCCCAGTGACGGTAGTTGGGGATCTGGACAAGCTGTGGGCGCAGAGACCACGGTCCCATCTGCGCTGTCTGGGAGATTGGTGTCTCCCCTGGTTAGGGTAAACTGTCGCTGGGGTGGAAGGACGACACCTTTGGCCCCCTGGGGTACCCACTGCCGCTGTGGAGGAAGGTCGACACCTTCTGCCCCCTGGGATTCACACTGCCGCTGGGGAGGAAGGACGACACCTTCAGCTCCCTGGGGTACACACTGCCGCTGGGGGGGAAGGCCGACACCTTCAGCTCCCTGGGGTACACACTGCCGCTGGGGAGGAAGGACGACACCTTCAGCTCCCTGGGGTACACACTGCCGCTGGGGAGGAAGGACAACACCTTCTGCCCCCTGGGGTTCACACTGCCGCTGTGGAGGAAGGTCGACACCTTCTGCTCCCTGGGGTACACACTGCCGCTGGGGGGAAAGGACGACACCTTCTGCCCCCTGGGGTTCACACTGCCGCTGGGGAGGAAGGACGGCCCCTTCTGCTCCCTGGGGTACACACTGACGCTGGGTGGGAAGGACGACACCTTCAGCTCCCTGGGGTACACACTGCTGCTGGGGGGGAAGGATGACACCTTCGGCCCCCTGGGGTACACACTGCCGCTGGGGAGGAAGGACGACACCTTCAGCTCCCTGGGGAACACACTGCCGCTTGGGAGGAAGGACAACACCTTCTGCCCCCTGGGGTTCACACTGCTGCTGGGGGGGAAGGACGACACCTTCTGCCCCCTGGGGTTCACACTGCCGCTGGAGGGGAAGGACGACACCTTCTGCCCTCTGTAGGGCCGGTAGAGAGACCTCGGTCCCATCTCTACCTGCCATCTGGAGGTCATCCCAGGACCAGTCAATAAAGTCTGGTTCTGCTTGTCGAGTAGGTTGGGGCTGCACGAAGCTAAGCAGGTGTTGGTAGTCCTGCTCCAGCTCCCACTCTCTCGTTACCAGGTGGGTCATGTCTTTGCTCACCTCGCCTTCGTCATCCCAGACATACATGCCCATCCGGTAGTCGTAGATGTCCCAAAACCTAGACCCCTCCGTGCTGCCAAGATCAATATCGTCCTCCAAGGCATCCCATAATAAACCCGGGCCATCATAATCATCCCCCTCCGGTAAGTCGTGTTCAGACGTCCAGGGGGTAAGTCGAACGGTATGCCACCAGAGGGCCTGGTATGCGTTGTCTAGCCAGAGCTCTCGCCATACCAGGGTTTCTAGTCTTGTCACCCACTCATCCAGGGGCTGCTCTCCCAATAGATACATCCGCATCGCCACACGCTTCTGTAGCCGCTGCTCATCACTGGGGAGACTCTCACCTCGCCGCCATTGGGCATCTTCCAGGGCATCATACCAGAGTTCCTTTCTGTCTGCATCCCTGTAGTCTGCGGCCGCCTCCTCCTCCTCATCATGAAACGCTGTCTGAAAACTAGCCGGTTCCATCCTGCTGTAGCCAGGGGCGCTGTACGGATACTAGCGTTGCCCTCAATTTGTAACTCCAAACGTTACCGGTGTCTCCGTGCTGCTTTTCCTCTTACTAGGACGCCATCCCACCGCTGCCACCAATGTAACGGATCTCCTGGCACCCCGACCGGGTACCTCCGTTGATGGATGCGTCCTAGCTTGCGTCAAGGCCTACAAGCACCGCACCGGACACCAAAACCACCACAGACTCCAAGGATAGTACATCAGGAACAAGCGTTCAGTAGTTACAGCTCAAGAGAGTATGCAGAAGCATAGCAATCCCCAGTATGATAGCGATCCCCTCAAATAACGAGACGAGGCTACGTTTTGAAGGGTCAAGAGGAACTATCTTTTAATGACAGGGAATCTCCCTTTATGCAATGTTGCCCTCTGAAGGGCTACACCCACATAATTATCACAACAGCCAATTATCTGCATGGTTCAACCCCCACGTCTCCTCCCCTCAGATAACAGGTACACAATTAAAACAGACACAATTTTAACCACATTCTGGATGTACCCCAAATACAGGGGGTACACCTTTAAGTCCCGCAGCATTCAATATCTCTCACCCAGGGGAACAACATATACAAAAATGGCATGAATCAGACCAGGGGTTCAAAAGTTAGTAAAAGTATGTTTTTACACATAACACACAGACATTGCACATATCCCCCACACAATACACATATAGGACAATAGGTGAGTCACACCTCCCTGGCAACTTTGATACAATCAGACATTATTTAGATCATTCTTTGTTCTTATCAGAGAATGAAAACACTTTGGAAAATGCAAGGATCCTTTACAACTTTCTTATCTCTTGAATCTCTGTAACAGGATTATCTATTAGCCTAGGTCTGCAAAAGTCTGGCTAATATTCTGAGCCAATATATTCTGTAGAACATCAACCAATATATATATAGTAGGATCATATTTTAACCATAATAATCATAAAACAGTTTAAAACAGTGATGGGTTCCGCTACACACCTCCCCCGTGACCATAAGCCGGCATACACGGTCTGATCCCAACGGATCGGCCTGGGGATGTCCGGACAAAAGTATTTGTTGGTCAATTCTCTAGTTTGACAACCCATCAGCATTACTGCAATTCACATTTACTCACATTTCCCATATCCCCAGATAGCTGGGATCTGAGCGCACAAAACCACCGAATCGCGCTCAGATCCTCTTCACATAGTTCAATTGCCATGTAGCTAAAGTCTTTCCCATAGTCTTTCATTATATGAATGGGCTTCATGGCACAGTTATCTGGGGTATCATGGTTCACACAGGGCAAGTACAGAATGACCCCCCTGTAGGTAAAGGGCCAGAATGAGTGACTTACACTCTGGTATGGCCGAACACTGGTTCCAAAGGGCAATATGTACCAGGGCCATAGTCGCAGGGCAGGAGGCTGGCAAACAGTCCTCTCCAAGACAAAGTGGCGAAGGGCACTTCGTCACACTGCGCATGAAGGTGTTCAATGATGTAAGCATACAGTATGCATGCTTTTGATGCATGCTCTTGTATGTGTTTGCCTAATTAATTTGCTTACAAATATAAATAATCTTTTATTGGCCTAAAAGAAGGTGTGATGGAACATACTATTTTCTGTATGTGGAACTACTATAAAAGTTTATGATATGTATATATTTGCTGTCAGCAGCAGACATTGTGAAGGCCATTCCATTGCTGATCCACGTGCTGATCCATAAAGTGAAGAAAATCAGAGGCCTCTGTGTTTTGGTATCATGACTGGGTTTTGGAGTAGAATGTTGGTTTGTGGAAATGCTTTTTTTCTACACTCGCATCAGTATTAAGATAGTTAAGGGTTGGTAGGATAACTGATGGCAACACTGTTACAGGGAGCTCTCACTTATTTTCATAAAATGTTTCTACAATGTTAAAAACTGAGCAAATAATTTACATTAGAATTTGTTCTTTTGGGGGCAGCTGTGTGATTTTTAAGATTATCATGTTATTCCAATTTCCCTTCATTGACCTAGTTTGCAAAAAAAGTTATCACATCAGGTAAATCTAAGCATCTGAATAACTAATCATTAATCTTAAGAATTGTGAAATGGTGTGTGTTACTCACTCATAGTGCCCTCGCCGGCTGGATATGAAGATGAAGGAGTGAGGGTTAATCCGGATCTGAAACAGCACTTGACCATGCAGACTAAGGATAGTGAGCAGACTTGTGTCCTCCTGAAGAGACGGTCGCAGCATTGCTAGCACAGCCAGCTCATCTGCAAAGCTAAAGGGCAAAGAGACATTCATGGGAGAGAAAAATGGTCAGTACTCTCCCAGGAGTCACACTATACTCAGCAAAACTGGGGACAGGTTACATGGAATAGTGAAGTACACCAACAGTCCAATGGGACCACAAGTCTAGAATTAACATCTACAAATTTGTTTGTTTACTTGTTATCCCATATTTGCAAATTGTTGTAATTCATAAAACTCAAAATGGCTGCAAAAAAAGTTTTATTTATTTATTTAAATTTTATGGAAGTGCTAAATTACATACAAAATGAAAAAAAAGAAAACAATTACATTCACAAATTAAAATCTGAGTACATACATTTCCACAACTATCTAAGAACAATGTCTGAATATATCACATTATTAAGGAAATGTAAAATATTGATCCAAAACGCAACAAAATAAAATGTATCCTTTCAAAAATGAACCAATAAGTTTAGAAGATATACTGTAAGGCTATACAGTATTTATCAAACAGGTTATAAATATGGGGATAACTGGGGATAAGGATTGATAAATGGAGATAAGCCGTCAACTGGAGTTAAAACATGGAATAGCTGAATAACCTATGGCCCCGATTCAATTGCAACAGAAATTTGCTTGAAATTTGCAATATTTACAGAGCGATTCAATTGATCAAGCCCGGAGTTACCTGGCCAAAAGCCTAAACTGTAAACCATGCACCGTAAGTAGCATTTCAGAGTATGATCATTAAGCAAGCCCGTAACTACCAATTTAGAAACATCCAATAGTAAATGAGACTGTCATCATGACGTCACTAAAACATGGAGGTTAAATGTCAATCAATTAGCGTTTAGAAGTCAGATATGTGATCAGACTCGCAATCCTGCAATGTATAAAATAATAAAAATGAATGACGATACTGTTCTAGTTCATGTGGGTGGCTTCATATGTATTAACTCCTTGATTCCCGAGAGCGATATAACACGGAAATTAAAAGTAAAAATGTTTTTATTGATTGCAGCTTTGTGAGCTTGAGACTGTTGTGCAATTAATTCTAATGTATTTAATCGCTTTCCCTGTATTTTAAAGTGCAGTATTGATTTTTTATTTGCATTTACAATGCTACGATCAGGTGTTTAACCTCCTTGTGAGTCCTATCTGATTTTCTTCTACATTGAAAGGTGTGAAAACAATTGCAGGCTTGGGGAATTGTAGCAATTGAATAGCGATTTGCGATTGTAACATTTACGGGCTTGAAAAATCAAAGGCTTGGCTGGGTCGGAGTTACGATTTTGACAACCAAAGGGATTTTCAGTCTGTAACCTTCAAAATGTTTGCGGGTAGCTAAAAGAAGCCAATTGAATAGCAAATTTTATTACGTTCTTCATTACGGGCTTCAGTAACTAACAATTTCTCAATTGAATAGGGCCTATTTATCTTAGATTAATCTAATCCTGGTCATAACTAATCTCTCCTGTACCTTATTGTTAACTATGCTCATATTTGTCAATCAATTAATTGCTGATGTAATAATATCTCTCAAATGTATGTAGTATTTTGTTGAGAATGTGATTGCTATGGGAACATCCATATTGAATTCTGCAGAGCTTCTTATGACTGGATGATTCAGTGTTGTGATACTTTATTTATCCCTGACATTCCCTTCCTACATCAGTTAGTTGCAAAAACCTGACCGTTTTTTTTCTCTCCAGGGCATGTCCAAGATACGCTTCGCTAGGACAATTACTCAATTACTTATCTTCTCACTTCTCAGCTTATAATGCATAACAACCCATAACAATGGTTTTGTAAATCTTCGCAGGACTTGACCAACTAGTGTAGATACACGTTTCACTGACCTGTCCCCAAATGCAATCTTGGTGGGGATGCTCAGAGTTGAGTACTGCCCCATATTCAAGGAAAGACAGTCATTCTCAGAGATCAGAGAGACGTTGACAAGATCCGCACTGTTCAGAGTGAGAGCTTCCAGGACATCCACATTCTCTGCACCTGGATAAATGAATGGAAATTAGAGACATGAGAACCAGCAACAATGCTTCTGCGCCCATAGTGACATCATATTTACTTACTGACCATATACAGTGTCATCTTTTTGTAAGAGAGGAAACCATGATTTATTTTGGGGGGTTTTAAACTAAAAACTAGCTTTATAGCATCCCAGTGAAGGTGAAACTCTGAATAATATTACCCTTTGCAAAACGAAATAAGTAAAATAAAACCTTCTCTGTTGATTACACTAAATTGTGCGCGGTAATTCAATAGGACAAGGATAACTTTCTCTGTAGAGGAAAATCAAAATGAAAAAAAGAGCAACTAAATTGCAGTGGAGATTTAACTATTTCATGCAAAAGAAGATCTCTTGATTGCTGTGTTATTTTATAAGGCCACATGTACTAATATTTTATATCTCCAAGAGTTTAACAATTCTTCATCATTTAGTGTAATTTTAACTTTTTTTTTACTTGGCAAAACGGTATTTCTCTACCTTTAAACGTCAAGCTCAATGTGGATTTTACCAAAGAGAGTTAAAAAACTAAAATAACAAAAATAACCACATTTTCTATACAACATATATATAAAACAAATATTTAAATGGATAGGCTTCATAGAACAGCACAGCGACTAATTATTAACTCTACTTTTTAACTTCCTCTGATCAAGTTTAAGTAGAGTTAAAATTAAAATATCGCCACATCTTATCATTTGCTTTTTGTTTTTGTAAGAAGGATTATCATTTTATTTATCATTATTCTTATTTATACCACTTCGGTATAATCTTCCTGCTAACTGCCTCTGCTCCCCACTGTGAGGGGTAATTAAAAACAGAAATTCAGGTTGTTAAATAGATCTCTACCTAAAATAGCCACATTCATTGTAAATAATCTAACACTAACTAATTGCAAATATCCTTATTTATAGGTAATGTAATTTCAATACTTAACCCTACTTATTGCCCTGCTAATATATATCCCCCATATACTCTTAATGCCCATAGAGTGACCAGTAAACTTCAATGTTCTTTATGATATATTAATAAATACAACAAAATCCACCACATTTGTCATAAAAACAACAGGTGTATATCATGTAAGTTATGCAAGGCATGCGCATGTGGTATGTAAGTTCAAATCACATCCCTTATAATGTATTGGTGATGGGAATGGGGAGGGTCCTGTACATATGTAAGGCATACAATGTAAAACAAGATGTGTTAAATAAATCTATACAGTATATTATATTTAGATATTTATTGTGGTTATCTTACATTATAGTTCCATTACTTTATTTAGTAACTGATTAGCAATTAAAGAAATCCTTGTAGAAAAAAAATCTATGTACTTCTTAAAACGTACATTTGTATTTCAAGGTCTGGCTGGTCTACTTTTCTTTAGGTGCCCCGTGGGTGGGAAACAATCTGCCCAGGAGGCTGTCATAAAGTTTCTACTAGCAGGCAGGTAAAATAGTCTCCTGGGCAGGTCCTTTTCCATCCCTGCACTAGTACTATGGGTGGAAAGAAGCATTTCTTTTGAAATCTGAAACACTAAAATAAAAAGCTATAAAAAGCCTTAAATATATAATACCATAGATTCTGTTTTTTATTCTGACTGTATAGATATCAGTGACTACATAAACCAAAGAAACTCTACTCTATAGCTACATACAGTGAGTTATTATACTGGGACTTGCTTATCTATTAAACATCCTATCGTTCAATGGCTATTCATAGTGGCATATAGATGTAATCTGAATCCAAGGTTTCTCACATTCCTCCCAGGTGTTTAATGCTGTTTGGAACAAAAGCAACTATCTGCTGCCATTAAAGAAAAATGTAATACAATAGTTTTAAATAATTATAATTACAGCCTTTCATTTGCATCTATAGTACTGATTTTGCTTTAACAATAACAAACATTTTGGAATGATAAGATCTCCATTGAGTTATGTTAAAAACTGCTCTCTAAATAGCACATATAAAATAACTCTCACCCTCAAGCTAAAGGCAGACAAGCAAAAAATAAAAATAACATTTTTCTCTAAAATTAGCTTATGTTCCTGTCTTGTATAGCTGCTAAGGTTGTTCATTTTTTCATACTTCACAAGCATCTGAAGTTTTTACAAAACAGTCCTGTAAAGGGATGATCCAGACACTTGAATTGAAATACCTGTGAGTGCATTTAAAAAATATGGAATTCAACATTATTCTAAAATGGATTTAAGACTATAACAGATTATAACTAACAATACCCAATTTAGTGTTTGCAGAAAAAACAGTACGGTAAATAGGGGACAAGAATGATGGCAGGTGACCAGTAGAAAGGGGCCCCAGCCATCCTGGCCCTCCAGTTCTGTAAAGGATTAAGAGTCCTGCAACTGGGCCCCATATGTCATAGACACAGGAACAATTTATATCATTATCCTGCACGTTGCAGTCTTGGCCTGTACACGTAAGTTAAACATGCCCTGCGGGGATTCACCTGAGAGATGGGGTCATACATGGATGTAATTAGAGGAGGAGGTAGTAAAGCATACAGATCCATAAGGATAATGTTCCACCCGAAGGAAATGCATCTGTCTTGTTTCCATGTCTTCCAGCTCTTGCATTAAAAGAGTTAACTATTGCCCCCTTCCCAGGCTCCCCCTCCCCAAGCTATATCTTTACTGTACTGTTGTCAGGAGATACTAATTTATGGCGGGTTCTGGCATTCCTGTGCCCTGTGGTGAACTCTGCACCAGGCTGTGCAAAACATATATATATTCAGCTTGAATGTCCAATATATACAGCCATACATATTTGTACTGACAGTAAAGGGCCATTGATCCAAGGAGCCCCAGAGGCAAGACGTTCCCAGCAAGGAATGCCCTGAGCAGCAGTCAATCAATGTGATGGCTGTTTAGTTTCTGCACAGCTGTATGATACAGACACCTGTTTGCAGCTTGTGTGGAAGAATATACAGAGAGGTCAAAGGCAAGGCCAGACCACACTAGACCAGAACAGTAACCGTGTGCCCCAGACCCAAAAGATCAGTATCTCTCTGCCATAATCCAATTCTACAGATAAGAAGCTCTATTGCCCCCTAAACTAACAAATTATTATTATCTTATATTTATAAAAAGCCAACATATTCCACAGATAGATAGATAGGATAGGATGGGTGGAGCTTAGCATCTTGCATATAGAGTGCTCTCTCAAGCATCGTATACGATTAAAAACTTGCAAACTTACAACCAAAAGGATTTGGTTGTGAAACAGGAGGGTGATAGATACGTTCGGCATATTAAGGATGAAGGTGATACGCTTCATTAAACAGATGTGTTTTGAGTGAGGTTTTGAAGGACTTGAGACAGGATGAAAGTCTAGTGGAGCGAGGTAAGGAGTTCCAAAGAATAGGGGCAGCAGGAGAAAAGTCCTGAAGGCAGAGTGAGAAGAGTGATATGCGAAAGAAGAAGGTCAATAGCAGAACATAGAAGTGGGAGGGGGAATATTTGGAGATGAGAGCAGAGATATAAGGGTATGCATTATTTTTGAGGGCTGAGAGTTGAGTATGGTAGATGAGTCTAGCAGAAAAGGTCATTATGGACTGGAGTGGTGACAAGTGAGTGATGAGGAGGCCAGGAGTGAGTTGCATGTATTAGAATGTTACTTGTACCTTGTGTTAGTGACATATTGCACAGACTGTTTTTGGTGAAAAAGACAACATTTTGTTAGTAAATATATATATATGACAAATGAGAGAGCAGGACAAGAACAACCCCAAGACGACAGATCAGTATCTCTGCCAGGTGGCACAATCTAACAGATCAGATCAGTATATATACCCCATACTCCAACTCTACAGATATGAATGTCTTTGGCACTGAATTAACAGATCCTTATCTATTTGCCAAGTGGCACAATCCAACAAAACATATCAGTATCACTCTGCCACACCTCAACTCTACAGATATGAACGTGTTTGCCCTAAACTAACAGATCAGTATCTCTCTGCCACACCTCAACTCTACAGATATGAACGTGTTTGCCCTAAACTAACAGATCGGTATCTCTCTGCCACACTCCCATTCTACAGATATTAATGTGTTCATCCCAGAACTAACAGATCAGTATCTCTGTGCCACACTCCCATTCTACAGATATGAATGTGTTCGTCCCAGAACTAACAGATCAGTATCTCTCTGCCACGCTCCCATTCCACAGATATGAATGTGTTCATCCCAGAACTAACAGATTAGTATCTCTCTGCCACACTCCCATTCCACAGATATGAATGTGTTGGTCCCAGAACTAACAGATCAGTATCTCTCTGCCACGCTCCCATTCCACAAATATGAATGTGTTGGTCCCAGAACTAACAGATCAGTATCACTCTGCCACGCTCCCATTCCACAAATATGAATGTGTTGGTCCCAGAACTAACAGATCAGAATCTCTCTGCCACGCTCCCATTCTACAGATATGAATGTGTTGGTCCCAGAACTAACAGAACAGTATCTCTCTGCCATGCTCCCATTCTACAGATATGAATGTGTTGGTCCCAGAACTAACAGATTAGTGTCTCTCTGCCACACTCCCATTCTACAGATATGAATGTGTCGGTCCCAGAACTAACAGATCAGTATCTATATGCCATGCTCCCATTCCACAAATATGAATGTGTTGGTCCCAGAACTAACAGATCAGTATCTCTCTGCCACGCTCCCATTCCACAGATATGAATGTGTTCATCCCAGAACTAACAGATTAGTATCTCTCTGCCACACTCCCATTCCACAGATATGAATGTGTTGGTCCCAGAACTAACAGATCAGTATCTCTCTGCCACGCTCCCATTCCACAGATATGAATGTGTTCATCCCAGAACTAACAGATTAGTATCTCTCTGCCACGCTCCCATTCCACAGATATGAATGTGTTCATCCCAGAACTAACAGATTAGTATCACTCTGCCACGCTCCCATTCCACAAATTTGAATGTGTTGGTCCCAGAACTAACAAATCAGAATCTCTCTGCCACGCTCCCATTCTACAGATATGAATGTGTTGGTCCCAGAACTAACAGATCAGTATCTCTCTGCCACGCTCCCATTCTACAGATATGAATGTGTTGGTCCCAGAACTAACAGATTAGTGTCTCTCTGCCACACTCCCATTCTACAGATATGAATGTGTCGGTCCCAGAACTAACAGATCAGTATCTCTCTGCCACACTCCCATTCCACAAATATGAATGTGTTGGTCCCAGAACTAACAGATCAGTATCTCTCTGCCACGCTCCCATTCCACAAATATGAATGTGTTGGTCCCAGAACTAACAGATCAGTATCTCTCTGCCACGCTCCCATTCCACAAATATGAATGTGTTGGTCCCAGAACTAACAGATCAGTATCTCTCTGCCACGCTTCCATTCCACAGATATGAATGTGTTGGTCCCAGAACTAACAGATCAGTATCTCTCTGCCACGCTTCCATTCCACAGATATGAATGTGTTGGTCCCAGAACTAACAGATCAGTATCTCTCTGCCACGCTCCCATTCTACAGATATGAATGTGTTCATCCCAGAACTAACAGATCAGAATCTCTCTGCCACGCTCCCATTCCACAAATATGAATGTGTTGGTCCCAGAACTAACAGATCAGTATCTCTCTGCCATGCTCCCATTCCACAGATATGAATGTGTTGGTCCCAGAACTAACAGATCAGAATCTCTCTGCCACGCTCCCATTCTACAGATATGAATGTGTTCATCCCAGAACTAACAGATCAGAATCTCTCTGCCATGCTCCCATTCTACAGATATGAATGTGTTGGTCCCAGAACTAACAGATCAGTATCTCTCTGCCACGCTCCCATTCTACAGATATGAATGTGTTGGTCCCAGAACTAACAGATCAGTATCTCTCTGCCACGCTTTCATTCCACAGATATGAATGTGTTGGTCCCAGAACTAACAGATCAATATATCTGCCAAGCTCCCATTCCACAGATATGAATGTGTTGGTCCCAGAACTAAAAGAACAGTATCTCTCTGCCACGCTCCCATTCCACAGATATGAATGTGTTGGTCCCAGAACTAACAGATCAGTATCTCTCTGCCACGCTCCCATTCTACAGATATGAATGTGTTGGTCCCAGAACTAACAGATCAGAATCTCTCTGCCACGCTCCCATTCTACAGATATGAATGTGTTCATCCCAGAACTAACAGATCAGTATCTCTCTGCCATGCTCCCATTCTACAGATATGAATGTGTTGGTCCCAGAACTAACAGATCAGAATCTCTCTGCCATGCTCCCATTCTACAGATATGAATGTGTTGGTCCCAGAACTAACAGATCAGAATCTCTCTGCCATGCTCCCATTCCACAGATATGAATGTGTTGGTCCCAGAACTAACAGAACAGTATCTCTCTGCCACGCTCCCATTCTACAGATATGAATGTGTTGGTCCCAGAACTAACAGATCAGTATCTCTCTGCCACGCTTTCATTCCACAGATATGAATGTGTTGGTCCCAGAACTAACAGATCAATATATCTGCCAAGCTCCCATTCCACAGATATGAATGTGTTGGTCCCAGAACTAAAAGAACAGTATCTCTCTGCCACGCTCCCATTCTACAGATATGAATGTGTTGGTCCCAGAACTAACAGATCAGTATCTCTGCCAGGTGGCACAATCTAACAGATCAGATCAAGTATCGCTACCATTCTCCAACTCTACAGATATGAATGTGTTTTCCCTTGAACTAACAGATCAGAATCTATTTGCCAGGTGGCACAATTCAAAAGATCATATCAGTAACTCTCCACACCCCAGCAGGTCTCACAGGCATAGCCCAGATCATTATCTCGCTGTCACAGCCATCTCTCTTATCCAACCAAGATGTAAAACGAATAAAGAAATATCCATGAAAGGAGGAAGAGAAAGCTATGAGATGGGGATGGGGATAGTGTTAGAGGGGAGATATACAGACAGTTGCACAGTGAGACAGTCAGGGCAAGTGAGAGAAAAACAAGCATGGGAAGAGGGAAAGCAACAGTAAGAGAGAAGGGGAGAAGAGCGAAGACAGTGTATATCAGAGAAAGGGGGAAGACAGAGAATGACAGCTTGGAGAAAGTGAGCCAAGGCAGCTTTCAACGTTTTATTAAGCTCTTTAGACACTGGTACAATCAATTATGCGCTTGTACATGTTACCACTAGATGGTGATATATTCATACCTGAGTTGATGCAATATTGGAGCGTTATCCAACTTCTTTAGTTGCTGTGTCAGATTTAAAATAATTTCTGGCTTAGAAAATGTATATTTATACACAGAAATATGCATATCTTGTGTTATTGTGCAAGTAAGTGAAAGCTTTAACCCTTGAATGCCTTTAAATACAATTTTGACATATAATGAGAGACACAAACCATCTGCTGACTATCAATAAGCAAGTCTAAAGCCAGTCTCTGTTAAACACAATGAGCCAGATTCAATTGAGCAATCGTAAGTTACCGGAACCTGTAAGTGAGGCCGTAAGTTGATTTGCTATTCAATTGGCATCTTTTAGAGGGTTCCAAACCGTTTACTGGCTTGAAAACTTTCCCGGAACTTACAGCCACCCGAAGCCTTTGGTCTTTCACAAGAGTTCAGAGCGTTAAAATCGCAAATCGCGATTCAATTGCACAAATTTCCTAAGGCCGCAAATGTTTTCACACCCGTAAATGGCATATGAAGGAGAAAATCCTACGAGTGCTAGCTTTAACCCCTGTCCGCAGGACTGTAAATGCAAATAAAAAATCACTACTGCACTGTAAAGAATGAGGAAAGCAATGAAAGACATTATAATTAATTGCACAACAGTCTCAAGCTCGCCAATCGACTGTAAAAATATGTTTATTTTTAATTCAATTTTTAGCACATATATGGCCACCCACCTGGACTAGAACAGTATTGGCATTCATTTTAATTATTTTGTATTTTGAGGTCTTGCGAGTCTCATCGCATATCGGCCCCACAAACCTAATTGATTGACATGTAACCTCCATGTTTTACTGCCGTAATGATGGCGGCCTCATTTTCTATTGGCTGGTTTGAAATGGGAGGTTACAGTCTTGCTTTATTGATCATATTCCCGCCCTGAACTGCTACGAACGAGTGCATGGTTTACGGAGTCGGCTTGTTGGCTCCTTCAATTGAATAGCACCGTAATCGGCTATAAACGGGATCCCGCAGCCCACCCGCAGACATATGGCCTTATCCCGCGACATGAGGGCTTGCAATTGAATCAGGCTCAATGACTGTAAAACAGTGAAATGAATAACACAGCAAAGGTCCCAATTGTGGTAGAACTGAAAACTTTCCTGATCTTGAATTTTGCTATTTCTAAGCCAGAAATTACTTTTCAAGATCCTGCTATCTGGCCAAGTTTCTTATCTTGGGTCATTAATCAACCTTCACAGTAGGAGGAGGTTAGAAGTCCCAGTTAATTGACTGAAAATAATGGCAGGGGCTTTAACACATATATGACCCATGTAATCACACAGATCCAACCAAGTAAGCATGCTCTTAATGATAATCTGCCACACTCTAAGACTTAATAAATTGAGATTAGATAACTGGACATGTAGGAAGAACTTGAAAATTAATTTCTGCCTAAAATGGAAATATTAAATGTCAATTACATAACACCAATTTAGATTCTCTATCTCTGGGTGACTCTAAATGACAATGTTTTCTCTTTCTTGTCATCTATGGACGTAAAAACCATAAGCATGTCTAGAGTGTGGTTAAGCAATAAAAGTATTATATAGAATCATTATGTGGTAGAAGGTAGAAGGTTTGTAATGTAATTAGAGTACGGAGATTGGGAGTAAATTACTAAATTGATTATCTCACTTTTATACCATAACCACCACCTTAAAATAGTAAGAAATAATTTTACCAGGGCTATGTAAAAAAATAGACGAACAGTATATTCAATATGAGTGCATAAGTTTAGATTTTCTATGGAGGTACTTTGTATGTAAAAGTATTATGGAGAGTTACAGAGGCTCTTCAATGTGGGCTCAACAGACCATGAAGACAGAAAGGCTAATAGAAATGACTGCACATGTTGACTTGCCAACCAAAGGTCAAATGGCCTGATGGTGTTTAGGTCACTTTACTTCCCACAACAATAGGTCATGCTCTGAGACATCCAGGGTCAAGGGAAATCTTGAAGAACTACATCAGGAAAGTGTGTGGATATTTGTCAAATTATATCCTAATTTAAGTGGGCGATGATAATATAATCAGAATATTTATATATAGCTGAGTTTAATCAGCGGACCTGAAATTTGGGAAATCTTTACATGCTTGTGAAGTATGTAAGAAATTAACAACATTAGCAGCTGTGAAAAACATGAGAATAAAAGCATTTTTAGAGAAAATATTACATTTAGCTCACTCTGCTTGTGTCATGGTGGCTTCCATCTTGGACTGATAGTCTGCCTGCAGCTTGAGGGGAGTGTTATCCTAGTTGCTTGCGCCATTATTTTCTTATACTATCAGGTTTTCAATAGAACTGCATATAACTGTTATTTGAATTTAAAGTTCCTCCCAGGTTTCTTGCAATTAACAAAGTCAAAATGTCTGCCTTCAACGGTGCAAAATTGAATAGAATAGTTAAAAATGAAAGGCTGTATTTAATTATTTAAGATTTGGAAACAATTTGCTTATTAGCAATTATTTAAATAACACCTAAAATAATAAAATTTTATGTTGAATATTAAATAAACTGCATACATTAAAAAAAAAATTTTTTTAAAAAGCAAACAGAGTAATCGAAAATGTACATTTAGCAGACCATGGAGGAGGAGCTTCTTACTTTACTGCTAAAGTCACTGATCAAACTAGTATAAATAGTGTGTCCTCTATACATATACTGATTTTAGTAGGAAACAGTAACCTTCATTGAACAAGTCAGACACTTAACCATATAAAGATTTTTAATAAAACTAGTATTCAATAAAGGTAGCGTGTGCAGTGACTTAAAAAAATAAAATTTTAGTTACTTGCATTAATAAATATTATTACATCACTGGAATTGGAATTCTGCTTTTTTTATGATGCAGTTGATTTAAAGGACACTGAAGTATCATATTTGAAGTATGCAATATTAAGAAAGAGAATTAATAATTTTAGAAAATATTTATTCCCGTCCCTAAGACCTCCTCTTGTACCAGCAATGAATAATTGTCTCCTTCTACCCCTGACAGAACTGAATACAGGTTGTCTCACCAAAAATCAGGAGATCTGGTAAGGGCAAGAGGCAGAATGTTCAATTTCCCAATAAGTTTAATTTATTTATTTTTTTACAAAAGTATTTCTCTATTATTTTATATGCTTTTGTTGAAAGAATTTACAAATTGCTATGTCCCATTACATACTTTTAATTATGTTACTTTACTATGAACACCAGGATTCTCAACAAGGAGGTGGCTACACACATGCAACTTCCACAATACCTGGCATTCTGCTCACACACAGCGCCAAGAACAATATAAATATAAAGGATCTGTTACATTTAGTTTCAAGTTACACATTTCTTTCCCAAGCTGCAATAACTTCACTGAAGAAGTGTCTGTTTGTTCTTGAGGTCGTTAGCAGGAGGGTTTCAATGAAATATGGTGACTGCTGTTGCTTTGGTCATATATTATTTAGTGATGTCTCCAACATAGCAGTGCTTTAATGGTGCTAAACATGAATACTATGGAAGTACACAACTCTTTTTTGGCATATGGTACTTCCAGCAATGACATGGTTAATAATCCACTTTTTAAAAAAATAGGATGGTGATGTTAACCCTTGTATTCTTGGATTGCAAACCTCTTGCTGCTCAATAAGCTTGACCATTAAGATTTGGAGAGGCTGCACTTTAGTTAATGTAACCACAATGGAGATGCTCGCCAAACTCTCCTCAAACTCTCTACAAGGTCCCTTTAAACTGTCTCCAAGAGTCCAGACATGCACTTCAAACATCACAAAATTCTTCCAAGCTCTTTACAAACTCTCACCAAATCCATTTCAAGCTTTCCTAAGCCCTCCCCAACTTCCCTCCAAGCTCTCTACAGACTCTCTGCAAGCTTTCCTCAAACTCTCCAGGACCTCTTCAAACTATCTGACTGCAATCTCTCTCCAAGCTCTCTCCAAAGTCTTGAGACTATCTACAAGCACCCTCCAAACACTTTCCAAGCTGTCTCGCACCAGTTTCTCACCAACCTTTCTCCAAGACCTCTCCAGTCTCGCTCCAGGTCCTCTTCAAACTCTCTCCAAGACCTCTTCAAACTCATTCCAAGCACTTGCTAAACTCCCTCCAAGTTCTTTCCAAGTCATCTCTAAACTCTCTCCAAGCCCTCTCCAAACTCCCCAAGCCCTCGTCAGACTATATCCAAGACCTCTTTAACTTTCTCCACGTCCTCCTCAAACTCTTTCTAAGCTTTCTCCAAATTTCACCCAAATCCTCTCTAAATTTGGCCAAAGCTCTTTACAAACACTCTCCAATCTGAATTGAAGCCTTGTAAAAACTCTCATAAAACACTCTTCAAACTTTCTCTGTATTCTCTTTAAGCTCCCTCTAAGGCCTTTTCTCTCTCCAAACTGTCTCCAAGTTCTCACCAAATAACGTCAAACCCAAATACTTCTCCAAACATTCTCCAGCATCTTCCCAAGCCTTCTCAAAAGTCTTTCCAAGTGTTCTCCAATCTCTGTTCAAGCCCTTTTCAAACTCTTCAAGCCCACTCATTCTACCCATCCCTCACAATCACTAAACTCTCTCCTTATCTGTCTATAAACACTATCCAAATACTCTCCCAGACATCTCACCTCAGTGAATCTACTCCCATATGACAACAAAGGAAATAGAAATGCTCTCCAGGCACTCTCAAAACTCTCTCTCAAAACACTCTCTTTTCTTACAGTTGTAGTATTTTGACTACAGTGAAATGTGAACTCAAGCACAAATGCATACACTGAATGAGACTGAATTAATCTTGGCAGAAGAATTAGTAATCTAGAAGAAGCTGACCAGATATTTGGATGTATGGCCACGTGGGGGAAATATTACTTGTAAGGGAATATTTGGAGACCAGGAGATGGGATGTCTGTTTAGAAGCTGTACATGTCTTTGTGTGCTTCCTGATTTGTTAGCCTTTAGATTCACTTTTTTTATCACATCTTCTCCTCTAGACCTTGAGCATTATATGAACCTAGACTGTATCAGGTTGCTTCAATATAGGTTTAGAGAATAGTGAATTAGCTACAACATTCCTTCATAGCAATATGTATGTAAGATTTTAAGCTCAAAGACAAGGCCCTCCATTGTTTGCCATGTGTTAATATTGTTAACCCCTTTATGACGCTATGGAAAATGTTGGCATGCTACAGATAAAAGGTAATTATGATAGTAATGGTTCACAATATGATGAAATCATAGCTTAGTTAAAACAGAGGAGTATGCGAAAAGGTTGTGTGGTCAGTTTTTACATTTGGGTGCACATTTACACAACTTGTTTCCTGCTCAAAATCTCAAGAAATGCAAATGAGCTAAAAATGTGGTTCAATCTTTGATCCAAAAACATTTTAACATAGCCCCTTTATAGCATATGGCTGCCATTATAACACAACAAGCACAAATATGAGTTTGGTAACCAACCTGCAGGCAGTACTGTTTCAACCATTTAGATCTCATCAGTGTGAGGCTGGTCTTTAACTCATGCCATGAATTTTGTGAAAAGACTAAACCCAAGTGAACCTTAGAAATTCTAGCCCAATGTATCAAGTAAACATTCTTAAAATACACTGGAGTATAGAATATCTAAGAACAATCTTGACTTTCTATACATTCTTGCTTCATTTGTTTGGAGTTTCCTTTACCCAACTGGTAGTCTTTGCAAACATGGAGTAATGCTCTTTCCTATACACTCTGTGAGGTTATTACTCATATAGCTATCTTGTTGTCTATCTCTAGTACTAAATTGATGAAAATTACTGTATCACATTCATTTTCCAGGTGTAACACATTCCTTGTAAGTCGACTGGTCTAGACGTTTAGACGATTCTCTGTGCACCAATTTAAGTTGACATCTCATTTCACATTCCACATAATTTAGAGATCTGATATAGCTATTATTTTACACAGAGGTGTCAAATTGTAGTCAACTATTTGACATCAGTGTTTTTTTGAAGAATAACATTAAAGGATTGCAGTGTCATATTGAAAGTGCATTGACATACAAAATGCTTTGCAAAGTTTAAAATATATAATAAATACATATATAAATATAGCCTTTGATTAACTATTGCATTCCATTTAGCTTTAATGGCAGGAGATATTTAGCTATTTCTCCCAACAGGATCATACATCTTGGATGGGAGGAACCTTGGATACAGATATGCTCTCTATTCAGTTCTGTCTAAATACACCTTGACAAAAGAAATAAATAGAGCATTCAGCCCCAGCAGGATACCCCTCTCCACCGGGTAACTAGCACACTAGAAGTCTAAGATGGGATCCCACATGCCACAAGCAGTTTCAGCTACATTTATATTTTCTTTAAAAATTATTTTTTTGTGCATGATTTAGATACCTGTTATTAGTTAATGTATTTTTTGCCATTTTCATATTTGTTTATATTTCAAATCCTGTTACTGAGGTCTATGTGGTATTTGTGTATATGGCAACTGATGTAGGGTCAGGTAATATCCGTCTTCCAGGTTTGTTAAAGGGGATAGGATATAATGGGCCACAGTAACACTACAGCTTTTAAAACGTTTACGTAGTAAAGAGGAACATTAACAACACCTTAATTTACGGTGACTAAATGTCATTGTATTGTTATTTTAAGAGAAAACTTACTCTTACAACTTTTTTAATCTTTACTACTGATCTTTACTACTGAAAAGTTATAAACCTGGGCCGTTACAGTAGCTCTTTAAGGTTTTCCTTGAGTAGATTAATCAAAATGACTAAGGTAGTGACTAACTCTGCGCAATTAGGTCAGGGATATATTTAATCTAAGGTCATTGATGGCTCATTAGTCAGACACTAGAATCGCCAATTCATGAACTAGTACATTGGAAGTAAATTAACTCTGCATCTAAATCAATACAAGCATTCAAATATTTTACCAAGGACTGGATGTTGCAGTAATTTATACAGAAAAGCATGCCCATATGGAGCAATATAGTATATTGCATCTATGTATAGCTTTCGCTTTTGTGTATTGTATGTCATTGTAAACTTAGAAGAAATATATTTGTATTAAAGAAGTTAAATTTCTTTATGTAGTTCTTGAAGGCATCAGTGCTTCTCTCTATGGTTGACTGGTTATACACTGAACTTTTCGTTATCTCCCCTTTTCTCCCACTTTGGCAAAAGTCCAGCAGGTTCCTGTGAGATACCTTTGGCTTACACTGAAATACAAGATGTGAATGGGTCCCCTAGACAGGAAGGCATCTGAAGAAATTCTTTAGATGCCCCAAATGGAGACAATGTTCATAAGAAATGCATTTATATGCTCTGACATCTGAATCTGAAAGGCCCATTCTCATATCTGAAGATAGATAAAGGGCTAATGTAAGCACCAAATATGAGTATTTTTTTCACCCACTTTTTAATTCAATAAATACTGTATATACTCGAGTATAAGCCGAGTTTTTCAGCCCTTTTTTTAAGGCAAAAAAAGGCCCCCTCGGCTTATACTCGAGTCACTCTCCCCCCGTGTCTCTCTAACCCCCCCGTGTCTCTCTAACCCCCCGTGTCTCTCTAACCCCCCGTCTGTCTCTAACCCCCCTGTGTGTCTCTAACCCCCTGTGTGTCTCTCTACCCCCCGTGTCTCTTTCTCTCCCCCCTCCTCAACCTAAACCCCCCTCATCCCCCCTCCTCCTCCCAAACCTCCCTAAATAGCTCCCCCCTCTCCCCTCACTTACCTGCTTGTGCTCCGGCGCGCATGTAACGTCACATGTGCGCCGCGTCAGGGTGCACCTGGTATATGCTAATGACGCGGCGCACATGTGACGTCACATGCGAGCCGGCGCCGGGTCAAGGAGCGGAGGCCGGAGCACAAGCAGGTAAGTGAGGGGAGAGGGGGGAAGTATTTAGGGGGGTTGGGGTTGAGGGGGGAGGTTGAGGGGGGTTGAGGTTGAGGAGGTGGGTTGGGGTTGAGGGGGGTTGAGGTTGAGTAAGGGGGTTGAGGGGGTTGAGGTTGAGGAGGGAGGTTGAGGATGGGTGGTTGAGGATGAGGATGGGGGGTTGAGGAGGGGGTTGAGGATGGGGAGGTTGAGGAGGGGGTTGAGGAGGGGGATTGAGGAGGGAGGTTGAGGATGAGGAGGGAGGATGAGGAGGGAGGTTGAGGATGAGGAGGGAGGTTGAGGAGGGAGGTTGAGGATGAGGAGGGAGGTTAAGAATGAGGAGGGAGGTTGAGGATGAGGAGGGAGGTTGAGGAGGGAGTTGAGGATGAGTAGGAAGGTTGAGGATGAGGAGGGAGGTTGAGGATGACGAGGGAGGTTGAGGATGATGAGGGAGGTTGAGGAGGGAGGTTGAGGATGAGGAGGGAGGTTGAGGATGAGGAGGGAGGTTGAGGAGTGGGGTTAAGGAGGGTGATAAGGGAGGGGGGAAGAGACACAGGGAAGGGAGAGGGGAGAAGAGACACGGAGAGAGAGGGGGACACAGAGGGCACAAGAGGGGCACAGGGGGCAGCGCATTTCCCACCCTCGGCTTATACTCGAGTCACTCATTTTACCCAGTATTTTGTGGTAAAATGGGTGCCTCGGCTTATACTTGGGTCGGCTTATACTCGAGTATATACGGTATGTGTTAATAAAGTAAAAAATAAAAGTCAGGGTTAGGTTATAAAAAAAATATCCAAATCTTTCATGATCCCCAGGAGCACCATCAAATCTATCATAACCAAATGGAAAGAACATGGCACAACAGCAAACCTGCCAAGAGATGGCCGCCCAGCAAAACTCACGGACCGGGCAAGGAGGGCATTAATCAGAGAGGCAGCACAGAGACCTAAGGTAACCCTGGAGGAGCTGCAGAGTTCCACAGCAGAGACAGGAGTATCTGTACATAGGACGACAATAAGCTGGACACTCCATAGAGTTGGGCTTTATGGCAGAGTGGACAGAAGAAAGCTATTACTTTAAGCAAAAAACAAAATGGCACATTTTGAGTTTGCGAAAAGGCATGTGGGAAACTCCCAAAATGTATGGAGGAAGGTGCTCTGGTCTGATGAGACTAAAATGTAACTTTTCGGCCATCAAAGAAAACACTATGTCTGGCGCAAACCCAACACATCACCCACCGTTTTTCAGCAGCCGGGACTGGGAAACTGGACAGAGTTGAGGGAAAGATGGATGGTGCTAAATACAGTGATATTCTTGAGCAAAACCTGTACCACTCTGTGGTGATTTTAGGCTTGGACGGAGGTTCACCTTCCAGCAGGACAATGACCCCAAACACACTGCTAAAGCAACACTTGAGTGATTTAAGGGGTAACATGTAAATGTGTTGGAATGGCAAAGCCCAGACCTCAATCCAATAGAAAATCTGTGGCCAGACTTAAAGATTGCTGTTGACAAGTGCAAACCATCCAACTTGAAGGAGTTGGAGCAGTTTTGCAAGGAGGAATGGGCAAAATCCCAGTGGTAAGATGTGGCAAGCTCATAGAGACTTATCCAAAGCGACTTGGAGCTGTGATTGCCGCAAAAGTTGTCTCTACAAAGTATTGACTTAGAGGGGTGAATAGTTATGCACATTGACTTTTTCTGTTATTTTGTCCTATTTGTTGTTTGCTTCACAATAAAAAATAAAAAAACATCTTCAAAGTTGTGGGCATGTTCTGTAAATTAAATGACGCAAATCCTCAAATAATCCATGTTTATTCCAGGTTGTGAGGCAACAAAACACGAAAAATGACAAGTGGCGTCAATACTTTTGCAAGGCACTGTACCTTGTGGTTAACCACCTGGTCAGCCCAGGCCACCAATACACTATTTGTATGGAAGCCCTGACTGGCTAAAAGGGTACCATACACCCTGGCAGAAGTATCTCTCCCCAGCCGATGCGTCTCCAACCAATAAAGGAATGTCTGCCCTAGAAGAGATCTCTTAAGGGTCAGGTCACCTCAATCACACAGTTGCCCTTCCCCAGAGAGAAATAGGGGATACCATGACCCAAAGCAAGAAGCTCTAGGAGCTTGATAGCCTCGACTTAACTCCTCTCCCGTTACCTCATCAAGGTGAGCCCGGATAATTCCCCATTCCAACCCGACAGGTTAAGGTCCCATAAGACAGGCCTGTAGCCTCACCCCCCTAACCTCTCTCCGGCTCTCCCAGACAGCCAAATCAGACTCCCTGGAGGTTCCACACAGTAGTCAGAAGGCCTGTCCATTTGGTGGTTAGATAAATCCACACCTGTCTGGAAAATAGACATTCTGGCACTCCTGCCCTTTGTGGTAACCCTGTAGCCCTTCCCAGCTCCTAAAGTTGGAATTTTCACCAATCAGCATTCACCGAGCTGCTTGCTGATTGGTGCAAGGCTGGCCGACACGACCAATCCCGTCAGCACCCACCAGATGATTCTGATTAATCGACTCAGAATAGAGAGGCAATATTGAAATCCCAAATGTTGTTCAAGTTGTGTACCTTTTTTTATTGTGGGTAGAAAATGTATAAAATAAGACCCAATAAATAAAGAATATCCTCTTTCTGGGATTCATAAGAACCGTGTGGATCTGTGGGTAGGATTGGGTATTGTTGGTCCTTTTCAAGTCCCCTGAAGAGCAGATTATGACAAAAGGCTAATTTATTACCTTGTATATGCAATTATTCTGCAGTGGTGGAAGACTTTGAATGCAGATATTTCTGGATGCACATTGGGAAGTGGCAGCTAAAACACCAAGGCCTCGATTCAATTGAGCAATTGTTGTTTACGGGAGCGTAAACTAATTTGCTATTCAACTGGCGTCTTTTTGCGTACCGCAAACGATCTACGGGTTACCGGCTGAAAATCCCTGCAGTTGTCAAAATTGTAACTTAGAACCCATCTAAGCCTTTCAAGCCCGCAAGAGTTAAAATCACGATCGCTAAAATCACAAATCGCTATTCAATTGCTACAATTCCTCAAGCCCTCAAATATTTTCACAGAAATCCTACGGGTACCAGATAGGACTCGCAAGAGGGTTAAACACCTGTTCGTAGCACTGTAAATAAAAAAAATTAATACTGCACTTTATTATTTTGTACATTGCGGGATTGTCTAATCACATATCGGACCCCTAAGTGCTAATTGATTGACGTTTAACCTCCATGTTTTAGTGACGTCATGATGACGGTCTCATTTACTATTGTCTGTTTCTAAATCGGGATTTACGGCCTTGCTTACTTGATCACGATTGCACGATTGCATGATTTACAGTTTCGGCTTTCGTCCCATAAGTTGCAGGCTTGTTCAATTAAATTGCTATGTAATTGTAGCAAATTTCAAGCCCACAGAAATACGGCCTGTACAATGCAATCTGCGGGCTTGCAATTCAATAAGGCCCCAAGTGCTTTCAATTGGAATAATGAAAAGCTCATTTGTTTACAAGGACACACTCTTCTTAGAAAGTAGGAGGCAGTTTCAGCTAAGAAGAGAAAATGTAACCCTGCAGTAAAAAACAACTGCAATCAAGATGACTGAACCAATGACTGGTCAACCTGTGCTCTGGCAGGGAGGTACAAAAGATGGTTTGTTGGGCTTTATAGGGTATAGGGCTGAAATAATCATTAAAGAACCAAATAAGGAACACAAGAACAAGAGATAATGCTTAAAAGTTGAACATTTAGGGTTAATGTGGAACAGCCTTCTAGTATAACTAATAGGGTCAAATACACTAAAGGAATTCAAGCATAAGCCAATGCAGAGTCTTTATTAACGCAAGCTTTTAGGTAGATAAAATGGAAATAATAGACAGACCTATTTGTTTTTATGTTCCTTCAAACTAATTCTAACAGGTGAAAAGCGTCAGACCTCCGAAAGGGTGGGCTCTCTACTACTGGTAGTGGGATACAAAACAAAAACAAAAAATGGAAATACGGTACTTTATTGTGCTACTAAAAAAAAAGTCTGCCATAGCTAAAAAAAAAGGATAATGGAGCAACCAGGGGTCAGGGAGGCAAAGCCAGGGTATGCAAATGCCTAGTAGGTGTAGGAACCAACCAAAGTTTCCAAGTGCACAAAAACACAACATGCTAAAAGAGGCAGAGCGTGAATACTGTGACCAACAGGTCCTCCTGACTGAAGGGCTCTGCTAGTTAGGTGACCCCAGAACTAGATGGATGCCCTGCACTAACAACAAAAAAGCCTGTCTTGGGAAGGGACAATTCAGACTAATGTTATTCCTAACATACCGACAAGTGTGCTCTGAGCACTATTCCCAATTAGCCCCCAATCTAAGTCCGGTAAACCTAAAAACATTTAAAAAGAAGAAGAACAATAATCCGGGTACAAAATATCTTATCCCAAATCAATCCATATAACTGATGTATTTATATACAACAGGCCGTAAACTACCCTTAAGTAATAAGCAAAGTGTTCATGCACTATTTTAGAAATGGTCTACAGAATTGGACACAGTGATTTTAAAAATAGAAGCCTTCCAAAACGTCCCCTTCAATAAAAACTGCACACAGTGTTTAAGTGAAACAAAAATATGTAAAAAGGAACTTGCTTTGTTGCTTTTTAGCCTCTAAAATACCCTTTGGCAACCCAGAGGCACAGTCCATCTCTCAGAGCTGAACACAGTGAGCCTGATTCAACTGAGCAATCCTAAGTTACTGGAGCCCGTAAGTGAGGCCGTAAGTTAATTTGCTATTCAAACTTTGCGTTTGTTAAACCCGTAACTTACAGCCTACCGAAGCCTTTGATCTTTCACGTCCGCAAGAGTTACAAGCGCTAAAAACGCATATCGCTATTCAATTACTACAATTCCCCAAGCCTGCAAATGTTTTCACACCCGTAAACGGCAAATGTAGGAGAAAATCCTACAATACTGCACTGTAAATGATAGCGAAAGCGATGAAAGACATTAGAATTAACTGCACAACAGTCTCAAGCTCGCAAATCTGCAATAGAAATTTTAATTTTTTATGTGTAATTTCAAGAATCAATGAGTTAATACATATCAGGCCACCCACATGGAGTAGAACAGTATCGGCATTCATTTTTATTATTTAGTATTTTGTGGTTTTGCAAGTCCGATCGCATACCGGACCCCCAAACACTATTTGATTGACGTGGAACCTCCATGTTTTACTGACGTAATGATGAAGGTCTCATTTTCTATTGGCTGTTTCTAAATGGGTCGTTACGGACTTGCTTAATTGATCATGTTCCGGCCCTCAACTGCTATGTACGAGGCCCGTAATTTGCAGGCTTGATCAATTGAATAGCACCAGAAATATAGCAGAGTTCAAGCCGGCAGCTTGCGGACTTATGATTGAATCGAGCTCAGTGTATTTAGTGACATTAGTATCTCTCAATTTCTACTGTTATTTGCTCTTGAATGCAACCAAACATCCTACTGACTTTTCCTGTAGCTTGCTGCATTATTTACCTACTTTAGACCAACCAATAAAATAATTCCCAAGTCGTTTAACTCTTCTATTGTGGTCATTAACAATCCATTAAGTATATACTTTTGGGGATAAGTGCATCATCTTACATTTATCAGCATTACATCTTCCCTTACACTTGTTAGCAGATCCTTGTTCTTGAAGCTTATAATCTGGCGTGGATAGATGCACAAAAAATATAGATTTTTAAGGATGCATAGAGGTTCTGTGAGCAGAAGTGTAATATATCTAAATTTATACCGCATGTGTGACTAGAAGATGTGATACCTAGTCATAAAACATTTATATTGCAATGGTTGTAGAGGTTAACAAAACTAAAACAAATAAAGCACTAGAGGGGAGTAAGTTGCTGGAGTGAACCAATTGAGCCAGAGGCAAGGTTATAAAAAGGGTTGGACATTTCAATAAATCTGGGTAGCTGCCTGAGGCACTCCACTCACAAGGGCAACTGCCTGACTGGTTATCTGATGCAGCTGACATCATGGCTGATGGATTTATAGCTTTTTCTTAAAGGAAAACTGATGCCCAATATAATGATTATATTAATTACAGAATTACAATGACCTGCCACCGTGCTGTGCTTTTCATTATTTCTGAACATTATAATAATTATCATCTGGCCAATATATTGAACTGGATCAGTATATATTATATCAGCTAAATGTTAACATCCTTTCCTGCATTTGGTAAAGTAGTGTGAATGTGTATGTGGGAGTGTGTTTGTAGTGTCTGTGATGTGTAGTGTGCTAGTGTTTTGTATCAGTGCGGGCATCTGTATATGGTTGGCGTTGACCTTCATTGTGTATTAGTGTCTGTATGTGGTGTATGTGTATATGGCTGGCACTGACGGCGTTCTGTGTTTTTGTGTAGTGTGGTATTGTTGTGTACATGTTGGTGTGTGTGTATGTGATGCATGTGTATATCCCTTGGTGCTGACAGTGTTCTGCGTTTATGTGTAGTTGTGTGTTGTTTTTGTGTAGGGTGTTGGTGTGTATCAGTGAGGGCACGTGTGTATGTGGTGTATGCGTTTATGTTTCGCTGTGTGTTGCTTTTGTGTAGTGTGTTATTCTTGTGTATATGGTGTGCATTAACCTATTCATTGCTTGGACTGGATTACATTTAGGTAAGTACACAATGTGCATCTTACCTGGCTCTCCAGGATTTCCTGATAAGGTATAGCAGCTTGATATGTCCTGGGCCACTGTAAACTTTCAATTATAAAATAAATGTTTAATGTTGCACCCAGCCATGAAAGCTGTAGAACTGGCCCAGGGTATAGTTTTGTGAGAATTCCCATTAAATGCCATTAATTCCTCCAGTATTTTTCCATTCTGAGGAATCTGACCCCAATCTCAGCCATTGGCTGGGAATCACGGGGGCAGCCCTTATGGGAACTGATGTTCTTTGGCAAACAACGGAGAACCCCCAAGAGGAAAATCTGATGGGAGGTTACTATGGTTCAATTCTAGATAATTTACACAATTACGCCGAAAATATAAAGAGAGGGACATTAAAGTCTAGTTTAGTGTAGTATAGTATAGTATACTCTTTTGAAGAACTTGACTTGATAATGGGCAACATATTTTTATTAAACACAGTCTTTTATTTTTTAACTATTATATTCAATTTTGCTTTGCTGATGTCAGACATTTTAGGATTAGACACCTGGGAGGGATGGGAGGAACTGTGTATTCAGATAAGATCTGCAAAGTGGCACTTGATAATAAGATCGCAATCCTCAGTAGTATTTAGGATATGGCAAACATGACTGTGGACTATTCACATTTCCAATGTTATACAATTGTGCCTCTTTTTCAAGTTGTTTCTGACCCACCTTTGGGTTGAAAAATATTTACATTAACAGTTTTGTTACTATATGAGAAATGTGACCGCGCCAAAAAACATGATGGCTTTGTTAGTATTAACAAATGGCTATCCATTATACCATTCCTGAAATATTCAGCATTCTGACTCTTATGTGCTAATGCACAGTTATATATATGATAATCTGTCAAATAGTTTGCTTTATTAGCATAACATCTTAACATTGTGTTATTTCATTTTTGCTATCATGTAAAGAAATAAGAACAGTGTACCACAAATTAGCATATTAGTGATAAATATCAAAGTAGCCCATCAGCTACAAATGTACTTAGCAGGGAGCACTGATAATGGTATATATCTCAAAAACACTTATGGAACAGACCACTGCAGAAAAAATACCCTAATTGTGTCAACTATGTTCCAAACTATCAATATTAGCTGCTGTGTAAGCCATGGACATACAACTTTTTGGGGGAAAATCCAAATTGTTGAAGGCTCTGTGTATCAGTACAGGAATCCATTTTGTGTTTGTTACTTTACATCCTGTGAGATGGCTGATAGGGGGCAGGGGTTGTTTGTAGCTATATATGGACGTAGGGTAGGGAAGGAAGAAATAGGCAGAAGTCCAGAGCCTTTAGCTGATAACTGAATAAGATTAAAACTGATATCACATTCTTTCCCACTCACTGGCCTAGACCCCTTCCATCAAAGGATGCAACAAAACCTGCAGAGGCATCAATGTTTTTCTAAATTTAATATTTGGGTTCCACTTGCCTTTTTTGTCACTCATATTGCTCAGTATAAGAGCTGCTGTTTTGCCTCTCACATCCTCTCTCACTGACATCCCCCCATCTTGTTTAGATGAGGAGATGACATCACTTGTGGGCAAAGAGCCATCCACACAGCTGGGCAGGTTCCATTTACAACATGACAGGGGGAGCATACAGTATTATAGTACAGCACACAAAACTCTTCTATTAATAAAGACTAATTATACTTACATGCTTAAAATAAATATAGCAAGCTCTATATAATATATATATACAGTATATGTACCGGTAATTTATATAAATAGACAAGGTAAATAATTAGAATACATCTTTTTCTATTGATAAAATTTACACGACTGTTTTAATTTGCGCCTTCACCTTGTGCACAAATGAGATCAAAATTAGAAAAAAATAAACAAACATTTATATATTATATATAACAAGCAGGTTGATCTATACTCCAAATCTCACTTCATATTATTTAAAGGACCTCCGAAATGTTAAGCATTTTATAGTACGCTCTTTTGAAGAACTTGTGATACTGTAGAAAATATTGTTTTTTAATGATAAAGGCCTGAATTATTTCTCAACTAGTATAGTCAATTTTGCTTTATATTTGAGTCAACTGAGAGGGACCTTGGATACAGATAAAATCTCTGTTCAGTTCTATTGATTGTAACACACTAACAGTATTGGCAGGTCTATAAGCCAGAAGCATAAAAGCATTTTAAAGAAAATCTTATATTTTGCTAACCCTTCATGTGTCACTTGAGAACCCACCTTAGCCTACTTCTCTTAGTGTAGCTTGACAGGGAGGGTTATCCTTACTTTTCTATTTAATTCTGATGCCAACTGGCTATT
Organism: Discoglossus pictus; assembly: GCA_027410445.1. Lineage (NCBI taxonomy): Eukaryota > Metazoa > Chordata > Amphibia > Anura > Alytidae > Discoglossus > Discoglossus pictus. The sequence goes on from CM050168.1 coordinate 22,526,583, forward strand.
TACCGTTGTAGTATTTTTAACAGACTGAATAGACATCTTATCTGCATATATAATTGCTTCTTTAATTCTAATTTAATTAGGCTCAAAGACAAAATGGTTTCTGTCATTAAAGCAAAACTGAACACAATCGCTAATAATAGTTAATAATAGTTAACTTTAACATAATAGTTAAAGCAATTAAAGGCTGTATTTATTTTTTATTTGAAACTATGTAAAAACTTTGAAAAGTTCTTCAAAAGACACTTTAGTGGTCCTTTATATGGAGCTACAGTAACATTACCTTCACCCTCAAGATCCAGGTCAACAAGCAGCCTGAAATGTCCAAGAAGGAACCCCCAGAAAAAAAAGTAGAGTCTGCTCAAACTAAAATTTTCTCAAAAATTATTATATGCCCATATCTTACATGGCCGCTAGCGCCTTTAAACCCGTGTGTTGTGGGGTGAGTGCTTTCATTTTAGGACAGTTTTTATTTTCATTGCTTAGTCGTTTGAATAAAAAAACGACATAAATAAAGTTTTGGACCCACAATGGCTTTCAGTGTGCGGCAAGAGAGTTAGAAACATAAATTATACAATAATGCCCCCTGGGCTGAGATTTAGTGCTCAAGGACATTGTCCTCATGGGGGGGTTACGGCTCATTGAGCGCAGGACCTTCCGCACATTTCATGCACAATTGGCTAAGCTGGGGGAGCCCAATGGACCAGAGGTCTTGTTTCCAGTTGGTTAAGTACTTATCACATCAAAGGTTTAAAGGCCCATGGCCAAAAACATTAGTGCTCTAATTAACTGTGTGAGCAGGAATGAGACCCTTTTATACAGCGGTTTAAGAATACACTTACAATACCAAATGTTTTACAATATGCTCTTTTAAAGAAAAAAACTTGATAACTAGTAAAACGATCTTGGAATGTAAATAAATACAAATAGATAGATAGATAGATAGATAGATAGATAGATAGATAGATAGTGTAGATGGATGAATGGATAGGTGGATGAATATACGGATGGATGGATAAATGTGTGCATAGTCTAGATATATAGTCAGACAGACATTCAGACAGATAGATAAACAGACAGTTTATCTATTATTAGTGTGGAAGGGATCCCTGGGATTGTGGGAGGGGCCCTCTCCCATTCCGCCTCTTCCTGTGGGAGTGGCCCTCTCTCAGCCTTCATAAGCACTTCCGGCCCTGCTCTGCCTTGCACACCTCAGTTCATTTTTGAATCTGTGCCTGGAGGGTGTATCTCAGTGCTCCCTTGTTTTTGGCTTCAAGCCTTCACTCTGAGATTTTTCCCATCTTGCAGCTTTTTGGTCTTTTTGGGAGACTTCACCAAGCTCTTCGCTTGGAGATTTCCCATTTTTTGCAGCTTTTTGCCCTTTTTTGCAGACTTTTTAGTTGGTTTGTACCAAATCCAAATTGAGATTTGTAAGGCCCTCAGGCTTTCCATAAGTCTTAAACCAGCCTTTCCAATGCCCAAGGACACGCCCCCTTTTTGTCACGTGGTTTTCAACAAGCCCCCAGGCTTTCCATAAGTCGTAAATCAGCCTTTCCTAGGCACTACCTCAATAATTGTTTGACCCATTTGTGTTCTTGCTTATGCTCAAGGACTCGTCTGGCCCTCATACCAGGTACCGCTTTTCGTTCTTTTTTGCAGCTTTCGGTGCCACTTGCATCTTTTTTTGCTGGAGAGCCTTGGTTTTGAAGCAGCATTGTTTTTTGCCGGTTATACTCCTTGCCGAAGGGGAGGAACACGACCACAAATATATATATATAGATAGATATATATTAGTCGAGACTCTCCATGACTCTATGGACTGCAGCACGCCAGGCACATCTGTCATCCACTGCCCTCTTGTATCCATCTCCTCCTCTGTCGTCCCCTTCTTCGTGTGACTTTAATTTTTTCCTCTATATATATACTAAAGTGCCAGTTCTTTCTCCAGTGAGCCACATTTTGTCTGACCTCTCTGTTATTACCTGCCCATCTTGGGTGACTCTACATGGTATATTTTATAATTTGATTTTGTTCCTACATGGTATGTCTCACAGCTTGAATCACACAAGCACCTTGAATCATACAAGCCCATTCACCACAACAAGGTAGTGATATATATATATATATATATATATATATATATATATATATATATATATATATATATGTGTAAAACAGTGAGACAGACAGAGAAGGAGAAAAAAGAAAGGAAGTGAGAAAAAGAGGGATATAAAAGAGAGTAAGAGAGAAGAATGAAAAAGTAAGAGAGAGACGGGAGAATTTGGTAGAGGAGAGAGTGCAAGAGACAGAGAGTATAAATATAGTTAAACTTTCATTTTAAACATTTTACTTGGAGTGAATATAATGTGTGATCCTAGACAGATATTTAACACCTCACCTGTAAGCTGCAGTCCCCCCATGTGTCTCCTATTCATCTTATCCCACAGCTGCTCTACATGTGTGTGACTGTGAGCACGTGATCTACAATCCTCTCGCTCAGACACCTTCGACCAGAAATGACCCCACCTAGAAGATGAATTGGCTGCACCTTAGCAGAGACACATGGAGAGCTGAGACTGTATATCCTTACACCCAGAGCAGGCCAATCCTTTTGTTACAAACCATTAGCAGCGCAATCTCCCTCCCTCTATAATCCCAGCTCTCCTGACTCAGCAACAAGTATGCCAGAGCTTGATGCTTTTTTCTGTATGTTTTAACAAAATGAACAAAAAATTGTTAGCTAAACTAGTCATTTAACACCATCAATTAAATAAAATAAAAAACGATATATATATCTGTGTGTGTGTATTTTGTATTCTGAGTAGTAATTCCCAATATTATTGTACCCTAAAAACGCTTTAAAGGACCACAAAAGTATTGTTAGTATGCCCTTATGAATTATTATTTTTTAACAACTTTAGTCATTTTGCTTTAATGGTAGCAGACATCTCCTCTTTTTTTCCCTAACATGATTGAAACTTGGAAGGAATTGGAGAAAGCATGGATGCAGATAAGATCTCTATTAATTTCTTTTGAAAGACTGACACTTTAGCCACTGGACAATAAAACACAATAGAAGATGAAGTCCCAGTAGAATAATGCTAATACTCAAGATACAGTATTATGGAAAAGTATTCACCCCCCTTGACTTTTTACCTATTTTGTTACATTACAGCCTTAGGTTCAATGTTTTGTTAATCTGAATTTTATGTGGTGGATCAGAACACAATAGGTCGAAGTTGGTGAAGTGAAATGAGAAAAATATATACATAACTATTTTTTAGAAATAGAAAACAGAAAATTGGCATGTGCATATGTATTCACCCCCTTTGTTATGAAGCCCCCAAAAAGCTCAGGTGCAATTAATGTCCTTCAGAAGTCACATAATTAGTAAAATGATGTCCACCTGTGTGCAATCTAAGTGTCACATCTGTCATTATATATACACACCTTTTTTTAAAGGCCCCAGAGGCTGCAACACCTAAGCAAGAGGCACCACTAACCAAACACTGCCATGAAGAACAAGGAACTCTCCAAACAGGTAAGGGACAATGTTGTTGAGAAGTACAAGTCAGGTTTAGGTTATAAAAAAATATCCAAATCTATCATAACCAAATGGAAAGAACATGGCACAAGAGCAAACCTGCCAAGAGACGGCGGCCCACCAAAACTCACGGACCGGGCAAGGAGGGCATTAATCAGAGAGGCAGCACAGAGACCTAAGATAACCCTGGAGGAGCTGCAGAGTTCCAAAGCAGAGACTGGAGTATCTGTACATAGGACGACAATAAGCCGTTCCCTCTATAGAGTTGGGCTTTATGGTAGAGCGGCCAGAAGAAAGCCATTACTTTCAGCAAAAAACAAAATGGCACATTTTGAGTTTGCGAAAAGGCATGTGGGAGACTCCCAAAATGTATGGAAGAAGGTGCTCGGGTCTGATGAGACTAAAATGGAATTTTTCAGCCATCAAAGAAAACTATGTCTGGCGCAAACCCAACACATCACATCACCCAAAGAACACCATCCCACAGTGAAACATGGTGGTGGCAGCATCATGCTGTGGGGATGGTTTTCAGCAGCCGGGACTGAGAAACTGGTCAGAGTTCAGGGAAAGATGGATGGTGCTAAATACAGGCATATTCTTGAGCAAAACCTGTACCACTCTGTGCGTGATTTGAGGCTAGGACGGAGGTTCACCTTCCAGCAGGACAATGAAATGTGTTGGAATGGCCTAGTCACAGCCCAGACCTCAATCCAATAGAAAATCTGTGGTCAGACTTAAAGATTGCTGTTCACAAGCGCAAACCATCCAACTTGAAGGAGCTGGAGCAGTTTTGCAAGGAGGAATGGGCGAAAATCCCAGTGGTAAGTTGTGGCAAGCTCATAGAGACTTATCCAAAGCGACTTGGAGCTGTGATTGCCGCAAAAGGTGGCTCTACAAAGAGTCAGCTAAATATAAGATTTTCTCTAAAAATGCTTTCATGCGTCTGGCTTACACAGCTGCTAATGTTATTGCTACATATTTCTCAAATGTGATTTTTAAAAAAAACAACAAAATAATCTTTTACAAACCATTGAAATGCATTTGCTTTTTTTTCTGAACAGGATTAGATACCTGCGATGAACTCTGGATGCTGACAAGATCTCTATTCAGTTCTACTGAAAAGGTGCCTCAGTGTAGTAGAATTTCAAAAGACCCTGCATTGTCCCTTTAATAACCTGCGCACACTCCCACCAATCAATAGTGTTTATAGCTCCACGTATTGTTCAAAATCCATAATTAAGGTAAAATCCAAGATGCCGGAATGTGGCCACCAGACTGATTTTTTTAGAGCTGTTTTCCTGTGATTTTTTGCCAAAACACTTGGGCTTTTATCTCATTTTATTGCAATGTTTAAAACAACCAAACTAACAAAGCATTATTAATGAGCGCAATATGTTGTCAGACAAACACAGTGATACATGTACAGGAAAAGCACAAGATCAAAGCTGCCTCCACAAGTGGTTCCTATTCATTTTCTTTAGAAATCATATATACATTTTAATTAAATACCTATAGTTTCCTACGTGACCCATAAAATGTTCACTTAAAAAATCTGTCCATGTGCACTTCCAATTCTTTCTGTATTATCCTTTAAAATACAAAATACTGAGATGGCCAATTACTTTATATAGTACTTTAAAGGGTATATACAGTAGTTCCATATGTGCTCTTTTGAAGAACTATACTTAATATTTTAGATAGAATATATATATATATATATATATATATATATATATATATATATATATATATATATGAATATATAAATATTAAACACAAATGCTTATGTTTTATGGCATTACTGTGACCCTTCAAACTTCATATTATTCAAATATAGTTCAATGGATAAGACACTGGCTGAAGGATAGGAGTCAGAGAGTCATTGATAATGGCATACAGTCGGATGAAGGAAAGGTTACCAGTACAGTGCCACAGGAATTGGTGTTTTGAGTATCATATTTATTAGTGATATTACTAATGGGTTTCAAGGGACTATTTGCACATGACACAAAATTGCCTAATGGTGGATTTTGCAGGAGGTGTAAATCAAATGATAAACCAAGAGGAAAGGGAATGTATGTGGAATCTAAAATTTGATACTGTTCAATGCGAAATAATGTGCTTAGGGCACATAAGCCCAAAGGTGGGATATATATCTATTGGTAACTTGACAAAGGCAACTGAAGAGAAAAGAGACTTGACAGTTATTACATCAAACAGTTGATAATCAGGCACACAATGCAACAAAGCAGCAGAAAAAAACTTATAGGATGCTCAGTTGTGTTTTATTATTATTATTATTAGCCTTTATTTGTAATGTGCCAACATATTCCGTAGCACTAAACTCACAAACATGCAGTCTTGAGGGTATGGGTGAGGTATAGGAAGGTGAGGTACAATATATTGCGCACATTAAGTATGAAGGTGATAAGCTTCTTTAAAGAGATTAGTTTTCAGTGAGGTTTTTAAGGATTTGAGACAGGAGTATAGTCTAGAGGAGCGGGGCAAGGAGTTCCAGAGCATAGGAGCAGCACGAGAAAAGTCATGAAAGCGGGAGTGAGAGGAGATGATAAGAGAGGTGGAAAGAAGAATGTCCTTAGCAGAGCAAAGAGGATGGTTTCAAAAGTATTTAGAGACGAGAGCAGAGATATAAGAGGGTGCATTATTATTGGGGACTTTATACGTTAGGGTCAACATTTTAAATGTTATTCTGGAGGGAAGCCAGTGGAGTGACTGACAGAGAGGTGATGTAGACACAGCCCGATGAGTATGGTAGATGAGTCTAGCATAGGCATTCATTATGGACTGAAGTGGAGAGAGACGGGTGATGGGGAGGCCAGCAAGGAGAGAGTTGCAGTAGTCGAGGAGGGATATGATAAGCTAATGTATTAGAATTTTGGTTGTGTCTTGTGAGAGAAAGCAACATATTTTGGAAATATTTTTAGGTGAAAATGACATGATTTAGTGATGGATTGTATGTGAAGGGCAGGATCTAATAGAACCCCAAGACAATGGGCATTAAATGAGGGCATGATGATGGCATTGTCAACAGTAAGAGATATGTGAGCAGTGGAAGCTGTTGGAGAGGGCAGGAAGATTAGGAGCTCCATCTTTGACATATTGAATTTGAGTTGTCGGGCAGACATCCAGGAGGATATGCTAGAGAGGCAGTTGGCAACATGAGCTAGAAGAGGGGGAGGATAGATTTGGTGCTGAGAGGTAGATTTGGGTTCATACAGATGGTATTGATATCCAAAAGAATGTATTAGGGCACCAAGTAAGGAAGTATAGATGGAGAAAAGGAGGGGACCTAGGACAGAACCTTGAGGTGCGCCAACAGTCAGAGAACGAAGCGATGAAGAGGAGTCAGAGAAAGAGATTTGAAGAGGAATTGGCAGGAGAACGCTATTTTCTAAGCTTTGATGAGACGCACTGATTTTCCAGCATGGTCAGCCTCTTATCTCTGAGTGCCAGTTGTGCACTACAGTATAACACATGTACTTTACAACTGGTGTTAAGCAACAACTGCTATACCTGCAACCCCTCCAACAGTGTGCAAAACTTGCTTACATAAAGCAATATTTCTTTTATAAGATTTACCTTTTACTAATAAAAATATTCTGCAGATTTGCTTATTTAGAGTTTATAGTACTAAAACAATTTGAGTCCCTTTAAAGGACCAATCTACACTGAAAAAAAAATATTTCAGACAAAACATGCATCTGCTGCTTCTCCCATTCATGGGAAAAATGACTGGCATTTCAGGGCTGAATATGTTTTTTTTATATTTGTGTATTTGCAAAATACATAAATGTTTGAAAAAAATAATTTGGCTATGGGCATAAATAGGTAAAATTAGTAAAACTTGTCAAAACCTTAGTTTTTAATTAAGGTAAAAATGAGGTGCTTCTACTGGTCCATGGAGATATCAATGATACTTTGTGTGTGTGAGGAAGAAACATATTTATTTTCGTATGTGCAAAATTTACATTTATTGATGCCGGCTGCACGCTTCTACCCCACGTGTTAATTTCTAAAAGATTTCATTATTTAACAAATCCTCCATCTCCTACCCTCTCTTTTCTTCCTCACCCATCTAATAGATAAATATACCCCTCAGGCTTCAAGCAGTAGGAACTAAGAAAACAAGACAGCATGAAACCTTGTAAAAAAGACTTTAATATTCAGAATTTCCTCAAAAAATGTTATGCTCACGGCTTCCGCAACAACTAGTTGTTAGCTTATTATATGCATCAGAAACATTACATTTTTCTTAAGATGAATGATAGTTTCTGAGTCTGTTATGTTTCTCAATTGCGGCCAATTTGGGAATCCCCAAAATCATGTGTTTATACTTATTTAAAATATTCAATTTTGCAACATCAACATATATAAAACTGTATACAATTATTCTATGTCACTAATCAGTGCTGCGCTGTCCTTAACTTCAGTAACAGCTGAACTATTTTCCATTCTTTTTTCGGACCACACACAGCCCTCACAGACATTGCATTTAGGACAGTAATGTGTGAGAGGAAATTATTTATCATGGGTCTTTGACAGGAGATCACAGACCCCAAAGATGGCTGACTCACCACGGCCAGAGCCCCCCATCTACACTGAGACATCATTTATGTAAGTTCTGGAGTCTATGGAACATTGTAGTAGGTGGGACTTATACATGGATTTATGTGATATGAGTTATTACAGTGGGTGTAGTGAACTGTGACCCAAAAAATACTTGAATAAATTGTGAATGTGATTTTTTCATTGTTAAAGGTCCAATGCACAATGAAACATATATATATAAAATGTATGTCAGACTAAGAGAATAATATAGCAGGAAAAGCAGGCAAAAGTCATACAACTAGTTTTTAATAATACATTTAAAAAAAATTCTGATGTCTTTGCAGGATCCTGGAGCAATTCATGATACGTAGGTGGAAATGATGTGTGTGCGAGTGGCTTTACATTTTTGGAGAGCTATGGTTGCATCTGTTGATGCAATGTCCTGCATCTGGGCCAGTGATGGGAACGGGTGCAGTGTCTATTCTAATCTTACCCATTTATCAAATAAAGATTCCAGACTTTTCCCCCTCCATCCACTAATAACTACAAACACACACCCTCATGTTCCAGCTCTCAGTTACCAAACTGAAAATCAATTCCTGTATTCATAATCAGAGTCTTGGAAAAATTCAGATTTTCCCAAAAATTTTATGTCTATGGATTACATAGCTGTTAAAATTGTTAGATTGGTACATATTTGGCAAACAAGTGACCTACTTATTGAACTACACTGGTCCTTTAATGTGACACAGCAAATGTCCAAGTTATTTCAGAAGTGAAAACCACACCAATTAGAGTAGGTTTTTATTAACAAAAATATTTGGAAGTGTTAGATAACTGAGCAAGAAAGTTGGATATTTTAAAAATAATCTATTTATACCTGATCTTTTGAGTTTTTGCAGGAATGAAAAGTACACATATAAATGAATATAATTACAATTTGTTGCTATTAAAAATGATGAGTAAAAGTATTAGATAACTGACATTGAGAGTTTGGTATTTCAAGCATGAATTACATTAAATGTTCTTCCCACTCACAGTGAAAGGTGATACAGCACAAGAGCATGCCCAGATGGATAAATAATAATAGTCAAATCCTTTAAAATCCTATCATTGTTCAAATCTATACCAGCTGGGCATACTCTTCTTATTTTGTCACCCACAACTGTGAGAGACAACAATGGACCTAGATAAAGAGCATTAGACACAGGATTGTTCAGCCCCAGTTCCACACCACTCACATTTATTAAATGACCCACGACCATTATATTAATCCATATTTCCTTTCCCACTCATGACAGAGAAGAGGTTATGAATGAAGGTCGATTCAAATAAGAGGAGGTCAGGATGTTACGCTCAATTGATTGCTTCCTCTTACTAATGTCTTTCAATATATCATGTGTACAAAAGCCGACCAGATATTTGTTTTTACATTCTGTATAGTTTTTAGCTGAATATATATATATATATATATATATATATATATATATATATATATATATATATATATATATATATATATATATATATATATGACATATGTAACATATTAGGACAGAGGAGGACAAATCAATCTCACACGGTGTATTTTAACTGTATGTAATGATTAAAACATGATTTTATGAATGCCTGATAGGACATGTTGGATTATAGCGGCCATTTAATTGAATACTGTTTCACAATATATGATACAGACCCATAACATAACTGCTGTGTGGTGGGGGAATCCCCTGAATCCACATCAAGACTAAATCACAACTTAGGACACAACAATCCCCTGGTTTTACACAAACATGAGCTCCATTAAAAGTCCACATATATCTAAAATATACTATTTTGAAAAAAATAGGCAAAATATAATAAAGTAATACAGCCTCTAAGCAGTGGGAGTTCCTGTTTTGGTTTCTACTGGTCAACGTCCTGTGGTGGGGGAGTTTTTAAATGCACAGGAACTTTCTACCTGTACAATGGGAATGTAGCATCTACAACTGACAATGCTTTTATTAAGCCTAATGGAAAGCTTATTAGGACCCAACCTCCCAAGAAAGTAACAGAATCAGCTGAGAAAAGAAAATGGATATCTGAAGTAATGAACACTTGTTTATAAAAGATAAAAGCTTCCTTTTTTTGCCCATTATCTAATTTAGTTAGTCAATAGAAGAAAAAAAATGACCATAGTGTAGCACTGTAATTCTTTAATAAGAGGAGATCATTTTTTTTTTAATTATATATTGTTTTTTATTAAGAATCATATTCAATAATTTCTAAAAGTAATATAAAACTTATATTTAATGATTAGAGTATTAGCCTCCAGTTGTGATGCTGCTCTCTAGTGGTTGGAGTGGAGGGAAAATAGGTCTAAAGGACTTATCTGTTCAGTTAGAGGCCAGACAATCATTCATATGCTGGAGTTAGCACTGATACCATACAAGTAACATGCAATTGTATAATGGCTCCAGTGGTATCTGTTAAACATTTGGACACTTTTGCACATCTTATAACTTTATAATCTTTTAAATACAAAGCAATATCTCAGTACAAAATCTTTAGTAGGTCACTGGAAATTAGCAGAAACTTCACATTTGTTAATAATTCAAGAAATGAACAAAAATAGCAGCTATATAAGTCATGTGTCAAGAAAATCATTTTAGCAAACGCTAATGCAAGGAAGCTGCCATGGTAATCATACTATCATTTCAAGGCATACAGGGCAGTTAAATGACAGGGCAGGCAAGCCTTGCAAGCTACATTCTAACATTTTATCCGAATCCACCAATTGATCAACAAATCCCCTCACTTCCACTCTTAACTAGATAATAAAAATGAGGGCAATACTCCAACTCAGACAGCAGGAACTGTGGAAGATAAAACATTAAGAGCTCCATTCAATTGAGCAAATTTGAGATCCGGGAGCCGGTAACTGAGGTCGCAAGCTAATTGGCTACTCAATTGGTGTATTTTTGAGGGCTCGGAACAGCTTCAGAGTTATGGCCTTGAAAAAAGGGCGCTGATCAAACTTGTAACTTACAGCCTCCAGAAGCCTTTGATCTGTCACTTTCGCAAGGCTAAAATCGCGAATCGCTATTCAATTGCTCAATTTCCCCAAGCCCGCAAATGTTTTTACACCCGTAAATGGCAAATGAAGGAGAAAATCACACGAGTGGACCAGCAAGGGGGTTAAAGACCTATTCGTATCACAGTAAATGCAAATAATAAATCAATCCTGCACTATAAATAATGGGGAAAGCGATGATAGACATTAGAATTAATTGCACAAGAGTCTCAAGCTCGCAAATCCACAGTAAATTACATTTATTTTTATGTTTCATTTCGAGGCTAAATCGATCTCAATGTTAATACATATGATGCCACCCATATGGACTATAATAGTATTGGTATTACATTTCATAATTCTTTATTTGGAGTGTTTGTGAGTCTGACCCATTGACATGTAACCTCCATGTTTTACTGCCGTAATTCTGACAGTCTCATTTCCTATTGGCTGATTCGAAATGGGAGGTTACGGGCTTGCTTAATTGATCATGTTCCCGCTCTGAACTGCTCCGAACCAGTGCATGGTTTACGGTTTTGCTTTCGGGCCCGCAACTTGTGGCCCATAGCAATTGAATAGCCTCACAATCGGAGAGGAACTGGAGCCTACAACTCACTTGCAGACATTCGGCTGTCTGTGATTAAGTTACGGGCTTCTAATTGAATGCGGCCCTAAATTTCTTAGACACAGAGTCTACTATAATAAAGATTTTACCTAAAAATGCTTTCATGTCCAGGGTTTATAAATGTTGTTAAAAACCAAACAAACATGTGAAGCTTTTCCCAATCTACAGTGGTCTTTAATTTGCCACATGAGGTTATTTTATTCATAAAGAAGGTAAACATACTTAGTACAGATTTATATCACCCACAAAATAATATACTAAGGATTCTGGGTAATTATATGCAAATATTACTCTCACCCTTCTAAATCTTCTCCTTTAAATGCAGCAAAACTTTGAAGCAAAGCCCAAGTGAGAAGTGTCATGCCAGAAAACCCACTCACAGACAGCTGTTTCATTATTTAAAGGGAGTCTCACAGTCCATCAACACTTAGTTTCATTTTAAAGCTAAGTCTTTATGTACTCCAGAATACCCCTCGGGAGGGTCAAGTGACCCCCTGGCAAGTGAGACAGCACTGCTGGAGACCAGACCACCAGTTTATATCAAAACCAGAACCTTGTAGGAAGAGAAGAACATGAACACCTTTACAAAAGGGAGGTGTAACTGTCAGTCAGTTTCCTTTAAGCAACCACTGTAATGCTTGTACAAAAGGGTTTTTATTGCTTATTTCATGACTGGTTAATGATAAATTCAGTATATTTATTAAAATGTCAATGCAGCTGTCAAAACTTACATTTAAACTTTAGTGTGTTTAGGATTAACAACATTCTCCTACGTACTGAAACCTTAATAGAGGTTGCTCTGTTAAACTAAATGACTAAAATTCAAATGTAAGTTACAAAATCACCATTGAATGTATTTGTCAATCAGTTGCTAAATTATTAAGACATTATTTCACAAATTCCACTGTGGTCCTTCAAGGAATATATAAACAACAAAAAAAAGATGAAAAGTAATAAAAATACTGAGAAATAAACCTTATTTAAAGCATTTGCTGCACAGATTTTGATAATTTATCTTTTACTGTCAGAAATGTTTGCCCTACACTAAATTAAGTCCCATAAGAATAGCTGTCCACCTCAGGCTCCAGGCAATCTAACAGTCATACAAACACAGATTTGATGGCAGAAAATAACAAAAAGGACTATCTGGTCTGTCCATTCTATCTACCTAAGAGTGTGGTTTAATTAAACCTCAGGATGTGCTTATGCTTATTCCAGACACGATTAAATCCCTTATTTTCCTTGTGTTTGACCCTATCACTTCAACTGGAAGGTTGTTCCACTGGAAGGTTGTTCCTACTACTCTTTCTGTAATGACAAGCGTGATGGAGAAGACTGTAATAAAGTACTGTGGTACCAGTCTTCCCTGGGCCAGCACAGCATGGACATGAGCAGCACAACATGGACATGACACCCCAGGGCTTTGTGATAACTATGGTTTTCCCTGTTTGAACAGTCTGGAGACCCTCATCCCCAGACGCCTATTGTGAAACTAACACAATTGGGGAATTCAGCATTGAAAACCTCTGGCTGAGGGATTAGGTTAGCTGGCCTTCCTATGGTAATTATGTTACCTTTTGTTTCTCTGCATACAAACTAATTGAATTACTGGGACCTTTTTGTTCTTCTATGTACATAAGTCCCTGTGTGCGTCTATTTACTGCATCATCCCTTTCTAAAGTATTTTTGATGGGCGTGAAAGAGCTCTTTTAATCACTTTGTTGCAGTCAGGCTACCATGTAATCCTGCATTCCAGCTCTTCACAGATCCTGAAACAAGGGGAGGCCTTAGCACTGATACACAGTACCCCGCAGAGGAGAGGACCTAACCGGTGGGATCCATTAATTGGCAGATCCAGCTGGTCCTGGCTTGTGACAAGGATTTTCGCACATTACCACTAAATTGTCCCTCTTGTTCTTGCATTCTTGCATATTGAAGATCCTTTCCTCTTGAAGTTTATTAAATACTTTGATATATTTGCACGTTTCTGTCATTTCCCCCTATGCTATACATATGAAGTCTTTGTCTTTTAGTCCTTGCACCATTTTAGTTTCCCTGCTTTGAATTACATCTAATTTATTAATATCCTTGTGAAGTCCAAAGATGACACAAGCAGAGTCTGCAAAATTATTATATATATATATTTTGTTTTTTTTATGGTTTACAAAAGGTGCTATTATATTGGTAGTGTGTGACATATATCCCAAACATGTGAAGTGTTCCTGACCTAGATGTCATGTAAGACCCAGGACAATCTCAGTGGCATGTCAACTGGTTTCAGCTGGTTTTCATGTCAAACTGGTTTGAATAATTCAACAAACGTATCAGCTGCTGGAACACACTGCAGAGAAGCTTGGACACAATACACTATGGGCCTCATTCAATTGCAATTTTACCAATTGAATAGGGCTCTAAATAAGCACATATTTTTTTTAAAGAAGTTTTTAGTTAGTGATAACCTTGCTTTTGGATAGATGATTACTGACTAAAAACTTATTTAAAAAAAATATGCTATGTGCTTATTTAGACCCCTATTCAATTGGCCAAATCGCAATTGAATGAGCGCCTTTGTATAATGTGTGTCAGCTTTCCTTTAAAAGGACTCTGAAATCATGGGTAATGGTCTGCACCACCATTTATCTCCTTTCACTGTTTTATAAATACATGAAATGCTACAGCGTTGGGTTTTAAAGTACTTAAGCTATTTAACTTGAGTCCTATCAGAGGTCTTTTTGCACTGCACAATATATTGAGCTTATGGAACATCCTCTCAGATCCTGAAGGGAGGATAAATTACAAGTTCCCTCTAAATGAATATATACTTTATTCACAGCAATAACACATTTCACTTGTTTTTCTTTTTTTGGTGTTAAAATGTTTAAACTCTCCAAAGGAATACACTGGCATTTTGTGGTTGTAGCAAACTAAGTGTATGCTTGTGATTTTTGGTTCTTTCAGAAACTGGAAAGTCCGAGAACTGCTACAGAGCTGTGCATCAATGGTGAGCCAAGTGCTTCTAGTCCACCATAATTATATATATATATATATATATATATATATATATATATCTATATATATATATATATATATATATATATATATATATATATATATATATATTAACACCAGAGGATTTTGTGTAATTACATGAGGGGTGTTATCAGTATATTAGTAAATGTATGCCCAGTCATATTAATCAATTTAAAAGAAATATTAAGTGGTATATCATTACTTATAGAGGAGGAGATTCCAACCCCACTACAACTCAGTCTCTATCTTAACGTGAGATGCTTAAGAGTGTTTTAAAGGGATATTTAAGTTTCCTGAATGTATCTGATAGAGGATAATTAATAGTATATGGGAAAAAAATGTTCGCATTAAAAAATACCTCAAAAAACATTTAAACACTTACCTTGAAGTTAGTAAAATCTATTGTAATTTCTGACAGTTTAAACTTAAGGTTAACACCCGCTCCAAACCCAGGCTAAATTAGCATAACTGGTTTTGGCCAATCAGGTTAGATGAAAGATTTGAGACATAGCACTAAGTTAGGTGCTATGGCAACTGCACACAGCAGAATGAGAAGCAGGAATGAATCATATCCCAGCAGTGACTGGGAGGCTGACAACACTGCTCTCCTATTGGCTGAGGAAGAAAAATCAGGTGAATAAGGGTTAATATTGCTTTCCAGATTCTGCATGCTGATTGGGGGTGTGAACATAATCATTAGAGGGATTTTTAGATATTAATAAAAATAAAATGTTTTATGAGATCTGCTGTATACACATAGGCTACTTTTTGCCTATAGAGTGCAGAAATGTATTAATCAAGCTCACTTAGATGTGTCTTTAAGTACAGATATTAATAAAGGCTAAGTTTTATCCCTGTACTCTATTTCTTTGTGCGTGTGGCGAGGGTCGTAACACAGTTGCTCTCTTGGTTGTATTCTGGACTGCAAGTTAAGTTACAGCTGTGTTTTGATATATAGATTTCATATTTCATAGTCTTTATTAATAAACAGCTGGGGGTTTATATACATTTTCTCTCAAATATATATAAATGCATTATGTCACAGAGCAAGAATTTAAGATCAAAATGCCTCCCCCACCCAGTCCCCTCCATCTCGCAGCCTGAGTTATAGATCAGTTTATTCGCATATGAAACTATAATTAGGTTGGGTATTTTCCAGCAGCGGCTGTGAATGCTTCATGAGGCTCCATTCCCAACCACTGCCAAATGGCACAATATGGAATCAATGCAAAGGCAAAAACTGCAGAGCTCTGTTGTATTCAACTAAATTATATGTTTCATATGGCAAACTTGCCTTAAACAACCATGCTGTGCCCCAGAATACCAGTCATATTTGTTCAGTTGTTTAGTTGTTTCTGACTCATCATGACCCTCTGGACCGCAGCACGCCAGGTATACCTGTCAATAGACTTTACCTTTTTATTGGAAAACACTGATTCAGGTGTTTTCTGTGATTAATGGTGGTCACACTCCTTTTATTATCTATATCCCTTTAACTCCTATGTTAGTGACATAGCAAATGTGCAATTATTGCAAATTATTCATCAACTCCATCGGTTCACCACATACCAGTATATAGGAACAGTGTTCATTTACAATGCCCTTCCACTTGAAAATTACATATAACATTCAGGAAGTAAATGCTTTGGGAGCACGTTGTACGCTATATACTAAGCTCAAAGAGAGAGCCCTCTATTCATTTGCAATATGTTAAAACTGTTTTTACCTTGTATAGCACTACAGAATATGTTGGCGCGTTACAAATAAAGGATAATAATAATATTTAAGGCACATTTGTTGAAAATATTTAAGAATTCTGCTGCCTTAAACCGATTTAGGTTCTACTTACTACTCCTCCTTTCCATTTCCTATATCCTCATTCAATTGTAACAAAGTGCCCCTACAGAGATTGGTGGAAACTACAGGTGTTTGAAGACTTTTCCCTAGGTGGTGTTAACTCATGGAGGAGTTCTGATTAGCTCAGGTGAGTACAGCTTTTATAAGAGTGAGCCAGAAAGATGGGTGAGAGAGCAGACGGAGGAAAGTTTGCTAATACAGACTCCCGAAATGTAAGCAGTATGGAAGAGCCATGGTAATGCTGCAGAGTGGGAGGGCGCATTGTGTGGACTGCTGGGAAGAAGCAGTATGGAAGCTGTCATGAATCAGCCAATGGCCATATTGGATTTGGGTGTGAACTATGCTGGGGCCATTTTGTGACTGGCAGCGGTGGCCATTTTGGCCTGGGTGGTCTTCCACATGCCGTTGCCATGGGGAGGAACAAAAGGTTTGGGGCTCCCAGACACCCTGTTATACTGTTATACGGTTATACTGTTATATTATTATGATTATTGTCTAAGGAAATGAGCAGGGTTCCCATCACCATCAATAAAAGTCATCATAATGCATGAGATGGATTGATGTGGAAACCCTGCCCCAATCCCATATACTATGAGGACATTAGGTGGTTTTATGTGGGGTGCGCTTTTACGCTTGTACTTAAATAGACTGACCCCAGCTGGCCACCAAGGTTAATCCTTTAAGTACACATACTTAAGTCAGGAACAATAGGCTCCCACCAGACATAGGGGCACCATCTATCCAGGGGGCCTCTGGGGTCTCCCTAGCCCAGATCCAGGGGCCTGGGCCATAGCAAAGAGATGTGTCTCTCTTAACTGCCAGCGTCCAAATGACTCTGTTAGCCACACCTAGTGGGCGGCCCAGGGGAGGGGTCTGGAAGTTCCCAGAGCTTACCTCTAGTCCATTGGCTAGAGGTAATCAAGTTACTGTGGAGATTACCCCATTGGCCAAGAGGAAGATAATGGTTGGACAAAGGGGTAGCCACTCTTTGTACTGTTTTTGTGAGGTGTTTAAATACTTGTGTAAAAATAAAGAAGTTGTTCATAATTTTCATCAAGACTTTGTGTGCAGGTGTATTATTGACCCAAGGGCATATGCTGGCAGAGGAGATCGTTTCTGACTCCATGCCAGGTTTTTCCCAGGCACACTACCAAAAGCTGGGACTTATGCTCTTGCATCCACAAGGAAGGTCCATTGGTCTGAGTCACTCAAATCTTAGGTCTAAAACCTACAGGAGAAAAGAGGACTAGGATCCTCTATACTCCATCATCATTGTAGGTTGTGACAATTGGTGACAGAGGTGGGAGACTCTACAGAAAGACCAAGAATGGAACAGACGGATATCACCAAAGAAGCAACAAGACGGTTTAAAGCAGCCAGGCACTTATACCCCAGTAAGATGACCGCACAAGAGGTGTCCAACATACTAGACCAGTATTGCCAGAGGATCTGGCAGGAGCGCAATGGAGCGAGAACTCCAGCTCAGCAAAGACTTGGCTACAGAGAGACATTGCGTCTAGAGAAATGGATGGCGATTCTGAATCTGTGGCAGGACGATGAGCTAATGGGCTGGCTGGAAGTACTAGTAAGAAAAGAGGTTGCCTTGGGGAACCAATATCACGTTTTTCACGCCAGAATAGTTGGTGGCCTTGGAGAGGAGTTTGATTTCCACTTGGAGTTAGATTCTGGCCTCCAAGACATTGTGTATGGTGATCCTGAAGGGGGCATAGGAACCTTTAAAAGGCACAACAACTTGTTTGTGGAACGCTGTCGTGGTCTGGGACTGGAACCGTGGTCCATGGAGGCTAATTTTATGGTTCACCTGATTGAGCAGGAACTGCAGCTGGAGGAGGAGTATTTTGAGTTGTGGGATGAGATCTATGGGGAGACATTTTGCCCATCAAGAGGGGAACAACCCAGTCAAGAGGACTGGTCGCCAGATCTTTACAACACAGATGGTATGTACCGAAGTGATTGTGTGCAAGGGGTCTGGGGAGAACATAGTGATGGAGAATGCGTTCCTTTAAAAAATATAGAGACTGTGTCAGAGCCTAGAAGGGATGGTAAAGTCAGCTTGGGACCAAATCACCAGCTCCAAGAACCAGAGACCCAGGGGAATGTTCCCTGGGTGGGGTCAGATAACCCATGTTTGTCCCCTGATACCCCAAGAGACTTAATCCCAGAGGAAATGCTAGCAGAGCACAGTTTCTCCAACCAGGTCTCACCTGAGGACTACCTTCCAGCACAAATCCTGGCAGAAACCCCAGTAACTGCTCAACAGGTAGGGCCAGATGAACTAAGTCTGCCCTCAGAAGTTGTAGACAATGTGTATGGGCCAGAACTGCTAATGGAGCCAGGGGCTCAGGATAGCCACCCAAGAGACTGTGGGGAGGGCTATGTAATGCACTCTGGGGAGAAGGCCGTAGAGGTCAGGTTGGGTGGGAAGGATAAGATTCCCCAGCCTTCAACAGATAACCAAAATCTGTACTCTGACACCCCAGGAGAGTTGCTAAAAAAGGTGCTAGTGAAGCACAGAGCCCAGGAGGGCTATGTAATGGACTGTGGGGAGGGAAAGGAACTGGTTCTTAGCTACAGGGAACCAGGCCTCACACAGCAAGAGTGCCAGGGGCACCAAGAGAGTGCCAGGGGCACCAAGAGCCCGACAGGGGCAGCAAGCTTGCCAGCCTTGGCAAAGGAACCATGGGTGCATTGCGGCACCCCAAAGGATTGTGGATGTAGTGAGGACTTGCCTGAGATGACCAGTGCCCAGGAGTCCACAAAGGATGAGGCCCAAGTTGCCAAGGAAAAGGCCATAGAAGAAGAGGGTCAGCTGAGGGCCCCAAAGCACAGCCTGGGTGGGAATTGCGAGACTCCCCAGCCTACATCAGAGAGCCAAAGCACAGTCATTCAACCAAAGGCAAAAGAAGAGGGTCAGCTGAGGGCCCCAAAGCACAGCCTGGGTGGGAACAGCGTAGTTCTCCAGGCTGCAACACAGACAGACCCAGGGGAAGAAAACCAGGAGGGTCTGTCCAAAGATACAGATCTCCAGGAGCCAGAGCAAAGGGAGCATCCAAGTCCGGACTCCATCAGGGACGCTGGAGTCAAGCGCAGACCGGTATGTACTTTACTGCAGTTATGGTGTTATTGGGCTCCCAACAATAATAATTTTGCTGAGGGAAGTACTGGACTGCCCCCTTGCAATCCCATAGGCCCAGAGACTTTTTTAGAGACCCCAGCCCAGCTGTGGGGACTGGCTGGAGGGAAAGGGGTTGCTATGAGACAGGGGTTGTTTTTTGGGGCTCCCAAAAATACGGTTTTGCCTCAGAAGAACTTATGGGTGCAACCCACTGTGTCCCCAGAGACTTCCATGCTGCTGCCAAAAACAGAGAGCTGGGATCCTGGACTGTTTTGGGTGGGGGTGCAGGGCAAGAGCAATTTGCTCTATACAGTGGGAGCTAGGCCAAGGGCTTGTTGGCGGTCTTTACTCTGCACCTTGGGACTCTGTGCGCACCGACATGAACTTGCCTAGCATGCAGCGGGCCTGGCCAAACCAGCAGATTCATGACTATCAGCGTAGCTGAGAAAATCTTGGATGTTCTCCGCCCGCTTGGGGAAGGATTGTCATGAATCAGCCAGTGGCCATATTGGATTTGGGTGTGAACTATGCTGGGGCCATTTTGTGACTGGCAGCGGTGGCCATTTTGGCCTGGGTGGTCTTCCACATGCCGTTGCCATGGGGAGGAACAAAAGGTTTGGGGCTCCCAGACACCCTGTTATACTGTTATACGGTTATACTGTTATATTATTATGATTATTGTCTAAGGAAATGAGCAGGGTTCCCATCACCATCAATAAAAGTCATCATAATGCATGAGATGGATTGATGTGGAAACCCTGCCCCAATCCCATATACTATGAGGACATTAGGTGGTTTTATGTGGGGTGCGCTTTTACGCTTGTACTTAAATAGACTGACAGTGTGTGGAATATGTACACATATGTATATGATAGTATGGGGTAGTCATGCTGGATACATTGCCACATACATCTTGCAACAGGAGAAGGACCCCAGCTGGCCACCAAGGTTAATCCTTTAAGTACACATACTTAAGTCAGGAACAATAGGCTCCCACCAGACATAGGGGCTCCATCTATCCAGGGGGCCTCTGGGGTCTCCCTAGCCCAGATCCAGGGGCCTGGGCCATAGCAAAGAGATGTGTCTCTCTTAACTGCCAGCGTCCAAATGACTCTGTTAGCCACACCTAGTGGGCGGCCCAGGGGAGGGGTCTGGAAGTTCCCAGAGCTTACCTCTAGTCCATTGGCTAGAGGTAATCAAGTTACTGTGGAGATTACCCCATTGGCCAAGAGGAAGATAAGGGTTGGACAAAGGGGTAGCCACTCCCTGTACTGTTTTTGTGAGGTGTTTAAATACTTGTGTAAAAATAAAGAAGTTGTTCATAATTTTCATCAAGACTTTGTGTGCAGGTGTATTATTGACCCAAGGGCATATGCTGGCAGAGGAGATCGTTTCTGACTCCATGCCAGGTTTTTCCCAGGCACACTACCAAAAGCTGGGACTTATGCTCTTGCATCCACAAGGAAGGTCCATTGGTCTGAGTCACTCAAATCTTAGGTCTAAAACCTACAGGAGAAAAGAGGACTAGGATCCTCTATACTCCATCATCATTGTAGGTTGTGACAGAAGCAAGTTAGTGTAGAACCCTTGTAAGCAGTTTGAGAGGCTGATGGAACTGATGGAACTGGAGACAGATAGACTGCAGAAAAATAAATTTAGGACAAAGAGAGAGAGAAAACTGCATTTAGAGAGATTCAGCAGACAGAGAAAACATTGGGGTAGAGGTCAAGTGGAGCTGCCAGAAGAAAAAGACACAGAGACTGACGTATGGAAGCTGTTGAAGAAGACTGGAATCTTGTAATTAAATGTGAAAATCAGCATTGAATTATAAAGTATTGGACTGAGTATTTTATGTTTACCCCATCCAGGGTTAGCTGGGTGTGGGCCTGGTTAGTGAAGGACCTAACATCAGTTAAAAAGGTAGCGCTCTGACAGAGCTAAGCCTGTTATTTTCTTTAATTTATTTTGAGTTACAACTGAGAATGAGAAGAGAATGGTAGTTTGCCACAATGCAAATAAGTTAAAAAATTGTAACTAAAAACTAGTTGCATGGAACTTCTTGAACATTGGCAAATAAATTCAGACCCCCAATCCCTCCTGAAACAAAAAATTTACTTAAATCAACAAAAAGTTAGAACCCCCTGAATAATCAGTTCAGAACATAATGCTTTGGTTAACCTCAAATGAACTCTGGGTGCATTTTTTTTGTTTATATATATATATATATATATATATATATATATATATATATATATATATATCATTTTTTTCTTATAGAACCTGTAGGCCCCCCCAACCACGGCCCCACATGATGTCACTGGCAGGGGAGGTATACAGGGTTGGGCGGGGACCCAACGGAAAAAGTTTTTGTTTTGTTTTTTTGCACCAAGGCCCTCCATTTGCAAGCTATATTTAGCAGCACTGTCTTCAGTTATATACTGTTATTGTTTTTATAATTAGTACTTTTTATTACCTTATGGTAATATTTATCATTCAAGTATTGCTATTTGTTTATTTAACAAAAAACTGTGGATATGAATATCACAACAGAAGCAAGCTCCAACAAAAATACGCAAGTTCTATTTGTTTGTTTGTTTAGATGTTCAGTCATGTCTGACTTTCCATGACCCTATGGACTGCAGCATGTCAGGCACATCTGTCAGCCACTGCATCTCTGATCTCCATCAAGCTCATGTTCATTGCTTCAATCAACTCATCTATCCATCCCCGTCTCTGCTGTCCCCTTCTTTGTGTGCCTATATTTTTCCCAGCATCTGAGTTTCCTGTTGGGAACTCTGTCTTCTCATGATATGGCCAAAATATTTGAGCTTTAGCCTCATGATCAAACCTTCCAGTGAACAGTTTGTCTTGATTTCCTGAAGGACTGATTTATTGGATCTTCTTGCAGTCCAAGGGAGTCAAGTAGTTTTCTCCAACACCACAATTCAAAGGCGTCAATTCTACGGCGCTGAACCTTCCTTATGGTCCAGCTCTTACGTCTGTATGTTACTACTGGGAATACCAGAGTACTAACTACTGTATGCAGACCTTTGTTGATAGTATTACATATTTACTTTTTAATAGCTTGATTGCCATAACTTTCCTATACAGTAGCAAACGTCTTTTAATTCCATGGCTGTAGTCTTCATCTGCAGAGATCTTGGATCACAGGAAAATAAAAAATGTCACTGCCTCAACTTCTTCCCCATCTATTTGCCAGGAACTGATGGTTCCTGGCCATGATCTCCGTATTTTTAATGCTGAGCAGCAGGCCAGCTTAGTAACTAATATACTTGTCTGGGTGTACTTCACCTCTCTCAGAGAGGGTGGATAAGTATTGTTCAAAGAACTGTTTATAGTACTTTTTACTATTCTGGTTAACTTTTATTGTGTACTCTTCATTTTCTATATACATGTAACGGTCTACTTGTTATCTAACAGCGTTATACTGTTAATATACATTTTCCCCTGTGACAGTGTCCTTAGCTCACAAAATGCAGTGTTTCTAGTTACAGGTGAGCAAGATGGCAGCCTGCAGAAGAGAACACAGGTTCCAGAAACAGACACTGTTAATCTCTGGATTTTTTGTCTTAGAAATATGTGAGTGTGCATTATTATTATTATTATTATTATCCTTTATTCGTAAAGGCGTCAACAGATTCCGTAGAGCTATACATGGTAGATTCAAGTCAAAAACTATTATAACAAATTAAAAAAGGAATGAAAGGCCCTGTTATTGAGCTTAAGGGTGCTAACAGGATTGAAAACTCACAAATGTATATTCTAGATTTTGCACGAAAATTACTTTGAAGAGGTTCAAATTCATTTAACACTCCTATAGGGATGTGTTTCTATCTAGACCCCTTTAAGGCACCTACTTTGTAATGATAAGTTGCAAGCCTTTCATTAATTTGCACAGGGGCCCTCTTTTCACTAGCCCTGCCACTGTACCATATAGATATAAACACATATAAACGTATGATTTGAGATATAGAAAGGGGAAAGGAAGAGCTGCAAGCGTGGCATGGGGGCAGGGGAGGCCCCACAAATCTGAATGGCCTGGGGCAGCCTAAAACCTAAATACACATATGCACACCTAGCTAAAACAGTTTACAAAAAAAAAAATATATATGTTTTGCCTAAAGAGTCCCTTTAAGTACAGCACAATTGTCATGTAAAGTTATACAGACTTCATACTGAAGCCAAAAACTTACTATCAAGAGAGCACTAAACCTTAACAGACAACATACTGTTAGGAGAGCTGTTTCTCCTTGTCGCTGACAGATGATAATACAATTAAATGAATATTTTCTTCCAGTTACTCATCACTTTACAATTAGACCCCGCAGAGAATCTTGAGAACATCTAGGATGGGATATTAATTTACAGTACATATATACTAAACACAAGTTTGTTAGACATGGGAAAATACTGTAATGCCCACAGCAATGGAACAGTGAGGCAGAGTAAGCAACATTTTAGATTTTCTATAAAAATAGTTAGGATGCTTGAAGCCTATTAGTCTGTTAGTCTGTTGGCTTAATCATAGTAAGTTATTTAAAAATATACTTTCAATATAAAAAATGCTGCATATTAAAGGACATAATCAAAAGAATATAAAGCAAAGAAATACATGAACAAATATAATTATCTATGAGTCGACAAGCTCTCAGGTCCTGAAAGGACCATATATCATAATCTGAAACAGTATTGTTCAAAGAACTGTTTATAGCACTTTTTACTATTCTGGTTAACTCTACATGCTAATATACTTTTTTTCACTGAAATAATACATTTCAGTTTTTATTTCCTTTGGGGTTAGCATATCTGACAAAACCAAAAAGAACAAGTGATATTTTAGTTACAGTAAGCAAAATAATTTGCTAAGAGCTTGTGATTTTTGGTCCTTTTCGAACCTGCACATTCAGGAAAGTTCTACAGAGCAGGAAAGGGTGGACCAGGTTATATAAAAACACTTGTATATCAGTAAAATATGCATTAATTGTAAAAAAAAAATCTAAAATATGTTCACTTGTTTTTCAGTGATTGGTTTTATGTAGAACACTACTGATAAAGTCCATGTCCAGGGGTCAAGAGGATGTATCACCTTTAGAGAGAGATGAGTCATATATTATAAGCAGTGCCCAAGGGTCCATATATGATGGATTTGCAGAGAGGTACAGGTCAAAACTTGCCCCACTTCACATATTGACTACCTATCTAGACAGAGGCCTCCAGTGGATGAAAAATACCTTTTATAAACCGAAAAATGCCAACATGTTGATACCCAAACTATTGGGTTAGATTAACTAACAAGAAGTGCTGATACTTAAAGGTCGGCGGGTTGTGCCCAGATAAGGAATTTAAGCATGCCTGTAGATAAATCAAAAGGCTTAAATAATTAAGCAAAACAATTAGATTGATAGAAGGGGCGTGGCCTGGGCCATTTTTGGTACTTTCCTGCTGTCAAATCTATGTTTTTATATGTGTTGCTGTAGTTACTATGGTCTCCTATACAGTTTACAGTTGTAATGTATATTGCCTCCTTTGCCCATTGATTACATTATCTGTCTGGAGACAATAAGCCTAAACGAAGGTTGATACTCTAATCTTTGAAAGTAAATTTAAGATTGAATATTGCCATTATAAATCATTAAATAGGAATAAATGATTAATGTATAATTAAAACAGCTAGCTCCTTGTTGAGGCATTGACATGACAATGATGCTTTAGGTTAATATTGGGAGAACCTTGGGTAAAAAAATCCTCCTACATGTTCTGTATTAAACATAAAATAGGGCGCAGAATTATTTTACCACAAAGAAAACATGCAGACCACTTAAGGGTTGTACAACGACTTTTCAGCGATTATTAAGTCAACTCCAATATAAAACATTTCAGCATTTTGTAAATCATGTTGTTACTGTTGGCATTTATTCATAGTTTGTAATAACCTACTAAAATACTGCTCTAAGATGCCTCTGCAAGTCTGTTTAGGATAAGTGGAAACCATATGTATATATTGTGTACATATATCATGTTTCTGTATATTTGCCATACATTGCTGTATGAAGAGTCTTACAAGGTCTCGAATTATATACTGTGAGCGCGTCCAACAAAACATCAAGCAGAGCATCCAGACTCTCTTGTTATTTCATGGGGGAACATGACAAAACCCAGCCTTCTTTACATTAGGATTTTGCTTGAGATATTTGTTGAATATCAGAGAGGTCTGGAACAGATTTTATGAGACAGTTTTTTCCCCCCTCTATTGAATTAGGGAAATATATATATATATACACTAGTGACTTGCCCGTCAAAAAATGACGGCAATAAAATTGTAAGCCAGGCAATGCTGTTTGCCACACAATGTAAGGCTTTTGCTTCTCGGAGTAGCTTTGGCGCACATTGCGAGCCTCGCGCTGAGCACGTTTGGAGCTCATCACGTGGCTGGCAATAAGCGCCTTTGGCGCTCATTGCGAGCCTCTCCCCTGGTGTATTTTTGGTCTTGTTGCAAGCCCTGCGCTTAGCGCCTTCGGCTCTCCCCTTGTGTACTTTTGGTTGTGTGAGCACGCTGTGATTTCATTGTGAGCCCCGCGCTAAGCGCCTTTGGCGCTCAGCGCATGGCTCGCAAAGAGCGCCTTCGGCGCTCATTGCGAGCCTCTCCTCAAAGGAATTTTTAGATATATTTTTGGTTAATAATAATTAATTAATGAAATAATAAATTAATATACTTTAGCTATTTGTAATTAATATATTCATCAATCAATATCCTGAAGAGCTAACAATCTCTTTTGATTTTGCTGCAGCATACAATGAAGATTTGGACTGTTGCTGAGCTGAGGAGAGAGTGTCAGCAATGTGGCAAGTGTGCAGTGTTTATAGGTTGCGTGCGCAAGGGCAAACTGTTTGTTTAGTTGTGAAAAGCGGCATTTTAGAGTGGTAATGTTATTAGTTTCAAGTTAGTGTTGTAAAATGGCGGCGGTTGTGTATGTGTTAGAGTAGTTTGTAATAGTGTATTTTGTACCCCGTACGTCCCTGGGTAAAAGTTTTATGTGTCTGGAGGTGTTTTGTGTGGTTATGGGTCGTGTAGCCTCGTTTTCGTTTATTTCATGCACCATTTTTTTTCTCGCTTAGAAGATTTTTGACTGCCGAAACTGTGCAAATGCGACTTAAATTTGCGTGCAAACTCACTGCCAGACGTCCTGGCTGTCCCCCCGTGCTGTATGTGGTGGTTTTTGTATGTTATTATTATTTTTTTCTGTGTGTTTTTCGGGTTTTTCGATGTGCGCGGTTCAGCCATTAACTTCGTTTTCATATTTCCTTTCCACAGTGTTACGGGCCATAATTTGTGGCAGCGATTTTTTCAAAGTGCTACGGGTATTGCACTGTGAATTGTATAATTGAGCTTTCTGTTGATCTGTAGTCCTGGGTCGGAGGTATGATGCTCAAGTCGTGCTGTGTTGCAGGGATGAGCGCCTATGGCGCTCATCTCCACCACGGCAGTGAGCGCCTTCGGGGCACCCTGCCTTAAGTCGTACGGGGTTGTAGGGATGAGTGCCTACGGTGCTCCTTGCCTGGCTGCAACAGTGGGCTTGCTATGCGAGCCCACAGTTTTAACGTTGCGTTACCAACGTTTTTTGGCAAGCCTGCGCTGCTGAGAACTATGTATGTGATATAAAGTCAAGTGTAGAAAAGAAAAACACTTCTAAATAACCACTGATGTCCCATATTTAAAGTAAGCATGTTTGAATAATACAGCCTTTATGTATTTTATGCAATTATTCTTTACTTTTCTGAAACATTTTCAAATCATCAAGGTTCTATATTTTTGTATATATACCGTATATATAATTTCTGTGTGTGTCAGATTCAACAGGCAAACACATTGAATCAAATGGGATTGTATGAACCAATAGGACTGTAAGAATACAAGGAGGCTCATGCAGTATGGGAACTACTTAGAGAAAGGGTCAAGGCTTACCACTGTTATACGATCTTCTATTTTGCACTCTCTTTCTTTCTTTGACACTCTCCCCACTTAAATAAATGATAACAGAGTAGAATACATCATTATAGTATCTCTGCATTTTGACCTTGACTTTAGCCACACTGAAATTCTAGTTTTCCAAGCCGTATTTATTTATTTTTCACTTTCTAAAAATATTCTGCCCCTTATCCACGGAGATTGCAATAAAATTGAGACTTTTGTGGTCATTTATCATCTTGTATCCTTGCCCCAAAGCTGGTTGACAAGGAAGAATGTTTCATATATTTGCTCCACCCCCTGCCAGTTCTCCTCTAAAGTGATAATTCTATATTGGCTTCTCAGCCAATCACAGGTCAAATCCCTGGATGCTTTCATTCCACAAACGCAAGTATAGGATGATGACAATGTTAATAAAAAAGGGCTTATATTTACTTTAGTACTCTGAATCCTTTATGTTTGTAGATTATTTTTTTTAATATGTATAGGAGAAATAGAGACACATTTAGAGCAGAGCAAAAATACATAATTTTTTGGGTCCTAGAAAATGAGAATAAGCTAATTTTCTCACGAATTTGGGCAGCTGTAAAAACACATAAAACTATAAGTTTATTTTAATACTTAATGATCCTTATCAACTAAACTTTACTATTATTGAAATAACCTACAGATGAAACCAGAAATATCCCAATAATATGAGGTTTTACATACTGTATAAGCAATGGCCCGGACAGAACAACATTTTATGACTGGCAGAAATTAATATAGGTTAATTTAAAAGTAAAAAAGTGTTTTATTAATTTATTTAAAAATATTACATTTAGATTTATGTAGCAAAGATTTTGACTGGTCCTAAGCAACCTATTAAGGAGTGTTGTAGGCTGTTCAGGGAAGAAAAATAATCAGAGCAGTCATTTTATTTATTTCTATGTCTCCTAATTACAAAAAATACAGAAAACATTTAAACTTCTTCTCTAAACAATATACTTATTGGGAGACACCAATGTAGATTATTGGGTTTGATTACTGTGTGAGGTCAAGAAGAGAATTACAGTATTATAATGTATATTCACTGTCTGATTTATACGTGTTTTTTTTTATAATTTGGTACTGTATATGAATTTTATAATTTATATGGATAGTGTTTATAGTGTGTATTTCTATATATGGACACACGACTCTACTTTTTGTTTTTACATAAGAAGTTACTACATCCAGCTGGTTAATGAAGCTATTGCTCCTTTCCCTCCCACTTGATAAGACAGATCTAGGTCTAGTTCTTTAAAACAGAAATTTGAAAACATGAGACTGAATGTTCCTTCAATTATCATTTATTAAGGTGATTTCAAGTCAATGCAAGAGAAATAAGTTATCTCAAAGATGCTAAGCAAAGTAGACTAGAAACACTACTTCACGTCTCAAAGC
Organism: Discoglossus pictus; assembly: GCA_027410445.1. Classification (NCBI taxonomy): domain Eukaryota; kingdom Metazoa; phylum Chordata; class Amphibia; order Anura; family Alytidae; genus Discoglossus; species Discoglossus pictus. The sequence goes on from CM050168.1 coordinate 22,555,805, forward strand.
CCTCATTCAATTGCGATTTGGCCAATTGAATAGGGCTCTAAATAAGCACATAGCATATTTGTTTTAAAAGAAGTTTTTAGTTAGTGAAAACCTTGTTTTTGGATAGATGTTTACTAAGTAAAAACATATTTAAAAAAATATGTTATGTGCTTATTTAGAGTCCTATTTAATTGGCCAAATTGCAATTGAATGAGGGCCATAGTGGCCCCTGTAGTGATATATTTATAGGTACTATTTTAAACTACACTTGAAAATAGGAAGCCTGTAATGTATTACCTTTTTACATATATTGGGAAGACAAGAGGAAAGCTTACTCATTTACAAGAATACACAAGCAGCTAAATAGGCAGCTCGGTAAAGAATAATTGTATATAAAAGTTACAAAGGTAACGCATGCAATGCAAATAGAAGAAAATAAACACATTGGTTCTTTAATATTTAATTTCAGGCTAATTAAGGGTAAATTATTATGTTATATGCTTTCTTGAATGACAAATGGGTCATAAAAAGTCTTAAAATAATTATTATTGCACCTTAAAAGAGCACTATACAATTATGCATAAGCAAGCCAGGAAATGAATATATATATATATATATATATATATATATATATATATATATATATATATATAAAAATATATATATAAATATATATATATATATATATATATATACATATTTATATATATATATAAAAAAAATATATATAAATATATATCTATATATATAAATATGTATATATATATATATATATATATAAAAAATTTATATATATATATATATATATATATATATATATATGTATATATATAATAATATATATATATATATAAATATATATATATATATATATATATAAATATAAATATATATATGTATATATATATATAAATATATATATATATATATATATATATATATATATATATATATATATATATATATATATATCTGCCCTGTGTTTCAATAATAACCATTTACATGCACATTCAGCATTACATCATTATATTTCCCAGTGTAGGGTGATTTTTTGTTATATGATTAACTTTTGTCTTAATTTGGCTTTTCTCATAAAAACTCATACTTCAAAAAAATGTCAGTTTGACATCTGATGGAAAATGTTTTTTTTCCTTCTTTTTCCCCATAGAAGCCTGGCCGGGCTGAGCACCCTGCAGCGGGTGTGCGAGTGATAAAGAGGGCACTCAGGGGTGGGGGGCTGTGATGGGAAGGTGGGTGCCTGCAGCATAGTTGGTTATCAGAGATAAACGACTGTAATAAATCCTTTGTCTTCTCCCTGGGGGTCCCCTTCTCTAGTGGTAACTATTACTCTATGTCTAAGGCATGTAAGGTTATTTAGAGTAACACAGAAAATTCCCATTAACTGAAGAAATGAACAGTACACATAAAACAAAAATAAGTTAGAATTCTAAGTGGAAGGGCCTTAAATTTGATATAGAATGTATATAAATAAATAAATAAATATAAATATATATATATATATATATATATATATATATATATATATATATATATATATATGCATTTAGGAAACAGGCAAGATGTTTCTATGAGCTCTGTCTCTTCCTCCCCTGCTAACATACATCCACCTACTGAGGTAAAGGCCTTATCAACAGTAATTAAGTATAGCATTGGGAGGTAATAAATAAAAGACAAGCATGCCAAGCTGAAAAATTATTATAGTGCAGGAGACATTTAGCAATAGTTCTATTTCACCACTCACACTATTACCATATATTACAATTATGCATGTTATTCTTCTTTATTGCCCCCCACTGTTATTTAAAGGCATGTCTAGGTTTCCTGGATTAGGAAAGGCATCTGATAGAGGAGAATCAGTAGTGTATGCAAAAAATTTTGCATGAAAAAATACCCCCCAAAAAATTAACAAACTCACATTGATTTTTGCTAAATCTCTTGAGTTTGCAAGCAGTAGTTTTTGCGAGTAAACACCCCAGAAAATTCCTGCTAGAATTAACATACAATTCATGATTTGTTTGGACCAATCACAGGCAGCTATACATTTTAATACAATGTAACAATCAGTGATTGCAGGAAGGAATCATGGGATGTGTAGACTCCCTGTAGAAGGAAACAGGAGGAGCCAGACACTGATCTGCAGATCTCTGCATTGATCTGCTGCTGATTTGAAGGTTAGTAAAGAGTTAAAATCCATACCCAAATGGGAGGTACACTGTGCCTATGTAAGCAGCTCTGGGGGTGTGGAATACAAGTTTTAATTTTAAATCAAACAAATATATATGTGCATAGAATGGCTCCGTGTACTGTGTGTGTCTGATATAGGCAGTGTGTGTTAGATTAGAAAAAGGTAAAAACAGGGAAACTTCTATATATACCTTTAAGTCACTTATCTGGTCACTACGCATTGGAAAAAACAGGTTTTATACAATTGGTGGGCATCAGGGGACCATACGTCGCTTAGACACTTCTCAAGTGTCCCTCAGCCTGCCCTCTGAAGTGGGAGAGCATGCCAGTCTCCAAAAATATCTAATCTAGCAAATAATTTCCAACTATACTCCTAAATACTCTCTGCATTATCTATATCACTTATCAATTAATTTATTTAGTACATCAGCTTTACCATTGTGCTTTGGGTAAAATAAAAAAAATGTAAAGCTCTGAGAGGCCCTTTTTACTGAAATTGGATGCCTGTCGCTGCTTTAAATCTTACATAGAATTTTTTTTCCCTGCATTTTAATGGTTAAAAAAATGTATGTACTCAATGTAAAGAAATACTTTCCAAAAAGTAATCTACATTTCTGCATGTCCTGTTTATTTTTTTCTTCAATTTCCCAGAGACTACAGAGAGAGAAACTCTAATAAGACTTTAATATATTTGGTATAGAGCCAAAAAGAAAGTGTTTAAGAAACCAGCAGAAACTATCTTAAAATTAACTCTGGAATTTGATTTTTACATATACAAGTGTGGGAAATTTCTTTTGTTGCTAAAAAGAGTAGTCTTACCAAAATGCTGCCAACTCCAGGGAGGTTCACCCCATAATTTGAGGTTCACCCCATATTCTCCAAAACTATCAGATCTCAAGTTTCGTAAAAACACAGGAGTTATATATTTAAAATATACACTATTGAAGAACTACATTTTAATAAATCATAAAACATATAACACAGTTTCTAATTTATTAATTTTCTATGTATTATTATGCTGTAGTGGAAGCTTCAATCTTGACACTGGAAACGTGGCCTCTAAAATTGCCAGTGCATTAATTAGGAAAGCTCATAGTTTACAAGGACATAGCCTCCTAAGAAAGAAGCAGTCCAGTACAAAAAATGGAAACCTGTAGTGGATATTGCACATAAAGGTGAAAAGGTTGTGTTTATTTATTTTTTTACTTTTAAAAAATATGTGATTATCTGTCCTTTTTATTAATTTGCTGATTTATCCAAATTTACCCCAAAATGATCCAGCCTCCCAAACCATTAATATGGTCAAACGACATCAAGATACAGTTTAGTGTCACCAATTATTTATATTGTTATGTGCCATTCCTTAGTGCAAGAACTTTCAGAAAAACTGAATGGAAAATGGAAAACGCATCTACATTCCAGCTTAAAGAACAAAGCAGTGATCACTATAGCGTAATTGCATAGAATAATTAATATATTAAAGGCACTCCTACTAAAAATCTATTTTTTTAAGTAATACAATGTACTAGCAATTTCTTTCTAAAGTTAATTACTAAGATATTTAGCATTGTTTGTGTGATGTTATTAGGCCAATGAATGGCTCGTGAATCCTAATTGGAAGTTCAAAACACAGTCTGCTTTCTTACTTCTTTTGTAGAAAAAATTATGTTCCCCAGTGTTATCATGCATTTAGATCCCCCATCAAAGACACTTATCAAGCACTTTGAGCTCCAAATTAACATACCAAACTATATATTTGAATAAATTAGCTTAATATCTAAATTATTTATTGTGAAGAAAACACTTGTATGATTTAGAGTTTTGAATGCTGTTCAAGATGAAACCAACTTTTTGAAGCCCTGTGTGTGTCTTCTTTAAGTGTTTGCATATGGAGAGCAAGGGTCCATCTCCGCGCACTATACATTATCTATGAAAAAACAGATTATATCCTGCCAAACTGCCCCCTGACACAAGCTGGAGATATGATAGGATCTCTGATAGTTGGACGTGTTTTTCTAACGCCCTTAAAAAATATATGAATGGTTTCCTTGGGTAATTCGTTTCTCCTGGTGCCCTTTCCTCTATCAGGTTGGGGTAATGGCTACTTTAGTGAACATTACTATCTAAATGTGAGTCCACATCCTTCAGTACAGGCCCAAATCCCAAGACACTACTTAAGAGGCGCTGATTGAGTGAGTGTGGGAGGTCTGGGAAATAACATAGTCAGCGGAACATAGTACTGAGTACTTAATTGTTTTTGGTGAAAGAGAGAATGGGAGGTTGGCTGCACATTGGGGATTGGTATGCTTATCAACATAAATGTTCTTAAAGGACCACTGTACATTGGGAAAAATGTAAATTATTAGTTTGTTACATAATTCACAAACATGTGATGTTTTTGTTAATGCACAGTAGTCCTTTAGTAGATAATGTACAGATATTTCACAGCCTGGACAGATGTCTGCTTTATCCTTATCATAGAAAGTATATTATCTATATATTGCTTCAAGGAATGTCCAGGAAGTTACTCAGAGTTGTAAATAAATGGAACATTTCGACATGTGCCCTCATGGCCAAGCGTAAAATTGCTGGACAAGACCAGACTTGGAAGACCCATAAGGATATGATTAGATTAATAGAAATGAATGTGCTTAAGGGAGGGGAGGTATACCCCATGGCATTGGAAGGCGGAAGGTTATGGAGTAGACCATCTATCATTTAGACTGAGTCTAACCACTTTGTAGTAGAATCACCAATAGATCTTATGGTTGACTTTGACCCAAGCATTGAACCAACAGAGTAAAGTTATATATAGACTATTATGTTCTCCATGTACCTCAAGTCGATAAATCAGCATTCCAATTGGTGAAATTTGGCAGGTTAGCGTGTTGGGAATTGTAGGTAGATATGTCCAGTTCAAGACATCACATATATAGTTGTGAGCATGCGAGTTGTTGCTAACGCTTGCGGGCTCGCATAGCGAGGGCTGCGGGCGAGGGCCTCAGTTGCTGGCATGGAGCGCCAAAGGCGCTCCTTGCCAGCAACTGCGACCCTCGCAAACTTTACATCGCAACGCAAACAACACGACACACCAACTACGAACCTCGCAAACTTTACCTCGCAACGCAAACAACAATTACAAAATTCAAAACACAATACATACACACAGCACATACATAAAAAGCTTACCTACAGCAAGAGGGGGCATCCAGGACCTCAAAAAAGCAACTTACACCTTGATTTCACTCAAAATAAAAGAGTTTAGACACTAAAAAATTTGCTTAGCGACGGGGCTACACATGCAAACACCATACGAGACACGTTAGCACACATTACGACCTCGCAAAAATTGCCTGCAACCCGCAAACATAAAAACATTTAAAACACAAGAAATACACACAACACAAACATAAAAAGCTTACCTACAGCAAGAGGAAGCATCCAGGACCTCAAAAAAGCAACTTACACCTTCATTTAAATCAAAATATAAGAGTTTAGACACTAAAAAAATCCCTAAGCGACAGAAAAAATGGCCGCCGAACAAAACGAAAACGAGGCTACAGCACTCTAAACACGCAAAACACCACAAGAAACTCGCAAAACACCACAAAACACCTACGGATATTCCGCTAAGACGCATACCACACATTACCCGCCATTTTATGCCAATGCGCAAGTACACGACTACGCTAACGGTTTGGTCTCGCGCACGCACACTCTTACACTGCACACATTCAGCACGCTTACACAGCAGCTCCACACCACTAATGCTGCAGCAACATCAAAACAGATTGACAGCTCATCAACACAATGCTTCAAAATAGGTAAAGTATATTCATTTATTAATGTATTACATATTTCATTATTACACACCAAACAGCATTAGCTACCTTACAATTTCATTGCCGTAATTTTTTGACGGGCAATTCGCTAGTTGATTATAAATCCCATACTGACTCAGATTGTCAGTCAAGACATAAAATATTACTGGAAAGTGAACAGTCTGACACTTTTATGTTGACTTCTAGACGTCATTAACAGCTGGATAATATCTATGTGACAGCCAGGGACAAGAGTTTCTTTCACAAAACTACCCAATAATCATATAGTGCAGCGTACTGCTGTAAAAGCTTAATGTAGCCAGTAATCAGCTAGGAGGTATCAATGGAACTGATAACATGGACGAGAATTTGTCTGGGTGACTTAGAGCCAGATTAACTAAAAGGTGCCACTGATGCTGAGTTGCCCCCCCCCCCCCCCCCCCATTGTAAAGTAAATAACAAAAATCAGCCATTACAGTCTTTAAGGTTCTGAGACTCTTAGTAAATCTGTCCCACGTAATAGGTATACCATGGAATAAATAAAAAACAATTCTTACTATTTATATTTTATAAAAACAACATTTTTTTGGTAGCTTAGGTTATATTGATAACCAAAGGTAAACATCTGAAGAAGATGCAAAAATGTGTGGTAAAGACATGTTTAAATGTGTAATGTCTTAATATATATATATATATTCTAAAAACAATAGATTGCTAGAGTTCAGCAGAACTAAAAATAATTTATTGCCATATAAAATATTACTCACAAAATAAAAATATAGAACAAATACTCTATCCGACACGTTTCGTCCTCGGTGATCACCAGGTATATACATAGAGACAAAACATATCCCGGAAACTTCTTAACATTTGTACTGATGGCTCCTTAATATTTTCTAAAGTATAATGCATCTCTATGAAGGGCTTCCTTCCAGTCACCATACAAAATAGCTTGTGTGGCTCCTTTAAAATATTTTGTGGCTCCTTAGGTCTTTTTGTCCATCTCTCTCTCTCTCTCTCTCTCTCTCTCTCTCTATATATATATATATATATATATATATATATATATATACAGTGGTACCTTCTCGGAACTCAACATTTTCAATACTCAACCTGTCTGAATGAACAAAAAACCCTGGTGCTCATTGCGCTACCTTAGTACTCATTGTGTTTGCTAAAACCAATTTACATTACTTTTATGGGAGTTTGGCGTTCAACCTTTTTGGTACTCAACCTGCCGTCCCGAACGGATTAAGGTTGAGAACCAAAGTACCAATGTATATATGTACAGTATATATATATTGCATTCTAAAACCACATTTACTCATTTACAAACTTAATTATGCTTAATTATTCAAAAGACCACATAAGAAAAATACTACTAGAGTCCTTTAAAATTATGTGATTTTTTACTGTAAGAAAAAGCATCAACTCAGCATTTACAAACTTTAAACACAGTAACTAATTTAAACTGACAATTTTTACTGATATTGCATTTTTTTCTCTCTGGAGCTTTGGGGATTATTCAGATTTGTTAGTATAAACAATCTTATTTCAATCCCACAACTGTGCTGTCTATGGGAATTTTTCCCAGATTCACACTACAACAGTCAGAAACAAATCTCAAGAAATGCAAAGTGTTTACATGACTGTCTGTGAGTGGATGTCCTGGCTCTTCGCTGCTTACTTTGTGTCTGGGATTTAAAGATGATGGGTATACTGTAAACCAGGCTTGTCCAGCTGCTGTGCTTGAAAACCATATCATTATTTTATTATTATTATCCTTTATTTGTAATGAACCAACATATTCCTTAGCGCTATACAGGAGTTATTATGCTAGGTTTTCAAGATACCTTCAATCAGTGCCTACACTGGAATATCATCCCTTAAAGATAACCTCTCTCTCTCCCTAATCACCTCCTCATAGACCATCATCCCTTAAAGATAACCTCTCTCTCACTAATCACCACCTCATAGACCTCTTAGAATCCAGGGTCCATAGTGATTTCCCTAAAGCGCCTTACAAGATTAAAAACACACAATTTCTTACAATCTAATGGGATTGTGGTACAGAAGGGTTAAAGATGTGTTGTACGTCTTAAGGCTGAAGGTGATAAGCTTCTTTAAACAGATGCGATTTGAGTGAGGTTCTGAAGGTTATGAGTCAATATTATAATCTAGTGGAGCGAGGCAAGGAGTTCCAGAGAATAGGGGGAGCACAAGAAAAGTCTTGAAGGCGGGAATGAGAGGAGGTGACAAGAGAGGAGGAAAGAAGAAGGTCGTTAGAGCGAAGAGGGTAGATAGGGGAGTATTTTGAGATGAGAGCAGAGATATAATGGGGGGCATTGTTGTTGAGGGCTTTGTAAGTTTTGATTTAGAAAAAAAATTCTGGAGACTAAGGGAAGCCATACACGTTGACACAGGGGACGCAGGATAGACACAGGGGGAAGGCTGGACATGAGTGTTCATATAAAAGAGGTATGATTTATATATTTATTTTCCAATTAAAGGCACAGTTAATTGTACATTACATTGCTTGGCCTACACAGGGAGTATGCTTTAAAAAAATATGTTACAGTCCTTAAATCTATCATCAGCCCTTACTAATCTTCTACTTTCTCCCTGAACATAAAGACCATTGCATGCTCATCAACTATCAATCATCTTCCCTCGGCTCCTACTCATAGATCATCACTCTCACTTTAGCAATTATTAAACCTCTTTCACTCACTCACAGAATATCACCCCCTATGTATCTCTCTCATCACCCCTCTGATCACCCTATGACAGGTTCTTTCAATCATCTAGTGAAAAAACATCTCACCTTAGTGAATACAGCCGAGTGAAATAACTCATCACAAGTACAGAAATACATTCCAGTGGGTGTTACCAAACGTGAATACATTTTCATTTTGTAATGTTTTGTGCTTGGAATTAGTCCGGATAAAACAGCCCCCAGGGTATAAATTAAAATGAGGGTTATTATATGCACTGCTGGTGTCTCTTGCACACTACTTGTACACTATTGTTGTTGTTCAGTCGTGTCCGACTCTCCATGACCTCATGGACCCCCACACACCAGGAACATCTTTATGTCCATGGTCATGCTGATCCACTTTACTTTTATGGCAGAGATAATGAAGTGGACCACCAGGGAACCCCACACTACTTTGTACTATAATGTATACTGCCTTATCAGCTTGAAATACAACTTCAGACCGTTACAATATTTATTGTGACTTCAATGAGGTCTGCAAAGTATGTAAACAAATATGTGACAATGTGGAAATGCAGCGTTGCAGCATCCTCAGCATGTCCCTGCAGCCAGTCAGTGTAAAGAGTGCACATTATATCTACACATAACTCCATAACTCAACTGGTGCATTGTGCAAATAAACCCTAATTACATTTTAAAGAAGGCAGTCTCAGCATTGTTGCAAAAGTAGTCCACAAAGTTACTAAAAATGTATTATTTTTCTTTTGCTAATTTAGTTTTGCAAATATATTTTGGAGTGAATGAACTAGAGACCAACTCTAATGGGCTGAGGGTTAAAGTTTTAAAGATAATGTAGAGGTAGCAAAATAAGCTATATTTTTCAGTTTATTTGTGCCCCTTGAAATATTCCAAACCAATCCTATATTTAAAGGACAAGTCTATGAACTTTTTTTTTTTTAGTTAGAATTGAGTATGTTAAACAAAAATACATTTTAAACTTATTTTTAAAATAATAAAATATTTTATTTTTCTATATGACTTGATTTGCAACTTTGATCAAGCAGTACATGCCTATCTTTGCTGCTGAGGCACACTAGGGAGCTTCTATTTCAATTTGGCGGGGGTTTGTGCACATTGCTCCTCCAGACTCTGTGAATGAGCCCATGCACGAGTCCCCTGTAATGAACATATAGGTCCCCCAGTGTGATTCAGCAGCAAAGGAGGACATATAATGCTTGGTCAGAGCTGCAAATGGAGTCACGTGAAATTATTATTTTATTTTAAATAATATGCTCAATTACCATTCTATATAATAATGTTGACCTCAGTGGTCTTTTAAATGACCTAACTTTCTAGCTCAATTGTCTAACACTTTCACTCAAATCGATTGTGATTATATTTATTTATATGTGTATGTTTAATTTATTAGCATTTGGGAATTTTACTGTGTCAGTTTAGCTTGTTCCCAAGGCCTGCACATTCCTACTATGGGGCCATTTACTGCTTCTGAAGGTCTCGTAATCTGACTTGACAGTCCCGGCTTTTCAAAGCGGTTCTGAGGTTACACACAGTCACAAACACAAAAGAGACGCCGCAGGAGTCATGTGACCATCAGATAAGCTCTAGACTAAGGGCCTTCATGTGGAGCCAAAACATTTCCTGCACAGGTAGCAATGGATTATTTGGTAAAGACAATAAAAATCAATAATATCCATGCTATTCTATGGAGCCTACTTATCAATGTGTGACTAGAGCTCTCTAAATTGTGAGACTCTGTAGAATAACATAGAGGTTTGTGGAGGTCTAGTGACAGAGCTCTCAGTTTAGTGAATATATAGGATCACATGCATTTACACTCTCTTCGGCAGAAAATACACTAATTGTATATATACTGTATATACAGGTTCTAGTCGCATTATTATGACCACAGCCTACTTTTGACGTCAACAAAGCATAGCCAATATGGCCCATGTCGTGAGCTGGCTTGGTGGGTATATAAGGTGACATGTAGGCATTCCACAAACATATCAACCATTGCTGTCATAGTAAAACATGGGATTTAACCGACTTTGTAAAGGGGATGATCATTGGCATTCAGGCAAGGATGGCAGTATTTCTGAAACAGCGCAGTTTGTGAACTGTTCGCATGCTACTTTGGTTAAAGTGTACCGTGACTGGACAAACGGCACCATGGCGAATAAACGTTGTGGAAACTGCGGAGCACCATGTGCCATTGATGTCAGAGATGAACGTCAGCTGTGAAGGTGTGTCAGGATCAACCAACACGCTACACTTGAGCAACTCCCGTTCCAAACAATCCAGGAGTCTACCAGACGTGTGTCTAAAACTACAGCCAACACTGCTGCATATGGGGCTCTGAAGCAATTGGCTGGTCACTGCACCCATGCTGACAAGGGTTCATCTTCAGAAACGCTTCACTTTGCACAACAGTATCAAAATTGGACCTCTTCTGACTGGAAAAGGGTTGCCTTCTCTGATGAGTCATGTTTTCTGCTCCATCGACTTTAAGGAGGTTGGAGTGTCAGGCGCGAAACCTCCAGGAACAAACACGCTGCAACTATTGAAGAAAACAAGCTGGTGGTCTATGGAATGTTTTCTTGGTATTGGCTGGGTCCACTCATACTACTGGAAGGTACTCTCAACCAGTTGGGTTATGTATCCATCCTTGTAGATCAAGTACACCCATATATGTTGACTGTTTTCCCCGGAGCGTAAGTCATCTTCCAGCAGGACAATGCAACATGTTATATGACCAGAATTATCCAGGAGTGGTTGAAGGAGCACGACAAAGACTTCCAAATTCTTCCCCGGTCTCCAAATGAACCCCATTGAGCACCTGTGGGACCACCTCTATCGCCATGTTCGCCATATGGATCCTCCACCACACACTCTTCAGCAGCTGTTGAATGCACTGAAGTCTGCATGGCTCCAGATACCCTTGCCAACCTTTCAGCATCTTATTGACTCATTACCATGCAATCTAGGTGCTGCCAGTGCTGCACACAGCAGTTCTTCGTTATAATGTGACTCAACTGTGTATATAAGGAAACCATGTTTAAAATGGTACTGGGTTACAAGAGCAAAGCGTATGTGGTTACATTTTCATGTCCCTGCCCAGGTTCCCAGAATGCAGTGGAATAACCATATTACTCGGAATTCTGTGCAGGAAATAGTTTGTTTTTAGTTATTTTTATATTTTATGTATTTTATATACATATATACATATAAGTGGAGCTAATGAATAGGGGGCTTGGTGCAACATAATCCCCCCTTGCCGCTTCTCTATACAATGTAGGTCCCTGTAGGGGGTCAACAAAAAATATATATGTATGTATTCACATAATCCCCACTACTATCTATCTATCTATCTATCTATCATGCAGTAGTAATAATATCTACCTACACAAATAGTATATAAAATTATATAAATACTGTTATGCACATCAATATAATCCAAATTCAATGGAATTTATAAATTGAATATATCACCGTATTATAAGAGTTTTTATAACCCACATATCGGCAGTGTGGAGCCTCCTAGACTTACTGGTTCTGAAAGGACCAAAAATCACAAGAACACTCAAATGGCAATACAGTCTGTTTGCTTGACACAAAAATGGTAGCTTATTAATGTGGTTTGTTTAGATATTTTAACCCTAGAGGGGAAATATGAAGTGCATAATTACATTGAACAAAATATATCAGCATTTAGTGGGAGCTTGTAATTTATGGCTCCTTCAAGACTTGAGCATTCGTCAGTGATTCCTGAGGTGCAGCTTGGCTCAAGATAAACAAACAGTTTAAGGTAGTAGAATCTAACACTGCAGCATTTCAAAATAACGGTAAAACAGTAAAAAGAGCATTAAAATATTTTTTTTCCACATTTTCTACTTGGCTTTGGCTTCTCTACATGGTGGTGGAGAGCAGTATCCATGAGTTCAGAGGCCCTTTATAAAAAATAAATTTGTAACGGAGTTGGAACACGAATCCAATATCTCCGCTGGTATACGGTAAAATACCCAAGAGGCACTACAGTTTCACCATTCCCAACCTCCCATATTGGACGACACTCAATTGGAAGTCAAATGAATACTGACTTTATTTTGTTATATGCAGAAATATATATACACATCTCTTTGGCCACAGGTAATACACATGCCCATATTTGGCCACACAATACACATAGAGGGACAATAGGTGGGTCACACCTCCCTGAGGCTACCTGGCAACTTTGATACAATCAGACAATGATTAGATCATCCTTCTTTGTTCTTATGTCTGAGAATGAAAACACTTTATACAATAGACTTCTGTAGCGGAACCCATCACTGTTTTACCCTGTTTTATGATTATTATGGTTAAAATATGATCCTACTATATGTATGTTGGTTGATGCTCTGCAGAATATTGTCCCAGACATTTGCAGCTACTTGGCATGGGAGATAATCCTGTTACAGCGACTCCGCATAAGATAAAGGAAGTCTATTGTATACAGTGTTTTCATTCTCAGATAAGAACAAAGAAGTGTAATTGAATCAATGTCTGATTGTATCAAAGTTGCCAGGGAGGTGTGACCCACCTATTGTTCTCTTTATGTGTATTGTGCGGCCAAATATGGGCATGTGTATTGCCTGTGGCCAAAGAGATGTATATATATTTCTGTAAAGGTAAATAAAGTCAGTATTCATTTGACTCCCAAATTGTGTGTCGACCAATATGGGAGGTCGGGGATGGTGAGACTGTAGTGCTTCTTGGGTATTTTACCGTATACCAGCGGAGATATTGGACTGCGCATTCCAGCTCCGTTACATTGGCTGGCACTGGTGGGATGGCGTCCTAGTAAGAGGAAAAGCAGCACGGAGACACCGGTAACGTTAGGAGTTACAAATTGAGGGCAACGCTAGTATCCGTAGTGCGCCCCTGGCTACAGCAGAATGGAACCGGCTAGTTTTCAGACAGCGTTTCATGATGAGGAGGAGGAGGCGGCCGCGGACTACAGGGATGCAGACAGAAAGGAACTCTGGTATGATGCCCTGGAAGATGCCCAATGGCGGCGAGGTGAGAGTCTCCCCAGTGATGAGCAGCGGCTACAGAAGCGTGTGGCGATGCGGATGTATCTATTGGGAGAGCAGCCCCTGGATAAGTGGGTGACAAGACTAGAGAACCTGGTATGGCGAGAGCTCTGGCTAAACAACGCATACCAGGCCCTCTGGTGGCATACCGTTCGACTTACCCCCTGGACGTCTGAACACGACTTACCGGAGGGGGATGATTATGATGGCCCGGGTTTATTATGGGATGCCTTGGAGGACGATATTGATCTTGGCAACACGGAGGGGTCTACGTTTTGGGACATCTACGACTACCGGATGGGCATGTATGTCTGGGATGACGAAGGCGAGGTGAGCAAAGACATGACCCACCTGGTAACAAGAGAGTGGGAGCTGGAGCAGGACTACCAATACCTGCTCAGCTTCGTGCATACTCGACAAGCAGAACCAGACTTCATTGACTGGTCCTGGGATGACCTCCAGATGGCAGGTAGAGATGGGACCGAGGTCTCTCTACCGGCCCTACAGGGGGCAGAAGGTGTCGTCCTTCCCCCCCAGCGGCAGTGTGAACCCCAGGGGGCAGAAGGTGTCGTCCTTCCCCCCCAGCGGCAGTGTGAATCCCAGGGGGCAGAAGGTGTCGTCCTTCCCCCCAGCGGCAGTGTGAACCCCAGGGGGCAGAAGGTGTCGTCCTTCCCCCACAGCGGCAGTGTGAACCCCAGGGGGCAGAAGGTGTCGTCCTTCCCCCCCAGCGGCAGTGTGAACCCCAGGGGGCAGAAGGTGTCGTCCTTCCCCCCAGCGGCAGTGTGAACCCCAGGGGGCAGAAGGTGTCGTCCTTCCCCCCCAGCGGCAGTGTGAACCCCAGGGGGCAGAAGGTGTCGTCCTTCCCCCCCAGCGGCAGTGTGAACCCCAGGGGACAGAAGTTGTCGTCCTTCCCCCCCAGCGGCAGTGTGAACCCCAGGGGGCAGAAGTTGTCGTCCTTCCCCCCCAGCGGCAGTGTGAACCACAGGGGGCAGAAGGTGTCGTCCTCCCGCCCCAGCGACAGTTTACCCTGACAAGGGGAGACACCAATCTCCCAGACGGCGCAGATGGGACCGTGGTCTCTGCGCCCACAGCCTGTACAGATCCCCAACTACCCTCACTGGGACAACCGGAGGAGGGGGTAAGTACAAATTCCCTTCCCCAGCTAACTTCTAATGTGGCCCCAGGGTTAACAGAGGAAATGTTAACCCCCACTGACCCCCACGTTTCCCTGGCTACTGAGCTGGAATATGTCCCAAGTACCCCAGCAGAAGAGCTGACAGCGGGGCAGAGTGCAGTCGGCCTCTGCCCTCCCTTTGTCCCTTGTACAGAGCAGGATGTCCTGCAGGTTATACCAGCAGAAGAGAAGGCATCAGGGCAGAGTGCCGCTGGCCTCTGCCCCTCAAGTCCCCTCAGCGTGTTGCCCCATCACCACAGCGAAATATCCAGGTGCCTGGTTAGACTTCCCCCCAAAGGGGAGATGTGTGACGAAGTTCCCTTCGCCACTTTGTCTTGGAGAGGACTGTTTGCCAGCCTCCTGCCCTGCGACTATGGCCCTGGGACATATTGCCCTTCAAACACAGTATTCGGCCATACCAGAGTGTATGTCACTCATTCTGGCCCTTTACATACAGGGGGGTCATTCTGTACTTGCCCTGTGTGAACCATGATACCCCAGATAACTGTGCCATGAAGCCCATTCATATAATGAAAGACTATGGGAAAGACTTTAGCTACATGGCAATTGAACTGTGTGAAGAGGATCTGAGCGCTATTCGGTAGTTTTGTGCGCTCAGATCCCAGCTATCTGGGGTTATGGGAAATGTGAGTAAATGTGAATTGCAGTAATGCTGATGGGTTGTCAAACTAGAGAATTGACCAACAAATACTTTTGTCTGGACATCCCCAGGCCGATCCGTTGGGATCAGACCGTGTATGCCGGCTTATGGTCACGGGGGAGGTGTGTAGCGGAACCCATCACTGTTTTACCCTGTTTTATGATTATTATGGTTAAAATATGATCCTACTATATGTATGTTGGTTGATGCTCTGCAGAATATTGTCCCAGACATTTGCAACTACTTGGCATGGGAGATAATCCTGTTACAGCGACTCCGCATAAGATAAAGGAAGTCTATTGTATACAGTGTTTTCATTCTCAGATAAGAACAAAGAAGTGTAATTGAATCAATGTCTGATTGTATCAAAGTTGCCAGGGAGGTGTGACCCACCTATTGTTCTCTTTATGTGTATTGTGCGGCCAAATTTGGGCATGTGTATTGCCTGTGGCCAAAGAGATGTATATATATTTCTGTAAAGGTAAATAAAGTCAGTATTCATTTGACTCCCAAATTGTGTGTCGTCCAATATGGGAGGTCGTGGATGGTGAGACTGTAGTGCTTCTTGGGTATTTTACCGTATACCAGCGGAGATATTGGACTGCGCATTCCAGCTCCGTTACAACTTCCTTATCTTATGAGGAGTCTCTGTAATAGGATTATCTATTATGCCAAGGTCTGCAATAGTCTGGGCTAATATTCTGCAGAGCATAAACCAACATACATACAGTATAATAGTAGGATAATATTTTAACCATAATAATAACCATAAAACAGGGTAAAACAGTGATGGGTTCCGTTACAAAATTAAATGCTGTAATTTTAGGGTGTATTGGTAAATAGGTTTTTGTAGCGGAACCCATCACTGTTTTACCCTGTTTTATGATTATTTAATTCTTGGTTAAAATATGATCCTACAATATGTATGCTGGTTTATGCTCTGCAGAATATTAGCCAGACTTTTGCAGACCTAGGCTAATAGATAATCCTATTACAGAGATTCAAGAGATAAGAAAGTTGTAAAGGATCCTTGCATTTTCCAAAGTGTTTTTATTCTCTGATAAGAACAAAGAAGTGTAATTGAATCAATGTCTGATTGTATCAAAGTTGCCAGGGAGGTGTGACCCCTCTATTGTTCTCTTTATGTGTATTGTGTGTAGCCAAATATGGGCATGTGTATTGCCTGTGGCCAAAGAGATGTATATATAGTTCTGCAATAACAAAATATAGTCAGTATTCATTTGACTCCCAAATTGTGTGTCGTCCAATATGGGAGGTCGGGGATGGTGAAACTGTAGTGCCTCGTGGGTATTTTATCGTATACCAGCGGAGATTTTGGACTGCGTGTCCCAGCTCCGTTACATTTGTTGGCAAGTGGTGGAATTGTTCCCATGGTCAGAAGGACAGCTACAGGAGACACCATTCCGTGGAGTACAGATTGAGGGCAACGCTAGTATCCGTACAGCGCCCCTGGCTACAGCAGGATGGAACCGGCTAGTTTTCGGACAGCGTTCCATGATGAGGATGAGAAGGAGGCCACAGACTACAGGGAAACAGACAGAAAGGAACTCTGGTATGATGCCCTGCAAGATGCCCAATGGCGGCGAGGTGAGAGTCTCCCCAGTGATGAGCAGCGGCTACAGAAGCGTGTGGCGATGCGGATGTATCTATTGGGAGAGCAGCCCCTGGATGAGTGGGTGACAAGACTAGAGACCCTGGTATGGCGAGAGATCTGGCTAGACAACGCATACCAGGCCCTCTGGTGGTATACCGTTCGACTTACCCCCTGGACGGCTGAACACGACTTACCGGAGGGGGATGATTATGATGGCCCGGGTTTATTATGGGATGCCTTGGAGGACGATATTGATCTTGGCAGCACGGAGGGGTCTAGGTTTTGGGACATCTACGACTACCGGATGGGCATGTATGTCTGGGATGATGAAGGCGAGGTGAGCAAAGACATGACCCACCTGGTAACGAGAGAGTGGGAGCTGGAGCAGGACTACCAACACCTGCTCAGCCTTGTGCAGCCCCAACCTACTCGACAAGCAGAACCAGACTTCATTGACTGGTCCTGGGATGACCTCCAGATGGCAGGTAGAGATGGGACCGAGGTCTCTCTACCGGCCCTCCAGGGGGCAGAAGGTGTCGTCCATCCCCCTCAGCGGCAGTGTGAACCCCAGGGGGCAGGAGGTGTCGTCCTTCCCCCCCAGCGGCAGTGTGTACCTCAGGGAGCAGAAGGTGTCGACCTTCCTCCACAGCGGCAGTGGGTACCCCAGGGAGCCGAAGGTGTCGTCCTTCCTCCCCAGCGGCAGTGAGTACCCCAGGGGGCCGAAGGTGTCATCCTTTCCCCCCAGCAGCAGTGTGTACCCCAGGGAGCAGAAGGTGTCGTCCTTCCCCCTCAGCGGCAGTGTGAACCCCAGGGGGCAGAATGTGTCGTCCTTTCCCCCCAGCGGCAGTGTGAACCCCAGGGGGCAGAAGGTGTCGTCCTTCCCCCTCAGCGGCAGTGTGTACCCCAGGGAGCTGAAGGTGTCGTCCTTCCTTCCCAGCGGCAGTGTGTACCCCAGGGGGCCGAAGGTGTCATCCTTTCCCCCCAGCAGCAGTGTGTACCCCAGGGAGCAGAAGGTGTCGTCCTTCCCCCTCAGCGGCAGTGTGAACCCCAGGGGGCAGAAGGTGTCGTCCTTTCCCCCCAGCGGCAGTGTGAACCCCAGGGGGCAGAAGGTGTCGTCCTTCCCCCTCAGCGGCAGTGTGTACCCCAGGGAGCTGAAGGTGTCGTCCTTCCTTCCCAGCAGCAGTGTGTACCCCAGGGAGCTGAAGGTGTCTGCCTTCCCCCCCAGCGTCAGTGTGTACCCCAGGGGGCCGAAGGTGTCGTCCTTCCCCCCCAGCGGCAGTGTGTACCCCAGGGAGCAGAAGGGGCCGTCCTTCCTCCCCAGCGGCAGTGTGAACCCCAGGGGGCAGAAGGTGTCGTCCTTCCCCCTCAGCGGCAGTGTGTACCCCAGGGAGCTGAAGGTGTCGTCCTTCCTTCCCAGCGGCAGTGTGTACCCCAGGGAGCTGAAGGTGTCGGCCTTCCCCCCCAGCGTCAGTGTGTACCCCAGGGAGCAGAAGGGGCCGTCCTTCCTCCCCAGCGGCAGTGTGAACCCCAGGGGGCAGAAGGTGTCGTCCTTTCCCCCCAGCGGCAGTGTGAACCCCAGGGGGCAGAAGGTGTCGTCCTTCCCCCCCAGCGGCAGTGTGTACCCCAGGGAGCAGAAGGTGTCGACCTTCCTCCACAGCGGCAGTGGGTACCCCAGGGGGCCAAAGGTGTCGTCCTTCCCCCCCAGCGGCAGTGTGACACACAGGGGGCAGAAGGTGTCATCCTTCCCCCCCAGCAACAGTTTACCCTAACCAGGGGAGACACCAATCTCCCAGACGGCGCAGATGGGACCGTGGTCTCTGCGCCCACAGCTTGTCCAGATCCCCAACTACCGTCACTGGGACAACCGGAGGAGGGGGTAAGTACAAATTCCCCTCCCCAGCTAACTTCTAATGTGGCCCCAGGGTTAACAGAGGAAATGTTAACCCCCACTGACCCCCACGTTTCCCTGGCTACTGAGCCGGAATATGTCCCAAGTACCCCAGCAGAAGAGCTGACAGCGGTGCAGAGTGCAGTCGGCCTCTGCCCTCCCTTTGTCCCTGGTACAGAGCAGGAGGTCCTGCAGGTTATACCAGCAGAAGAGCTGGCATCAGGGCAGAGTGCCCCTGGCCTCTGCCCCTCAAGTCCCCTCAGCGTGTTGCACCATCACCCCAGCAAAATATCCAGGTGCCTGGTTAGACTTCCCCCCAAAGGGGAGATGTGTGACGAAGTGCCCTTCGCCACTTTGGCTTGGAGAGGACTGTTTGCCAGCCTCCTGCCCTGCGACTATGGCCCTGGTACATATTGCCCTTTGGAACCAGTGTTCGGCCATACCAGAGTGTAAGTCACTCATTCTGGCCCTTTACATACAGGGGGGTCATTCTGTACTTGCCCTGTGTGAACCATGATACCCCAGATAACTGTGCCATGAAGCCCATTCATATAATGAAAGACTATGGGAAAGACTTTAGCTACATGGCAATTGAACTGTGTGAAGAGGATCTGAGCGCTATTCGGTGGTTTTGTGCGCTCAGATCCCAGCTATCTGGGGATATGGGAAATGTGAGTAAAGGTGAATTGCAGTAATGCTGATGGGTTGTCAAACTAGAGAATTGACCAACAAATACTTTTGTCCGGACATCCCCAGGCCGATCCGTTGGGATCAGACCGTGTATGCCGGCTTATGGTCACGGGGGAGGTGTGTAGCGGAACCCATCACTGTTTTACCCTGTTTTATGATTATTTAATTCTTGGTTAAAATATGATCCTACAATATGTATGCTGGTTTATGCTCTGCAGAATATTAGCCAGACTTTTGCAGACCTAGGCTAATAGATAATCCTATTACAGAGATTCAAGAGATAAGAAAGTTGTAAAGGATCCTTGCATTTTCCAAAGTGTTTTTATTCTCTGATAAGAACAAAGAAGTGTAATTGAATCAATGTCTGATTGTATCAAAGTTGCCAGGGAGGTGTGACCCCTCTATTGTTCTCTTTATGTGTATTGTGTGTAGCCAAATATGGGCATGTGTATTGCCTGTGGCCAAAGAGATGTATATATAGTTCTGCAATAACAAAATAAAGTCAGTATTCATTTGACTCCCAAACTGTGTGTCGTCCAATATGGGAGGTCGGGGATGGTGAAACTGTAGTGCCTCGTGGGTATTTTATCGTATACCAGCGGAGATTTTGGACTGCGTGTCCCAGCTCCGTTACAGTTTTTATGTGAGAAACAACCATAGGACCACAATACCCAGAAGAAGTTGATTATATAAAACATGATTGTTTAGAAAGGAGTCTGGCCAATACTAATGCAAAAGTTATTACCTTTTCAAGGTCAAACTCTACCGAAGGAATGCTAATTTTTGTGTGTAAATATGACAAGAACCCTAGAGAGCAATATTATAGTACACTGGTGCACATGATTATAAAATATGTTTTTAACTAATTATCTAATAATCAGTCTTTTCACATTAAGTTTTCTTCTTCAGTCCTTTTTTTTTGTAATTTTACTCAAATCACTATTAAGTTTGTAAAAACATATAAAAATGTGGGTACCAAATTTAAATTGCATCTCATTTCACAATACATTATTCACAGCTAGTAGTTTTTCAAATTGAAATACACATTTTTACACTTAGATCTTCTAGCAAAATTGTTAGACATCGTTAGATTAAATTAAGTATAAACACACACGATATAACTTAGATAGTTAGATATTTACTTATGAGCTTTGCACTAATCTGTTGCCTTAGTTTAAAGAAAGACTACCATTTCTAAACAATGGCTTTGAGCCTCGTTCCCAACCACTGCCGTTACACGGCAGCCCATTTGTTGTTGGACGGGAACATTTGTCAAGTTCGAGTGTGGTATGAGTCTGGTATGTATGTTTTTTTAATTGATGTTTAAATATTTGGTCAACCGGTTTGGGCTAAGAAGTACCGTAGTTCCTTCTCGTCAAATTTTTTTTAATGGCAATAAAAATTCGAAGCTTTAATGTCAAGCGACCGAACTCCCCGGGCAAGAGAAATATGATTATGAGATATTTTAAATAAGCAAGGGCAGACATATTATTGTTGGATCTAAATATTGCTCCACCTTCAGCAAAAAGTCACGTGGTGTTGTAATATTGTTTAAAAACAACCTAGTTTTAGTAGAGGAATTTTCCAAAATAGACCCTCAGGGGCATTTTATCTTATGGGTAGGTACAATTAATGGTCTATGGAAAACTATCAAGAAATGTATTCAAGATTCTTTAATAATTGCAGGAGACTTTAATGTATCTCCCAAATTAGAGTTGGATAGGAAATCACAAAAACTTTGTAAAAATTTGCCTACAATAGGAATTATTGTCCAAAAGATTTTCTAATTGGATCAAAAGTAACAATTTATTTGATGCATGGCGTGTTCTTCACCCTGGTCAAAAGGACTTTACATTTTTTTCTAATGCTTATAAAGCCTATTCCCACATTAACCTTTTTTTGGTCGACCATAATATTTTAAACGGGATCAAGAAAGTAGATATAGGCTCTATAGTACTGTCTGATCGCACCAGCATCAAATTAGAACTCAACCTTGATAGTATAACATCAATCGTCCCCAGTGGAAATTAGATTACTTTTTGCTGAAGGAGGAGGCTAATAGAACAATTATTAACGAAGGCATGACTAATTTATTTGAATGGAATTAATCCTTGGCCTCCTCAAAGGGCAATCTTTGGACTGCCTTTAGGGCTTTTATTAGAGGAGTATTAATAAATCTGAAATCTCGAACTGTTAAACAAAGAGGTCAGTGTCTGAGAGAGTTGTACATTAATTTAAGTAAATTGGAAGTTAATAATAAAAGAGACCGTAGGGATTCAATTATGTCATAAATTAAAGAAATTCAGAGGAAAATCAATAAAATTAATCAACATCTCTCATACAAGCTAAGTTGGCAATCATTTCACCATTACGATGAAAAAAACAGTACATTGTTGACATATAAAATCAAACAAAAAATGGCGAAAAAAGGAGAACTGACTATCTTCTAAAGGACGGTGTACGAATCTCGTCCCCCAACCAGATAGCCAATACGCTTGCCAATTACTATGAAAACCTTTACAATTTAATTAATGATCATTCCGTTAGATACCCAACCAAAAAACAAGTCCAAGATTTCCTTGACCAGTTTGATCTTCCCCCAATTTCCCCGCCTGAGTTGGAGGAACTAAATATGCCCATCTCGGACCGGGAAATTGCAGTTACTATTAAACAGTTAAAACAATATACTAACCCTGGACCTGATGGGTTCAGCAACTCCTTTTTTTAAATTGTTGTACCTTCGTTGGGTAGACATCTTAAAGAATTGTTTAACAAAATCAAATTAGAGGGTGTTATTCCCCCAGAGATGGTTAGAGCCACTAAAATCATGATCCCCATAGGTATTCTAGATATGCACCTATGCTCTAGTTATAAGCCAATATCTCTACTGAACGTGCATGTCAAGCTCTATGCTAAAATATTGGCAACACAACTTCAAAAAGTAATAAGCAAATTATTTAAAGTTGACTGATCTGGGTTCATACTAGGCAGAAGCGGACCAGACAATGTCAGAAAACTGACGAATTTGATATCATTCAAAAGATCCACAAAGACTCCCACCCTATTTCTGTCATTGTAAGTTGAAAAAGTGTTTGACAGAATAGGGTGGGAATACATGAATACCCTACTGACTAGATTTGGCCTGGGGAATTTGGAGCTCAAGCAATCGACTCCCTATACAAGGCTCTGTCTGGCTTTGTGGCCGTAGCCGGTTGTTTCTCACGAACATTTGAAATATCGAATGATACTAAACAGGGCTGTCCTCTCTCTCCCATCCTATTTGCCTTATTGATGGAGCCTTTGGCAGAGGCTATAAGACCGTCCTTGGACATAAGGGGCATTCAGATGGGAGAGAGAGAACATAAAATTAGACTGTTTACGGATGACCTAGTTTTATTCATCACTTGTCCTAGGGAATCCTTGAAATCCCTTAGGGCTTAATTGATAATTACAATCTAATCTCCAACTATAAACTAAACTCTATAAAATCTGATACTTTGCTTATTAATGTCTCTGCTAGCATGCAGGATGACATATGCAATAATTATCCCTTTAACTGTGACTCTAATTCCTTTTCCCACCTGGGGGCCAAATCTGTTGCTGACATAATTAGAATGGTGGAAAACAACTACAAATCTTTACATGAAAACATTTTGGACATAATAAAAGGGTGGAAAAGTAAAAGCATCCTGTAGTGGCAAAATTGCCATCACTAAAATGGCTTTACTTCAGAGGGTCAACTACCTTACAAATTGCATTCTGTATAAGGTTCCCTTTTATTGGATTAAAAAACTTCAAACCACCTTAGATAAATGTATTTACTCCTCAAAACACATTAGACTAAAAAAGTCTACACTGGCTAGAGAATTCCTAAAAGGAGGTCTTGCCTATTCCCTTTACCACAATGCTAGCATGATGGTACATGCATTGAAGTGGCTGAACCTGGGTAAGGCCCAGGTATGGTACCAGATGGAGAAGGCTTTGGTCCCAGACCTGGACCTTAGACGATTGCTATTTAGGAATACTGTACCTTCTAATAATTTTGAAGGTGGAGCCTAATTAAGAACATTTATAGATCTTGAAAATCAATAAATAGGAGGTATTGTCTGATTCCAGAATTTAGTTCTTTAGTTTATGACCTTCCAATAAACATACCTAATCTTTCCATCACAAGCGAAGGTCAATATAAGGCAGTTCTTTTCATCAAAGATCTATATGAAGAAGGATAATTGTTATCCCCTAATCAATTGGAAGCTAAGTACAAAATCCCAGTAAACAGCTGGCTGATGATTAACCAACACATCTTTATTTTCAACATATAGTCTTGCGAGCACCAGAGATAAAGTGCTTAGCCCCTTAGAAAGTATTATTAAACCGTAGGCTAATTCCCATATGTTATCTAAATGTCATGATATACTGAGGAAAAGCTTTAGAAATTAACAAAACATCAGGGATGGTATTGTGGGAAAATAATCTTGGCATTTCCTTTGGCAGGGACGCTTGGGAATCTTCATTGTCAGTCACCAATAGGTTTGTCAATTATTCTTCCCATAGGAAACTTCATATCAAGATAATAAATAGGTGGTATATGGTCCCAAACAGTTCAGATATAATTGTGCTGATATGATGTGATGGAGACAATGTGGAATGTTTGGTGACTTTCAGCACATATTTTGGGACTGTCCATTAATCAAACCTCTGTGGACTGAGTGTTTTAGCTTTATTATGACGGAAACACAATTAACACTTTCTCTTCTTGCCCCAATGTGGCTTGCTTCATTTTTTTCTTGATAGTCTTTCCACGGATAAAAAAGCTTTTGCGATCCAAATATTCATGACAGTTAATATTATAACAATTATTCAAAGGGCAAGAGCTTTGGAAGAAAATGTTATGACTTATAGTTTATCTAGGAATAATGCCCTAAAGTTGAAAATATGGGACTCTTGCCTTTGATACTTATTTATTTTCTTCTCTTTGTCCCCCTATATTTACTTGTTCCAAATCTCTCCCTAAGTACTAGTAGTATGAATGTTGTATGTTTGTGGTATGATTGATGCAGTGACTGTCTATTTTTATATAGTTTGTTACTACAAGATGTGTTGAATATTTTATGTGTATTCTATCTGCACTTATATTGTATCACAACATGTATTTATGTACTAATTTATGTACTGTTTAGAATTCATAATAAAAAAAAAAGTTATTACCTTTTCAATAAGTTATTCTTTATAATAATATTTTAATTATTTGGGGTTAACCAACATACCCATATGGAGTGTCCCATGGAGGGCACAATAGACTTTAAAAAAAATTGGAGATATCAACATTGGTTACTCTACATCATCCCCCAGACACTGTGGTGAGGAAGGAAATTTATATAATTGAGGATTATAATTGATACAATAATCTATTTTGTAAGTGTTTATTCAAATTGAATTGACATACTTTGCCAAATTCCACTCCTTGCAGACTCCTTTTATTTGTCTTTTAGCTGAATTTAGACAATATCTGTCCAAATCCTGACCCTCCCTCCATCTCTGGAATCCCAGTGACTGATGCCATTAAGAGATCCTAAGCACACACCTGTCAGGTGAGCCCGATAATCCTGCCTATAGGTTATGTCCCCTACAAGTGTAAATCAGTCCTTATCTTGTGCCTGTACAAATAAGGAATGATTTATCCTTGTAGTAGCACAGGTCTGCAGGTTCTGGAAGCAAGATTATTTTTATGTTATAGGGGATTGAAAAATATGAAATTCCCTTTTATGCAGGTATATGGAACCAAACATCTTTTTCTCCTTAGATGACTTTCCCTTTAATTTACAGCCCTCATTGTGACTAAGAAAGTATTACCAGTTCAGCATAAATTCACAATGGTGGGGATTCACTAAGCATTGCGGGGGCTGCAAAGCTATGCAATGGCAATTTTTCACCATAGGAAATAGCCGCTGCAGCCTTCCCTAAGCACATGACAGCCCCTGCTATGCTTGAGGAATCCCCTGTATTACTTATGCTATTTCAGGTCACTGTTCTATTATCCAACATATGTTAATACTTTTAGCTTGGGTTGCAAATTAATATTTATACAAGAATTGTGGATTTAATTAATAATCCAAATTATCTGTATTTGGAATGAAGCCATTCTGGCAACCACAGCCCTTTAAGAAACACACCCTCCTCCCATCAGATAGTAAATGAGAGATTAGGTGATTACATTCTTGGTGAATTTTAGATGCTTAGTTATTAACACAAATTAAATTAAATAGATAATGCCAGCAAACAGAAATACAGAAATATTAGTCTTCTTTTAAGACCACAGACAATATGTTATATATATTTGCATGTCCCAGCTCAGCTTCCCAGAATGCAGTGTAATAACTGTTTTGATTGGAATTCTGAGCGGAAGCAGGTTTTTTTAACTTGCTTTAGACATTCAAAAGTGAACACAGATGTCATATTTATTTACTGTACTACTGTATGGTGGAGGCTTCTATAGCTCTTTTGCCCACCATATATTAAATGATTGTTGTGGTGAACTACCTACTCATAAAGGTCCACAACACAAGCTGAGATCCCGCTCCATGCTGATGATAGCCAGTAAGCTTGAAACAGCTGTACATGGATACTTTGCATTAAAGCTGTGTAATACAGCAGGCATAAGCTTAAAGGAAGCCATGTTTGAAAATGGTTATAGATTGAAGAGTGAGGCATTTGTGGGAACATTTGCATGTCCCAGCTCAGTTCCCATTCAGAGTACTTGTTTGGAGAGTTCCTTGGTCTTCATGGCAATGTTTGGTTAGTGGTGCCTCTTGCTTAGGTGTTGCAGCCTCTGTGACCTTTCAAAAAAGGTGTGTATATGTAATGACAGATCATGTGACACTTAGATTGCACATAGGTGGACATCATTTCACTAATTATGTGACTTCTGAAGGTAATTGGTTGCAACAGAGCTTTTTATGGGCTTCATAACAAAGGGGGTGAATACATAAGCACATGCACATTTTCTGTTTTCTATTTCTAAAAAATAGTTTTATGTATATATTTTTCTCATTTCACTTCACCAATTTAGACTATTGTGTTCTGATCAATCACATACAATTCAGATTAACAAAACATTGAACTTAAGGCTGTAATGTAACAAAAGAGGTAAAAAGTCAAGGGGGTGAATACTTTTGCAAACATATTCCGTTGCGCTATACAGGGGTTAAGTACAAGGTAGAAACAATTTTAACACATTGCAAAAGAATGGAGGGCCCTGACTTTGAGCTTAAAATCAAACATACACAGTTCTTTCCCAAAGTACCTTACAAGATTTGGGACATATGTCATACACTTGCAAGAATAAAAGGCACTGGCTTAATCTTTTACACATATATTTTAACTTCTATAAATGTATTATTATAAATAGGGTGGAACCTTCCCTTTAAGATTTTCTTTATAAGAATAAACCTATTTAAAACATACATGTTTGTTAAATTAGCTGTATAAAAAAACATGGGTTTAAATGGTATTTTCCCACAAAACAGAATCCCCTTTGGCCCATTGTACACATTACAATGATGGAAATCTCAGATATAATCTCATCTGTGAGCAATAAATACCAGGTCCTGAAAGACTAATCCTCCATACATTCCTGTTTTAGGACATGTGATCACACCCATTGCTCATCACCTCCAGAAATCCCAATGCTAGGAATTTAGGAGTATACTTACTAAAGCATAGATAACTTTGATAACATTTAGAGTTATTAATGGGATTATAGTTATTATGAAATGTGCCAAGAAAAATGTATCAGCGTTTTTGTCAATGAAATGCCTGCAAGTCTGAAATAAAAGACTTCTGTAAATTCATATATTTAAATCCCTATATATTACAAAATCCAAATTAGCAATCATTGTCTACCGAAACATAAGGCGGCAAAGCAAATGTCCCTCCAGTTATAGCAAGAAATTAAACTTACATATATAAATACATATAATAGCAATTGGTTGTTATTAAAACTTTTGAGAAGTATTTTATGATATAGTTAACTTTCAAGCACAATTATTAATTACATGATGTCTTTCCTTGTTCCCTGGATGACTCCATGATGTTTTGATAAAGGTTATGTGTATGAGAGGGGTGTTTACATTTCTACAGGAGTAGAGCTTACTATTATATACGAAAGCTATTTGATTCTGAGTATGTGTGGCAAAGGGGGTAGGTGTCAAATTGTAAAAGCACCACTGATTACAAATCCCTCCCTTCAGTAATAGATAAGTACTCTAAGGTTTGTTGTGTTGAAGCCAAGCAAGATGGAACTTTTTACATCAGCCAATTACAGTGGTATTTTCAGCAATTCATAACTGCTAATGATACATTTGTGGACGGTGGATCTGAATAGTACCATAAAATGATGGAATAACATAGATCAGGGCTTAATTAGCTAGTAGGATTACACACATAGCAAGAGATGAATATTTCATTTTGATGAATATATCCCAGCTGTGCCTCGCTTTGAAGTTATACGTTACCAGCTAAATCCTTCAGAAATGTCCGACATTCCTAGTTCAAATCATCTCTCAGCATTTCATTGTGGTTACCAATCTATGATTTTACCAAGTTAACCACAATAAGGCTCTCAGCACGTAGGAACAGATGTACTAAAGTGATAAATCTAGACAGATGTCATATGTAGGTAAATCAGCCCCAAATGACAACAGAATAGTTATTTAAGCCTTTCTTTTGCAACATCTGATTAACAGTTTTTTATTCAGAATTAGCCTGATATAACCAGATTCTTTCCTTCATGCATCCATTTTGTGTTTGTTACAGCACATCCTGAGAGATGGATGATGTGGAGGGTATTTGCAGAGATCAGTGGAAGAAGCGAACAGGGATCAAGGAGAAGTCCAGAGCTTTTGTTCGATAAATGGATAAGATTGGAATTGGCACCACACACCTTCCCCATCATTGATCCAAAAACAGGATGCAACCATTGCATTCCAGAAATGTAAATGTCCCTCTCACACACACACAACTTCCACCAATGTAATGTGGATCCCTCCAGAATCCTGCAGAGACATCAAAAATATATTAAAAAACTATCTGTGTGACTTGTTTCCTGTTTATTTGTACTCTCGGGAGCAACATATGGAAACATACATATTATTTTCATTGTATAGTGGCCCTTGAACAAGTTCTCTATGAGGTTTTGTTTACACTTTCTCTACATTTTAATGGTACTTTTCTTAATTTAATATAATCTATTTGTCATACAAAAAAACTTATATTTATTTAATTTACACTTTTTAAAAACATTTTGTATGTTATCAAGTCAAATTATTTATATATATATATATATATATATATATATATATATATATATATATATATATATATATATATATATATATGTATATTGTGAAGATCCCAGGGAGTTGGCGCTATTCAGCTACAGAAATTCCTGCTTTTGGCTACAGGAATCCCACCTCTTAGGCTATCTTCTTAGAAGGAATGGGCGTGTCAGTGCCCGGCGGTCAGACCAGGATCATCAGCATCAGCTCAGGAGCCCAGGATTACTGGATCTGCTTCTTCAGTGGGCTTGAAAAGGCCAAGGAGACCAATACTACCTAGCAGAGTCCAACACGGTATTCAATTCCTTCTCCCAAGAAAGGAGTAGAGATTCAGGACAGAAAAGTGATTTTAGATAAGTAGTCTTCCCTCTAAATGAAACAAGGTTAGGGTAAGGGGTAGGGTTAGAGGGTTAGGGGTAGGTTAAGGGTAAAGGTTTAAGCTTAGAAATTGTATATGATCTCAGTAGCTCTCGCAAACTGTGCACAATTTTGGCAGCGCCATCTAGCAGCTCCTTGCTGCAACTGCTGCTGCTACTGCTGGCACACTCATATAGGAATGATCTATATATATATATATATATATATATATATATATATATATATATATATTTCAGTGCTTGGGACGGTGCTAGAGAATAGCAAAGCAACGCCCCACATATTTCAAAACTGACCCGGTCCATCCTTTAAAGTTATTATGACACATGATAGATATATTAGAGATTAAGCAAGTAAAATAGCTCTATTGTGTACCTAAATCACCATGCAATTAATCAAATTTTCACCTGCCAGCGTAGGCTACAAACTGTTAGCGAATTTCTAAATGTTTCCCAATTTCCTTTATCCAAGGATTACATTTTGGTCATGATTCTGCTAAAATACATAGAGCCAGAGATTTATATGTGTATATTCCACCCACAAACCATAAAACGGTCACTAGCGCTGGGTAAGTTGTAATTAGCTGACAGATCATAAAAAGCCCCCTTTATCATTATGACAGAATGTAGTAGCCCTACCAAGTAGCACATTATCTTGGATGGGGAGGGGGAGTGTGGGGGACACAGGGTATTTTACAGCCTGTGTTCATGTTCCACTGGATTACAGAATGCCAGACAATGTTGTCTGGTGGGGGGCCGACAGGGAGAGATGTTGAAAGGTTGTGACCCCAATGAACCAAGCTTGAGGCCTGGAGGGTGAGATATCCAGAGGAGACCATAAACAACTATTGGCAAATATCTACTTAACAAACACACTTTCCAGCAAATTACTCTTTTTAGGGGAAGCACCCCCACCCACCTTAGCCTCTCAAATGTCCATCTTTTGAATTAAAGTCCTACACTTAAAGGACATTTCTGCAATTAAAAAAATATATGTTTGATAGCTTTTAAGTATGATTATTTAGAGAAAAGCCATAACAATGGCATTATAACTGACTTACACAGCAATACTACATGACATTACTTCATTTACTCCTCTTTGACACTTGAAATGTTGGGATGTATGAAGAAATATCAGCTTATACAATGTCCATTCCTGAATATCTTAAAGCCCCACTGCATAACAGTTTTAACAATACAGGACCCGTAAATTGGGATGAAGATATATTTTGGAAGCTGAACACATTTTATTGAAGTTTTCTAATGGATTTGTAATCTTAATTTGATCATGCTATGTACTGTTTTACACAACAACAAAAATAGAGGTGCTTAATCCTAATAGCTTAGTTTTATGGTAATGATAACCCACTCTGATCAGTGACTTGTGCCCTTCACAGGGAGAAATATATCAGTCTGGTCTCACTCAAAAGAATGATCCGGCCCCAAAATACCAGGCAATTCTACCCTGAACATGAGAAACAGCAAACCCCAGACACGTTTCGGCCTCAGTGGGCCTCGTCAGTGAGGTGCAGCTGGACTCCCTAAGGCACAGTGAGCAAGGGGTCCACGTCTAGAGCCCCCTATCACCCTTAGGGAATCTAACCCCTAAGGTCATTTGCATACACAACAACACAAATAGAGATGCTCAATCAGAGAATGAACTAACCTTAGTAAGTTAGTTCTATGGAGCAACCTTGCTCACTGGAGCAACCACTGCTTTAAAATTGACTTATTAAAAGACTATACATTTCAACAAACTGTTTAGTAGTAGCTCTATCTAGTAATGAGGGGGGGGGGGGGGGAAAGCAAATTGACAATGAAGCATTTTCTCAATTACAACAGAAATCCCCCACAACACTTAGCTCTTGTCCACTAACCCTAGAGGCAGAGTTCTCCTCCTATTTCACAGATGGTGAGGAGGGAAGACTCGTTTCATATTATCACTTTAAAAATATGTACTCATCACATGTGATTATTATTGTAATCATATGTTTGAACGTTCTAACTTAAAGGGATATATACACTGGGAAAGATGTACTAATGTGATGCTTCTACACTCTCAAAAGACCTGTCCAGTTACACATTATTCTACTGACATATCCAAGGTCTCTCACCTTAATACATCTGGCCCAACGTTTCTGGTAAAGGGATCATTTTACGCCGTAATAAACTGACTTGGTATTGGTAAAAGAAATCATGTCAAAGCACAGATTGCATCCAATATAAGCAAAAGTCAGTATGCCCAATGAAATTAAATTATGAATTATTTCTTCAGATTGTAAATTTGCAAATTTCAATCTTGTAATGCTCTAGAAACATTATTTTGCAATGTGTTAATAAAATATTTTTTGCCTTGTTCTTGACCCCTTTATAGCACTACAAATAAAGAATAATTATTATTATGATAATAATAATTACTGTTTTTTCTAATTCCTTTCTTCATGTCACTTTGGGCTGCCATGTGGCCTCCAGCTCCTCGGATATTGTCACTGTGTTAGGTTTGTGGGCAGTAAGCTGTGAATCCCCATTTGCAGTGGTTCTCGTACCTCTCCTCAAGCCCCCGAGACAGGCCAAGATTCGGATTGATACTGTGTGAACATAAGAGCAGCAATTACTGTTCAACAGTTTCTGATTGCCTCATCTGTATTTAAACAGTTTTAAACCAAAATCATGGCCTGTCTGGTGTGTCTTGAGGTGAGTTATGAGAACCATTGCTCTAATGCACACAACATGGCTTGTAGCTTCGTACTGGCCCATGCAGTCATATGGAGCAGTTTTCCACTGGGTTTTCTACTTGCTTAGGGCCTCATTAAATTGCAAGCCCGCAGATTACGTTATACAGGCCGTATGTCTGCAGGTTTTGCTACAATTACAGAGTGATTTAATTGAACAAGCATGCAATTGTATGTAGCATTTTAGTGCATGATCATGATCAATTAAGCAAGGCCGTAACTACCCATTTAGAAACAGCCAATAGAAAATTAGACCGTCATCATTCCATCAGTAAAACATGGAGGTTACATGTCAGTCAATTAGAGGTCCGATATGCGATCAGACTCGCAATCTGGAAATGCACAAAATAATAAAAATGAATGGTGACACTGTTCTAGTCCATGTGGGTGGCCTGATATGTATTAACTCATTGATTTGCGAGATTGATATGACACCAAAATGAAATGTGCAATTCATTCTAATGTCTTTCATCACTTTCGCCGTCTTTTACAGTGCAGTATTGATTTTTTATTTGCATTTACAGTGCTACAAACAGGTGCTTAACCCCTTACAAGTCGTATCTGGTACTCATAGGATTTTTTTTACATTTGCCATTTACGGGTGTGAAAACATTTGCGGGCTTGAGGAACTGTAGCAATTGAATAGCGATTTGCGATTGTTACATTTACGGGCTTGAAAGATCAAAGGCTTAGATGGGTTGTAAGTTACGATTTTGACAACCGCAGGCATTTTCAGCCTGTAACCCATAGATCGTTTGCCGCTCGCTTAAAGACAATTGAATAGCAAATTAGTTTACGGGATACATTACATTCTCCAGTAAACAACAATAGCTCAATTTAATAGGGGCTTTAGTGTACCAAGCATGGCTGCTTCTGCATGCTCCTCCTGACGAGCCAATACAAAGAATGATGAGTGAACCGTTTGATCAGCTCAAAATATACAAAAAAAAAAAAGAAAAGAACTGGAGAAGATTAAAGCTGATATGAACCTGGTTTAGGTGTATAAAATAAAGAATGGCTGTTTTTAGAGGATTTCTTTCAAAGGAGTCAAGAGTTTTATGACTATTCCAGATGTGCTGTAGGTCATAACTCTTCAATGTGCAAATCATTAATGTTAATATGTAAAAATCAGTCATGTCTTTTTAACATTTTCCATACCACCCAACTGTTATTTGAACACTTGTTACAGCAGTGATGGGCCTTTAAAGTCTTTGGTCACCCTTTAACCACTAGCATGACATTTTCTTATCCAAAACTATCCTCATTATCCACCAATTCACTGCTTTTCCTCCCTAACTATCCCTAACTATCCCTATTTACGTCCCTTATACAATATAGATCGATCACATTCTCCTTAGTATAGAACCCATTTTCACAATTTAAAAAAAACACTGTTTGATGATATATATATATATATATATATATATATATATATATATATATTTAGAAGAAAAATAATCAGCCTGATCAAAGAGCATGATTAGGCAAGGAAAATATCATAAAGCTATTATATTTAAAAACATGGATGGCACTGCTAAGTCCTGGAGGTATCCATGAAGGGTTCATTAACGTCTTTTCAGGAGCAGGGCTTGCAGTTATCCGTGACCGGCATCCAGTTTCACTTGAAGGGCCTCATATGTGGCTTGAAAATCCTTAAAGGGGCTCAAAGTACTTGTTATTTAATTTAATTTAATTATTATTAATTTATTAATTAAAAAACTAGCTGTATGACTGCCTAATTATCCCTTTAGAACAGTGAAGAGCAACAGACTGTCCCAGGAGCCGCATGTGGCCCTCAGAAACTTCCCATGTGACCTTGAGCTTGCTCTCTTGGCACACAGTCTATTATATATCTCTAAAACTAGCAAACAATACCCAGTTGTACTCCTACATACTTCTCCCCATTAACTATACTTCTATTACCAATTAATTAATTTAGTACATTGATTTTACTATTTTGCTTCGGTTAAAATAAAAAGGTTTAAAATACTGTGAGGCCCTTTTAAAGACTCAGGAGTTGTGCTTTAAGTGAAATAGTTTGTGTGACACCACTTTGGAAAGAAATGTCGACCATATTTTTATTTTTATTGTTATTTTGACAAGATGGAAAAATACCAGTCTCAGGCTGTCACTGGAAAAAAACCTCAACCTTTGTTCCTTCCTCTTGCCGCATGTCAAAATGTTTATGGAATTACAGAAACATCTACATTAGAGATATTTATAATCCTCAGTCAGAAATTTCCCAGGTACTTTCTTCATTGGATGCCTCCTAACATACGTTTATCCAGTAGTCACAGGGTTAAATTATAATGCTGTCTTGGCATCGTCCCAGGATATTCCAGAGTGGGATATTTTACTCACAGATATGTATTTCCTTATCCTCTGTATCCCCAGGCTTGGCTGTACTGTAATGTATTAAACTCATGGTGTTGTATGGTTGTGATAACCAAAGCAGCCAACTGGATCTTCCAGAGAGAATGAACACATGGTGGATGGATCAATTATTCCAGATCCGTGTCTACGGCACGGAAGCAACATACGAGCAGTAATATCCTTTATTGCATCCATCCACTTGGGGCATGTGCAGACCCTTAGAGAGGATCTGGCGACAGAATCTAGCGCCAATGGGATGTGTTACTTCCTCACACTGCATCAGTGATTACACTATTGTAGTTCAAGAAAAACTGCACTCATTTGTGAAGTATGTAACCAAATAAGAATAGTCACAGCTGTGTAACGAGTAATATAAACACATGTTTAGAGGAAATAATGTTTTTTGAAGGCTCTGCTTATGTGTAGAATAATCCACCTTGTTTTCATGTGTGGTGCCTATCGATGCTGAAGGTAATAAGCTTCTTTGAACAGATGCATTTTTTAAAGAGGGTTTGAAGATTTTGAGGCACGAGGATAGTCAAGTGGAGCGAAGCAAGGAGAATAGGGTCAGCACGAGATTAGGGTCAGAGATTAGTGATTGAGGAATGAAAGAGAGGGCAGAATCCAGTAGAATCCCAAGACAACAGGTTAAGGAGGTGGGAGTGATGATGGCATTGCCAACTGTGACATATATATGAGGAGTGAAAGCTGTAGTAGAGGGTGGGAAGAATAGGAGCTCAGTCTTTGACATGCTGAGTGTGAGTTGGTTGGTGGACATCCATGAGGATATGCTTGCGAGGCTGTGGAAACCCTTGCTAGAAGCGAGGGGAATAGATTTGGTCCTGAGAGATAGATTTGAGTGTAGTCTGTATAGAGATGATACTGAAAACCAAAATATTTTTTTAGGGTGCCAAGTGCGGATGTATCGATGGAGGGGGCCTAGGACTGAACCTTGGGATATGCCAAGAGACAGATGGTGAGGAGAAAGAGTGGTGGGAGAAAAGAAGACACTAAATATTTGATGTTGCATGTATGATGTGAACCATGAGAGAGCAGTGTCTCGCATGCCAAATGAGCACAGAATTTGGATTAGAAGAGGGTGGTCAACTGTGTCAAAGGCAGCAGAGAAATCCAGAAGAATTAGAATAGAGAAGTAACCCTTTGACCTGGCGAGAGCAAGTCATTAGTGATGTTTGTGAGAGCTGTCTCAGTGGATTGGAAGGTGTCAAAAAGGGAGTTGGAGGAAATAAATACAAATACTTGTGTAGATGCCCTTGTTGGTGGTTTTAGTCAGACAATGGAGAGAAGTAAATTAAACATTTATCTGATAAAAAATATAAATCATTTAAGGGAAATAAAAGGAAAAGAGAGCGAGGAGGCAGAAAGGATAGGGAATAGGAGTTGATGAGAGAGAAAGATAAAGGGAAGATGGGGTTAGGGAGAGTAGCAGTGGTGGAGACAGTGAATTGAGGACCCCTGTGAAAAATAATTTGGGCCCCCCTTCAGCTACTCTATACCAGGTAGTTGAATGTAGGAATCAATAAAAAATGCAAAAATATATGTAGGCAGTCAGATCATCACTTGGGTGGTCAAATCACATTTCTATAAAAATAACTATATGCCACTCTCCCCTAATAAATTTAGAGACACCCTATTTCAGATATCAGAGGGCCCCTACCCTGTTGTGGGCCATAATGATCTAATGGAAAGAGAGGAACAGGGTAGAGTGAAGAGAGAGAAAAGAGAGCAAAGAGAGTGAGAGACAAAGGAGAAAGAGAATGAGAGGATTGACAAAAAGGAAGTGAAAGGAGCTAAAGAGAGGAGATATCAGGGGATATTTACTAAGCTATAGCAGGGGCTGTGGTGGGATGCTGAGGGCTGCACTAGCAATTTTCCCATTGAAAATAAAGCTTATTAAACTCAGCAATGCAGATCTTAGCCCCTGCAAGAGTTTAGCAAATATTTCCCAAATGAAGAAGAGAGAATGAGAGTAGAAAAAAGCAAGAGAGAGAGAAAAAAAAAAGGAACAAAGAGAAAAGGAGAGAAAGAGGAGGACGAAGGGGATGAAAGAAGAGAGAGAAAAGCAGGAAAAGAGAGAGAATAGACAGATAAAGGGGAGAGAGACACACAGAGAGAAAAGACAGCACACAGAGAGAGAAGGGAAAATAAAGCGACAGAGAGGCAAGATAGACAATGAATTAAACGTCTGGAATTCCCTTCACATTCTCAGCTGGGCGCAGTCTGACACTAAGCTCCTGAGCTGAACGCAGGCAGCAGTGAGGTCACCTGAGACCCCCACGGCACCTCTAATTACACCGCCAGGCTCTGCAGTAGGAACCCCCAGCAGTGCAAGGGTTAAAGGCACACTTGTACCTGTGATTGGCCTGGGAACAGGACAGGAAATTAGAAAAGAAGAGGGGAGGGGGTTTGGGAGCACTCAGGAGTTATTAAAGTTCTCCATTTACCATATGTAGAAAGGATCTGCAAGTACCCTTTTTAACTCTTCACCCCTGGATTCTACAACGAGAAGGCACTGCAGGGTTTGAGTTACCAATAGGAGCTCCCATGGTGGCCACTTAGCGAGGAAGTATTAAATGACAATAAACCACAAGAGAGTCAGAGGTCACAATACTTAATTTACTGGTGGAGATTTGACAAAAAGAGCAGGCCTAGGGCAAAAATCCCTGTGGTCACCAACATGACTGGGAAGAGTATATAGTGTATAACAGATACAGAGCCGTTAGTGCATAACACTATCAATTAAGCATGGAAAGAAAGAAAAGGGTAACCTTCACATCACTTAAAAACATAGGATTTAGATTAGGTTTAAGTTTAGTTCTATTGAAAGCTCTTGCATGAGGGAACACAAACAATTAACAGCAGAAACTAGAACTATTTGCATCCAAGGTCCATTCCAGGTTAAACATATTAAAAAATAATGTCTGTGCTCCCTGCAGTAGAAATGAATATATGGTACTATTTAACAATAAGTGAAATTACGGTACATGTATTTTTTTTTACTTTCTACTATTTTTACCTGTAA
The DNA here is from genome assembly GCA_027410445.1 of Discoglossus pictus. Taxonomy (NCBI): domain Eukaryota; kingdom Metazoa; phylum Chordata; class Amphibia; order Anura; family Alytidae; genus Discoglossus; species Discoglossus pictus. Next base: position 22,593,504 of record CM050168.1, read on the forward strand.
TCAAGGATAATCTTTCAGTACGTGCATACTGGATGAATAATCAGAGTCTCACAGTATATGATGATGCCTTACTTTACATATGGGGTTTTAATTTCCATAGGTCTCATCTGTTCTACTATCTTATCATCCACCACATCTTCTTTTCTATGCATTTTCCTCTCTTGATCACTATATATCTCTTTAATTCCTTCTCCTTTATACCTTTTTCTTTATTTCACTCTTTCATCCCGTCCTTTCTTCCTCTCTCTTTCCTTCTTCATTCATCTTTCCATCCTTCTCTTTTTCTTTCTATCTTTTTCTGTCTCTTTCTATCCTTCTTTCCAACAATTATGCTTTCCCTCCTTTTATCATCATCCCTTCCCTTCTTTTTTGCTCTTCTCTCGTTCATTTCTTTCCCCTCATTTTCCTCTCTTGCTCCTTTCCCTTCTGTCTTTTTTCCCATTGTCTCTTCCTCTCTCCCTCTCTTTTTTTCTTCTCTCCTTTCTCCACCTCTCTACCCTCATGGATGCAGCAGACACAACAGATGTGGGTAGTGGGGATACAGTGACATGTAACTGAGCGGTTTGATTGCAGTCCTGTTAACCTGCACTTGTGTACTTTAATCTTACCTAAATGATTTTGCTACCCTGAAATCATTATACCTTCCTGTAATTATATCATTATGGAAGTCACTGCTTACTCCACCAGCAAAAATCTACAGACCCTGAGCAGACCCTGAGGCCTCCCAACTACAGTCAGCAGCACTAATTAGTCTTTCATTCAGTTGGTAACTCATATATATATATATATATATATATATATATATAAATAAATGAAATATTAATAACTTAAATATAACATATATATATATATATATATATATATATATATATATATATATATATATATATACACATATACAGGGGTGTACAGAATATTTAACACTTACGAGCTTGGAAGGAATACCTTTATACAGATAAATTATAATGTGGAACAATTTAGGAGCCAGAAGTACAAAATTTTAGGAGCCCGGGATCCCAATATCGCAGGAAATGTCCACCCCTGTATGTATACTGACCTATATACAGTGATGGCTCGATGTATGACATACTTTATAATGAAAGATACTAAAGAACGTTTTATCATTATTGAACATTGCATTTTCTTACACAGATGTTTGTAAATCTTGTCAGTCATTCAGACACTCACCCATAGCCGTATTTTTTTTTGTGCTAGAGTGTAATCATTGCTAATTACTCCAAGAGGTATGCAGATTAAGTCTATATATTTATTTGGGAGTTTGTGTACATTAATACCTCCAGAGAGTTAGCAAACTATACATTTTAGGAGCCCTCAGGTTTCCAGGACATTTCGTCCCTTGTTTATTTATATTTAATGTAATACCAGATTCTATGCTTTTTTTTGCCAAGCTGCAAGTTCTTAAGTCTAATTAAATAAGATATTGCAGACCACATTATGGTAGGATAGGTTTCTATGTAGCTGGTGGAGGGACTGTAACCCACCTACTGTAAGTTTGAATTATTTATTGTTTTAATACATGGCCTCAGGAGAACAACATAGGAATTACAGAGCTGCCAGTAGTTGTGTTGTATGTAGCCGGTGATCAATGTGTATCATATGACTGCACTGCTACTATTTATACCATACTATACTATACTGTACTTATACTGTAAATAATAAAGGTATATGCCAAGCACACCTGCAGCAAGAAATGCAAACTCACAGCCAGCGCTATTAGGTCATTAATTCCTCTGCCCCCCCTTACCCCCCCCCCCCCCAAGCCCTCTGTCTGGTATCTGGCCAGGGCCCATTATTTCTCATCCAGCTCTACGGTCAGCTGTCTGATCCCCAGACCCCTGGGACACTGCAAGCAAAACCAGGCTGCCAAGGAGCTGTTACTCTTCAGACAGGCAGAAATCCCTTTCCTGGCAGCCAAGTCGCCTGCTTCTTCTGCCCACTTGCTCAACTCGTCTTTAAAGGGACACTGTCACCCAAATAGGAAGCTGATTTAATCTTAAAGAGCATTAAAACTGACTATTCATTCTACTAGCAGTTTTTCTCTACAGTAGATCATTACTGAAATATTTAGAGTTGATATTATGGCTCATGTATGCTAATGTGTGGCTCCTGTATGCTTATGTGCGGCTCGGTACGGTAATGTTCGGCTCTCAGGGCTTGATAAGAGTGGGAGAGGAGTCTAATTCTGCCATCCAAAACCAAGCTGTTTTTTTAGATTATTCTTAAAGAGCATGAAAAGCTGGCTATGTGCAGTTTACTCATTTATTTCTAAAGTGGATCATCCTGGGAAATTCCATGTTATTGTTGCTGTCTTTATAGGCAAATGAGTGGCTAATGCATATTAATAAGCTGCTTTGATGTGTGAATTAGCATTACAGCCTACTTGTCTGTCTCTGTAGTGGCCAAAATAAAGACCAGCTATGTTATCTGGCAGTCAGACCACTCTCCCACCCTTATCAAGTACTCTGAACCGCACGTTAGTAAACAAGCAGAATCAATTCTAAATATCTCAGAAATGATTTACTGTAGAGAAAAAAACGATACTACAATATATAGCCAGTCTTTAATGCTCTTCAAATTATAATCAACTTCCTATTGGGGTGACAGAGCCCCTTCAGAGTGACTATCCCATAATAAGCACTTTTTGGGCAAAAATATAAGGCATATATAAAGTAAAATTCCAATGTGCCCTTTGTGAATTTTAGTATTTTTCCTATTACTGGTATGTATAAGTTTATCGAGAAAATGTACCTGTAATTAATGAAGAGATGCTGCATATAAAAAAGTGACCACCTTAAGGAGAAATTTTAGAAAAAAAACTACTTTAGTGTACTTGTGTCTAGTCTCACAAGAAGCTGAGGTCTGATGACTTATGGACCTACTCCACAAGGAAAGAGTTAAAAGAACATATTGTTTTTTAACCAAAATAAAAAAAGCATAGATTTGACATCACATAAAAATCAAAAGGCCAATCTAGCCTGTCCATTCTATCTTTCCAAAAAGGCTTGGCTTAATTAATCCTCATGATGAATAAAAGGAACTGGTGGGATTTTAACTCACAACCTTCCACATCAAAAGCAGTTGATTTAATCATAGTGCCATCTTTCTACATCTGCACGTCTGCTCTATGATTTTCTGTTGAGGGCTTTCTGGGCAAGGTGACCACTTACACCCATTACAAGGGCAAATTATACTACAAAACTATTAACCTCTCTGCTGCTGACACTGCAAAACAACATGGCTCCGGGCTCTCAGCATTATTAGAGTTAATTCAGTTCAGTACAATAAAGTTAGCAGCCTGCTGGGGTTTTACAGGCATTTATTGGCTGGTGCTTTCAGTATATATGGTATTCCAGCCACCGAATCCAAGCAAAATATTGGCAACTCCAGCAAGATCTTCTTAATGGCCTGGCTATGTCCTAGTGGATTATCCACCTGTAGATTTGTTTGAAGTTGAGGTGCAGGGCAGGAATTCAGCTCTCCGATAAATTGTAGGCGATTATTAGCTTAAAAAGGTTAATTGGCACTGACGGGGGATATATGGCAGTATACTGCCATTGTATATAATAATGTAATTGCTGTACTTTTATAGGTAAAGCCATATACTGTGATCACATCAACATTGAACTATTTGTGTTTGATCACAGTGGAACCAAATGTTATACAAAAAATTAAATACTTTTTTTACTCCAACAGCTTCACATTAATACCATTAGCACATTAAATCTCTAGTTTCTATTGAGCTACTCTTGTGTTAGATTTGCTTGTAGTAAAGGAACAAATACCTTTACTACCAGCTTCAAATTTCTACCAACATTTTTAACTGGTGTTTGTTATTTGTCATTAATCATTCTTATTTATCCAGAACATGGCGTTTATAAACATACCTGTCAACAGTCTCTATCTTGCAAGGACAGTGTCTTTTTAAGAGAAAATATTCCTTATACTTCCAAATACCCCTCTTTTGATGGAAGGTCCCAAATTCAAGGACAAATACATCTTTTCCAGTCTGAATTAGGCCCTTCTTCCTTTGCTTCCTCCAATTGAAAAATAGAAGCAAGGAGCATATAAATATTAATTGTGTGTATTTACAAAATTTGAACAGTTCCCTTTCTGTAGCAATTAGTGGTAACACTAGCTAATAGTGCAAATAGTTTAAATATATAAATGTTCATCTTTGGCCACTTGAAATGTGGAGAAGCATGTGCTAATTCCATGGCCATCTTTTTATTGGTATATTTTAATCTGCAGAGGACATTGGTGACCTACTTGGGATTGCTGGAAATTATACCAACAGTATATTTTCTCTTATCAGCTTCTCAGTTGATATATTTACTACACTTACTGACTAGCAACACATTTTAACATTACAAAACTAAGCTAACATTTTAATGGTGATGTTTTAATGTGTAACTACAGTGAATACAAACTTGTGTACAACAAATTAATTTATAACCTTCTTAAGAGCAGGGTGAAACAAATGGCACCATGAAATTGATATGTTAGAAAAAAGGGTTAAAGCTTAAGCACTCCTCAGATATTCCTTCACCTTTTCTCATTGAGGTTAAATGGCTAAAATGTGCCCATCCACCAGACGGGACTTAATGATCTATTTGCTTGAGCACAGCTGGATCACTCAATGTCTCAGAAATGTTCATTGTCACAAGTGTACAGTGGCACGGATATCAGGAAAACCTGACTGGCTGCTGGATTGTATTAGACACGCACATTTCTTGCAAACATCATGTCCCGGTGCCGCTTTAAACTTGCGAAAAACTAAATTTGCTTTATTTGAATTAATATCTTTAACTATAGATGGAAATTTTATTTTGCAGTAAACCTTGATTGTATTTCCTGCAATGGGGTGTATAACTTGTTTTAACTATAATATCTGACTAACCTCTTCAGAAGACAGTAACACGTGACTCTGTGGACCGAGAGGAAGCTGCTGACTGTGTGTGCATTAGAGGATGCAATGTGGAGGTCCACAGCTTATTGCCGACACACTTCACAGTGACATATTCTGGGATGGAAGAGAGAAGGACACCAACAAGGTAGACCCATAGACGTTATCAAAGGAAGTTTATGGACCACTGCAGTTTAAGAAAAAAGACACGTGTTTGTGAAGTATGTAGCAAAATACCAATATTAGCAGCTTTGTAAGCTATTTGGGGAAAATATGAATTTTTGAAGACTCTTTTATAAGTTTATGGGTATAAATTTCAAAAATATATTGTTTTCTTCATTGTGCAGTGGTCCTTTAATAACTGTTGCAATTGTAACACATATAAAAATGATACTATTCTCCATTGTCTTTAAAATACACATTTTTGTAATTTATATAAAGAAGTCCAGGACCTTCCTAGAAAAGCGGCATCACCCTCTGAGCCTGTGACAGATACTCGTGGCCCCAGACATGTTACGTCCTGTTTGCCTTCAGGCAAATCCCATCACACAGGCCTCAAATTCAATCTAACCCCTCTCAGCGCTGTTTGCAATGAATTATGGGCTCCTTACTGACAGATATATATATTTCTGTTCCTTTCAACTTTTAAAATGATATTTTGAGCATTTATCATTCTTGGTGTCGCCAATGTCTTGACAATGAATCATGGCATGAGATGAATCTAGAATAATACCACATCTTGAGACATTAGGTGGGAAACATATTTTTCGGTTTAGCAAATGAAAAGTGAAATTCGCCACACCACGCAAAAATGTAGGAATTAAGTTTATATAAACATTTTAAATATATTACCATTAGTCTTAGATATAGATAGATTACTGACAAACTTATCTGCAATTAAAATATAGTCAATTTAAACTAGTGCAAATCTAGATTAAAATATGCTGTGTCACATATAGTATTTCCCTTTTCAAGCTGTTCTGGATCTTAAACCCGGTCCCCAGAGCATTGGAAGGTAACCAGCTGGTTCCCAGAGTGAGAGTCACTGGTGTGTAGCCCAATGTAATATTACTAAACTGTGGTCATATTATATATATATATATATATATATATATATATATATATATATATATATATATATATATATCAGTAATACAGTCTTCTGATATCTCAATAATATATACCAATCATACCGAGACGAGGCCCTCCATGTCTCTGACCATATGCTCATAGATACAGAGGTCACCAAACCATGCAAACTTCCTGTCACAACCAGCAGACGCCATAATAAAGGGCAGAGTACTTATATTTTTGTTGGATCCATTTGGCAAACTCCAATTTGCCACATTAATGGTCAGTTTTACTAATCAGTCTAAAAAACCCACCCTGGAAATATGGAATTTAAAAAAAGAACCATCTGATTTACCCATTCTATCTACATAGAAGTCTGGCTTAATTACACTTCTAGATAGACTCATGCGTATCACAGGCATGCTTCAGATCTTTAACCGTGTTTGACTTTACCACTTCCACTGGAAGGTTGTTCCATTTATCTGCTACTTCTTTTGCAATGTAGTACTTTGTCACATTTCCTCACATGACCTCTAGTTCTTGCATTCCTCTTTTTTTCTCTCAAACTTTATTGAATGCTTTGATATATTTGAAGGTTTCTATCATATCACCCTCTCCCTTCTGTTCTCCAAACTGTATTCATTAAAGCTATGAAGTGTTTCCTTATATTTTTGTTATGGAATTAGTCCCCCGCTACCAGCAACCTCCTAGGGTGACGTAGTGAGAGAAAATTGGTTTTATTTGTGGTTTCTTTTTTTTTGTCTTCATGGGCACCTACTATATATATATATATATATATATATATATATATATATATATATATATATATATATATATATATATATATATATATATATATATATATATATATATATATATATATATATATATATATATATATATATATATATATATATATATATATATATATATATATATATATATATATATAGCAATCGTTTCACTTATGGTGGGCTGAAGAGTGATAGAAGCCCTCCCCCATACAGAGTACAGTAGTACAAACAATGAATAATACATTAGTGATTCCATTTGAATGTGTAAAAAATAAGTTAATAAACTTATTTCCTGCTCAAATTTCTCAGAAATACAGTTGATGCACTGCACTCTGGGAAAACTGGACGGGGCATGCAAAAAAGACCACCTGCTGTAAAGTGCTTGTCGTTGCCGTCTTATGCAGAATGACCCCCACAGCCTTTCTGAGGTATGAGGATTCAGTCCCTGTACATATGAATGACACGTCTGTATTCTGGTGCTGTCAGTGATCCTTTAAAGTGATAAATGAATGATGCCCATAGCATCACTCTCGCAGCATGTTATCTGCCGTCTCGAGAAGTCTCCTGTATAGCGCTTGCACATACTGACACCCCAGTCTGTGTGGAAATAAACACTGTCATGTAAAGCCATAGTTACAATAGATCTCCATTCAAGCTTTTAAGGAAAAAAAAAGGTTTCTGTAATATAATATACCCATGTATCCAGTGGCGTAGCTAAAGCTTTTGGTGCCCGGGGCTACTCCGGAGTTTGACGCCCCCCCCCCCCCAATCAAAGCAAAAGCGCACACACAGACATAGACACACACTCACTCACAGATACATACAGACACACACACTCATTCACACAGTTTCTCAAAGACACTCACTCATAGACACACTCACACAGACACACACACAGACACACACTCACAGGCGCAGACACACCACTCACACAGGCACACACACTCACTAACAGACACAAAGACACACACTCACTCACAGACACACACTCATACAGACACTCACAGACAGACACACACTCACAGGCACACACTCACAGGCACACACACATACACATACAAACTTACAATCACTCACAGACACTCACTCACAGACACACACACTTACACACTCTCACATACACACACTTACATACACACTTACACAGATACACTCATAGACACACACTCATTCACAATTAGACACACACAATCACAGACACACACTCACAGACTTACACTTTCTCACACACACACTCAGACACTGACACACACACACTAACTCACTCACACACACTCACAAACACACTCACACAGACAGACTCACACACTCAGACACACTCACAGACACACACTCACTCACTCTCAGACAACACAATCACAGACACACACTCACTCTCAGACAACACAATCACAGACACACACTCACTCACTCTCAGACAACACAATCACAGACACACACTCACTCACAGGCAGACACACTCACAGACACACAAAGACTTACATACACACTCATTCACACACTTACTCACAGACACTCACAGACTTACACACACTCACTCACACACACATACAGACTTACAATCACTCACAGACACACACTCACACTTTCTCAAAGATACATTCATAGACACACACTCATTCACACTTAGACACACACAATCACAGACACACACTCACTATCTCACAATCACAGACACACACACACTCATACACAGAGGCACACACTGACACAGACAAAAGCACTATCACAGACACACAAACACGTTCTCACACACACTCAAACACTGACACACACACCCACTCACTCACTCACACACACTCTCAAACACACTCACACAGACACACACTAACTCACACACACTCACAATCACACTCACACAGACAGACTCACTCACACACTCAGACACACTCACAGACACACACTGCTGACACACAAAGACTTACATAAACACTCATTCACACACTCACAGACTTACACACACTCACTCACACAGACACACACACTTACTCACAGACACTCCCTCAGAGACACACACTCACAGACTAACACACACACTCACTGACCCAGACACAAGCACTCACAGACACACGCACTAACACATACACACAAGCGAGCATAGGGGGGGCATCAGCAGGTACCGACCGGCGTTCTCACCATAGCTCTTGACGCCTCCAAGGAGGCTGCGCCCGGGACAATCCGCTCCCCGCACCCCTCCCTTCTTACGCCTGTGCATGTATCTCTTTACTTTGTGTACTTTAGTTTATTAAGAATTGCTTAAAAGCTTTGTTTTTTTCTGCCCAAAATCTTACAAATAGTTCCTAACTGGTTTCTCCCCTCTGCAGCTCATAAAGTACAGGGGTTGCACTCTCTCACAGCAACCAATTAATTTCAACATCATGCAACAGACTATTTGAGAGAGGTCACTAACAGGCTAATTTGAAACACAGACATAGGTCAAAAGAAAGCAAAGACACCCTTAATTCTCAGTAATGTAATCCCCTCAGAGAAACTATTAAACTAATGTAATATATATAAAACAGGAATTGTCATAATACATATTATATAGAGTGGCATATATAGAGTGATAAATATCCTTCAGTATTTGTTATTTTATATTTTTTCAATTATAATGTTTTTATGTTACATATTTGTACATACTGCCAACCCTAGATATTGTCATTTCTATTTTAGGTAATAATTTATGAATATTTGACAATAATACTGATAATATTGTATAACTTAACATTATATATATATATATATATATATATATATATATATGTTCATTTGTTAGATATGCCTTGTGACCTTATTATGTCGGCACTCTATTCTATTGGTATACTTTGAAGATATAATGTGGAAGACAATATTGATCTTATCATTTTAATCAACGAGTTTCTATGTCTTTAATATGTATAATAAAAATTCCTGTTTATATATTGCCTTAGTTTGAGTCTCTGAGGGGATTACATTACTGAGAATTAAGGGTGTCTTTGCTTTCTTTTGTCCTATGTCTTAAGTTTTACACTCTCTCGGTAGAATACCTGACAAATATGTCTTAGACTGTCTTTGTGGAATATTTACTATATACAATAATCAAAATCAGGTATATCCCTTAAGGTCCGCTCCACAAACTTTTCATCTTTGACTTTAATTTGAAACACAGCCCTTCACAGTCTGTGTATTCATGAGCTGAGTGAGCTACAACCAATTAATTTCAACATCTTGCAACAGGCTATTTGAGAGAGGTCACTAACAGGCTAATTTGAAACACAGCCCTTCACAGTCTGTATATTCATGAGCTGAGTTAGCTTCAGAGGACAGACCCTTAGAGATACAAATGATATGCTTTTAATCGGAAAAACTGCTTTTAAGAACTTCTTAATAAAATAAAGCACATAAAAGTAAATAGATGTATACTGTAGGTATATTATATTCCTGGTAAACCGTCCATGTTCCTTTAAGGGCAAGTTTCACCTAATCATCATGGACCAGTGCACAAATAATTGTTTAAAACTGAGAGCATAATTACTAAAGAAGAAAGTCAGCTAATATTGTTAGTTTGACACATATTTGACAAACTGTGTTTGTACTGAAGTGGTCCGTTTAGTTTTTTTTAGGTTGAAGATCACTTTTAAAGAAGATTAACGATATATGTAACATTGTCTAGTTTGCCAGTTACTCCTCCATGTTTGTGGAGATCGGACACTGCTATTTTCAGTTTATTTTTTGTCACTGATGCACAGATGTTGAGCTGATTGGATCAAAAGTTCAAGAGCTAATCAAGCGGCAGTGGGTTCTAGGCTGTGGTAGTTACATGTGGCCCTCACTTACCATGCTTCCCCAACTTGTTCTCTGGAGTGGGAGAGTATGTTTTTCTTCAACCTTACACAATGTATTACGTCCAAATTATACTGAATTAAGTAGCCCTTTAAAATTTATAAACCAAGCCCACAGTGCTTGCCTATATTCTGCCCACTTCCCATGGGACCCTGTGCCCCTATAGCATAATTACAGTGCCTTGCAAAAGTATTCACCCCCCTTGGCATTTTTTTGTGTTCTGTTGCCTCACAACCGGAAGTTAACATGGATTGTTTTATTTACAGAACATGCCCACAACTCCTTTAAGTTGGATGGTTTGCTCTTGTGAACAGCAATCTTTAAATCTAACCACAGATTTTCTATTGGATTAAGGTCTGGGCTGTGACTAGGCCATTCCAAAATATTTACATGATTCCCTTAAACCACTCAAGTGTTGCTTTAGCAGTGTATTTGGGGTCATTGTCCTGCTGGAAGGTGAACCTCCGTCCTAGCCTCAAATCACGCACAGAGTGGTACAGGTTTTGCTCAAGAATATCCCTGTATTTAGCACCATCCATCTTTTCCTCAACTCTGACCAGTTTCCCAGTTCCGGCTGCTGAAAAACATCCCCACAGCATGATGCTGCCACCACCATGTTTCACTGGGATGGTGTTCTTTGGGTGATGTGATGTGTTGGGTTTGTGCCAAAGACATAGGGCCTCATTCTATTAGCGGCCGCAGCCGTTGCGGGGCCGCAAGGACCGGCCGCAAGCTATTCGGCTATTCTATTCCCTTACGGCCGGAGGCTCCGGCAGGCTTGCGGCCGGTGCCTTGCTATCTCTTGCGGCCGCTCGCGCAAGAGGAAAGCCTTTGATCTAAAACGGCTGCAAGAGATTTGCAATTCAATTGCTCCGGGAAACCTCTCTGCAAGGCTAAAAGCGAGCCGCAGCTTACTTGTAGGAAAGAGGTCTCGCTAGCACCAATTAAGCACATAAAATAGCTCAAATAAAGCCATCCTGCACTTTGAGAAGACTATAAAGGGATTTTAGGTGTTAGAAAAAATAGCACATAATTATCCTGTACTCAAATCCGTAAAATATTTTATTTTTAATATCCGTAAAATATCCATGTAAAAAGTCCAGAGTGCTTGGAGCACCTCAGACCCGCCCACGCCGCAGCCGGAAAATAAACAGTTAATTTGAACTCGGGTTTGGGCAGATGTGCAAGCTTGAGAGTGGGTTCCTTTTAATCCTCATGTCCCCCAATATGATCCCTAGCATTTACAGAGCTGTACAGTGCAGGCTTGAATTTATTTTTCAGTTTTTATATTTCTGAGATTACGGCCGGTTCCAAGATATGCGGCCGGACGTAAAAGGAGATCCTTGCGGGGCCGTATAATAGAATCGCGAGGTAACAGAACCCCCGCAAGGAATCGCAGCCTTACGGACGATTTACGGCCGATAATAGAATGAGGCCCATAGCGTTTTCTTTGATGGCCGAAAAGTTAAATTTTAGTCTCATCAGACCAGAGCACCTTCCTCCATACATTTTGGGAGTCTCCCACATGCCTTTTCGCAAACTCAAAACGTGCCATTTTGTTTTTTGATGAAAGTAATGGCTTTCTTCTGGCCACTCTGCCATAAAGCCCAACTCTATGGAGCGTACGTCTTATTGTCGTCCTATGTACAGATACTCCAGTCTCTGCTGTGGAACTCTGCAGCTCCTCCAGGGTTACCTTAGGTCTCTGTGCTGCCTCTCTGATTAATGTCTGGTCCGTGAGTTTTGTTGGGCGGCCGTCTCTTGGCAGGTTTGCTGTTGTGCCATGTTCTTTCCATTTGGTTATGATAGATTTGATGGTGCTCCTGGAGATCATCAAAGCTTTGGATATTTTTTTATAACCTAACCCTGACTTGTACTTCACAACAACATTGTCCCTTACTTGTTTGGAGAGTTCCTTGGTCTTCATGGCAGTGTTTGGTTAGTGGTGCCTCTTGCTTAGGTGTTGCAGCCTAAGCTGTATATGTAATAACAGATCACGTGACACTTAGATTGCACACAGCGGGACATCATTTCACTAATTATGTGACTTCTAGAGGTAATTGGTTGCACCAGAGCTTTTTATGGGTTTCATAACAGAGGGAGTGAATACATACGCACATGCCAATTTCCTGTTTTCTATTTCTAAAAAGGCTCTCATTGCAAGGCCTGCAAGTTAGAGGAGCGGAGAGCCTCGGATTGTGTGGCAAACAGCATAGTGAAGCTTCAAATTTTATTGCCGTCATTTTTGACGCGCAAGTCGCTAGCGACATATAAAATGACACACATTATTATTTGTGGAGGGAGGAAATGACTGCTAACTTGCATGTGCTGCTGCTCAGATCTGCAGAGCTACTCCTGTTACTGCACTATATATATTAATTCCTCCCACAATCCTACCAACTAATCAAGTTAAACTACTATCCCTTTTCCTAGGCAGAATTGTTTATAGGAATTATGGGAATAGAACGGGTTCAGGGAAGGATAAAGTAATTAATAAGAGGAATGTCAGGTTTAAGTTATTAGGAAAGCTTTGCCAATTTGAGATTGTTTAAACTAGAAGAGGTGTTTATGTGAAGATATAATTATATTATATAAATATACCCAGTACCTTTGAAATTAAACTTTTCATCCTAATATTTTACGGAGAGTTGCTGTTGGATGAAAGGTTTACATTTAAATAAAATCATATTCTTCACGTTAATTAAAGGGCCGCTGAAGACTATATTTATATTATACGCTTTTGAAGAATTACATTTGGAAATGGATAATCTGTTTTTCTAGTGGAAAAATTATAATACAACCTCTAACTTATTAACTTTTATATGCAGCTATACTACACTTGAAGCTACCATTTTAGTTTCTACTGTTTTACTGCTTCTGAGAGGAAACTATGGGTGCAGAAGAAGCTTCTGTCTGCAGAATGGAATATGGCAACTACAGCTGCAAGTGCTTTCAATAGAACTAACTGGAAACTTGTTGGTTTACAAGGACAATCTTCAGAATCAGCTTAGAAAAGAAAATGGTATATTGCAGTAAATAATAATTGCATCTAATAGTTAAATGTAAAGGTTGTGTTTATTTTTTCTTTCTGAGATAAATGTACTGAAAATGACCAAAAGTGGTGAATGACATGGGGCCTCATTCAATTGCAATTTTGCCAATTGAATAGGGCTCTAAATAAGCACATAGCATATTTTTTTAAAGAAGTTTTTAGTTATTGAACATCTTTTCAAAAGCAAGGTCTTCACTAACTAAAAACTTCATTAAAAAAATATGCTCTGTGCTTATTTAGACCCCTATTCAATTGGCCGAATCGCAATTGAATGAGGCCCATGGTCTCTTTTTATCCAAGCACGTTATAAATCTGTTTAGTTTGATAAATGAATTCAGCAGTTGTAAGTTTCACCTATGAGGCAAATTCTATGGGTGAAAGTAAATGGGCCACCCAGAACACATTTGATAAGTACAATTTAAGAAATATATCTATTTTAAAAATATATGTATGCAATTTACCTATTACATAAAAAAATATTATTAAGCTGAAAGTAACTCTTTTGTGGTTATAAAATTGTGAAACAAACTACATGAGGTATGTTAAAAAAGAGAAATTGGGGCACATTATTTGAGAAAATATACGCAGTATTACCCATATTACACATATTCTTCTATTCCTCAGAAGAGGCAAGCTGAGTTCCATAGAACACAGAAAAAAACAAAGCAAACCAGTGCTGATTTAGATTTGAGTTCACAGATATATTCTAAAAAAAACAATAGCTGAATTTTTGGTGGATGTCCAGCTGTTGTCAAGAAATGTCCCTATTTGGGGATGACAAACTAATAATATGTTAATCTATACTGAGAGCTATAGGTTGCTGATGCCCCCCGCACTTCAGTGTTATATTCCCCTAATGTTTATTTAAAGGTATATGTAAGTGAGCTGGGTTATAAATCAATCTGAAGGAGGGGATTTAGTAGTGTATGATTACATTTATTTGTGTGCACTATGTTTTTCTAGCTTTGCATAAAAAAAAAAAACTGTTGCAGGTGATGTGACACCCCTAGGATTGGGCTAGGCTCATGAGAGGGTTCATTTTGTAAAAGTGTACCCTGTCCATGTGAGCATGCTCAGCTTTGCAGCTAATCAGCAATGCTGTATGCAGCCAGCTAGATGAGGCTGCTACACTGGGTCCTTAAAGGACCATAAATCGACATTCAAATAAAAATGCTTGAGCGGTTGTTTTTTAGACAAACACCCTCTCCTTGATAAATTCTGACAAATTGTAATTGTACTGAAACCAAACATTTCAGCTTCTTCTTCCTATTTTAATCTGTCTTTTAGGTGAATGAGCAGTTATGCTTGATTTATGGTCCTGCAATGACCTGCAACGTTTGAGGAAAAGAACGTTCATGGTCTGTGCATGTGTCTCTGTGTGAGTGAGTGCATGTGTCTCTGTGTGAGTGAGTGCATGCAATTCACTGGGATTGGGAGAGATCTCAGGGGCAATTCACTGGGGCTGGGGGAAGTAATGGGGCAGTTCTCTGGGGCTGGTAGAGGTGATGGGGCAATTCACTGGGGCTGGGAGAGATCTCAGGGACAATTCACTGGGGCTGGGGGAGGTGATGGGGTAAATCACTGGGGCTGGGGGATGTTTCACCTGGGATGTTATGTACATCAAACATTCAGTGAATGAAGGGACACAGACCTTGTTCTGGGTATTACAGAAATCTAAAGGAAAGCTGCAGCTCAATTCACAGACCAAAATGATACAATATATTATGTATGCAAATTTTTGCTGGGATTTACAGGGAGTGTCAACATTGATAGAAAACAGTTTGCAAATGCAAGAAATTCAGCAAACTTTAGGGTAACTGTTTAAATGTTTTTTTTTTCACATGCAAACATTTTTTTCATAAAACTTTAATATTCAAGTTCTTGACATTGTAGTTGTGTCACCTGATTTTAAATCTCCCTTGCTTACTTAATCTCCCTCATACAAAACACTGGAGATAATACCACCACCTACATCTGTTGATCAACCTCCAAATGCAAACTTTCTTACACAAGACAAAAGCAAATACTCACTTGTTATATTCTGTACTAGGAAATTGGCCGTCAAAAATGACGGGAATAATATTTTAAGTGTGGCAATGATGTTTGCCACACAATGTGAGCACCTTCGGCACTCATCTGCATCCTCCCTTGTGTCTCATTTCCCCCCTCCTCTCCATCCCTTGTGTCTCATCCCCCTCTCCCTCCCTTGTGTCTCTTTTCTTACCCTCCTCTGCCTCCCTTGTGTCTCCTTTCCACCTCCTCTGCCTCCCTTGTGTCTCCTTTTTCCCCACCTCTCCCTCCCTTGTGTCTCCTTTACCCCCAGCTCTCCCTCACTGGTGTCCTTTTTCCGCACCTCTCCCTCCCTTGTGTCTCCTTTTCCCCCACCTCTCCCTCCCTTGTGTCTCCTTTTTCTCCAACTCAACCTCCCTTGTGTCTCCTTTTTCTCCACCTCTCCCTCCCTTGTGTCTCCTTTCCCCCCACCTCTCCCTCCCTTGTGTCTCCTTTTTCCCCTCCTCTCCCTCGTGTCTCATCCTCCTCCTCCCTTTTCCCCATATCCTCCCTCCTGACCCCCTCTCCAAAAACCTCCCTATTCCCTTTCCCCTCTCTCCTTACCTTGATCCACTGAGCTCCTGCTGTGCTGCAAGCACGTCTTCTGCCTGTGTCCGGAACCGGCATATGCTAATGAGGTGATGCGCATGTGACGTCACGTAATTAGCATATGCCATTCCAGACACAGGCAGAAGACGCGCCTGCAGCACAGCAGGAGTTCAGCGGATCAAGGTAAGTAGGGAATGAGGAAAGGGGATAGGGAGGTTTTTGGAGAGGGGGGAAGGATGGAGGATAAGGGGGTTAGAAGGGAAGGGGGAGGATAGCGGCCCAAGGGGATAAGAGAGGCCTAAGTCTCGAAGGCCTCGCGGTTGCGGCCCCTAACAGCGGCAGCGGGGGAGATGAGAGAGAGGCAGAGGGGGATGAGAGAGGCCGGCGCCGCTATCAACAAAGGTCTGCATAGCTAAACTATGGTATTCTCAGTAGTAAAATACGGATGTGAGAGTTGGACCATAAAGAAGGCTGAATGCTGTAGAATTGACACATTTGAATTGTGGTGTTTGAGAAAACTACTTAGAGTTTCTTGGACTGTAAGAAGGTCAAATAAATCAGTACTCAAATATTTTGGCCATATCATGAGCAGACATGATTCGCTAGAGAAGACTCTGATGCTGGGAAAGATTGAAGGCACACAAAGAAGGGGATGACAGAGATGGTGATGGATAGATGCGGTCATTGAAACAATCAACATAAGATTGATGGACCTCAGAGGAGCAGTAGCTGACAGATGTGCCTAGTGTGCTGCGGTCCAAAAAGTCATCGAGAGTCAGACATGACTGAACAACTAAACAATAAGACATGTTGTTAGGGCATTCCAGTGGTCCCTTTAACTGACTTATATGAAAACTAACACAAAGTATTAATAACTTCCATGTCCCTTTAACTCCTGTATCATTCACACTTGACTTATCTATAATATATTAATGACCTCTAGTGTACAGACCTGCGTAATATGCTAGTGGGTTATAAATAAAAGCATAACAAAAACAGCAGATCCAGAAGCCTAAATGGGATGCCATCTGGCCCACTAAGCGCTGTAACCTAGTCCTGGGCTCCTTCCCATTATCCCGGCCTCATCTGTGTGTGGAATGCAGAAAGGATAATATTATACCTCTGAATCTGATGTTACTGAGCATGATAAAACATTTAAGTGTTTCCATTACCCCATAAACCCCCTGTTCTGCGGCTGCTGTAACTGGCTGACTATGTGCAGATGGTTTAAGTCATTTGACCTTTTCCAAGAGGTGCATTAATCACGGAGCTCTGCACGGTACTCTCCAAACATCTCAACTCCACATAATAACTCAATTTTATCATCTTTACTCAAAAAATGGAAAGGAAAATATGCTAAATAACAGGATTATTGTAAAAAGTAGCAATTTTTTTCCAGGTTACTGGATTTTAATAGGTCATTGTAGAACTATTTTTAAATTACACTTCAAATTAGGCAAATGATTTTAAAATGAAAAAAATATATACAGTCTCTATTTTATTAACTTTTATGTGCAAGTCTGCTGTAGTGGAAGCTACCATTTATTTTCTGCCAGGTGGGAGCTATGAAATGTACGGTATATCTGCGCAGTGGGAATGTGGCAGATATAACTGCCAGTGTTTTTCAACAAAGCTAATACAAAGCTCATTAGATTACAATTAAACACCTTCTGAGAAAGTAGCTGATAGAATAATATAAAAGAAGAAAATAGAGCCACACAATAAAGAAATATTGTATACAAAAATTAAACATGTAAATGCAATGTATTTATATATATATATATATATATATATATATATATATATATATATATATATATTATTTTTGCTTTTCCAAAAGACGTGCCCATTATTTAATCAACTCCATACAGAAAAAAATACCATAATTACCATAATATGTTGGACTATTAATGTTTTTCATTATTTACAAATGTTATATTTGCTATTAATGTATCTCTATATGTTCAGAACATGTTTCACAGCTGATGATCCACTGGAGCTCAATGTCAAATGTAATATGTGATTTTGCTGAGTATGAATAGTATTATTATGAAAAAATATAATGTAATGCTTTTGCAAGCGGAAAAAAAATCAGCATTAAAGGGCCACAGTTTCAATTTCTACCTGGTATTCTGAATAAGTAAACTTTTAAATTGTCTAAAAAACACAACCGTTATATTTTAATCTTATATATGTAATTATTCTTTACAGTGTGGTTCCATTTTCTTTTCTCAGCTGATTATGTTGCATTTTCAGGAGGGGGTGTACTAAACTACTTCATCCTGTTGAAAGCACTGGCAGTTTTAGCTGATAAATAAATTAAATTTCCATTAGTCCTGTTAGTGGCACTGGTAGTTTTAGCTTTCACATCTCAATTTTGCTGATAAAAAGCTTACTCCGCGATCAAAGTTTCCTCCCATCTCTAGAAGCAGACTAGCACAAACCAAAATGGTGGGTTGCACAACAGCATAATTACATATAAAAGGTAATAAATTAAAGGCTGTATTGTACATTGTAAAAATAATTTGAACATTATAAACTATATATTAAATATGGCACTATGGTGTTTATTTATACTTCAGTATAAATAACTTTTCATTGAAGCAATGAACATGAGCTTGTCGGAGCTCAGAGGAACAATGGCTGACATTCGTGCCTGGCATGCTGCGGTCCATAGATTCATGACGTAATGGCTAAACAACAACAAATAAACAACTTTTCCATTCACCATGATTTAAACTTAATAAATAAATAAGTCTTACACAGAAAAAGTTGTTTACACTGAACTTCAGTATAAAAGAAAATACATTTCCTCAGCTCACCCTGGGGGGTTAAGGGGATTATAACAACAGACTGACATCAAATTTGGAATGAAGAATAATCATTTTTCAATGTCAGTATATGTTTCAGGGCATGTGAAGCTCCCAGCACAGGACAGCTGCTACGGGGCTGAGATAAGCTGTGTCTGCCTTGGAAGAACATGAGGGGTTTAATTCCTTTCTCATTTTTGACACTGCAAAAACAAAAATATACTGTTCAGTGCCAAAGGCTGTGTGTGCGTGGACTTGCTGGTATTGTTATGGATTCCTCCAGTTTTCTGTGTTTCTTTTGGCTGGACATACACATAGACACAGAGGTCCCAGCCCCCCACCCGCCATTATATATAGACTGAGAGTGGTAGAGGTGGTGGGCTAGTGTTATTATTAATATTGTTTTATTTGCATCATTCAGTTGTTTCCAACTCTCCCTGACTGTAATACACACGCTACATCTTTATGTCCATGGCCATGCTAATCCACTTGGTTCTCATGGCACAAATACTGGAGTGGGTTGCCAGTTCCTTCTCCAGTGGGCCACAGCATACAGCTTCTAGTATTCCAAGGTTGTCTCCCATCCAAGTAGTGACCAGGCCCAACCCTGCTTGGCTTCAAGGTGGTGTAACCTCTTGGATCCATGACTGGAATTAAACCCAGGTCGTAGTGTTAAAAGCACCAAATCCTGACCACTGGACCACCATAGTAGTATGCGCTAAAGGACAAAATGTGTAAGGAAAGCCCACATGATGTGAATATGTACAGACCGGAGGGGGTTAAAGATAGGAGGATATGATAGAAACATTAAAGGATTTAAATGGATATGGAAGGTTGTTGGATTTTACTAGATATACAATATACCTGCGTATTTACTTTTATGTACTTTATTAAGAAGTGCTTATTAGCTTGGTTTTTATTGCCTAAAATCAAAAAAATTATCCCTGTATAAGTCAGACACAGACTCAGTAGGGCTGGATCTAGTGTGTGGTGTACTAACCTATCAGGACCACATCTCCGCTGCGTGTTGCAGAATGTTGCTTAGAAATGTTCACTGATTGGTTAGTATAGGACACTGCTCAGCAAGTACCGCAGAGTCTGTGTCTCCGTGAGCTGCAGATGGTTGACCCAAGCAGATAATATCTGTTTGAATTTAGGCAGTAAAAACACTTCTTAATAAAAATAAAAGTACATAAAAGTAAATAGGTACACAGGTATAATATACACCTGGTAAATCTTCCAGTGGAAGTCGTAGGGTTAAAGTAATTTAAACATGTCAGTGATATTTAAGATAGAATAAGATATTAAGGGTATAGACAGAATATGTTTCCTTGTTGCATTTTATAACGTTTCAAATGAAGATCTCAAAGCACAAAAAATACTACATTTTTAGCTGCTCTTGGGGGTCCTGAGAAGTAATAAAATAATCTAAACATGTAAAGGGACGCTGTCACCCCAACAACAAGTTGGTTTTATCTTAAAAAGCACAGATTATACTAGTTTTTTCTCTACAGTAAATCACTCATGAGATATTCAGTATTGAATGTGCATCTCAGTGTACTAATTTGCAGATCAGAGTACTTGATAAAGGGGTGAAGGGGATATAACTGCATGATAACGTTAGAGGGCATTGTTTTCAATAAACAATGCTGATTATCTCAGCATTGATTAACATTAGAATCAAATGACTAGTACTGTGAATAGCTAGTTACATTCAAGTAGTAATAATACGGAATAATTTTGCTAAAAAACAAAAATATGCTCCTTTAAATATAATAAATATCACTGAGCCTTTATATCTTACAAGCAACTGAGATTATGCCGGGTATTCTCCTCGTACTTACCCCGCACTGTGCAATTTAATTCATTACCCTGGACAAAGCTTTATTATTTAATTAACATCTAATTCTTATCTATTATATTCAGTGTAGTTTTATTGTGAGAAAGCATTTGCTTTTCTTCCTAATAGGATTAAACACTTGAGAGTAATGGAGGGAACGTTCCATGAAAATACTCTCTCAATTCAGTTATGCTGAAAGACTACCACACTAAAGTCATTCTTTAAATTAAAACATTTTTGGAACAAAACACAGATTTTGGAGCCAGTATATCCAGCTCCAACAAGTCTCCTCAGTTGCAAGTTACTATATTTTTTATTAATCAGACTTGTACGTAACCGTGTGTGTGTGTGTGGTGGTCAGAACATACTCTGAGAATGGAATTTATTAATAAGATATTGTATTAATAGGTTTGAATGATTGTTGGAAAATATCCCTATGCAACAAGTATTTTTAATTTAAATTCCAAAGCACAGACTCTTTCCAGGTCCGCCATATTGCTTTGAGATTGTGACTCCCTTGGTACCATATGAAGCCAGCAATAACTATGAAGACCTTCCCTTATTTTTGGAAGTGATTCCAGTGTATAAAATCTCGGAGAATGATTTAGATCAATTCCTTGGATACTGCAATTGTAAAAATAGAATATTAGTGTTGAGGAATTGCTAAGTAATTGGTTTGTAATGCACCTTGTCTTTAAAACCTTATAAACACTTCTTAAAAAATGAGCTATTCTTATAAGAAGTGCTCCACCCCCACATAAAAAGGGTGGGATTAGCCTAAATACATCCATATTATTATAGGCCCTCCTCCATGCTGAAACAACGTATGCACCCACTGGGCTAGTCATAATTGTGTTGACTTTACATGAGAATGAGAGCTTGGAGCCATATACTAATTCTCATGATATGGACCACATATATGAGCTTTAGCCTCATGATGAAACCTTCCAGTGATTTCCTGTAGTATTGATTGATTGGATCTTCTTGCAGTCTAAGGGACTCAGAGCAGTTTTCTCTAGCAGCACGATTCAAAGACGTCAATTCTACGGCACTCAGACTTCTTTATGGTCCAGCTCTTACATCCATATGTTACTACTTGGAATACCATAGTTCTAACTATGCAGGCCATTGTTGATGTTGTAGTATCTTTACTTTGTAATAGTTTGTCCAGACTTGCCATAGCTTCCCTACCCAGAAGCAAATCTTTTAATAGCTGCAGTGATCATCTGAAAAGATCTTGGAGCCCAGGAAAATAAAACCTGTCACTGCCTCCACTTCTTCATCGTCTATTTGACAGGAACCGAGATAGCTGTTTGCCATGTTTTTTGCACTCCCTTCTTTCAGCCATCTGAGTGGTATCATCCATGTATCTGAGGTTGTTGATATTCCTCCCAGCAATATTGATACCTGCTTTGGATTTGTCCAGCCCAGCCTTACACATAATGTATTCCATGTATTACTTGCATAAATAAGGTGACAATATACAGCCTTGTCGTTCTTGTTTGCCGATCTTGAACCATTCTGTTGTTCCATGTTTGGTTCTGACCGTGGCTTCTTCGTCCACATACAGATTCCTCAGGAGGTGGATGAGATGATCTGGTACTCCCATCTCTTTCAGAACCTGCCACATTTTGTTGTGATTCACACAGTCAAAAGGTTCACTGGAGAAGGAACTGGTAACCCACTTCAGTATCTTTGCCAAGAATACCTTATGGATAAGCACAACCAGAGACATAACATATGACACCAGAAGATGAGCCCTTCCAGCAAGAAGGTGCCTACCACATTACTGGGGAAAAGCAGATGGTGAATACGAGTAGCACCAGATCTAATGAAGTGGTTGGGCCAAAGTTGACAGGATGTATCTGGTGGCGACAAGTCCACTGCTGCAAAGGACAATTCAGCATAGGAACCTGGAACATTGTGAACAGTATGAACCCAGAACAATGTACCAAGGGACACTGGAAGTCTCCAAGCATGAGATGAAAAGATTAAACATTGATATCCTGGGAATTAGTGAACTCAAACGGACTGGAATGGGATATTTCATATCAGACAACCACCAGATCTTCTACTGTAGACATACGTGTATATAAAAAACAGTGATACTATACTATACATATTTTAACAATTACCCTGGATTTATTTTAATAGTATAAATAAAAGTTAAATTTTATAGGTATATTTTCAGTGGTATTTTTAAATGCTAATCTTTGAAAGACAATTTAATCCAAAAGTTAACATGGAGTCTTTTTGATGTGGATTATATACAATTATTGTGTTTATCAACATTCGAAGTATATTCTAATACAAGGAAATTGCACGTCAAAAATGATAGGAATAACATTTTAAGGCTGGGAATGCTGTACCTTTGGCGTTCATTGCAAGCCCCTCGCTGAGCGCCTTTGGTGCTCATTGCGTGACTCTCGCTCAGACTACTGTACGAGCCTCGCGATGAGCACCGTCGACGCTCTTTGCAGACCATGGCAACCCACAACTTTCGTGGTTTGCAATGATCACTGTGGGGCTCGCGATGAGCCTTTGGCACTCATCGCATGGCTCGCAATGAGCGGCTGACTTGGGTTAAGTGTTACTGCTTTGGGTTAAGTGTTACTGGCTTGGGTTAAGTGTTTCTGGCTTTGGGCTCTTTTTTATCCTGTTATGTTTTTTTGTCTGCCATTTTTTCTCTCGCTTAGGGGATTTTCGATTGTAAAAAAATGCCAAATATGCCTCAAATTAACTTGCAACCTCACTCACAGGCTCCCCTGCTCTCCCTCTGTGCTGTGTGTGAGTGTGCAAGTTAATTTGAGGCATATTTTTAATTTTTTTTGCTGGTCTTTGCATTTCCGTGGTTCAGCCATTAACTTTGTAATTTCGTGCAGCCCCGAAACTGCGTGCCTTAGTTTGCGTCCTGCGGGGTTAGCGATGAGCGCCTACGGTGATCATCATGAGCCCTGCAATGAGCGCCTTTGGCGGTCATTGCAGCCCAAATCCCACAGGCCTTGCAAGTGCGTGACCAACATCGCAAACGTGACCAACATTTGTAAGATCCACAACTAAGATATGTGATTATCTATGTACTTACCTTTAATGGTAATTATTGCTACAGCGTTTATTAGTCTTTGTTTACCCCCAAAAAAAACCATCTGGACTATGACTATTCAAATATTATTGGAAAATACAGTACAATGCTGGAAAAAAAACTTCAACTGGTTAGATAAGAATAATTGGACATGTTAGTTTTGTTCAACAATTGACAAGACTCTCTTCACTGCCTACTAAAGAGAGCCAATGAATGGCTTAAAGGAAAGGCTTTTGACCAGGCAGGGAGTAAGGGACAATTTAATTGGTGGGGAGGGTGGGGCGTCAGAAGAGGTTTATTATAGCATTACAGGCTGGGTGCTATTTTGGACCCAGCCATGTGTTAGGTTAAGAGGTCCCGCCCTTAAAACCCTGTCTTTTCCTTTTCCTGTTTGATCTTACTATATGTCACAGTGGTGGATGTGGTGGCTTGGCTGGCAAGTCTAGGCCTAGCCTCAGATGTCCTCTCGGCCTAGGATGGTCTCTGTATACATAATCAGGGCAAAGGTTGCGTTTGCTGGTAAAGCCCCCATCTCTGTTACTGTGTAGTTTGCCAATAAACACTGTGCCCTTGTTTCACCATACCATTGCCTGTGACTATCTTTGGGTTAATGCTCAGTGCGCAGTTAGTCCAATCTCTAATCGTTGCTTAGGTCACATCACTCTAATATGGTTTAGATGCCCTAACGCAGAGGGCATCTATACTAGGGGTCCGGCTTGAACTGCATATCCTTTTATCAATAATCTATTTACAAGTATGACTAATGGAGGTGGTATGTTTAAAATGTTATGGTCTACTTAACTCTCTCTCTCCATGGATCTGCAATTTTATGTCTAGGAATCTGCCTCATTGGTCCTCCCCAACTGCATATAAAAGTTAAAAATGTCATTTTTTTTCCTTTCTAAATTATTTGCCCAATATAAAACTGCACTTCAACCTTAAGTGCCCTTCCCCACATCTCAGTGACAGTTACACCCACTGCCTCAATTATTATGTCACAGGAAGTCAATGATCTCCATCCAACACACACTAGCTCTAATACCGATGAGGTAATGTGATGTCATTCCCATCCACTGCGGAGGAATTAACGTATTCATATATCAGTAGATAAAATTCCTCTTCCACCCGCTCAGCTGTCACAACACTTGCCCTTCCCTGCTGTGCCCTGGGGTATCTATACCATATGAGCCCACTCCCAATGGCTCATTAATAAGGGAGGAGTATCTGGTGTTTATTAATGTCAGCTGGAAGTAAAGCCCCTCTTGCGGTGTCTCTCCTGTCCCAAGACACTTTTTCCATCACCTCTCCCCCCACTTGCTCTAACAGACGCTATATTAATTAGCTAAGGATAATATTGGTTTTAGCTTGTCCCACATGAGGCCACTGCACTCACAGTCTATCAAATGTGGTATTAACAGAGGTTTAAAATTAACCTTTCACTCCCCAGGTTCACTTCAACTGTCTATTATTCGAGGAAAACTGGTGTGCCAAGTTTATATTATCTCTCCACCTCAGGCTATAGGTAGACTAGTTCAAGATAGAAGTGCCCAAGAGACAAACAGAGAGCCTCATTCAGTTAAGGCATCGGGAATGGAGGCCATAAGTTATTTTGCTATTCAATTGGCTTCTTTTTGCAAGCTCTGGCCTCCAATTCATTGCGATGGTTAACATCGCAAGTTAATGCCCCTACAAGCCTTTGATCTTTCATGGTCGCAAGAGTTCCAAACGATAAAATCGCAAATCGCCATTCAATTGCTTTGAGTCCCCGTCGCTAAGAAAGCCATCAAGGCCGCAAATGGCAAACATCAAACCACAAGTTACGGGTTCCAAGGAGGACTCGCAAAGGGCTTAATGACATGTCCGGAGCACTGTAAATAAAAAAATCAATGGGTGTAACTGTCACTGAGATGTGGGGAAAATCAATACTACATTGTAAATTACGGGGAAGGCGATGAAAGACATTTAAATGAATTGCACAACAGTCTCAAGCTCGCAAATTGGCAATCATAAATCATTTCATTTTATGTTTCAATTCGGAGTTATATCAATCTCAGGAATCAATGAGTTAATACATATCATTGGATTCCTAGCTCAAAGACAGGGCCCTCCTTCCTTTGCTAAATGTTAATCTGTATTTATCATTGTCTGAACCTAATTTATGTACAGCACTATGGAATATGTTGGTGCGTTATAAATAAACTATAATAATAATAATAATATCAGGCCAACCACATGGACTAGAACAGTATTGGCATTTTTTAATGCCAATAATCGGACCCTGAATAGCGTGTTGATTGAAATGCCAACTCCATTTTTGTACGGCCTTCATGCTGACAAGCTCCTTTTCTATTGGCTGTTGCTAACTCGGGAGTTACGGCCTTGCTTAATTGAGTATGTTCAAGCTCGCAAATGCTACATACGATAACATGGTTTACGATGTGTGCTATCAGGCTGGGACTTGCGGGCTTGGCCAATTGAATAGCACCGTAAGTCGGGGACGCTGCAGGCCGGCATTTGAATGACGCTCAGAGTGTCTTAATTATTTGTTTCTCTAAAATGCTTTGTAGTGCTGGGTAAGGGACATTATATGGAAATTTGGGGCACTATGTAATGTCAAAGAATGTGTTCAATAGAGGCTTAGACTGGCTGGACAGGCCGTGGGATGGTAAAGCTCTACACTATCTATGCTGCAGGAGAAAATATAAGTTTACTAGATCTAGAAACACCTTTACTGATGTTTATAACATGCTTATTTATATGGATTATGGAAAGCAAAGGGCTTTGTTAAAGGGCTGCTGTGGAGCCCATACAACAGTGTATTATTGGTTTATTTAATTAATAATAGCATTAGTGTAACGGAACCCATTACTGTTTTACCCTGTTTTAAGGTTATTTAATTCTTGGTTAAAATATGATCCTACTGTTATATTATATGTATGTTGGTTGATGCTCTGCAGGATATTAGCTCAGAATATTACAGACACCTAGCATAATACATAATCCTATTAGGGTCTCCTAGAGGCAGGAGAGCCCTATTGTGTAAAGTGTTCACATTGTGAAAGATGGAACAAAGAGAAGCATTATCTTATCAATGTCTGTTATTGAATCAAAGTAGCCGGCTTGTCCCTGGGAGGTGTGACCCCACCTATTGTTCTCTCTATGTGTATTACCTGTGGCCAAAGAGATGTATAAATATTTCTGTAAAGGTAAATAAAGTCAGTATTCATTTGACTCCCAAATTGTGTGTCGTCCAATATGGGAGGTCGGGAATGGTGAAACTGTAGTGCCTCTTGGGTATTTGACCGTATACCAGCGGAGATATTGGACTGCGTGTTCCAGCTCCGTTACAATTAGTATTTTAAATTAAATAAACTTCAACATGCTTATATCCTCCACCCATCAGGTATGCATTCATTGCCTAGAATCTGCACATGAACCTGCCCTGATAGGAGTCTTTATCTGCCTCCTTCCCTGCATTGGAGAACCAGTCTGAACCAAAAATTGGAAACCCTCCTGTACACCTAAGAGGAAGTTGGAAGAAGCAAGTCTGCTAGTGCCATAAACACTAAAGTTGAATTATAACATTGAAACAATAAATTGTTTTTTTCAAATACTGTATTGCATTGTTAATCAGTAAATAAGCAAAACCCTACCATATGAGCACTACAGTGACCTTCAAAGTTGGAGGCATAGCCAGAAACTTATTCAGTGTGAATTTCAATATACACAGTAGGGTTTGTACCAGCCAGTGCATTTTTTTCAATTAATTTGTCACTATAACTATATGCCTTAATTTATATTTCCAAATGCGTTTCCTAAACAGATGAGATGAGTTACAGTTACTCAGACAGGGTCCATTTCTAAATGTGTCAATTAAACCACTCTTAATATATCCTGCCACTTTATAACCAATTTCCTGAGTCACTTGTTGACATAAGTGAGGTAAAGCAAGCTGACAGGAGGCAATTAGGTGGGACGCACTACTCATTATGTGTTTAAAGTCAACTTAACGAATAACAAAATCAGGATTTATAGATGATGTGTAATAGTGTATAATATTACATGAAATGGGATGCTGCAAGTCGGTATACGCCAGGATTATGTACAAACGTTTCCATAATAAATCAAGGGTTTCTACTATATTTAGATTGCATGGAAATTTGACCAAATATATAATAATATTGTGTGATGGTGAATAAAATGGACTGATGGCAAAGGTGTTATGTAAAGGTTCAATAATGCATACAATTCAATAGTGATTATCTATCAGGAAAAATGGAGCAGAGGAATGTGACCGTGCTATGAAGTCCACACGTGCTTGCCCTGAGTAACTTAAAGATGCACAGACGTCATGCTCCTTTCTCACTCCACTCCTCATTTCCTTTTCTCACCTTACTGTCATCACAGCATTCCCTTTCCTTCCTATCCATTCCTAATATCACTTTCTCAATCCACTCCTCTAATCCTCACGTTGCTATCCCCTTTCTCACCCCACTTTTTATTCTCCTCCTCTCCTCACTTTCCTCTTCCACTCCTCACTAAGTTTTCTTCTTCCCACCAGCACCCCTCTCTGCTCAATATTTCTCCTTCATTTCTCACTACTCTTCATTCATCTGTCTTTGTGCCTCATGTTCTCCCAGCTACTCATCCCTTCTCCTCTTCCCACTCCTTTTCACCCCACTATCACCCACTCAATCCTCTTCCAACTACTCTTGCTATTCAACCACTTCATCTTCTTCCCACACCCTCTTCCACTCCTCACTCTATTTGTTTATACCCTTCCTTCCCCTCATCTTCACATTCAACTGTCTTCAAACTCCTATTTTCTCTTTTCTGCAACATTTACTGCTCTTCTTTTCCTTCCTCCTCTTCCCTTCTGGGGAATTTTTCTCTTTCACTTGTTTCCCCATTCCTCTTATGTATTTTATATTCCTCTCTGCACATCTCTTCTTCCTATCTCCCCACTCCTCTTCATTCTTCCACTCACCATGTATTCTCTGTCGTTCCTCTTTTCTACCTCAACCTCTTCTCAATCCCCACTTCACATTCCTCTTCATTTCCTCACTCTTCCTTTTGCTCCTCTTCATTAATCCTCTTCTAACTCCTGATTCCTTTGTCTCCCCTTTTCTTCCTTCTTTTCCCGTTTTCTCTTCTTATTTTTCCCTCCTTTTCCTTCATCCTCTCCCACTTCATTGACCAACAAATAAGCTCATATAGACCATTAATTGAGAATCAAAATGTAGTTCACTAAAATAACTTGTTTTTCTATGTTTCTAAGCTGACCAGGAGACACGTTGGAACAAAATGAGGAGGTACTAAAAATAGATGATGTTTGGATTTCCTTCTGCGATATATGATTTCCCCGCACAGCTCTTGCTCATAATATCTCAGCGTGATGGTGAATATGATGGATTAATAACAGTTACCATTTGATAATACACAGCGTTCACCTCCCTGCGCCCCTTGAACTCCCGTCAGGATAATAGAGCAATGCAGTGAGCTATGAAATCCTAACCTGTGCACCCCACAATGACACGCCAGGAGATACGGAAATCACACATGTTCTGAATAAATACATTCATTTATATCACTTGAACATTATTCTGACATGCAATTATTGAAAGAGGAGACACACATTTTGGCAGGAAAACTGTAATGAAAAAAAAAAAGTAAAAAGATCCTAAACATATTGCAGTAATTCTTGGTGGCGTCACATTCCTTCCTTTTGTAGGGTGCCGTTTGGATAGTAACAGCAGGCAGATAAAAAATAACTAGAAACACAGTGTATAATATATTTTTATTGGCCGACTGCAAATATCAGCCAAGTCAATGTCCATAAGTACTAAAAATAAAACATAAAATTGCCTTGAATACCCTTTCCATAAACCTCTCTGACTTGTATAAAAATTAAATGATACATTTTGTTGTGTCCTGCTCATGAAGGGCCTGGAGGCCACCCCAACCTGCTGTTGTTGGGAGTAGGGCCCTTTGACCTGGCAGGACAGGTATGGAAGGAGGTGGCTAGCTGGGGGAGGCAGAGCTGTTATAGGCTAGTTTGGCACCAAAAGTTATCAGTAGTCCCCCAGCTAGACATGAGGGAAGATACCCACCCACCCATCCCTAAAGTATTGTTGTTTAAAGTTGATATGTTTGTAATTGAAAAAAAAAAAAAAAAAGGAATGGAATGGATAAAAAGAAATAAACTGAAGGATGTACATTGTCAAGTTTAAAGATTGTCTTGTTGGGTGGAGCCTTGTGATTGTTATATTGTTTAAGTGTACATTATGTGTTAACAAATTATGTTTATGTTGTTGTCACAGCGGCGGGTCGTGGGGGGAGTCGCCGGGACAGTGGTAAAATGGGTAAGATCCTACCCTACGGTGGTACGGATGTTACAACACGGTAGGCCCTAGATGAGGCTTCAGGGCGTAGGGCCTACTGTCTCTGGACAGGCTCCTCCCCTCACGTGGTTATGTTTATTTATTAATGGTTATGGTTATTATGTCTACTTGTGTTTACCAATAAACAATGTGGCCAGTCTTCCCCCCAAGAAGTAGTCTGTGTCTAATCATTAAATTTAGCCTATGAAGTAGTTTGGGTCTAATCGTCATATGTGAGAGGTAATTGTGTTTAACCCATATCCGTACATACCATCTGGGCCTTGCTTAGGTCACAGCTAATATTTGCTATACCTCACTCTTAATGATGCTGACAGCTATCAACCAACTAACCACCACTGTATGATAATATCTTTGTTAACTAACTATTTGCAAATATTAGCAAAATCAATAGTTATAAATACTGATAAAGAAATATTAATTGTACTCAATTACTGCTTCCCACATACCTCTTTGCCTCATATAAAAATAAAATGACCAGTTTGGGTCACTCCTGCTCACAACTAATTCTTGCTATACCTCACTCTTAACTATCAGCCTTATTAAATTGTGATTTGGACAATTGAATAGGGCTCTATATAAGCACAGAGCATATTTTTTTTACAGAAGTTTTTAGTTAGTGAAGACCTTGCTTTTGGGTAGAAAATTGGCCAAATCACAATTTAATAAGGCTGTATGCGTATATGTGTAGTGCAGGTTATTATCATGGACACTTTCACATTTCATTCTGCAGAGTCTCTCCTGATTGGATACATCAGCTGCTATTACTGTGAATAACAAGGGGACACCAGTTGTTATCTACAGCAGGTAGGAATGTAAAAGGTAGAAAAAATCATATGTTTCTGCTTATATGCTTCTTTACAGATACACCATTCTTATACATGTAAATAAAGTCTTCAAGAGGTTATAGATCATTTTCCAACTTTTTGCAAGAAATCGCAATATCTGGTGAGATTGGTTAGGGGTGTATACTGAGATTATTTACGCACCCATGAGTCAAATCTGATTACCCAGATTTCTTTTCAGTGTTCAAAATGTGGTAAAACAGCCTATAACTCAGCCGATGCAGCCTTTGTTTGGCTGAATCCAGTAATGATCTCTGAAAGGAAAACAAGAAGCAGCCAATAGGAATATATAGTGGTGTAAAGCAGACATCACGTAACAAAGTCTGCAGTTTCTGAACATGCAATCATTTTAAGCCTTTTTAAACTTGTTTTTAAAGCTGATTTTATACTAATTTGGCATGATCCTGATACTAGGCAGTTAATAAAAATGATTTGCAATTTACAAACATATTTTTATATGGAAATAGAATTTATGTCCATTTTCAGAAGGTTTAAAGTGTCTCAAATGTTCACCGTCCTATAATTTATTTTCATATAGCATGAACTTTATTATACTGTATAGAGGAGCCATTATGTACCACCCTTGTTAATCAGGATTATACATTACTATACACCATGACTGTACAGCTTAAATAACCACACACATGGTTTTAGAGATCTGTAAACTGTAAAGGATCCATAAGCACAACCAGACAGAAGACATGCCTGGCATGCTGGGGTCCATAGGGTCACAGAGAGCCGGACAAGACTGAACGACTAAACAACAACAACAAACAAGCACATTCACATTATATGATCTTAAAAATGCCATTATTAATGAATATATACAAATATATAATGATATAGACATCATGCGGATGATATAGGTTTCATCTCCCCGGGGCCCTCCAGGTTATCCATCCACAGGATACTAAAAGAATCCACATGTAAGTTTTTAGACAATTTTTTCCATGCAACAAACTTCAAAAATTGCATTATTAGAAAGTCAAATTTGATCCGGCACGTCATATATTAATGGAAGTGTTCTAGATAAAAAAAAACTGTTTTATTGGAAGAAACTTAGGAAAACCTAGTCCACTTGCTAAACTAAAAACACAGCAAATTCACATAAAAAGTAGTATCTGACACTAAGATCCACACGCACTGCAGAATAACATACCTAGCATCCAGCTCATGTGTTCTTTCTACAGACAGCTAGTGAGCAGCCAAATAAAGGACCACTGCACAATGATAAAAATAGGAGTCGCACACAGAGCAGCTCATGATGTGATGTAACAAACACAAAATGGATTCCGGTACTCATAAACAAATTCTTCAAACATTCAGATTTTCTCCAAAAATGTTTTATGTCCTTGGCTTACACAGTTGCTAATATTGTTAATTTGGTACAAACTTGACAAACATATGTCTTTTTTCTTGAACTGCAGTGGTCCTTTAATTAGCAGAACATAGATTGGCAGCTCAGCTTCCAATGAGGAGTGTATTTTCCATACAAGTCAATTAGTAGGGGCGGGCTAAACTCCAAACGCAGCTTGAGAAGCTGCAGATAGATGAATTAATTATACCTAATAACTAATAATCATTGGCAGAAAGCTGGACAGACATTTACATATAATGGACAGTGGATTTATACAATAAAAAGTGATAGTCCTGCAAAAACTAGGACACTTGAGGTATGAAATATTTGAAATATACATATTTTTTTTATTATGCAGTGGGCCTTTTACATGTAATTTCTCATTGCCTTAAAACAGTTCTGGATATTCATAGTTACATAGTTACATAGTATTTTAGGTTGAAAAAAGACTTTCAGTCCAATCAGATCTGCAATATGCAGATTAACTATTAAATAATTAGTTGTATATAAAAAAATAATAATAATTCTCTCCTGATCCCAGACACCGGTGACCGGACTTCTCCCTGGATCAATACTGTCTCTCTAATTATCCATGATAACCCTGAATTCCCTTTTTAATTAGAAATAAATCCAGTCCCCTTTTAAAGTTATCTATCGAATTCGCTGTCACCACCTCCTCTGGTAGAGAATTCCACAGATTAACCACCCTTACTGGGAAGAACCCTTTTCTTTCTTTAAGGTGGAATCTTTTTACTTCTAACCTCAAGGGATGTCCTCTTGTCAGTTGAAAACCTCTTGGCACAAAAAGTTCACTTGACAAATCTTTATACTGACCCTGGATGTATTTATATAAGGTAATCATATCTCCTCTTAGACGCCTTTTTTCTAGAGAAAATACGTTTAATTTGGTTAGTCTTTCTTCATAACTTAGCCCCTCCATTCCCCTTATTAGTTTTGTTGCCATTCTCTGTACTTTTTCCAGCTCCAAAATGTCCTTTTTATGTAGTGGTGCCCAAAATTGTACTCCATATTCCAAATGAGGGCGTACTAGGGATTTGTATAGTGGCATAATTATATTTGCTTCTATACCCTTCCTAAAACATGCTAATATTTTATTTGCCTTTGCAGCTGCTGCTTGGCATTGAGCTCTGGCTATTTTTCCTCAATTTTATGTAAATTCCTTTGGAGGGAAAGCACATCACTATCTGATGTAATTACCTTGCACAACTTGGTGTCATCAGCGAAAATGGAGACACCACACTCCAATCCTACCTCTAAGTCATTAATAAATATGTTAAAAAGGAGAGGACCTGATACTGATCCCTGAGGAACCCCACTTACTAAATGTTGGTACAAAGTTTAGGTAAAAAGCAGCTGCTTTGGACAAGAACACCTGCCCTCTTCACCTGGATCTCCCTTAGGTTGGGTGGTTTTGCATCTTAAATATTTTTTTGTATATTGACATATACATACCTGACTCAAAGTGATCAAAAGCAACAAGATGCAACCAGTAATCACACAATATATATTATTAAACAGATGCTTATTGCTTATTGAAATGTTTATATTTCACTCTTTTATAAAACAAGACTCAGCACCATTATTTATAGTAAATGTTATACCTTCCAACTGGGGGAATTCGCCGTCACTCTTTGTCTCCTGAATGTCCTTATTTTTCATTAAAAAAATCTGTCCCACTTGGCCATTTGAATTTGAAAACACTGCTTGCAGCCATCTTGTACACTGACTCACAGATGACCCCTAGTGGTGAGTGCTCTATTAAACTGGGAGGCTGGGACCACTACAGTTTGTAAATTCATTTAAACTAAATTATTAAAAGCACACTCATATAGTAATATACTATGAGCCCCATTAAATTGCTCCAGCTGTAGAAATCGTAGCCCGTAAAGGAGCCTGCAAGAGTTACGGCTATTAAATTGGCCTCTTTCAGCAACCCGCAAACGATCTGCGGGTTACAGGCAGAAAAACAATGAAATGTAAAATTGCAGTCAAAAGAGTATAATATAAGGGTTTAGGGGGAACTTATAATGTAAGGTCCCTTCAGTACTTGAGACCTTTTCCTGTTACTGTGTTAGGCTTAGGATTAGGGTTGGGGTTTGATGTTGCGGTTTAGGTTTAGGGTTGGGGTTAGGGTAAGGTTTGGAGTTAGGGTTAGGATTGGGTTAGAGTGAGTGCTGGGTTGGGGGTTAGGGTGAGTGTTGGGGTTAGGGTAAGGTTTGGAGTTAGGGTTGGGTTTGGGTGAGTGCTGGGGTTAGGGTGAATGTTGGGGTTATGGTGAGTGTTTGGGTTAGGGTCGAGGTTAGGGTGAGTGTTGAAGTTTAAGTTTGGGGTTAAGGTGAATGTTGCGGTTAGGGTGAGTGTTGGGGTTGGGGTGAGGGTTGGGTTAGGATTGGGTTTGGGTGAGAATTGGGGTTAAGGGTTAAGGTTGGGGTAGGGTAAGGTTTGGAGTTATGGTTAGGATTGGGATTGAGGTTAGGGTGTTGGGGTTAGGGTGAGTGTTGGGGTTGGAGTGAGTGTTGGGTTAGGATTGGGGTTGGGTTAGGATTGGGTGAGGATTGGGGTTTAAGGGTTAGGGTTGGGGTAGGGTAAGGTTTGGAGTTATGGTTAGGATTTGGTTTGAGCTTAGGGTGTTGGGGTTAGGGTGAGTGTTAGGATAGGATGAAGGTTGGGTTAGGATTGGGGTTGGGATAGTATTGGGTTTGGGTGAGGATTGGGGTTGGGAAAGGTTTGGCGTTATGGTTAGGATTTGGTTTGAGGTTAGGGTGTTGGGGTTATGGTGAGTGTTGGGATAGGATGAGTGTTGGGGTAGGGTTGGCATGTTAACTCTAACCCCAAGATGCATGTTGGAGATGTGCGGGTGCTGTAAATGTTAACATTGCAATATTTACAGCAATCATAAAACACAATTTGTACTTGTGACTCCTCTACCTGATAGCACAGAGCAGAATTCATAAATTCAGAGTCTCTTTAAATGAATTTTGTTAATACTCCAAACTATTTGGCCATTATTTACACTACTTCTCCAGGAAGATATAGAGTCTCAGTTTACATTCAAATAAAGAATCTGGCTATTTCCAAGGGGTTAATGACCAGGATATTCCACTCCAGACACACAGACATATATTTTTAGCAACGCGCTCTATGAATTTGGGCGAGTGCCCAGCTCTGCTCGCTTAGGTAAGCATGAAATGTTCTGGTTTCTAATCAAATCAAAACAAATGACATGTAAGCTCATATGCCCATGGGATTCCCACCTTGAGTTATGAGGCACAAGCCGAGGAGTTGCTTGGAAACCCTCAAATATTCCCCTGAACTGCCCCCAAACAATCAGCAGGTAGGGACAGTCTAGGAAAAACTGGACTTAAATGCAAGTGCTCCTCCAAATCAGAAGTACTCAAGGTACAAAAAATGCTGGAAAGTAACAACCATGCTATTCTATGTAGTATCTACTTAAATAGCCTCTGCCACCCCAAAGTTAAGTTGTTTTTTTAGGTTATTCTTATTTATTTTTTCTAGTGATTCAGTCCTGGGAAATTCCATACTGTTGTTGCTGTATTTAAATGCAAATTAGTGGCTTGTGCATATCAATGAGTTACTTTGATGTGCTAATTAGGAATACAGTCTGCTTGTCTGTCTCTGTAGGGTCCAAAATAAAAAAGCCCCCCAAATGTTATCTGACAGTTAAACCCCTCTCACGCCGGAGCCACACATTAGCATACAGGAGCCGCAAATATAAATACTAAATATTTCAGAAATGATTTACTGTACATCTCAGGATGTCAACTATGATTGGCTGAGAGGGCAACATGAAATCCCCACTGTGCAAGAGAAATGGAAGTGGTTAAAAGAAGATGGACAAGACTTTAGTGATCTTTTCTGTTAGCTGACCGCACTCTGTGGCTGCCATCGGCCACTAGGCGGCGAGGCCGAGAATTTTGTGAATTTCTTGTTAGTGTAAAGCTTATTATCTGCTCTAACCCTAACACCAACTCCAAACCCCTAACCCCAAACCTTAACTACAAACCCCTATCCCCAAACCGCCAACCCTAACCCCAAACCTAATCCTGAGTGCAATCATCTAACAGGAAAGGTTTGGCTTTAGTTTGAGATTACAACTGTGCAACAACTATTTTTTGTTCTAACATTATTTCTTCTATTTTTAGGTATATTTATAATGGGGCTGTTTAAGTGCTAATTAGTTTACAGAGAAATAGCTTTCTGAGAAAATAAACTGAAAAGACAATGACAGATGCTAGGGATTCTGGGAAATACAATCCTAATCAGTTTATCAGTTTTGGCTCCATCCATTGTAACGTGGAAACCTTATTTCATTTCTTCTTTCATACAATAACACGGACTGGAAATTCGAGGTCAGAACCCCGAGACAGCTGTCTAGACCTTGGGGTCCCATCACTAAATTCATATAAATACGGCTGGCCAGAAATTCTTTCCCAGTTACAGATTAGTCATTAGTCAAAAAAACACTCAAATTCCAAAATTAGTTGGAAAACATTAAAGGGCTACTGTAGTCATATGCTTAAAACATTATTTTAGGAAAACTTAATAATGTTCTGAAAAACAGGCAACATGTTTGGGACCTTTCCTGTTTTAAGCTAGCACACTTGCACGCTTGGTGCATGCATGGCATTGGAAGCCTCCTGTTGCCGGGTGCGATTGCGTCCTGTGTACCAATGAACTCCGTAAGCCCCAAAACTCCTACACCACTTGACGACCCTAACCCCCTACACCCCTTGCCGGCCCTAACCCTAACCCCCTCACCAGTTACCAGGTCTAACCCTAAACCTAACCCCATAATCCTAACCCTAAGCCCCTAACCCCCTACACCCCTTGCTGTCCCTAACCCTAACCCCCTACACCACTTCCCGGCCTTAACCCTAAACCTAACCTCCTAATCCTAACCCTAAGCCCCTCCACCCCTTGCCGTCGCTAACGCTGACCCCTTACACCACTTCCCGGCCTTAACCCTAAACCTAAACTCCTAACCCTAAGCCCATACACCCCTTGGCGGCCCTAACCTCCTAACCCTCTTAGCCTAACCCTAACCCCGAAAACTAAGTCCCTAAGTTCCTAGTCCCCTACACCCCTTCCCGACCATAACCCTGTAAACCTAACCCGAAAACCCCTAACCACTTACCGACCACAAAGAGACAGCTTCCTTGTCGCAGGGCAGTGTAGCATGCGTGCTTGCACATAACAGATGCACGTGTGGTAACATAAAACAGTAAAGCACCCATGTTTGTAGAAAGTGAATTAAATAGAACATCTAATTTACTATTTACCAGCAATTATATGCCGTGAAAACGACCATATGGTTCCTGCTGATCAGTTACCAGAGGTGGGAGGAGATTACGAATACAGAAGAAGCTTCTATCTGTACGATGGGAATGCGGTAGCTGCAATTGTCTTATACCTTAATAGACATGGCAGATCTTTCCTATGGCTGGCTGCACAGAGTGGCTGCCATCGACCACTATCTGGCACGGCCGACATTTCAGTGAATTTCTTGTCCATGTAAAGCTTATTATCTGCCAGTACCCTAACCCTTACCCTAACACCTAACCCCTAACACACCTAGCGCCCGATGGCCATCACTACGTGCGACCAGCCAACAGGAAAGGTCTGACATGGCCATTGCTTTTTCTTGTAATGTCTATATATATATATATATATTTATATATATATATATATATATATATATATATATATATATATATATATATATATAAATATAAATATATGAAGAGTGAAGTAGCCGTGAATGTCCAGTAATTCAGTTGAATAATCAGAGTATTGCAGTGAATAATGATACCTTTTTTATTGGACAAACGTATTCATAATAAAGCGAAGAGCTTTCGAGAGATAATGCCTCTCTTTATCAAGTCAAAAAGCGATACTGATACAAGTATGAAATAAAAACAGTAAACAGAAAGGTTTTTGTTGTGTCAGAACACCAAATGGGGGAGATTCACTAAGCACTGCATGGGTGTAATGTGCTATGTTACCACATGTACCAATAATCTGATTTCTACAGTGTGCTTTTCAATCATAATAATATATATTTATATAGGCATTTGCTGTAAATGCAAATTGCATGAACCAGCCCAGTTTTCTATATCCAGTATCTTTTCCATTTCTATGTTATTATAAGGAGCCTTGTCTTCAACCTTGAAAGATTTGGAGACATGTGATTGGCTGACTTATAAGTTTCTACTATTAAAGGTACATTTATACAAGGTATTGTCCAAACAGGTCTATTAATCCTAACACATTTCTGCTGCAATATTGGTGCCCCAGACCCTCCTCCTAGGGGTCTCCCTTACCTGGTATGTGTCCTGATCCAGTCTCCCAGGTATCCTCAGGGTCCAAGGCTTTCCCACTGCACAGTAGCAGGGCAAGGAGCAGAGCCCACACGTGCCAGCATGCCCAAATGGCAATACCTTGCCTGTCCATTGTCCTCAAATCTATATTCAGGTGGTATCCAGCCCTGGGCACCCTCTGTCCAGGATCAGTTATATCTGGCACAGTCCTGCTGTATAATCTGCTGCCTCATGCACAGCTTGTAATGATGCCAGTGATCTCATGGACCCCTGGTAATTATGCCAGCTCTCACTTGCACATCTACTAATGATGCCAGCTCTCCACTACACCCTTAGATAGGATGCCAACTCTCCCTTGTACCCCTATTAAGGTTACCAGCTCCTTCTGCACCCCCTAATCATATCAACTCACCTCTTCACCCCTCCTTACAATGAATGATCTCCACTGCACCCCTAATTATTCCAGCTATACACTGCACCCCCTCCTTATAATATCAGATCATCAGTGCACCCTTCCTATAAATGCCAGCTCTACCCTCCTTATATCACCTGTATTATGCACGACAGCTTGACCCTGCACCCCTCCTTATAGTACCAGCATGAGTGCACCCCTCCTTATAAAGCTATCTTGACACTGCAGCCCACCTTGTAATGCCAGTAATATCATGCCATCTTCACAATGCACATCTACAGCTAATAGCAGCTAACCTGTTGCCAATCCCCTGCACTCTTTTATTTGATACCACCCCCACCGTGCCCCAGCTCTCTCATGCACTACTCCTTAGTGCCATCATCCACATGGAGCTCTCATGCACCAGACAGCTGATCTCCATACACACACAGACCTTCCTACTAAGGGCTCTTTGGTTCTGAAACTCTCAGCATTGCTTCTCAAACAAAACCAGTCCAACAAGCTCTGTATCAGCAAGAAGTGCTCTCAAAGTGTCCCATAATGCAATTCGATGCTAACTGCTCTTTATTATAAACTGGCATTGGAAATGGGCATCATTAGATGTGCAGGTGGTTTTGCAGCAGTCCCTCAATGCCCCAATCCATCAGCTGTAGCCCTTCAGTGATGCCCCAAGTTATGTCAGTGGCAAAGGAGATTCTCCAGCTCTGCAGTGGTACCAGGTCCAGTCTCACAAGCTCTGCAGTGGTACCAGGTCCAGTCTCACAAGCTCTGCAGTGGCACCAGATCCAGCCTCACAAGCTCTGCAGCCTCCTCTCTGCTCTCCAGACTGTGCACTGCAGCCAGACTCTGTGCAACATCTCAATCCCCAGGACCACAGTCTTAACACCTCCCTAACTGGAACCTGACCAACCAGCAGCATCCCCAGACCACAGGTGGGGGGAGCACCTGAGCAGCACAGTGTGAGAACTAGTAGGGGGCAATCCTGTACATATCACTGTGTATATAGAAGTGACAGAGAGAGACAATCCTGTACATATCACTGTGTATATAGAGGTGACAGAGAGAGACAATCCTGTACATATCACTGTGTATATAGAGGTGACAGAGAGAGACAATCCTGTACATATCACTGTGTATATAGAAGTGACAGAGAGAGACAATCCTGTACATATCACTGTGTATATAGAAGTGACAGAGAGAGACAATCCTGTACATATCACTGTGTATATAGAAGTGACAGAGAGAGACAATCCTGTACATATCACTGTGTATATAGAAGTGACAGAGAGAGACAATCCTGTACATATCACTGTGTATATAGAAGTGACAGAGAGAGACAATCCTGTACATATCACTGTGTATATAGAAGTGACAGAGAGAGACAATCCTGTACATATCACTGTGTGTAGCGGAACCCATCACTGTTTTACCCTGTTTTATGATTATTCTTGGTTAAAATATGATCCTACAATATGTATGCTGGTTGATGCTCTGCAGAATATTAGCCAGACTTTTGCAGACCTAGGCTAATAGATAATCCTATTACAGAGATTCAAGAGATAAGAAAGTTGTAAAGGATCCTTGCATTGTCCAAAGTGTTTCCATTCTCTGATAAGAACAAAGAGGTGTAATTGAATCAGTGTCTGATTGTATCAAAGTTGCTAGGGAGGTGTGACCCCCCTATTGTTCTCTTTGTGTGTATTGTGTGTAGCCAAATATGGGCATGTGTATTGCCTGTGGCCAAAGAGATGTATATATAGTTCTGCAATGACAAAATAAAGTCAGTATTCATTTGACTCCCAAATTGTGTGTCGTCCAATATGGGAGGTCGGGGATGGTGAAACTGTAGTGCCTCGTGGGTATTTTATCGTATATCAGCGGAGATTTTGGACTGCGTGTTCCAGCTCCGTTACATTTGTTGGCAAGTGGTGGAATTGTTCCCACGGTCAGAAGGACAGCTACAGGAGACACCATTCCGTGAAGTACAGATTGAGGGCAACGCTAGTATCCGTACAGCGCCCCTGGCTACAGCAGGATGGAACCGGCTAGTTTTCGGACAGCGTTCCATGATGAGGATGAGAAGGAGGCCACAGACTACAGGGAAACAGAAAGAAAGGAACTCTGGTATGATGCCCTGCAAGATGCCCAATGGCGGCGAGGTGAGAGTCTCCCCAGTGATGAGCAGCGGCTACAGAAGCGTGTGGCGATGCGGATGTATCTATTGGGAGAGCAGCCCCTGGATGAGTGGGTTACAAGACTAGAGACCCTGGTATGGCGAGAGATCTGGCTAGACAACGCATACCAGGCCCTCTGGTGGTATACCGTTCGACTTACCCCCTGGACGGCTGAACACGACTTACCGGAGGGGGATGATTATGATGGCCCGGGTTTATTATGGGATGCCTTGGAGGACGATATTGATCTTGGCAGCACGGAGGGGTCTAGGTTTTGGGACATCTACGACTACCGGATGGGCATGTATGTTTGGGATGACGAAGGCGAGGTGAGCAAAGACATGACCCACCTGGTAATGAGAGAGTGGGAGCTGGAGCAGGACTACCAACACCTGCTCAGCCTTGTGCAGCCCCAACCTACTCGACAAGCAGAACCAGACTTCATTGACTGGTCCTGGGATAACCTCCAGATGGCAGGTAGAGATGGGACCGAGGTCTCTCTACCGGCCCTACAGGGGGCAGAAGGTGTCGTCCTTCCCCCCCAGCGGCAGTGTGAACCCCAGGGGGCAGAAGGTGTCGTCCTTTCCCCCCAGCGGCAGTGTGAACCCCAGGGGGCAGAAGGTGTCGTCCTTCCCCCTCAGCGGCAGTGTGAACCCCAGGGGGCAGAAGGTGTCGTCCTTTCCCCCCAGCGGCAGTGTGAACCCCAGGGGGCAGAAGGTGTCGTCCTTCCCCCTCAGCGGCAGTGTGAACCCCAGGGGGCAGAAGGTGTCGTCCTTTCCCCCCAGCGGCAGTGTGAACCCCAGGGGGCAGAAGGTGTCGTCCTTTCCCCCCAGCGGCAGTGTGAACCCCAGGGGGCAGAAGGTGTCGTCCTTCCCCCTCAGCGGCAGTGTGAACCCCAGGGGGCAGAAGGTGCCGTCCTTTCCCCCCAGCGGCAGTGTGAACCCCAGGGGGCAGAAGGTGTCGTCCTTCCCCCTCAGCGGCAGTGTGAACCCCAGGGGGCAGAAGGTGTCGTCCTTTCCCCCCAGCGGCAGTGTGAACCCCAGGGGGCAGAAGGTGTCGTCCTTTCCCCCCAGCGGCAGTGTGAACCCCAGGGGGCAGAAGGTGTCGTCCTTCCCCCCCAGCGGCAGTGTGAACCCCAGGGTGCAGAAGGTGTC
Organism: Discoglossus pictus; assembly: GCA_027410445.1. Classification (NCBI taxonomy): domain Eukaryota; kingdom Metazoa; phylum Chordata; class Amphibia; order Anura; family Alytidae; genus Discoglossus; species Discoglossus pictus. The sequence continues at coordinate 22,636,196 of CM050168.1, forward strand.
GTCCTTTCCCCCCAGCGGCAGTGTGTACCCCAGGGAGCAGAAGGTGTCGACCTTCCTCCACAGCGGCAGTGTGAACCCCAGGGGGCAGAAGGTGTCGTCCTTCCCCCTCAGCGGCATTGTGAACCCCAGGGGGCAGAAGGTGTCGTCCTTCCCCCCCAGCGGCAGTGTGTACCCCAGGGAGCAGAAGGTGTCGACCTTCCTCCACAGCGTCAGTGGGTACTCCAGGGGGCCAAAGGTGTCGTCCTTCCCCCCCAGTGGCAGTGTGAAACACAGGGGGCAGAAGGTGTCATCCTTCCCCCCCAGCGACAGTTTACCCTAACCAGGGGAGACACCAATCTCCCAGACGGCGCAGATGGGACCGTGGTCTCTGCGCCCACAGCTTGTCCAGATCCCCAACTACCGTCACTGGGACAACCGGAGGAGGGGGTAAGTACAAACTCCCCTCCCCAGCTAACTTCTAATGTGGCCCCAGGGTTAACAGAGGAAATGTTAACCCCCACTGACCCCCACGTTTCCCTGGCTACTGAGCCGGAATATGTCCCAAGTACCCCAGCAGAAGAGCTGACAGCGGGGCAGAGTGCAGTCGGCCTCTGCCCTCCCTTTGTCCCTGGTACAGAGCAGGAGGTCCTGCAGGTTATACCAGCAGAAGAGCTGGCATCAGGGCAGAGTGCCGCGGGCCTCTGCCCCTCAAGTCCCCTCAGCGTGTTGCACCATCACCCCAGCGAAATATCCAGGTGCCTGGTTAGACTTCCCCCCAAAGGAGAGATGTGTGACGAAGTGCCCTTCGCCACTTTGGCTTGGAGAGGACTGTTTGCCAGCCTCCTGCCCTGCGACTATGGCCCTGGTACATATTGCCCTTTGGAACCAGTGTTCGGCCATACCAGAGTGTAAGTCACTCATTCTGGCCCTTTACATACAGGGGGGTCATTCTGTACTTGCCCTGTGGGAGCGGTGATACCCCAGATAGCTATGCCATGGAGCCCATTCATATGATGAAAGACTATGGGAAAGACTTTAGCTACATGGCAATTGAACTGTGTGAAGAGGATCTGAGCGCTATTCGGTGGTTTTGTGCGCTCAGATCCCAGCTATCTGGGGATATGGGAAATGTGAGTAAATGTGAATTGCAGTAATGCTAATGGGTTGTCAAACTAGAGAATTGACCAACAAATACTTTTGTCCGGACATCCCCAGGCCGATCCGTTGGGATCAGACCGTGTATGCCGGCTTATGGTCACGGGGGAGGTGTGTAGCGGAACCCATCACTGTTTTACCCTGTTTTATGATTATTCTTGGTTAAAATATGATCCTACAATATGTATGCTGGTTGATGCTCTGCAGAATATTAGCCAGACTTTTGCAGACCTAGGCTAATAGATAATCCTATTACAGAGATTCAAGAGATAAGAAAGTTGTAAAGGATCCTTGCATTGTCCAAAGTGTTTCCATTCTCTGATAAGAACAAAGAGGTGTAATTGAATCAGTGTCTGATTGTATCAAAGTTGCTAGGGAGGTGTGACCCCCCTATTGTTCTCTTTGTGTGTATTGTGTGTAGCCAAATATGGGCATGTGTATTGCCTGTGGCCAAAGAGATGTATATATAGTTCTGCAATGACAACATAAAGTCAGTATTCATTTGACTCCCAAATTGTGTGTATTTTATCGTATATCAGCGGAGATTTTGGACTGCGTGTTCCAGCACCTTCAGCTCCCTGGGGTACACACTGCCGCTGGGGGGGAAGGACGACACCTTCAGCTCCCTGGGGTACACACTGCCGCTGGGGGGAAGGACAACACCTTCAGCCCCCTGGGGTACACACTGCCGCTGGGGGAGAAGGACGACACCTTCGGCCCCCTGGGGTACACACTGCTGCTGGGAGGTGGAATTAGTTGGAGTATTCCACGTGGAGCGGTTTCTGTTTCTGGGACAGTCTCTCTGCATGTGACCCTGCTGGTTACACGTGTGGCACCTGATGTACCGTGGAGGGGTTTGGTAGTTCCCACCACCCGGACGCAGTGCTGGGGGGGGTTTAATGGTGAGAGGTGGGTTAGCAGCTCCCCAGATGGACCGCTCCCGTGCCCGCTGCTTTTCCATTATGGATTTGTGGACATCCGTCATTAACCATTCCAAGGTTTTCATGGGAATCGTATCTGGGAAAAAGGCCAGTCTGCTTTGAAGTTCTCTTCCAAACTCATTCTGTGGGGTAATACGAGGTACTGTAACCATGAGTTCCTTTCTGTCTGCATCCCTGTAGTCCGCGGCCGCCTCCTCCTCCTCATGATGGAACGCTGTCTGAAAACTAGCCGGTTCCATCCTGCTGTAGCCAGGGGCGCTGTACGGATACTAGCGTTACCCTCAATTTGTACTCCACGGAATGGTGTCTCCTGTAGCTGTCCTTCTGACCGTGGGAACAATCCCACCACTGCCACCAAATGTAACGGAGCTGGGACACGCAGTCCAAAATCTCCGCTGGTATACGATAAAATACCCACGAGGCACTACAGTTTCACCATTCCCGACCTCCCATATTGGACGACACACAATTTGGGAGTTAAATGAATACTGACTTTATTTTGTTATTGCAGAACTATATATACATCTCTTTGGCCACAGGCAATACACATGCCCATATTTGGCTACACACAATACACACAAAGAGAACAATAGGGGGGTCACACCTCCCTGGCAACTTTGATACAATCAGACACTGATTCAATTACACCTCTTTGTTCTTATCAGATAATTAAAACACTTTGGAAAATGCAAGGATCCTTTACAACTTTCTTATCTCTTGAATCTCTGTAATAGGATTATCTATTAGCCTAGGTCTGCAAAAGTCTGCCTAATATTCTGCAGAGCATCAACCAGCATACATATTGTAGGATCATATTTTAACCAAGAATAATCATAAAACAGGGTAAAACAGTGATGGGTTCCGCTACAGTGACAATCCTGTACATATCACTGTGTATATAGAGGTGACAGAGAGAGACAATCCTGTACATATCACTGTGTATATAGAAGTGACAGAGAGAGACAATCCTGTACATATCACTGTGTATATAGAAGTGACAGAGAGAGACAATCCTGTACATATCACTGTGTATATAGAAGTGACAGAGAGTGACAATCCTGTACATATCACTGTGTATATAAAAGTGACAGAGAGAGACAATCCTGTACATATCACTGTGTATATAGAAGTGACAGAGAGTGACAATCCTGTACATATCACTGTGTATATAGAAGTGACAGAGAGAGACAATCCTGTACATATCACTGTGTATATAGAAGTGACAGAGAGACAATCCTGTACATATCACTGTGTATATAGAGGTGACAGAGAGAGACAATCCTGTACATATCACTGTGTATATAGAAGTGACAGAGAGACAATCCTGTACATATCACTGTGTATATAGAAGTGACAGAGAGAGACAATCCTGTACATATCACTGTGTATATAGAAGTGACAGAGAGACAATCCTGTACATATCACTGTGTATATAGAGGTGACAGAGGGAGACAATCCTGTACATATCACTGTGTATATAGAAGTGACAGAGAGTGACAATCCTGTACATATCACTGTGTATATAGAAGTGACAGAGAGTGACAATCCTGTACATATCACTGTGTATATAGAAGTGACAGAGAGTGACAATCCTGTACATATCACTGTGTATATAGAAGTGACAGAGAGAGACAATCCTGTACATATCACCGTGTATATAGAAGTGACAGAGAGAGACAATCCTGTACATATCACCGTGTATATAGAAGTGACAGAGAGAGACAATCCTGTACATATCACTGTGTATATAGAAGTGACAGAGTGACAATCCTGTACATATCACTGTGTATATAGAAGTGACAGAGAGAGACAATCCTGTACATATCACTGTGTATATAGAAGTGACAGAGAGAGACAATCCTGTACATATCACTGTGTATATAGAAGTGACAGAGAGTGACAATCCTGTACATATCACTGTGTATATAGAAGTGACAGAGAGAGACAATCCTGTACATATCACTGTGTATATAGAAGTGACAGAGAGTGACAATCCTGTACATATCACTGTGTATATAGAAGTGACAGAGAGAGACAATCCTGTACATATCACTGTGTATATAGAAGTGACAGAGAGTGACAATCCTGTACATATCACTGTGTATATAGAAGTGACAGAGAGAGACAATCCTGTACATATCACTGTGTATATAGAAGTGACAGAGAGTGACAATCCTGTACATATCACTGTGTATATAGAAGTGACAGAGAGTGACAATCCTGTACATATCACTGTGTATATAGAAGTGACAGAGAGTGACAATCCTGTACATATCACTGTGTATATAGAAGTGACAGAGAGAGACAATCCTGTACATATCACTGTGTATATAGAAGTGACAGAGAGTGACAATCCTGTACATATCACTGTGTATATAGAAGTGACAGAGAGTGACAATCCTGTACATATCACTGTGTATATAGAGGTGACAGAGAGAGACAATCCTGTACATATCACTGTGTATATAGAAGTGACAGAGAGAGACAATCCTGTGCATATCACTGTGTATATAGAGGTGACAGAGAGAGACAATCCTGTACATATCACTGTGTATATAGAAGTGACAGAGAGAGACAATCCTGTACATATCACTGTGTATATAGAAGTGACAGAGAGACAATCCTGTACATATCACTGTGTATATAGAAGTGACAGAGAGTGACAATCCTGTACATATCACTGTGTATATAGAGGTGACAGAGAGAGACAATCCTGTACATATCACTGTGTATATAGAAGTGACAGAGAGACAATCCTGTACATATCACTGTGTATATAGAAGTGACAGAGAGAGACAATCCTGTACATATCACTGTGTATATAGAAGTGACAGAGAGTGACAATCCTGTACATATCACTGTGTATATAGAAGTGACAGAGAGAGACAATCCTGTACATATCACTGTGTATATAGAAGTGACAGAGAGTGACAATCCTGTACATATCACTGTGTATATAGAAGTGACAGAGAGACAATCCTGTACATATCACTGTGTATATAGAAGTGACAGAGAGAGACAATCCTGTACATATCACTGTGTATATAGAGGTGACAGAGAGAGACAATCCTGTACATATCACTGTGTATATAGAAGTGACAGAGAGACAATCCTGTACATATCACTGTGTATATAGAAGTGACAGAGAGAGACAATCCTGTACATATCACTGTGTATATAGAAGTGACAGAGAGAGACAATCCTGTACATATCACTGTGTATATAGAGGTGACAGAGAGACAATCCTGTACATATCACTGTGTATATAGAAGTGACAGAGAGAGACAATCCTGTACATATCACTGTGTATATAGAGGTGACAGAGAGTGACAATCCTGTACATATCACTGTGTATATAGAAGTGACAGAGAGAGACAATCCTGTACATATCACTGTGTATATAGAAGTGACAGAGAGTGACAATCCTGTACATATCACTGTGTATATAGAAGTGACAGAGAGTGACAATCCTGTACATATCACTGTGTATATAGAGGTGACAGAGAGACAATCCTGTACATATCACTGTGTATATAGAAGTGACAGAGAGAGACAATCCTGTACATATCACTGTGTATATAGAAGTGACAGAGAGTGACAATCCTGTACATATCACTGTGTATATAGAGGTGACAGAGAGAGACAATCCTGTACATATCACTGTGTATATAGAAGTGACAGAGAGAGACAATCCTGTACATATCACTGTGTATATAGAGGTGACAGAGAGTGACAATCCTGTACATATCACTGTGTATATAGAAGTGACAGAGAGAGACAATCCTGTACATATCACTGTGTATATAGAAGTGACAGAGAGAGACAATCCTGTACATATCACTGTGTATATAGAAGTGACAGAGAGAGACAATACTGTACATATCACTGTGTATATAGAAGTGACAGAGGGAGACAATCCTGTACATATCACTGTGTATATAGAAGTGACAGAGAGTGACAATCCTGTACATATCACTGTGTATATAGAAGTGACAGAGAGAGACAATCCTGTACATATCACTGTGTATATAGAAGTGACAGAGAGAGAGACAATCCTGTACATATCACTGTGTATATAGAAGTGACAGAGAGAGACAATCCTGTACATATCACTGTGTATATAGAAGTGACAGAGAGAGACAATCCTGTACATATCACTGTGTATATAGAAGTGACAGAGAGACACAATCCTGTACATATCACTGTGTATATAGAAGTGTCAGAGAGAGACAATCCTGTACATATCACTGTGTATATAGAAGTGACAGAGAGTGACAATCCTGTACATATCACTGTGTATATAGAAGTGACAGAGAGAGACAATCCTGTACATATCACTGTGTATATAGAAGTGACAGAGAGTGACAATCCTGTACATATCACTGTGTATATAGAAGTGACAGAGAGACAATCCTGTACATATCACTGTGTATATAGAAGTGACAGAGAGTGACAATCCTGTACATATCACTGTGTATATAGAAGTGACAGAGAGTGACAATCCTGTACATATCACTGTGTATATAGAAGTGACAGAGAGAGAGACAATCCTGTACATATCACTGTGTATATAGAAGTGACAGAGAGAGACAATCCTGTACATATCACTGTGTATATAGAAGTGACAGAGAGTGACAATCCTGTACATATCACTGTGTATATAGAGGTGACAGAGAGTGACAATCCTGTACATATCACTGTGTATATAGAAGTGACAGAGAGACACAATCCTGTACATATCACTGTGTATATAGAGGTGACAGAGAGAGACAATCCTGTACATATCACTGTGTATATAGAAGTGACAGAGAGACACAATCCTGTACATATCACTGTGTATATAGAAGTGACAGAGAGACAATCCTGTACATATCACTGTGTATATAGAAGTGACAGAGAGAGACAATCCTGTACATATCACTGTGTATATAGAAGTGACAGAGAGTGACAATCCTGTACATATCACTGTGTATATAGAAGTGACAGAGAGTGACAATCCTGTACATATCACTGTGTATATAGAAGTGACAGAGAGACACAATCCTGTACATATCACTGTGTATATAGAAGTGACAGAGAGTGACAATCCTGTACATATCACTGTGTATATAGAAGTGACAGAGAGACAATCCTGTACATATCACTGTGTATATAGAAGTGACAGAGAGTGACAATCCTGTACATATCACTGTGTATATAGAAGTGACAGAGAGACAATCCTGTACATATCACTGTGTATATAGAGGTGACAGAGAGAGACAATCCTGTACATATCACTGTGTATATAGAAGTGACAGAGAGACACAATCCTGTACATATCACTGTGTATATAGAAGTGACAGAGAGACACAATCCTGTACATATCACTGTGTATATAGAAGTGACAGAGAGTGACAATCCTGTACATATCACTGTGTATATAGAAGTGACAGAGAGAGACTGTAACGGATCTACTGGCACCCCGACCGGGTACCTCCGTTGATGGACGCGTCCTAGCTTGCGTCGAGGCCTACCAGCACTGCACCGGACACCAAAACCACCACAGACTCCAAGGATAGTACGACAGAAACAAGCGTTCAGTAGTTACAGCTCAAGGGAGTATGCAAAAGCATAGCAATCCCCAGTATGATATAGGGTTCCCCTCAAATAACGAGACGAGGCTACGTTTTGAAGGGTCAAGAAGAACTATATTTTAATGACAGGGAATCTCCTTTTATGCAATGTTGCCCTCTGAAGGGCTACACCCACATAATTATCACAACAGCCAATTATCTGCATGGTTCAACCCCCACGTCTCCTCCCCTCAGATAACAGGTAACACAATTAAAACAGACACAATTTTAACCACATTCTGGATGTACCCCAAATACAGGGGGTACACCTTTAAGTCCCGCACCATTCAATATCTCTCACCCAGGGGAAGAACATATACAAAAATGGCATGAATCAGACCAGGGGTTCAAAAGTTAGTAAAAGTATGTTTTTACACATAACACACAGACATTGCACATATCCCCCACACAATACACATATAGGACAATAGGTGAGTCACACCTCCCTGGCAACTTGGATACAATCAGACATTAATTAGATCATTCTTATCAGAGAATGAAAACACTTTGGAAAATGCAAGGATCCTTTACAACTTTCTTATCTCTTGAATCTCTGTAACAGGATTATCTATTAGCCTAGGTCTGCAAAAGTCTGGCTAATATTCTGAGCCAATATATTCTGTAGAACATCAACCAACATATATATAGTAGGATCATATTTTAACCATAATAATCATAAAACAGGGTAAAACAGTGATGGGTTCCGCTACACACCTCCCCCGTGACCATAAGCCGGCATACACGGTCTGATCCCAACGGATCGGCCCTGGGGATGTCCGGACAAAAGTATTTGTTGGTCAATTCTCTAGTTTGACAACCCATCAGCATTACTGCAATTCACATTTACTCACATTTCCCATATCCCCAGATAGCTGGGATCTGAGCGCACAAAACCACCGAATAGCGCTCAGATCCTCTTCACACAGTTCAATTGCCATGTAGCTAAAGTCTTTCCCATAGTCTTTCATTATATGAATGGGCTTCATGGCACAGTTATCTGGGGTATCATGGTTCACACAGGGCAAGTACAGAATGACCCCCCCTGTATGTAAAGGGCCAGAATGAGTGACTTACACTCTGGTATGGCAGAACACTGGTCCCAAAGGGCAATATGTACCAGGGCCATAGTCGCAGGGCAGGAGGCTGGCAAACAGTCCTCTCCAAGCCAAAGTGGCGAAGGGCACTTCGTCACACATCTCCCCTTTGGGGGAAAGTCTAACCAGGCACCTGGATATTTTGCTGGGGTGATGGTGCAACACGCTGAGGGGACTTGAGGGGCAGAGGCCAGCGGCACTCTGCCCTGATGCCAGCTCTTCTGCTGGTATAACCTGCAGGACCTCCTGCTCTGTACAAGGGACAAAGGGAGGGCAGAGGCCGACTGCACTCTGCCCCGCTGTCAGCTCTTCTGCTGGGGTACCTGGGACATATTCCGGCTCAGTAGCCAGGGAAACTTGGGGGTCAGTGGGGGTTAACATTTCCTCTGTTAACCCTGGGGTCACATTAGAAGTTAGCTGGGGAGGGGAATTTGTACTTACCCCCCTCCTCCGGTTGTCCCAGTGAGGGTAGTTGGGGATCTGGACAAGCGGTGGGCGCAGAGACCACGGTCCCATCTGCGCCGTCTGGGAGATTGGTGTCTCCCCTGGTTAGGGTAAACTGTCGCTGGGGGGGAAGGACGACACCTTCTGCCCCCTGTGTTTCACACTGCCGCTGGGGGGGAAGGACGACACCTTCTGCCCCCTGGGGTTCACACTGCTGCTGGGGAGGAAGGACGACACCTTCTGCCCCCTGGGGTTCACACTGCTGCTGGGGAGGAAGGACGGCCCCTTCTGCTCCCTGGGGTACACACTGCCGCTGTGGGAGAAGGCCGACACCTTCAGCTCCCTGGGGTACACACTGCCGCTGGGGAGGAAGGACGACACCTTCAGCTCCCTGGGGTACACACTGCCACTGGGGGGGAAGGCCGACACCTTCAGCTCCCTGGGGTACACACTGCCGCTGGGGAGGAAGGACGACACCTTCAGCTCCCTGGGGTACACACTGCTGCTGGGGGGGAAGGATGACACCTTCGGCCCCCTGGGGTACACACTGCCGCTGGGGAGGAAGGACGACACCTTCGGCTCCCTGGGGAACACACTGCCGCTGGGGAGGAAGGACAACACCTTCTGCCTCCTGGGGTTCACACTGCTGCTGGGGGGGAAGGACGACACCTTCTGCCCCCCTGGGGTTCACACTGCCGCTGGAGGGGAAGGACGACACCTTCTGCCCTCTGTAGGGCGGTAGAGAGACCTCGGTCCCATCTCTACCTGCCATCTGGAGGTCATCCCAGGACCAGTCAATGAAGTCTGGTTCTGCTTGTCGAGTAGGTTGGGGCTGCACAAGGCTGAGCAGGTGTTGGTAGTCCTGCTCCAGCTCCCACTCTCTCGTTACCAGGTGGGTCATGTCTTTGCTCACCTCGCCTTCGTCATCCCAGACATACATGCCCATCCGGTAGTCGTAGATGTCCCAAAACCTAGACCCCTCCGTGCTGCCAAGATCAATATCGTCCTCCAAGGCATCCCATAATAAACCCGGGCCATCATAATCATCCCCCTCCGGTAAGTCGTGTTCAGACGTCCAGGGGGTAAGTCGAATGGTATGCCACCAAAGGGCCTGGTATGCGTTGTCTAGCCAGATCTCTCGCCATACCAGGGTTTCTAGTCTTGTCACCCACTCATCCAGGGGCTGCTCTCCCCAATAGATACATCCGCATCGCCACACGCTTCTGTAGCCGCTGCTCATCACTGGGGAGACTCTCACCTCGCCGCCATTGGGCATCTTCAGGGCATCATACCAGAGTTCCTTTCTGTCTGCATCCCTGTAGTCCGCGGCCCGCCTCCTCCTCCTCATCATGAAACGCTGTCTGAAAACTAGCCGGTTCCATCCTGCTGTAGCCAGGGCGCTGTACGGATACTAGCGTTGCCCTCAATTTGTAACTCCAAACGTTACCGGTGTCTCCAGTGCTGCTTTTCCTCTTACTAGGACGCCATCCCACCACTGCCAGCCAATGTAACGGATACTACTGGCACCCCGACCGGGTACCTCCGTTGATGGACGCGTCCTAGCTTGCGTCGAGGCCTACCAGCACTGCACCGGACACCAAAACCACACAGACTCCAAGGATAGTACGACAGAAACAAGCGTTCAGTAGTTACAGCTCAAGGGAGTATGCAAAAGCATAGCAATCCCCAGTATGATATCGGGTTCCCCTCAAATAACGAGACGAGGCTACGTTTTGAAGGGTCAAGAAGAACTATATTTTAATGACAGGAATCTCCTTTTATGCAATGTTGCCCTCTGAAGGGCTACACCCACATAATTATCACAACAGCCAACTTATCTGCATGGTTCAACCCCCACGTCTCCTCCCCTCAGATAACAGGTAACACAATTAAAACAGACACAATTTTAACCACATTCTGGATGTACCCCAAATACAGGGGTACACCTTTAAGTCCCGCACCATTCAATATCTCTCACCCAGGGGAAGAACATATACAAAATGGCATGAATCAGACCAGGGGTTCAAAAGTTAGTAAAAGTATGTTTTTACACATAACACACAGACAATGCACATATCCCCCACACAATACACATATAGGACAATAGGTGAGTCACACCTCCCTGGCAACTTGGATACAATCAGACATTAATTAGATCATTCTTATCAGAGAATGAAAACACTTTGGAAATGCAAGGATCCTTTACAACTTTCTTATCTCTTGAATCTCTGTAACAGGATTATCTATTAGCCTAGGTCTGCAAAAGTCTGGCTAATATTCTGAGCCAATATATTCTGTAGAACATCAACCAACATATATATAGTAGGATCATATTTCTAAACCATAATAATCATAAAACAGGGTAAAAACAGTGATGGGTTCCGCTACAGAGACAATCCTGTACATATCACTGTGTATATAGAGGTGACAGAGAGTGACAATCCTGTACATAATCACTGTGTATATATGAGGTGACAGAGAGTGACAATCCTGTACATATCACTGTGTATATAGAAGTGACAGAGAGAGACAATCTGTACATATCACTGTGTATATAGAGTGTGACAGAGAGAGACAATCCTGTACATATCACTGTGTATATAGAGGTGACAGAGAGTGACAATCCTGTACATATCACTGTGTATATAGAGGTGACAGAGAGAGACAATCCTGTACATATCACTGTGTATATAGAAGTGACAGAGAGAGACAATCCTGTACATATCACTGTGTATATAGAGGTGACAGAGAGAGACAATCTGTACATATCACTGTGTATATAGAGGTGACAGAGAGTGACAATCCTGTACATATCACTGTGTATATAGAAGTGACAGAGGGAGACAATCCTGTACATATCACTGTGTATATAGAAGTGACAGAGAGTGACAATCCTGTACATATCACTGTGTATATAGAGGTGACAGAGAGTGACAATCCTGTACATATCACTGTGTATATAGAGGTGACAGAGAGAGACAATCCTGTACATATCACTGTGTATATAGAGGTGACAGAGAGTGACAATCCTGTACATATCACTGTGTATATAGAAGTGACAGAGATGAGACAATCCTGTACATATCACTGTGTATATAGAAGTGACAGAGAGAGACAATCCTGTACATATCACTGTGTATATAGAAGTGACAGAGAGAGACAATCCTGTACATATCACTGTGTATATAGAAGTGACAGAGAGAGACAATCCTGTACATATCACTGTGTATATAGAAGTGACAGAGAGTGACAATCCTGTACATATCACTGTGTATATAGAAGTGACAGAGAGAGACAATCCTGTACATATCACTGTGTATATAGAAGTGACAGAGAGACACAATCCTGTACATATCACTGTGTATATAGAAGTGACAGAGAGAGACAATCCTGTACATATCACTGTGTATATAGAAGTGACAGAGAGTGACAATCCTGTACATATCACTGTGTATATAGAAGTGACAGAGAGAGACAATCCTGTACATATCACTGTGTATATAGAAGTGACAGAGAGAGACAATCCTGTACATATCACTGTGTATATAGAAGTGACAGAGAGAGACAATCCTGTACATATCACTGTGTATATAGAGGTGACAGAGAGAGACAATCCTGTACATATCACTGTGTATATAGAAGTGACAGAGAGTGACAATCCTGTACATATCACTGTGTATATAGAAGTGACAGAGAGAGACAATCCCTGTACATATCACTGTGTATATAGAAGTGACAGAGAGAGACAATCCTGTACATATCACTGTGTATATAGAAGTGACAGAGAGTGACAATCCTGTACATATCACTGTGTATATAGAAGTGACAGAGAGTGACAATCCTGTACATATCACTGTGTATATAGAAGTGACAGAGAGAGACAATCCTGTACATATCACTGTGTATATAGAAGTGACAGAGAGTGACAATCCTGTACATATCACTGTGTATATAGAAGTGACAGAGAGTGACAATCCTGTACATATCACTGTGTATATAGAAGTGACAGAGAGAGACAATCCTGTACATATCACTGTGTATATAGAAGTGACAGAGAGAGACAATCCTGTACATATCACTGTGTATATAGAAGTGACAGAGAGTGACAATCCTGTACATATCACTGTGTATATAGAGGTGACAGAGAGAGACAATCCTGTACATATCACTGTGTATATAGAAGTGACAGAGAGAGACAATCCTGTACATATCACTGTGTATATAGAAGTGACAGAGAGAGACAATCCTGTACATATCACTGTGTATATAGAAGTGACAGAGAGACACAATCCTGTACATATCACTGTGTATATAGAAGTGACAGAGAGAGACAATCCTGTACATATCACTGTGTATATAGAAGTGACAGAGAGAGACAATCCTGTACTATCACTGTGTATATAGAAGTGACAGAGAGTGACAATCCTGTACATATCACTGTGTATATAGAGGTGACAGAGAGAGACAATCCTGTACATATCACTGTGTATATAGAAGTGACAGAGAGAGACAATCCTGTACATATCACTGTGTATATAGAAGTGACAGAGAGAGACAATCCTGTACATATCACTGTGTATATAGAGGTGACAGAGAGTGACAATCCTGTACATATCACTGTGTATATAGAAGTGACAGAGAGTGACAATCCTGTACATATCACTGTGTATATAGAAGTGACAGAGAGAGACAATCCTGTAATATCACTGTGTATATAGAGGTGACAGAGAGAGACAATCCTGTACATATCACTGTGTATATAGAAGTGACAGAGAGAGACAATACTGTACATATCACTGTGTATATAGAAGTGACAGAGAGAGACAATCCTGTACATATCACTGTGTATATAGAAGTGACAGAGAGTGACAATCCTGTACATATCACTGTGTATATAGAAGTGACAGAGAGACAATCCTGTACATATCACTGTGTATATAGAAGTGACAGAGAGACAATCCTGTACATATCACTGTGTATATAGAAGTGACAGAGAGAGACAATCCTGTACATGTCACTGTGTATATAGAGGTGACAGAGAGTGACAATCCTGTACATATCACTGTGTATATAGAGGTGACAGAGAGAGACAATCCTGTACATATCACTGTGTATATAGAAGTGACAGAGAGAGACAATCCTGTACATATCACTGTGTATATAGAAGTGACAGAGAGAGACAATCCTGTACATATCACTGTGTATATAGAAGTGACAGAGAGAGACAATCCTGTACATATCACTGTGTATATAGAGGTGACAGAGAGACAATCCTGTACATATCACTGTGTATATAGAGGTGACAGAGAGTGACAATCCTGTACATATCACTGTGTATATAGAAGTGACAGAGAGTGACAATCCTGTACATATCACTCTGTATATAGAAGTGACAGAGAGAGACAATCCTGTACATATCACTGTGTATATAGAAGTGACAGAGAGAGACAATCCTGTACATATCACTGTGTATATAGAAGTGACAGAGAGAGACAATCCTGTACATATCACTGTGTATATAGAAGTGACAGAGAGAGACAATCCTGTACATATCACTGTGTATATAGAAGTGACAGAGAGAGACAATCCTGTACATATCACTGTGTATATAGAAGTGACAGAGAGACAATCCTGTACATATCACTGTGTATATAGAAGTGACAGAGAGTGACAATCCTGTACATATCACTGTGTATATAGAAGTGACAGAGTGTGACAATCCTGTACATATCACTGTGTATATAGAAGTGACAGAGAGTGACAATCCTGTACATATCACTGTGTATATAGAAGTGACAGAGAGAGACAATCCTGTACATATCACTGTGTATATAGAAGTGACAGAGAGACAATCCTGTACATATCACTGTGTATATAGAAGTGACAGAGAGAGACAATCCTGTACATATCACTGTGTATATAGAAGTGACAGAGAGAGACAATCCTGTACATATCACTGTGTATATAGAGGTGACAGAGAGTGACAATCCTGTACATATCACTGTGTATATAGAAGTGACAGAGAGACAATCCTGTACATATCACTGTGTATATAGAAGTGACAGAGAGAGACAATCCTGTACATATCACTGTGTATATAGAAGTGATAGAGAGAGACAATCCTGTACATATCACTGTGTATATAGAGGTGACAGAGAGACAATCCTGTACATATCACTGTGTATATAGAAGTGACAGAGAGAGACAATCCTGTACATATCACTGTGTATATAGAAGTGACAGAGAGAGACAATCCTGTACATATCACTGTGTATATAGAAGTGACAGAGAGAGACAATCCTGTACATATCACTGTGTATATAGAAGTGACAGAGGAGACAATCCTGTACATATCACTGTGTATATAGAAGTGACAGAGAGAGACAATCCTGTACATATCACTGTGTATATAGAAGTGACAGAGAGTGACAATCCTGTACATATCACTGTGTATATAGAAGTGACAGAGAGAGACAATCCTGTACATATCACTGTGTATATAGAAGTGACAGAGAGACAATCCTGTACATATCACTGTGTATATAGAAGTGACAGAGAGTGACAATCCTGTACATATCCACTGTGTATATAGAAGTGACAGAGAGACAATCCTGTACATATCACTGTGTATATAGAAGTGACAGAGAGTGACAATCTGTACATATCACTGTGTATATAGAAGTGACAGAGAGAGGACAATCCTGTACATATCACTGTGTAATATAGAAGTGACAGAGAGTGACAATCCTGTACATATCACTGTGTATATAGAAGTGACAGAGAGTGACAATCCTGTACATATCACTGTGTATATAGAAGTGACAGAGAGTGACAATCCTGTACATATCCACTGTATATATAGAAGTGACAGAGAGTGACAATCCTGTACATATCACTGTATATATAGAAGTGACAGAGAGAGACAATCCTGTACATATCACTGTGTATATAGAAGTGACAGAGAGAGACAATCCTGTACATATCCACTGTGTATATAGAGGTGACAGAGAGAGACAATCCTGTACATATCACTGTGTATATAGAAGTGACAGAGTGACAATCCTGTACATATCACTGTGTATATAGAGGTGACAGAGAGAGACAATCCTGTACAATATCACTGTGTATATAGAAGTGACAGAGAGAGACAATCCTGTACATATCACTGTGTATATAGAAGTGACAGAGAGACACAATCCTGTACATATCACTGTGTATATAGAGGTGACAGAGAGAGGACAATCCCTGTACATATCACTGTGTATATAGAGGTGACAGAGAGATAATCCTGTACATATCACTGTGTATATAGAAGTGACAGAGAGTGACAATCTGTACATATCACTGTGTATATAGAAGTGACAAGAGAGTGACAATCCCTGTACATATCACTGTGTATATAGAAGTGACAGAGAGTGATAATCCTGTACATATCACTGTGTATATAGAAGTGACAGAGAGTGATAATCCTGTACATATCACTGTGTATATAGAAGTGACAGAGAGAGACAATCCTGTACATATCACTGTGTATATAGAAGTGACAGAGAGTGACAATCCTGTACATATCACTGTGTATATAGAGGTGACAGAGAGAGACAATCCTGTACATATCACTGTGTATATAGAGGTGACAGAGAGAGACAATCCTGTACATATCACTGTGTATATAGAGGTGACAGAGAGATAATCCTGTACATATCACTGTGTATATAGAAGTTGTAGCGGAACCCATCACTGTTTTACCCTGTTTTATGATTATTCTTGGTTATAAAATATGATCCTACAATATGTATGCTGGTTGATGCTCTGCAGAATATTAGCCAGACTTTTGCAGACCTAGGCTAATAGATAATCCTATTACAGAGATTTAAGAGATAAGAAAGTTGTAAAGGATCCTTGCATTTTCCAAAGTGTTTTAATTCTCTGATAAGAACAAAGAGGTGTAATTGAATCAGTGTCTGATTGTATCAAAGTTGCCAGGAGGTGTGACCCACCTATTGTTCTCTTTATGGGTATTGTTGCAGCCAAATATGGGGGATGTGGATTTGCCTGTGGAAGAGATGTATAAATATTTCTGCAATAACAAAATAAAGTCAGTATTCATTTGACTCCCAAATTGTGTGTCGTCCAATATGGGAGGTCGGGGGATGGTGAAACTGTAGTGCCTCGTGGGTATTTTATCGTATACCAGCGGAGATTTTGGACTGCGTGTCCCAGCTCCGTTACATTTGTTGGCAAGTGGTGGAATTGTTCCCACGGTCAGAAGGACAGCTACAGGAGACACCATTCCGTGGAGTACAATTGAGGGCAACGCTAGTATCCGTACAGCGCCCCTGGCTACAGCAGGATGGAACCGGCTAGTTTTCGGACAGCGTTCCATCATGAGGAGGAGAGGCTGGCCGCGGACTACAGGATGCAGACAGGAAGGAACTCATGGTTACAGTACCTCGTATTACCCCCACAGAATGAGTTTGGAAGAGAACTCCAAAGCAGACGGCCTTTTTCCCAGGTACGCTTCCCATGAAAACCTTGGAATGGTTAATGACAGATGTCCACAAATCCATAATGGAAAAGCAGCGGGCACGGGAGCGGTCCATCTGGGAGCTGCTAACCCACCTCCCACCATTAAACCCCCCCCAGCACTGCGTCCGGGTGGTGGGAACTACCAAACCCCTCCACGGTACATCAGGTGCCACACGTGTAACCAGCAGGGGCCACATGCAGAGAGACTGTCCCAGAAACAGAAACCGCTCACGTGGAATAGTCCAACTAATTCCACCTCCCAGCAGCAGTGTGTACCCCAGGGGGCCGAAGGTGTCGTCCTTCCCCCTCAGCGGCAGTGTGTACCCCAAGGGGCCGAAGGTGTCGTCCTCACCCCCAGCAGACAGCTGTGTACCCCCAGGGAGCTGAAGGTGTCGTTCCTTCCTCCCCAGCGGCAGTGTGTATCCAGGGAGCTGAAGGTGTCATCCTTCTCCCCCAGCAGCAGTGTGTACCCCAGGGAGCTGAAGGTGTCGTCCTTCCTTCCCCAGCAGCGTGTGAACCCCCAGGGGGCAGAAGGTGTCGTCCTTCCCCCCCAGCAGCAAGTGTTGTACCCCCAGGGGGGCACGAAGGTGTCGTCCTTCCCCCTCAGCGGCAAGTGTGTACCCCAGGGAGCTGAAAGGTGTCATCCCTTCCTCCCCAGCAAGCAGTGTGTACCCCAGGGAGCTGAAGGTGTCGTCCTTCCTTCCCAGCAGCAGTGTGAACCCCAGGGGGCAGAAGGTGTCGTCCTTCCCCCCCCAGCGGCCAGTGGTGAACCCCAGGGGGGCAGAAGGTGTCGTCCCTTCCCCCCCAGCGGCAGTGTGTGAACCCCCAGGGGGCAGAAGGTGTCGTCCCTTCCCCCTCAGCGGCACGTTCTCAGTGTGTACCCCAGGGGGCCGAAGGTGTCGTCCTTCCCCCCCAGCGGCAGATGTGAACCCCAGGGGGCAGTAGGTGTCGTCCTTCCCCCTCAGCGACAGTGTGTACCCCAGGGAGCTGAAGGTGTCGGCCCTTCCTCCCCAGCGGCAGTGTGAACCCCAGGGGGCAGAAGGTGTCGTCCTTTCCCCCCAGCGGCAGTGTGAACCCCAGGGGGCAGAAGGTGTCATCCTTCCCCCTCAGCGGCAGTGTGAACCCCAGGGGGCAGAAGGTGTCGTCCTTTCCCCCCCAGCAGCAGTGTGAACCCCAGGGGGCAGAAGGTGTCGTCCTTTCCCCCCTGTGGCAGTGTGAACCCCCCGGGGGCAGAAGGTGTCGTTCCCTTCCCCACCTCAGCGGCAGTTGTGTACCCCAGGGGGCAGAAGGTGATCGTCCTCCTTCCCCCCCAGCGGCAGTGTGTACCTCAGGGAGCAGAAGGTGTCGACCCTTCCTCCACAGCGGCAGTGTGTACCCCAGGGAGCTGAAGGTGTCGTCTTCACTCCCCCAGCGGCATGTGTGTACCCCAGGGAGCTGAAGGTGTCGTCCTTCCTCCCCCAGCGGCAGGTGGTACCCCAGTGGAGCTGAAGGTATCGGCCCTTCCCCCACAGCGGCAGTGTCAGTGTACCCCAGGGAGCAGAAGGGGCCGCGTCCTTCCTCCCCAGCAGCAGTTGTGAACCCAGGGGGCAGAAGGTGTCGTCCTTTCCCCCCAGCGGCAGTGTGAACCCCAAGGTTGCAGAAGGTGTCGTCCCTTCCCCCTCAGCGGCAGTGTGAACCCCAGGGGGCAGAAGGTGTCGTCCCTTCCCCCCCCAGCGGCAGTGTGTACCCCAGGGAGCAGAAGGTGTCGACTTCCTCCACAGCTGGCAGTGGGTACCCCAGGGGGCCAAAGGTGTCGTCCCTTCCCCCCCAGCGGCAGTGTGAAAACACAGGGGGCAGAAGGTGTCGTCCTTCCCCCCCAGCGACAGTTTACCCCTAACCAGGGGAGACAACCAATCTCCCAGACGGCGCTGATGGGACCATGGTCTCTGCGCCCACAGCCCTGTCCAGATCCCCAAACTACCCCTCACTGGGACAACCGGAGGAGGGGGTAAGTACAAATTCCCCTCCCCAGCTAACTTCTAATGTGGCCCCAGGGTTAACAGAGGAAATGTTAACCCCCACTGACCCCCACGTTTCCCTGGCTACTCTGAGCCAGAATATGTCCCAAGTACCCCAGCCAGAAGAGCTGACAGACGGGGCAGAGTGCAGTCGGCCTCTGCCCTCCCTTTGTCCTTGTACAGAGCAGGATGTCCTGCAGGTGATACCAGCAGAAGAGCTGGCATCAGGGCAGAGTGCCGCTGGCCTCTGCCCTCAAGTCCCCCTCAGCGTGTTGCCCCCTCACCACAGCAAAACTATCCAGGTACCTGGTTGACTTCCCCCCAAAGGAGAGATGTGTGACGAAGTGCCCTTCGCCCACTTTGGCTTGGAGAGGACTGTTGCCAGCCTCCTGCCCCTGCGCTATGGCCCTGGTACATATTGCCCTTTGGAACCAGTGTTCGGCCATACCAGAGTGTAAGTCACTCATTCTGGCCCTTTACATACAGGGGGGTCATTCTGTACTTGCCCTGTGTGAACCCATGATACCCCAGATAACTGTGCCATGAAGCCCATTCATATAATGAAAGACTATGGAAAGACTTTAGCTACATGGCAATTGAACTGTTGTGAAGAGGATCTGAGCGCTATTCGGTGGTTTTTGTGCGCTCAGATCCCAGCTATCTGGGGATATGGGAAATGTGAGTAAATGTGATTGCAGTAATGCTGATGGGTTGTCAAACTAGAGAATTGACAACAAATACTTTTTGTCCGGACATCCCCAGGACCGATCCGTTGGGATCAGACCGTGTATGCCGGCTATGGTCCACGGGGGAGCGTGTGTAGCGGAACCCATCACTGTTTTTACCCTGTTTTATGATTTTCTTGGTTAAAATATGATCCTACAATAATGTATGCTGGTTGATGCTCTGCAGAATATTAGCCAGACTTTTGCAGACCTAGGCTAATAGATAATCCTATTACAGAGATTCAAGAGATAAGAAAGTTGTAAAGGATCCTTGCATTTTCCAAAGTGTTTTTATTCTCTGATAAGAACAAAGAGCGTGTAATTGAATCAGTGTCTGATTGTATCAAAGTTGCCAGGGAGGTGTGACCCACCTATTGTTCTCTTTATGGGTATAGTGCAGCCCAAATATGGGGGATGTGGATTTGCTGTGGGGAAGAGGATGTATAAACTATTTCTGCAATAACAAAATAAAGTCAGTATTCATTTGACTCCCAAATTGTGTGTCGTCCAATATGGGAGGTCGGGGATGGTGAAACTGTAGTGCCTCGTGGGTATTTTATCGATATACCAGCGGAGATTTTGGACTGCGTGTCCCAGCTCCGTTACAGAAGTGAAGAGAGTGACAATCCTGTACATATCACTGTGTATATAGAAGTGACAGAGAGAGACAATCTGTACATATCACTGTGTATATAGAAGTGACAGAGAGTGACAATCTGTACATATCACTGTGTATATAGAAGTGACAGAGAGAGACAATCCTGACATCTCCCTGTGTATATAGAAGTGACAGAGAGTACAATCCTGATAACATATCACTGTGTATATAGAAGTGACAGCGAGACAATCCTGTAACATAATCACTGTGCTAATAGAAGTGACAGAGAGTGACAATCCTGTACATATCACTGTGTATATAGAAGTGACAGAGAGTGACAATCCTGTACATATCACTGTGTATATAGAGGTGACAGAGAGTGACAATCCTGTACATATCACTGTGTATATAGAAGTGACAGAGAGAGACAATCATGTACATATCACTGTGTATATAGAAGTGACAGAGAGAGACAATCCTGTACATATCACTGTGTATATAGAAGTGACAGAGAGTGACAATCCTGTACATATCACTGTGTATATAGAAGTGACAGATGGTGACAATCCTGTACATATCACTGTGTATATAGAAGTGACAGAGAGAGACAATCCTGTACATATCACTGTGTATATAGAAGTGACAGAGAGTGACAATCCTGTACATATCACTGTGTATATAGAAATGACAGAGAGTGACAATCCTGTACATATCACTGTGTATATAGAAGTGACAGAGAGAGACAATCCTGTACATATCACTGTGTATATAGAAGTGACAGAGAGTGACAATCCTGTACATATCACTGTGTATATAGAAGTGACAGAGAGTGACAATCCTGTACATATCACTGTGTATACTAGGAAGTGACAGAGAGACAATCCTGTACATATCACTGTGTATATAGAAGTGACAGAGAGAGACAATCCTGTACAATCCACTGTGTATATAGAAGTGACAGAGAGAGACAATCCTGCTACATATCCACTGTGTATATAGAAGTGACAGAGAGTGACAATCCTGTACACTATCACTGTGTATATTGAAGTGACAGAGAGAGACAATCCTGTACATATCACTGTGTATATAGAAGTGACAGAGAGTGACAATCCTGTACATATCACTGTGTATATAGAAGTGACAGAGAGTGACAATCCTGTACATATCACTGTGTATATAGAAGTGACAGAGAGAGACAATCCTGTACATATCACTGTGTATATAGAAGTGACAGAGAGTGACAATCCTGTACATATCACTGTGTATATAGAAGTGTCAGAGAGACAATCCTGTACATATCACTGTGTATATAGAAGTGACAGAGGAGACAATCCTGTACATATCACTGTGTATATAGAAGTGACAGGGAGAGACAATCCTGTACATATCACTGTGTATATAGAAGTGACAGAGAGACACAATCCTGTACATATCACTGTGTATATAGAGGTGACAGAGAGTGACAATCCTGTACATATCACTGTGTATATAGAAGTGTCAGAGAGTGACAATCCTGTACATATCACTGTGTATATAGAGGTGACAGAGAGAGACAATCCTGTACATATCACTGTGTATATAGAAGTGACAGAGAGTGACAATCCTGTACATATCACTGTGTATATAGAAGTGACAGAGAGAGACAATCCTGTACATATCACTGTGTATATAGAAGTGACAGAGAGTGACAATCCTGTACATATCACTGTATATATAGAAGTGACAGAGAGAGACAATCCTGTACATATCACTGTGTATATAGAAGTGACAGAGAGTGACAATCCTGTACATATCACTGTGTATATAGAAGTGACAGAGAGTGACAATCCTGTACATATCACTGTGTATATAGAAGTGACAGAGAGAGACAATCCTGTACATATCACTGTGTATTGTGGCAGAGCGCCCCCTTCTGGCGGGGTTGCGTCCTGCACTTTCTTATTCTTTTACCCAGGGAGGAAGACACAGCAGGCTTGTCAGATTTTTACTGCTGTTTATTGGGTAGCATAAACAGAACAAAATAACAGTGCTTGTATTCAGCGATATATCGCCACCTTGTGGCCAGGATGCAAACAGTCTCTTATTTGTGATATATCGCCACCTTGTGGCCAGAAAACATACAGTCTCTTATTTGCCTTTTCCTCTACAGCTTCTATCAATTGTTTGTGAAGCATAGGGCCCTTGTCACCCTCTTGTAATGAGGAACTCTTACTCTCACTCTCAATGCACTCTTCTTCTCCCTGGGACCTTTGTAATCCTTCTCTGGATACAATGAGAATAATATGCATTGGCACCAACCTTTTATCCCTTGTTCCTTCCGGCTTCTTAGGGATTGTGTCTCCAGATAATCCTATCTCAGTGGAATATCTCCAATATGACAGAGGTCTTCTCTGTGTGCAAACTCTGGAACTCTGCAGCCTTCCTGACTGTCTCGCTCCAGCACAAATCCCAGCTCTCAGGATCCCAGAGGCAGCTGAGCTGTTCAGGGCTTCCTCCTGCAACACACACAGCCCACGGCTCTTAGGCCCAAGCCTAAGTGAGAGAAACTCCACCCATCTCTCTGCTGTTTTTAAAGGCAGTTCCCAGCTAGGCTGCTTCCATTTAGCCACTGATAACTGAATGAATTTAACTCTTTTCATTCTCAAGGGAGGAGTCTTACAGAGCTCTCTTGTGACCCCTAATGGCACTCCATCACAGTATATAGAAGTGACAGAGAGAGACACAATCCTGTACATATCACTGTGTATATAGAAGTGACAGAGAGTGACAATCCTGTACATACTCACTGTGTATATCGAGGTGACAGAGAGTGACAATCCCTGTACATATCACTGTGTATTTAGAAGTGACAGAGAGACACATCCTGTAATATCACTGTGTATATAGAAGTGACAGAGAGTGACAATCCTGTAGATATCACTGTGTATATAGAAGTGACAGAGAGTGACTGTGACGAAGTGCCCTTCGCCACTTTGTCTTGGAGAGGACTGTTTGCCAGCCTCCTGCCCTGCGACTATGGCCCTCGGACATATTGCCCTTTAGACACAGTATTCGGCCACATACCAGAGTGTATGTCACTCATTCTGGCCCTCTTAATACAGGGGGGTCGGTCATTCGGTACTTGCCCTGTGGGAGCGGTGATACCCCCAGATAGCTATGCAATGGAGCCCATTCATATAATGAAAGACTATGGGGAAAGACTTTCGCTACATGGCAATTTAACTGTGTAAATAGGATCTGAGCGCTATTCTGTAGTTTTGTGGCGCTCAGATCCACAACTATCTGGGGATATGTGAAATGTGAGTAAATGTGCATTGCAGTAATGCGAATGGGTTGTCAAACTAGAGAATTGACCCAAACAAATACTTTTGTCCGGACATCCCAGGCCGATCCGTTGGGATCAGACCCGTGTATGCGCTTATAGTCAGGGGGAGGTGAGTAACGGACACATCACTGTTTTACCCTGTTTTATGGTTATTATTAATGGTTAAAATATGATCCTACTATTATACTGATGTAACGGATCCCATGGCACCCCCGACCGGGGTACCTCCGTTGATAGACGCGTCCTAGTTTGCGCCCGTAGGGCCTACAAGCACCGCACGGACACCACAACCACCACAGACTCAAGGATAGTACATCAGGAAACAAAGGTTCCAGTAGTTAACAGCTCAAGGGAGTATGCAAAAGCATAGCAATCCCCAGTATGATATCGCGATCCCCTCAATAACGAGACAAGGCTATGTTTTGAAGGGTCAAGAAGAACTATATTTTAATGACAGGAATCTCCTTTTATGCAATGGTGCCCTCTGAAGGGCTACACCCACATAATTATCACATCAGCCAATTATATACATGGTTCAAACCCCCACGTCTCCCTCCCTCAGATAACAGGTAACACAATTAAACAGACACAATTTTAACCACATTCTGGAATGTACCCCAAAATACAGGGGGTACACCTTTAAGTCCAGCACCGTTTAATAGCTCTCACCCCAGGGGAACAAACAATATACAAAAATGGCATGAATCAGACCTAGGGGTTCAAAAGTTAGTAAAAATATCCTTTTACACATAACACACAGACTTTGCACATATCCCCCACACAATACCACTATAGGACAATAGGTGACGTCACACCTCCCTGGCAACTGGATTACAATCAGACATTAATTAGATCACCCTTCTTTGTTCTTATCAGAGAATGAAAACTCACTTTGAAAATGCAAGGATCCTTTACACTTTCTTATCTCTTGAATCTCTGTAATAGGATTATCTATTTGCTAGGTCCTGCAAAAGGTCTGGCTAATATTCTGCAGAGCAGAAAACCAGCATACATATAGTAGGATCATAGTTTAACCATAATAATCATAAAACAGTTTAAAACAGTGATGGGTTCCGCTACACACCTCCCCCCGTGACCATAAGCCAGACTACATGGTCTGGATCCCAACGGATCGGCCTGGGATGTCCGGACAAAAGTATTTGTTGGTCAATTCTCTAGTTTGACAAACCCATCAGCATTACTGCAATTCACATTTACTCATATTTCCCATATCCCCAGATAGCTGGGATCATGAGCGCACAAAACCCACCGAATAGCGCTCAGATCTCTTCACACAGTTCAATTGCCATGTAGCTAAAGTCTTTCCACAAGTCTTTCATTTATATGAATGGGCTTCATGGCACAGTTATCTGGGGTATCATGGTTCACACAGGGCAGTACAGAATGACCCCCCTGTATGTAAAGGGCCAGAATGAGTGACTTACACTCTGGTATGGCGAACCACTGGTTCCAAAGGGCAATATGTACCAGGGCCATAGTCGCAGGGCAGGAGGCTGGCAAAACAGTCCTCTCCAAGCCAAAGTGGCGAAGGGCACTTCGTCACACATCTCTCCTTTGTGGGGAAGTCTAACCAGGTTCCTGGATATTTGCTGTTGTGATGGGGCAACACGCTGAGGGGACTTGAGGGGCAGAGGCCAGCGGCACTCTGCCCTGATGCCAGCTCTTCTGCTGGTATAACCCTCCTGCAGGGACATCCTGCTCTGTACAAGGGACAAAGGGAGGGCAGAGGCCGACTGCACTCTGCCCCGCTGTCAGCTCTTTGCTGGGGTACTTGGGACATATTCCGGCTCAGTAGCCAGGGAGACGTGGGGGTCAGTGGGGTTAACATTTCCCCTGTTAACCCTGGGGCCCACATTAGAAGTTAGCTGGGGAGGGGAATTTGTACTTACCCCCCTCCTTCCGGTTGTCCGCCAGTGACGGTAGTTGGGGATCTGACAAGTGTGGGCGCAGAGACCACGGTTCCCATCTGCGCTGTCTGGGAGATTGGTGTCTCCCCTGGTTAGGGTAAACTGTCGCTGGGGGGGAAGGATGGACACCTTCTGCCCCCTGTGTTTCTACAACTGCCGCTGGGGGGGAAAGGACGACACCTTTGGTCCCCTGGGGTACCCACTGCCGCTGTGGAGGAAGGTCGACACCTTCTGCTCCCTGGGGTACACACTGTCGCTGGGGAGGATGGACGACACCTTCAGCTCCCTGGGGTACACACTGTCGCTGGGGAGGAAAGGACGACACCTTCCTTCCCCTGGGGTTCACTACTGCCGCTGGGGGGGAAGGACGACACCTTCTGCCCCCCCTGGGGTTCACACTGCCGCTGGGGGGTAAGGACGACACCTTCTGCCCCCTGGGGTTCACACTGCCACTGGGGGGGAAGGACAACACCTTCTGCCCCCTGGGGTTCAACACTGCCGCTGGGTGGGAAGGACGACACATTCTGCCCTCTGGGGTTCACACTGCCGCTGGGGGGGTAAGGACGACACCTTCTGCCTCTGTAGGGCGGTAGAGAGACCTCGGTCCATCTCTACCTGCCATACTGGAGGTCTCATCCCAGGACCCAGTCAATGAAGTCTGGTTCTGCTTGTCGAGTAGGTTGGGGCTGCAAAAGGCTGAGCAGGTGTTGGTAGTCTGCTCCCAGCTCCCACTCTTCTCGTTACCAGGTGGGTCATGTCTTTGCTCACCTCGCCCTTCGTCAATCCCAGACATACATGCCCATCCGGTAGTCGTAGATGTCCCAAAACCTAGACCCCCTCCGTGCTGCAAGATCAATATCGTCCTCCAAAGGCATCCATAAATAACCCGCGGCCATCATAATCATCTCCCCTCCGGTAAGTCGTGTTCAGCCGTTCCAGGGGGTAATTCAGAACGGTATGCCACCAGAGGGCCTGGTATGCGTTGTCTAGCCAGAGCTCTCGCCATACCAGGGTCTCTAGTCTTGTCACCCCACTCCGTCCAAGGGGCTGCTCTCCCAATAGATACATCTCCGCATCGCCACACGCTTCTGTAGCCGCTGCTCATCACTGGGGAGACTCTCACCTCGCCGCCATTGGGCATCTTCCAGGGCATCATACCAGAGTTCCTTTCTGTCTGCATCCCTGTAGTCCGCGGGTGCCTCCTCCTCCTCATCATGAAACGCTGTCTGAAAACTAGCCGGTTCCATCCTGCTGTAGCCAGGGGCGCTGTACGGATACTAGCGTTGCCCTCAATTTGTAACTCCAAACGTTACCGGTGTCTCCGTGCTGCTTTTCCTCTTACTAGGACGCCATCCCACCACTGCCAGCCAATGTAACGGATCCCCTGGCACCCCGACCGGGTACCTCCGTTGATAGACGCGTCCTAGTTTGCGCCGAGGCCTACAAGCACCGCACCGGACACCACAACCACCACAGACTCCAAGGATAGTACATCAGGAACAAGCGTTCAGTAGTTACAGCTCAAGGGAGTATGCAAAAGCATAGCAATCCCCAGTATGATATCGCGATCCCCTCAATAACGAGACAAGGCTACGGTTTTGAAGGGTCAAGAAGAACTATATTTTTAATGACAGGGAATCTCCTTTTATGCAATGGTGCCCTCTTGAAGGGCTACACCCACTAAATTATCACAGCCAATTATATACATGGTTCAACCCCTCACAGTCTCTCCCCTCAGATAACAGGTAACACAATTAAACAGACACAATTTTAACCACATTCTGGATGTACCCCAAATAAAGGGGTACACCTTTAAGTCCAGCACCGTTTAATAGCTCTCACCCAGAGGGAACAACATATACAAAATGGCATGAATCAGACCCAGGGGTTCAAAAAGTTAGTAAAAATATCTTTTACAAATACACACAGACATTGCACATATCCCCACACACAATACACATATAGGACAATAGGTGAGTCACACCTCCCCTGGCAAATTGGATACAATCAGACATTAATTAGATCACCCTTCTTTGTTCTTATCAGAGAATGAAAACACTTTGGAAAATGCAAGGATCCTTTACAACTTTCTTATCTCTTGAATCTCTGTAATAGGATTATCTATTAGCCTAGGTCTGCAAAAGTCTGTCTAATATTCTGCAGAGCAGAAACCAGCATACATATAGTAGGATCATAGTTTAACCATAATAATCATAAACAGTTTTAAAACAGGATGGGTTCCGCTACATACTGTATGTATGTGGTTTATGCTCTGCAGAATATTAGCCCAGACTATTGCAGACCTGGGCATAATAGATAATCCTATTACAGAGACTCCTCATCAGATAAGGAAGTCTATTGTATAAAGTGTTTTCATTCTCAGACATAAGAACAAGAAGGATGAATCTAATCCATGTCTGATTGTGGGTGTTACTATTGTGTTATTGGTTGTTCTATACCTTCCCCTGGGTGTGTTCTGTTTACCTGACTATAATAAAAACCAAGGCTGGGTTGTGCCAGCACCAGGAGTTCTACTTGACCCTACATAACGTAGCCTTGTCCCGTTCTTGGAGGGGATTGCTATATCACACTGGGGATTGCTATGCTTTGCATACTCCCTTGAGCTGTAAACTACTGAACCTTGTTCTGATGTACTCTCCTTGGAGGAGAGGTCTTCCCCACACGATCCTGGATGCTGGAGATCATACAGGGTGGAAGGAAGACGGGCGGCTCCAGTTAAGCTACGGCGGTTGTGGAGTCTGTGGTGGTTGCGGTGTCCTGTGCGGTGCTTGTAGTCCTCGGCGCAAGCTAGGACGCGTCCATAAACGGAGGTACCCAGTCGGGGTGCCAGTAGAACTGTTACATTGGTGGCAGTGGTGGGATGGCGTCTAGTGAGAGGAACAGCACCCGGAGACACTGGTAACGTTTGGAGTTAAAAATTGAGGGCAACGCTAGTATCCGTACAGCGCCCTGGCTACAGCAGGATGGAACCGGCTAGTTTTCGGGCAGCGTTCCATGATGAGGAGGAGGAGGCGGCCGCGGACTACAGGGATGCAGACAGAAAGGAACTCTGGTATGATGCCCTGGAGATGCCCAAATGGCGGCGAGGTGAGAGTCTCCCCAGTGATGAGCAGCGGCCTACAGAAGCGTGTGGCGATGCGGATGTATCTATTGGGAGAGAGCCCCCTGGATGAGTGGGTGACAAGAACTAGGAGACCCTGGATATGGCGAGAGATCTGACTAGACAACGCATACCAGGCCCTATGGTGCATACCGTTCGACTTACCCCCTGGACGTTATCTGAACACGACTTACCGGAGGGGAATGATTATGATGGCCCGGGGTTAATTATGGATGCTGTACGGAACCCATCACTGTTTTACCCTGCTTATATGATTATTATGGTTAAATATGATCCTACTATTATACTGCATGTATGTTGGTTGATGCTCGGTGTAACGGAACCCATCACTGTTTTACCTGTTTATGATTATTATGGTTAAAATATGATCCTACTATATGTATGCTGGTTTTTGCTCTGCAGAATATTAGCCAGACTTTTGCAGACCTAGGCTAATAGATAATCTATTACAGAGATTCAAGAGATAAGAAAGTTGTAAGGATCCTTGCATTTTCCAAAGTGTTTTCATTCTCTGATAAGACAAAGAAGGATGATCTAATTAATGTCTGAATATATCAAGTTGCCAGGGAGGTGTGACTCACCTATTGTCCTATATGTGTATTGTATGGGGGATATGTGCAATGTCTGTGTGTTATGTGGTAAAAGATACTTTTACTAACTTTTGAACCCCCTGGTCTGATTCATGCCATTTTTTTTATATGTTGTTCCTCTGGGTGAGAGCTATTGAATGGTGCGGGACTTAAGGTGTACCCCCTGTATATGGGGTACATCCAGAATGTGGTTAAAATTGTGTCTGTTTTAATTGTGTTACCCTGTTATCTGAGGGAGGAGACGTGGGGGTCTGACCCATGTAGATAATTGGCTGTTGTGATAATTATGTGGGTGTAGCCCTTCAGAGGGCACCATTGCATAAAAGGGATTCCCTGTTATTAAAAAATAGTTCTTCTTGACCCTTCAAAACGTAGCCTCGTCTCGTTATTTGAGGGGATCGCTATATCATACTGGGGATTGCTATGCTTTTGCATACTCCCATTGAGCTGTAACTACTGAACTCTTGTTCCTGATGTACTATCCTTGGAGTCTGTGGTGGTTTTGGTGTCCGGTGCGGTGCTTGTAGGCCTCGACGCTAACTAGGACGCGTCCCATCAACGTAGGTACCGGTCGGGTGCCAGTAGATCCGTTACATTGGCTGGCAGTGGTGGGATGGCGTCCTAGTAAGAGGAAAAGCAGCACGGAGACACCGGTAAACATTTGGAGTTACAAATTGAGGGCAACGCTAGTATCCGTACAGCGCCCTGGCTACATCAGGATGGAACCGGCTAGTTTTCAGACAGCGTTTCATGAGGAGGAGGAGGAGGCGGCGCGGACTACAGGGATGCAGAAAGAAAGGAACTCTGGTATGATGCCCTGGAAGATGCCCAATGGCGGTGAGGTGAGAGTCTCCCCAGTGATGAGCAGCGGCTACAGAAGCGTGTGGCGATGCGGATGTATCTATTGGGAGAGCAGCCTGGATGAGTGGGTGACAAGACTAGAGACCCTGGTATGGCGAGAGCTCTGGCTAGACAACGCATACCAGGCCCTCTGGTGGCATACCGTTCGACTTACCCCCTGGACGTCTCAACACGACTTACCGGAGGGGAATGATTATGATGGCCCGGGTTTATTATGGGATGCCTTGGAGGACGATATTGATCTTGGCAGCACGGAGGGGTCTAGGTTTTGGGACATCTACGACTACCGGATGG
The DNA here is from genome assembly GCA_027410445.1 of Discoglossus pictus. NCBI lineage: Eukaryota > Metazoa > Chordata > Amphibia > Anura > Alytidae > Discoglossus > Discoglossus pictus. The sequence goes on from CM050168.1 coordinate 22,667,407, forward strand.
GCATGTATGTATGGGGTGACGAAGGCGAGGTGAGCAAAGACATGACCCACCTGGTAACGAGAGAGTGGGAGCTGGAGCAGGACTACAACACCTGCTCAGCCTTGTGCAGCCCCAACCTACTCGACAAGCGGAACCAGACTTCATTGACTGGTCCTGGGATGACCTCCAGATGGCAGGTAGAGATGGGACCGAGGTCTCTCTACCGGCCCTACAGAGGGCAGAAGGTGTCGTCCTTCCCCCCCAGCGCAGTGTGAACCCAGGGGGCAGAAGGTGTCGTCCTTCCCCCCCCAGCAGCAGTGTGAACCCCAGGGGGCAGAAGGTGTCGTCCTTCCCTCCCAGCGGCAGTGTGAACCCAGGGGGCAGAAGGTGTCGTCCTCCCACCCAGCGGCAGTGTGAACCCCAGGGGGCAGAAGGTGTCGTCCTTCCCCCCCAGCGGCACTGTGAACCCAGGGGGCAGAAGGTGTCGTCCTTCCCCCCCAGCGGCAGTGTGAACCCCAGAGGGCAGAAGGTGTCGTCCTTGCCCCCAGCGGCAGTGTGACCCCCAAGGGCCAGAAGGTGTCGTCCCTCCCCCCCAGCGGCAGTGTGAACCCCAGGGGGCAGAAGGTGTCGTCCTTCCCCCCCAGCGGCAGTGTGAACCCCAGGGGGCAGAAGGTGTCGTCCTTCCCTCCAGCGGCAGTGTGAACCACAGGGGGCAGAAGGTGTCATCCTTCCCCCCCACCGGCAGTGTGAACCCCAGGGGGCAGGAGGTGTCGTCCTTCCCCCCAGCGGCAGTGTGAACCACAGGGGGCAGAAGGTGTCATCCTTCCTTCCCAGCGACAGTTTTACCCTGACAAGGGGAGACACCAATCTCCCAGACGGCGCAGATGGGACCGTGGTCTCTGTGCCCACAGCCTGTCCAGATCCCCAACTACCCTCACTGGGACAACCGGAGGAGGGGGGTAAGTACAAATTCCCTTCCCCAGCTAACTTCTAATGTGGCCCCAGGGTTAACAGAGGAAATGTTAACCCCCACTGACCCCCACGTTTCCCTGGCTACTGAGCCGGAATATGTCCCAAGTACCCCAGCAGAAGAGCTGACAGCGGGGCAGAGTGCAGTCGGCCTCTGCCCTCCCTTTGTCCCTTGTTCAGTGCAGGATGTCCTGCAGGTTATACCAGCAGAAGAGCTGGCATCAGGGCAGAGTGCCGCTGGCCTCTGCCCCTTAAGTCCCCTCAGAGTGTTGCCCCATCACCACAGCAAAATATCCAGGTGCAGTAACTGTTTGTTGTGGGTGGGCTGCTCTTGCACTTTGTTGTTGTGGGGGGGCTGCTCTAGCACTGGTTTATTGTGGGTTGGTGGATCGTCTAACGGAGGCACTGACCGGCAGAAGGTTAGGTGCCTGGTTAGACTTCCCCCCAAGGGGGAGATGTGTGACGAAGTGCCCTTCGCCACTTTGTCTTGGAGAGGACTGTTTGCCAGCCTCCTGCCCTGCGACTATGGCCTTGGGACATATTGCCCTTTCGACACAGTATTCGGCCATACCAGAGTTTATGTCACTCATTCTGGCCCTTTACATACAGGGGGGTCATTCGGTACTTGCCCTGTGGGAGCGGTGATACCCCAGATAGCTATGCCATGGAGCCCATTCATATAATGAAAGACTATGGGAAAGACTTTAGCTACATGGCAATTGAACTGTGTGAATAGGATCTGAGCGCTATTTGGTAGTTTTGTGCGCTCAGATCCCAACTATCTGGGGATATGTGAAATGTGAGTAAATGTGAATTGCAGTAATGCCGATGGGTTGTCAAACTAGAGAATTGACCAACAAATACTTTTGTCCGGACATCCCCAGGCCAATCCGTTGGGATCAGACCATGTATGCCGGCTTATGGTCACGGGGGAGGTGTGTAACGGAACCCATCACTGTTTTACCTGTTTTTATGATTATTATGGTTAAAATATGATCCTACTATATGTATGTTGGTTTATGCTCTGCAGAATATTAGCCAGACTTAGTTGAGTTTGACAACCATCAGCATTACTGCAATTAACATTGACTCACATTTCACATATCCCCAGATAGCTGGGATCTGAGCGCAGATCACACTGCCGATGGGGGGGGAAGGACGACACCTTCTGCCCCCTGGGGTTCACACTGCCGCTGGGGGGGAAGGACGACACCTTCGGCTCCCTGTAGGGCCGGTAGAGAGTCCTCAGTCCCATCTCTCCCTGCCATCTGGAGGTCATCCCAGGACCAGTCAATGAGGTCTGGTTCTGCTTGTCGAGTAGGTTGGGGCTGCACGAAGCTGAGCAGGTGTTGGTAGTCCTGCTCCAGCTCCCACTCTCTCGTTACCAGGTGGGTCATGTCTTTGCTCACCTCGCCTTCGTCAACCCAGACATACATGCCCATCCGGTAGTCGTAGATGTCCCAAAACCTAGACCCCTCCGTGCTGCCAAGATCAATGTCGTCCTCCAAGGCATCCTATAATAAACCCGGGCCATCATAATCATCCCCCTCCGTTAAGTCGTGTTCAGACGTCTAGGGGGTAAGTTGAACGGTATGCCACCAGAGGGCCTGGTATGCGTTGTCTAGCCAGATCTCTCGCCATACCAGGGTCTCTAGTCTTGTCACCCATCATCCAGGGACTGCTCTCCCAATAGATACATCCGCATCGCCACACGCTTCTGTAGCCGCTGCTCATCACTGGGGAGACTCTCACCTCGCCGCCATTGGGCATCTTCCAGGGCATCATACCAGAGTTCCTTTCTGTCTGCATCCCTGTATTCCGCGGCCGCCTCCTCCTCCTCATCATGGAACGCTGCCCGAAAACTAGCCGGTTCCATCCTGCTGTAGCCAGGGGCGCTGTACGGATACTAGCGTTGCCCTTAATTTGTAACTACAAACGTTACCATTGTCTCCGGGCTGCTTTTCCTCTTACTAGGACGCCATCCCACCACTGCCAGCCAATGTAACGGATCTCCTGGCACCCCGACTGGGTACCTCCATTGATGGACGCGTCCTAGCTTGCGCCGAGGACTACAAGCACCGCACCGGACAACAACCAGCACAGACTCCACAACCACCGTAGCTTAACTGGAACCGCGCCGTCTTCCTTCCACCTGTATGAATCTTCAGCATCCAGGATCGTGTGGGGAAGACCTCTCCTCCAAGGAGAGTACATCAGGAACAAGGGTTCAGTAGTTAAGTTTAAGGGAGTATGCAAAGCATAGCAATCCCCAGTGTGATATAGCAATCCCCTCCAAGAACGAGACGAGGCTACGTTTTGAAGGGTCAAGTAGAACTCTCTTGCTGGCACACCCAGCCTGGTTTTTATTACAGTCAGGTACAAAAAGAACACACCCAGGGGGGAGGTATAGAACAACCAATAACACAATAGTAACGCCCACAGTTTCCCTCCCCTCTACTTGGGAGACAATTGAGTTTATTACTGTATCTACTCAATTATCTCCCAGCTAAAACTTACACATTTTTATACATTTTTACAACTTTATGATTTTACATAGTACATAAATAATTCTTACATTTTTTTGAACAACATAAATTGTGGAACAACATATTAAAAAATGGCATGAATCAGACCAGGGGTTCAAACGTTAACACACAGACATTTCACATATCCCCCATAGTTGGCCACACAATACACATATAGGGACAATAGGTGGGTCACACCTCCCTGAGGCTACCTGGCAACTTTGATATAATCAGACATGGATTAGATCATCCTTCTTTGTTCTTATGTCTGAGAATGAAAACACTTTATACAATAGACTTCCCTATCTTATGAGGAGTCTCTGTAATAGGATTATCTCTTATGCCAAGGTCTGCAATAGCCTGGGCTAATATTCTGCAGAGCATAAACCAACATACATACAGTATAACAGTAGGATCATATTTTAACCATAATTATAACCATAAAACAGGGTAAAACAGTGATGGGTTCCGTTACAGGCTATGACTGGCAGCATGGCAATCTGGCTCAAACAGGTTTTACAGAGGCCTCTGTACTGGAGACAATGGGGAAAGTAATCCAATTATCCAGGGATAGAGGCAGACTCCATTGAGCACATGGTTGCAAAAAGACATAAACCACTTTAAAATACATAAAGTCATCTTTTACACATAACACAAAGACATTTCAATTATCCCCCAAAGTTGGCCACACAATACACATATAGGGACAATAGGTGGGTCACACCTCCCTGAGGCTACCTGGCAACTTTGATACAATCAGACATGGATTAGATCATCCTTCTTTGTTCTTATGTCTGAGAATGAAAACATTTTATACAATAGACTTCCTTATCTTATGAGGAGTCTCTGTAATAGGATTATCTCTTATGCCAAGTCTGGGCTAATATTCTGCAGAGCATAAACCAACATACATACAGTATAATAGTAGGATCATATTTTAACCATAATAATAACCATAAAACAGGGTAAAAACAGTGATGGGTTCCGTTACAACAATCCTGTACATATCACTGTGTATATAGAAGTGACAGAGAGAGACAATCCTGTACATATCATGTGTATATAGAAGTGACAGAGAGAGACAATCCTGTACATATCACTGTGTATATAGAAGGACAGGATAAGAGTGTAGACAATCCTGTGTTGTGTAAAAGTGACAGAGAGAGACAATCCTGTACATATCACTGTGTATATAGAAGAGGAGAGAGTGACAATCCTGTACATATCACTGTGTATATAGAAGTGACAGAGAGAGACAATCCTGTACATATCACTGTGTATATAGAAGTGACAGAGAGTGACAATCCTGTACATATCACTGTGTATATAGAAGTGACAGGGTGACAATCCTGTACATATCACTGTGTATATAGAAGTGACAGAGGGTGACAATCCTGTACATATCACTGTGTATATAGAAGTTACAGATGGTGACAATCCTGTACATATCACTGTGTATATAGAAGTGACAGAGAGAGATAATCCTGTACATTTCACTGTGTATATAGAAGTGACAGAGAGAGATAATCCTGTACATATCACTGTGTTTATAGAAGTGACAAAGGGTGACAATCCTGTACATATCACTGTGTATATAGAAGTGACAGAGAAAGACAATCCTGTACATATCACTGTGTATATAGAAGTGACAGAGAGTGACAATCCTGTACATATCACTGTGTATATAGAAGTGACAGAGAGTGACTGTAAAGGATCCTTGCATTAGTGCAGCGATGATCCTTGCGTTTTCCTCCGAACTCCAGCTGAACCAAAGTGATTATAGCTCCAATCCCCCAAACATGAGTCAAAACTTCATGAAGGGGTAAACATGAACTCTTTACTGTGGGCTACACGACCGGTATATCAGGACTTCCTCCTGGTGGACAAAGGAAAAAGAAGTAGCCAATCACAGTGGCTATAGCATAAGCACTCCCCTTACACATAAGTCACTCCCTCTTTTCTATCCTGGAGGTAATTAAATTAAGGTAGCACAGAGAGCCTTAATTCTCTCCAGGAAGAAAGGAAACATGGCTTCTTTGTTTTAATAAAACAGAATAAAAATGTATAACTTTGTTTTTACACAATATAAACTTGAAGTTCCACATATCCCCAGATAGCTGAGATCTGAGTGCATATTCTAGGCGAATAGCGCTCAGATCCCACGAACGCAGTTCTCAGAATCATCGACTGAAGTTTGTCTTATTAGGTATTTCCACGAAAGCCCATTGTAAATCCTCAAATAACCGAACAGGTTGGTTCGTGAAGTCTGTAAAATAGGGGATTTCGTTACACAGCTCCCCCTTAGTCCCATGGAACGGCATACCTGCTTAGATCCTAACGGGTCAGCTAAGGGATGTCCGGTAATCCAGAAACCAACCAAAATTACGCCTTTTCCAGTTCAGTTTGCCGGGAGAGGCCATCGGCATTGGCATTCTGTTTCCCAGGGCGGTACTGCATTGTGAAATTATAAGGTTGCAGCGCCAAGCTCCATCTGAGTAATCTGGGGTTATCGCCAGTCACTCTGTTGAGACAAATTAAAGGGTTGTGGTCAGTCAGCACGGTGAAAGAGCGTCCATACAAGTAAGGCTGTAGCTTCTTAAGTGCCCAGACTAATGCCAGACACTCTTTCTCCACAGTGGCATAGCTGACTTCGCGGGGTAATAGTTTTCTGCTCAGGTACGCCACTGGGTGATCCATGCCATCGTCTCCCACCTGGCTCAATACTGCTCCCAGTCCAAACATTGAGGCATCTGTGTGGACGAGAAACCTTTTAGTATGGTCCGGTGCCGCTAACACAGGAGATGCACTTAACGCAGCCTTGAGTTTCTGGAAAGCCTCCTCACACTCAGTGGACCAGATTACTTGTCGGGGCAGGGACTTTTTAGTGAGGTCTGTACTGTAATCCGCTACAAATTTCCTGTAATAACCTGCGGTACCCAGGAATGCCATAACCTGAGTTTTTGTCCGTGGTTGGGGCCACTGGGTGATGGCCTCAATTTTAGCGGGCTCTGGTCTCTGTTTCCCTGACCCTACTCTGTGGCCTAAATACTGGACTTCCGCCATGCCCACGTGGCATTTCTAAGGCTTCAACGTGAGCCCTGCGTGCTGAATTCGGTTGAGCACTACTGAAATGTGTTCCAGGTGGGCTTCCCAAGTGTCACTGAAGATAGCTATATCGTCCAGGTAAGCACAAGCGAAGCCCTGAAATCCCTCTAGGAGCCGGTCCGCCATCCTTTGAAAAGTGGCTGGGGCATTCTTCATCCCAAATGGCATAACCTTAAACTGGTATAGGCCAAATGGGGTGACAAATCGTGACTTCGGAAAGGCCCCAGGCTGCAAGGGGATTTGCCAATATCCCTGGCACAGATCAATAGTGGTCAAGTAATTCCCCCCAGCCATACGGTCTAGCAGCTCATCTACTCTGGGCATGGGGTAGGCATTGGTAATGGTCCGATCATTTAGTTTACGGTAGTCCACGCAGAACCTGGTGGTACCGTCCTATTTAGGAACCAGGACTACTGGGGAAGCACAGGGGCTTTGGGACGGTTCTATGACCCCCAATTCTAACATATCCCGGAGTTCCGTTAACATACTTTCCCGTACTGCCTCTGGAATTCGGTAAGGCTGCTGCCGCAGGGGTAACTGGCCTGGGGTCTCCACTCGGTGGACTGCCAGGGTCGTATACCCTGGGGCTGCAGAAAACATGCCCCCAAATTCCTTTAACAGATTGGAAACCTGAGCTTGTTCCTCGGGACCTAATGCTGGCCCCAACTGTACTTGGTCTACTCCTGTGGGTTTCTGGGGAAGCATATCTGGTAGAGGGTACCCTCGCTATCCTCATATGCTGGAGCGCATACCGCGGCGACCTCCTCTGGCCTCTCGAGATATGGCTTAAGCATATTTACATGGAAGGACCTCCGGATCCTATTATCGGAACAGTCTGCCACAATGTACGTGGTATCACTGATCCGCTCTAGGACCGTGTAGGGGCCCTGCCAGGAGGCTTGCAACTTATCTGTTTTGATGGGTTTCAGAACTAGGACCTTTTGTCCCACTTCTAATATACGGTCCCTAGCTCCCTTGTCATACCAGTATTTTTGCCGCTTTTGGGCGGCTCGCAGGTTCTCCCGAACTGTTTTGGTCAGAGTCTGTAGCCGGTCTCTCAGCTCTAGTACAAATGAGACTATAGGGGTACCTGCTTGTTCCATATCACCTTCCCAATGTTCTAGCACGAGGTCCAGGGGTCCCCGGACCCGTCTCCTGTATAATAGCTCAAAGGGAGAGAATCCGGTGGACTCCTGGGGAACCTCCCTATAGGCAAAAAGTAAATGAGGGAGGAATCTTTCCCAATTCCTGCAGGTCTCTGTGAACGTGATGAGCATTTGCTTAAGGGTGCCGTTAAATCGTTCACAGAGGCCATTGGTTTGGGGGTGATAGGGGGAACTTAATATGGGTTTTACCCCACAGCTCTGCCAGAGTTGTTGGGTAATCACCGCGGTGAATTGGCTTCCCTGATCGGACACTATCTCCCTAGGGAATCCCACCCTAGTGAACACCGGAACTAGTGCTTCTGCTACCGTCTCTGCATGTATATTCGACAGAGCTATAGCCTCGGGGTAGCGGGTAGCGTAGTCTACCACAGTAAGAATGTATTTCTTACCGGATGGACTGGGTTTACTGAGTGGGCCAACTAAATCAACCGCCACTCAGAAAAATGGTTCCTCAATAATGGGTAGGGGGCGTAGCTTTGCCTTGGGGTGATCCCCTCTCTTCCCTACCTTTTGGCATACTTCGCAGGTCCTACAGTAATCTTGCAAATCTCCCGTGACCCCTGGCCAGAAAAAGGACTGGGTGAGTCTGTCCCTCGTCTTTTTAATGCCTAAGTGACCTGCTAGGGGAATATCGTGGCTAATCCGCAACAGTTCCACCCGATACTTACGGGGTACTATCAACTGTCTTTTTTCTACCTGGCCCGCTCCTGTCCCTGTCCCCCCAGTCACTCGGTACAGTAAACCCTTTTGCCAGCTAAACCTTGCCTGATCTCTGTCTCCCTGGGGTTGTTCTACCTTCCTCCTATACCCTTTTAAGGTGGGATCCTCCCGTTGTGCTTGCCCGAAGTCTTGAGGGGTACCCCAGTAAGAAGTCTGGTCAGGGGGGATCGTCAGAGGGTTATCGCTTACCTGGTCATGAGTCGAGGGAGAGGCTTCCATAGCTCTGGATTGCTGCCGGGTGGTAACCGGTAGGGCTCCTTTGGTACTGCAGGCTGCCAATTGTGACGTCAGGCATCCTAGATCATTTCCCAGCAGTACTTCCGCGGGCAAATCTGGCATGATGCCCACTTCCACCGCCTTGGCCCCGGTACCCCAATCGATGTGGACTTGGGCCGTTGGTAACTTGTGAATTGCCCCTCCGGCTACCCTTACAGCAATGGTACGTCCTGTGTGCTGGGTCGGGGCGACTCGGTGTGGCTGGACCAACGTAATAGTAGCGCCGCTGTCTCTCAGTCCTCGAGCCTCTTGCCCATTGAGTTTTACTGACTGGCGGTGATGTGCCCTGTTATCCCCAGCCGCTTGTACAGGGTTTATCTCATGTAAGGTGGCCCAATTTTCACTATTGCCACTGGGTGTCTCTTGAGGCAGATAATTGTAATCCTCTTGCACACAGTAGGCGGTGGCTTTTGTCTGTGGTATCGGTGCCCGTCCCCAGCGGTCTGTAGTGCGTTGTAGGCAGTTAGGTTTGATGTGCCCCACTTGTTTGCACCCATAACACATTGGAGCAGTCTTTTGGTACCCTGGGGTTGTGGTATTGCCCCCTGGTGGTACCCTCTGTGGCATAGTTGGTGGGCCAGAGGCAGGCCGCTGGCTCTGGACCCCTCGGTTTCCATCCATCCGCCTGCTCTCATGAAATTCGTCTGCCAGCCGTGCTGCCTCCTCTACCGTTTTTGGCTTTCTGTCTCTGACCCAATCTCGCACCTCCGCTGAGGTATAATCAAAAAATTGTTCTAGCAACAACAACTGCACAGCATCCTCTAAAGTAGTTGCCTGATTCCCCTGCATCCAATTGCTGGCAGTGCGCTGCATGCAAAATGCCCACTCCGTGTAGGAATCTTTACCTTGTCTTCTGGGAGCCCTGAATTTCCTTCTATGAGCTTCAGGGGTTACAGCGTACCGGGCTAACAAAATCTCTTTTATCTTGTCATAGTTTTGTATATCCCCATCTGGCACAGCTCTCAATGCTTCGGCTGCTCTACCTGATAGTTTACTACTTACTACGGCAGCCCAGTTAGCTCTTTCCAGATCTTCTAACACACATTGTCTTTCAAAATCTTGCAAGTAATTGTAAATATCCATCTCACCTTCCACGAAGCTTTTAAATGCAGCGTAGTTAATTTTCCGCTGACGCCCCCTTGTAGATCCAGATAGCGACAATATATCCACTGGAGGTGATCTGTCTCTGGCTTCTCGTGCTTCCCTGGCATTCTGGGTCTCAGTAGCTTGGGCCAAGATCTGTACCACGATCTCTGGTGAAGGGTTAGGTCCTACCAGGCTGAGTCTCCATCTCACGTCCCTCTGGAAGTCTGTTTCCTCTGTATTCGCCATTTGTGGTTTGCTGGTTTGATCGCTCTCCAGTAGTTCGGCTATTAGCGTGGCTTTCGTTTTGTTGCTTGCCGCTATGCGTCGAGCTTCCAGCAGTTCCTTTAGTGTGGTTCGTTTCAAGCGTTCGTATCTATGCGCCATTCACCAGTTTCAGTTCGGTATATCCGTTCGGGAGGAAATCCCCACCACTTGCCACCAGTGTAAAGGATCCTTGCATTAGTGCAGCAATGATCCTTGCGTTTTCCTCCGAACTCCAGCTGAAACAAAGTGATTATAGCTCCAATCCCCCAAACATGAGTCAAAACTTCATAAAGGGGTAAACATGAACTCTTTACTGTGGGCTACACGCCCGGTATATCAGGACTTCCTCCTGGTGGACAAAGGAAAAAGAAGTAGCCAATCACAGTGGCTATAGCATAAGCACTCCCCTTACACATAAGTCACTCCCTTTTCTATCCTGGAGGTAATTAAATTAAGGTAGCACAGAGAGCCTTAATTCTCTCCAGGAAGAAAGGAAACATGGCTTCTTTGTTTTAATAAAACAGAATAAAAATGTATAACTTTGTTTTTACACAATATAAACTTGAAGTTCCACATATCCCCAGAGGCGAATAGCGCTCAGATCCCACGAACGCAGTTCTCAGAATCATCGACTGAAGTTTGTCTTTTAGGTATTTCCACGAAAAGCCCATTGTAAATCCCTCAAATAACCGAACAGGTTGGTTCGCGAAGTCTGTAAAATAGGGGATTTCGTCTACAGTGACAATCCTGTACATATCACTGTGTATATAGACCCAGTGACATTAGTGTTTGAAAATATGACAGTTATTAAGGGTTCTTAAACTGGTGTTCTAAGAGGGGAGGGGAATAAAACAGTCAAACTAAGTCAATAAAACAGGGGTTTTCTTCACCACTCTGGCGATTCCGAAGTGCATAGCAAAACTACAGATCCTTTGTCAGAGCAATTTAAAGGGCCCAGAAACCAGTCTATTAAAATCCAATATGCTCAAATAACATACAGTTCAAATCCAGGCAATAATACAATGCAAAAGTCTCTTGTGGATGCTTCTGCCACAATGGGTGTGTGTGTATATATATTGTGACAAGGATGGCCGTTTGCCCACAGGAATCCCTTTATGACAAAAGGTTCAGTAATACAGATTCAGATGCAGAAGGCTTGTTTATTAGTATGGCTCATAAACAAGGATTAGAAATAATGAAAATAAAAATCTACATATACGTTTCTTACGAACGTGAGGGAACACCCTGACTACACCCGGGCAGCTTCTCTGCTCCGGAGAAATTATAATTCATAAAGAAAACACAGTCTCTTCTAGTGCCACCTTGTGGCCAGGATACAAACAGTCTCTTGTAGTTGGTGTAGTGCCACCTTGTGGCCAGGATACAGATAGTCTTTTGCAGTGCCACCTTGTGGCCAGGATACAAATATTCTTCTTCTAGTTGGTGTAGTGCCACCTTGTGGCCAGGAAACAAACAGTCTCTGTTTTATTAGAAGTCTTTAATCTGTAGACCGTCGTCTTTAAACTTCATACCATAGGGTGGGGTTCTGGCCCTCCCTACTCTCCAGATACCCCAACCTCCAGGGACCCTTAACACCCTCTTTTGGTGAAGGCTACAAATCTGTTTAACGACACAGACTTCTCCCTGGGGTTATCAGACTCTGCAATGGTACCTTTACATCCAGGATTTCCACAATTAGCCTGCAGGGCTGGCTTTGCTCCAACAGCAGCTTTATTTTGTTATCTGTGTGAGCAAACTTTCACACAAGCTTCTCTTATAGCAGTCCAACCAGCTAACAACGTTCTCTTGTTAGCTGCAACTCCCAGACTCCTCACAGGCATACACCTTGTCTCTTTTTAGGCTGCTCTGCCTGGGAATCCTCCTCAGTCTGTCATTCACTTACTTGGTGCTTTTTTAGCTTCACCTCCTAACGGTGTAGTTGATCTGACCGCTCTGTTAGTCCAACAACTTCAAGACAGTACACACTTCTTTCTGTCATCCAAATCTGACAGCCACAGTAAAACAAGATTTCCTCAAGGTTCTTTTTCCAAAGTTCAAACGGTAGATCCACACAGGATCAGCCAGCAAGCTCCTCTCTTGTGGCTTGCTCTGGCTACTAGCAGCAGCAGAACACAACTTAGGCCAGAGCCTAATCAGCTACCCCTTTCCATGTCTGCTTTCCAGGCTTTAAAGAGAAACTGCACCTGCACCAATTAGTAGGTCTTCAGGAGTTAACTCCGTCACTCCTGTCAAGAACTCTTTACTCTTCTTTACTTGGCACCATCCTCTAGGGGGCAAACGATCACAATATATATATATATATATATATATATATATATATATATGTATATATGAATTATCACCCTGTCCTTCTGTAGGTGCAAGATGTTCGTCCCACGTATTGTTTAGTCTCTGTTTAATTAATCTATTAGCTCATTTAATAAATTATTTACTTATGCAATTTTACTCTTTCTCAGTTTGTTTACTGCTATATGGGAGCCCGATTCAATTGAGCTGTCGCATGTTACTGTAGCCCGTAAGTGAGGTCGCACTGTAAATGCAAATGAAAAATCAATACTGCACTGTAAATAACGGGGAAAGCGATGAAAGGCATTAGAATTAATTACACAACAAGCTTGCAAATAAGCAGTATATAATATTTATTAATATGTTTCATTTCGGGGTTAAATCAATCTTGGGTATCAATGAGTTGATAGATATCAGGCCACCCATATGGGCATGAAAAGTATTGGCATTCATTTTCATAAATCTTAATTTTGTATGTTTTACAAGTCTGATCGCAGATCGGACCCATTGTAACCTAATTGATTGACATGTAACCTACATGTTTTACTGCCGTAATAATGACGGTCTCATTTTCTATTGGCTGATTCTAAATGGGAGGTTACGGCTTGCTTAATTGATCGTGTTCCTGCCCTGAACTACTACAAAACCAGTGCATGGTTTATGGAGTCGGCTTTGGGCCAGTAACTTGCCGGCCCTTGAGCAATTGAATAGTTCCAGAATCAGAGACGAAACCGGGAGCCCTGAACACACCCGCAGACATATGGCCTACGATGATGGAGTTGCGGCTTGCATTTGAATCCGGCCATAGAATCTGCTTGTATCATTATTGGCTCAGTCTATAAAATACCTGACCTAGGCTCAGAGGGATAGATAGAGGGAGGGATTAGAGGAGGTATGGGTGTAGAATGGGGTGTGGAGAGTGGTAGAAGGAGAGATGGATAGAGAGTGGAGAGAAGAAGAGGCATGGAATCTGTAACGGAAACCCAATCACTGTTTTACCCTTTTTTATGGTTATTTAATTCTTATGGTTAAAATATGATCAACATTGCTGTACTGTAGTTATGTTGTTTTATGTTCTACAGATATATTGGCTCAGAATAGTACAGCTACTAGGCTAATAGATAATCTTATTACAGAGACTCCTCATAAGATAAGGAAGTCTATTGTATAAAGTGTTTTCATTATGAGACAGAAGAACAAAGAAGGATGATCTAATCCATGTCTGATTATATCAAAGTTGCCAGGTAGCCTCAGGGAGGTGTGACCCACCTATTGTCCCTATATGTGTATTGTGTGGCCAACTATGGGGGATATGTGAAATATCTGTGTGTTATGTGTAAGTTTTAGCTGGGAGATAATTGAGTAGATACAGTAATAAACTCAATTATCTCCCAAGCAAAGGGGAGGTAAACAGTGGGCGTTACTACGGATGCCCTTCCTGGGGGAGCAGCCCCTGGAGGAATGGGTGAAGGAACTAGAGCACTGGGTATGGCAGGAGCAATGACTGGAGGATGCCTACCAGGCGTTTTGGTGGAATATGGCACAGTATAGACCCTGGACAGCCGAGCATGACAAGCCAGAGGGAGAGTAGTTTGATGGTCCAGGCTTGTTATGGGAGTCCTTTGCAGAGCCTGACTTCGGGAGCCCTGCGCAGACCAGACTTCAGGACATTTTCTACGAGAGGAAGGCTAGGCATGACTGGGATGACCCCCAGGAGGTAGAGCAAGACCTGGCTCACCTAGCAACCCTGGAGTGGGAATTGGAGCAGGACTACCAACACCTGCTCAGCTTCATGCAGCCCCAACCTACCCGACAAGCAGAACCAGACCTCATTGACTGGTCCTGGGATGACCTCCAGATGGCAAGTAGAGATGGGACCGAGGTCTCTTTACCGGACCCACAGGGAGCCGAAGGTGTCGTCCTTCCTCCCCAGCAGCAGTGTGAACCCCAGAGGGCCGAAGGTGTTGTCCTTCCCCCCCAGTGGCAGTGTGTACCCCAGGGGGCCGAAGGTGTCGTCCTTCCCCCCCCCCCCCCCCCACGGCAGTGTGGACCCCAGGGAGCTGAAGGTGCCGTCCTTCCTCCCCAGCGGCAGTGTGTACCCCAGGGAGCAGAAGGTGCCGTCCTTTCCCCCCCAGCGGCAGTGTGAACCCCAGGGAGCAGAAGGTGCCGTCCTTCCTCCCCAGCGGCAGTGTGTATCCCAGGAGCAGAAGGTGCCGTCCTTCCCCCCCCAGCGGCAGTGTTTACCCCAGGGAGCAGAAGGTGCCGTCCTTCCTTCCCAAAGGCAGTGTGTACCCCAGGGGGCCGAAGGTGTCGTCCTTCCCCCCCAGCGGCAGTGTGAACCCCAGGGAGCTGAAGGTGTCACCCTCTCCCCCCAGTGACAGCTTACCCTAACAAGGGGAGACACCAATCTCCCAGACGGCGCAGATGGACCATGGGTCTCTGTGCCTGGCCTACCGGGATGCTAGACCAGCCTGTCCAGATCCCAACTAACCCTCACATGGGACAATCGGAGGAGGGGGTAAGTACAAATTCCCCTCCCCAGCTAACTCCTAATGTGGCCCCAGGGTTAACAGAGGAAATGTTAACCCCCACTGACCCCATCTTTCCCTGGCTACTGAGCCGGAATATGTTCCAAGTACCCCAGCAGAAAGAGCTGACAGCGGGGCAGAGTGCAGTCGGCCTCTGCCCTCCCTTTGTCCCTTGTACAGAGCAGGATGTCCTGCAGGTTATACCAGCAGAAGAGCTGGCATCAGGGCAGAGTGCCGCTGGCCTCTGCCCCTCAAGTCCCCTCAGCGTGTTGCCCCATCACCACAGCGAAATATCCAGGTGCCTGGTTAGACTTCCCCCCAAAGGGGGAGATGTGTGATGAAGTGCCCTTCGACACTTTCTCCTGGAGAGGACTTATTGCCAGCCTCCTGCCCTGCGACTATGGCCCTGGGACATATTGCCCTTTAAAAACAGTATTCGGCCATACCAGTTTGTATGTCACTCATTCTGACCCTTTAAATACAGAGGGTCATCCGGTACTTGCCCTGTGTGAGCGGTGATACCCCAGATAGCTATGCCATGGAGCCCATTCATATCAGAGGCCTCTGTAAAACCTGTTTGTAAAATGTATTTTTCCTCTCCTTGAAATGTTTATTGCTGTGAATGCTGTATGAAGTGTGCGTTTGTTTTGTTCTTGAAATGTGAGTAAAGGTGAATTGCAGTAATGCTGATGGGTTGTCAAACTAGAGAATTGACCAACAAATCGTTTTGTCTGGACATCCCCAGACCGATCCGTTTGGATCAGACCGTGTATGCTGGCTTATGGTCACGGGGGAGGTGTGTAACGGAACCCATCACTGTTTTACCCTGTTTTATGGTTATTTAATTCTTATGGTTAAAATATGATCACATTGCTGTACTGTAGATATGTTGTTTTATGTTCTACAGAATATATTGGCTCAGAATATTACAGCTACTAGGCTAACAGATAATCCTATTACAGAGACTCCTCATAAGATAAGGAAGTCTATTGCATAAAGTGTTTTCATTATGAGACCATAGAACAAAGAGAAGTATAATCTGATCAATGTCTGATTGTATCAAAGTAGCCAGAAGCCTCCGGGGGGGGTGCCCACACCTATTGTCTCTCTATGTGTATTGTGTGGCCAAATATGGGGGATGTGTATTGCCTGTGGAAAGAGGTGTATATATATTTCTGCATAACAAAATAAAGACAGTATTCTTTGACTCCCAATTGAGTGTCGTCCAATATGGGGGGTCTGGGCTTCTGAGACTGCGCAGTGCTTCTATATGGATATTTAACGGTATACCGGAGGAGATATTGGACTTATGATTCCAACTCAGTTACAGAATCTATCTCCCTCTCTCTCTATCAATCTCTCTTTCTCTATCCCTCTCTATCATTCTTTCTATCCTCCAAACTATGCCCCCTCTCTCTATTGGATCACTTTTGTGGGTGGAGTCTGTGTCACTGCGCAGGGTCTATACAGGTAACATGTTGTGAAGGAGAGGAGTTTTTACTGTAGTGTGGAGTAAATATAAGGAGATGGGTCAGGTCTCTGTCTTCCGCCACACCAACTTGGAAAGAAACCAGTCACCACTGTGTGTATAGAACTGACAGAGGGTGACAATATTGAACATGGCACTGTATATAGAGCTGACAGGAGGTGATAATCCTGTATATTTCACTGTGTGTATAGAGCTGGCACAGGATGACAATTTTGTACATGGCACTGTGTGTATAGGACTGACAGAGGGTAACAATCCTGTACATATCACTGTATTTGTAGAGAAGACAGAGGGTGACAATCCTGTACCTTGGCACTGAGTGTGTAGAACTGACATAAGGTTGACAGTAATGTACTCTGTGTAAAGAGCTGACAGAGGGTGATAATCCTGTATACGTCAATGACTAATGAATATCTAAATTGCTGATGACAAAAATGGAAGAATGTTTCATAATAGAAACAGAAATCTGGTGGAGGGAGAGCACGTACCCCTATGCTGCTGTCCAAGGTTGTATTAAATTGAAAAGAAGCACGTCTCATGAGGTGCTAGGCCAAACCCCAGAGCTAACCATCTGCAGAAATGGACGGAATGAATCTTGACAGGAGCTGGAAGAAACTGATGGGTTTTGGGGACAAAGGAACGTGTGAAGCTGTGACTCGTGAATGAGAGATGGGACGTTTGTGTAGACACTGTATATCTTTGGTATATTCCCACCAGATCCCATACACCACGCTACACTTTGTTTTTTTTGCCAAGGTTTATTTCAATTCAAGGACCTTTTGCTTCTTACAAAACAGGTAATTGTATAATCAATCACAGAATCCAATATCTGGCTAATAAATAGTATTTTCCAACTCAGACTTAATTAACTTTCTTAATTGTGTTGAAGGGGAAAAAAGTGCATCCAATTTTCAACACTGTTGGATAATTTTTTTTCCATCTTTTTTTTTCATAGAAATGTTTGCAACAAACCCCCAAGTTTTTATCAAATATAAATAAAAATAAACAAGTAATGAATACATCGTATCAAAAGAGTACGAAGAGATGATTAGCATTTTTCATGCACTTAATGTTTTTTGTGTGATTTTGTGTGTTGCTTTTTATAATTTAATATGTATATATTTATATATATATTATTTTATTTTTTTTACATGCAAACATTACTTATGCAAGGTACGGTCAGTTCAGTCTAGTTTTGGGATGCAACAATCAAAGTGGAGGCGTTTAAGTGGTAACAGCTTTTCATGGGCGGGATGCATCTGCTAAACACAGCTTTTTTGGGCTGTTACCTTTTTTTACTGCCAGGGGTGAGACATAAACGTGTAGACCTGTCTGGAAGCTGAGAGGGTAAAGCAAATCTTAATGTTACAAATCCCTCCTCTAAAAAAAAAAAAAAAAAAATAGATCTAGAAAATCAGAGTTGACTGTTTGGCTCTGGATAACAGAAATCTGGTCTAATTTCTCATATCCCCATAAATTTCTTTAAGAGGAAACAGCAAGAAACGAGAGATGAGATCAGGACTGGCAAACTTATGTCCAGGTGCGTATCCTCACAGCTGGCTGGGTGTCTTTGATGGAGAGGCTTATGACTCTCTCTGCTTTGCCTGAGGTCACTTTTTTAACTCTGTGCATTCAATTAAACTTAACAGAAGCCCAGATAGACTAATAATCTACACAAATAATTGTATGATAGGAAGAAATTAGACTACTTAACAGTACTCTGTGTTATTTGTATTTGTTTAGTTAACTTGGGACCTCAAGCACAGAGAATATGTATCTATAGCCAGGAGCAGTGGTCCTCAACATTTTTATCTGAGGACGGGCAGAGAATTTCCTCAATAACTCATCTATTACTTTGAATAAAGTCAGTGTTTAAAGTGTTAGACTGTCCTCTGCCCTCTTTGTTTCGAACGATCGATAGGTAAGGTCCTAGAACGAGCTGTTGGCACCACTTCTATGACGAGCTGTTGAGAACCACTGGCCTAGACTACTCTAGACAGGGCTCCTTCCTCACCAGCTGCCACAGTATGGACTTAGCCAAGCTGGTTAAACACCCGTCAACTGCATTTCCATAAAAATAACAAAGACCCTGGTTTGGGGGTTGAAAAAAAATATAAGATGCACATAAGATACAAAGGAATAGAGGGAAGTTAGGTGCAGAACACTGGCAATCCAAAAATAACTTTGCATAGCATCAGACATACATCATCCCAAATATGTCAATCAAATCAGTGCTAGAGGGTTAAGTATTGAAATGCAGCCCCCCTACCACAGATGGGCGCCACTAAAGCACTTTCATTATAACACAGTAAATCTTATTGACTGGTACTCATGCACCTTCTGATAGTAACTGGATTGTGCCCGTATCTGCTGTTTGCCTTCCCATTCAGTTTTGTACCTTCACTGAAAGATCTTCCTATCCTTTCTGAAGTACCATGATAATACAGGGAGACTATGTTTTAAACACAGCCTAAACAAGGTTCTGCCTTAACCCCTATCATGCAAACGTCTCAGAACCAGCACTAAAAAACAGACGTTTACAGCCCATGAGGGAGATGGGACCAGGTGTGCGTGTGTGTGGGTGAGAGCAAAGGCCGTGTAATTCCGCATATGAAACAACAAAGCATCCCATTTCCCACACAGGGAAAGTGAAAATTCCATGCTTTCAGCACAAATGATTTTTTGTTCATTTTTTCATTTTGAATATTTTTTTTGTGTTATTTTTTGTTATTTTTTTTTTAAACATTTATTTCTTGAAAACGTGAAAGGAAGTTGTGCCTCTTCATTTTTTTTAGGGAAAACCATAGAAAACATTTGGTCGCGTTTATCCTGAAGCCTTGGAACGGTAGAGTCCAGCAGATAAAGCTACAGCGAGGGTAATTCGAATGTCTTGGCTTCTGCTGTTCCTCAAGTTTGCATAGCCCTATTGGGAGAATTCCATTCTTACTGCATGGAGAGGCACCCACTGGGGAAGGGACTTCTCCTCCAAAACTTTAGTCTCTTACACCCAAAAAAAGGATGGGCCTGTAACCGCTCCACTGAATTCCCTGATTTATATGTAACACAAACAAACTACCACCTGAACTGTATACCCATCAGATATGATGAGAATGACTTTTAGCATGTTGCTCCACTAACCTTTCACATAACCGCTGATATAAATAAGGCTAACCTGCAGTTATGGACATAACCACAGAGGTGTGAAATAGACATGTATATAAGAACACTGCCTCAAGTGAAGGTAGATATCTTCATTATATATCCTACAGAAATCCCTGCTGCCTGATATCCATCTATAAAATAATAATTGTCTTTAGATAATAATTTATACCTCAGTTGCTAAAGCATTTTCCAGTATAATCAATTAATAACATTTGTTTTGATCAGTGTTGAAGTGCTTAGCAAATAATGTCCATTTGTGCAATGTGACTGAAAATATCCATATAAATGCCAACATCTTTCAAGATAAACTGGAGTGAAGAAGCATGTAATGAGTAGTTCAATATGAGATTGTATCCAATGATGATGATGATGGTGGTCTTCTAACTGAACATTCCTATGATCTGATCCAGAGTAGTCCTGTGATTCAAAGTTCATAGGTTTGTTAATTGGTTATGAAAATGTGCCTCCAAATCAGAATTTTCAAACATCAGAAAAGTATGGCACCTCCATGGTATACAAGGAGACAAAAGGTCTACCAAATTCACCATGTGTCTACCACTAAATATTCATGAACTCAAACAGGTAAGGTTTATAGATCATTTAGACTGACTAAGGCTCTGATGACCTGATGGTCTAATAGATGGTGGTGAAATGATGCTCTTAATAGGTATTAAGAAATCTAACTATATACAATGTGTTAAATGTCAGTAACCCAAAATGTGTTTTGTGAGAATACTTTCATATGTCAGTGTATTTCCATGCCAGAAATCACAATAAACTAATGTCAGAAGTTTGGAGAACCGTGAAGAACCTATCCAAAACATATCTTTCTCCTTAGTACATTATAGCTCAATTGATGTTAAACTGACACTGAAGCTTCTTAAAGATGTAGTTCAAGTGTTATTCATGATGCACTATGTATCCTTTCTAAACATTCAGTTTACTTTTTAGGAAGGTTTATGTTTGAAAGGCATCTCTCCATTACATCTTTAGAAAAATCCATATTAATTTCCTTGCTTGTTTAAGTGATATTGGTGAGATCTTGTGTTTAGAAATACATGATTTCATGGAACATTTTCAATAAGACAATAAGAAACACCAAGAGGACAGATGCCAACCCTTGTGGAAGACAATAACTCACCACCCATGGCAAATGGACCAGTGTAGACCCCCATACTTATTTAACTGATTAATCTTCAATAGAGTAATGTAATAATGGTACTTTAGTTAATACCTATATGGAATCCAGCTATGGTAGGATAACTGTGGTGCAGTATATATCATCAAGTCAAGAGATGAATTAATTGAATTTTACCTACAAGAATATCTGTTGTTTTAGTATGAGATCAATTGAAATTGTGTCCAATAAACCATAAATTAATAGTAAAAAGAAACATTCAGAATGCTAAATTACCATGTCTTTGAGTAGCATAAATATAGTGTGGGCTCCTATCACATAATGAGGCAATCACCCATTGGTGCTTTAACTTCAACAAGGTTGGAACATCGCCTTCAAAATATAGGCACTTTGCAGTGAAATGGAACAAATTACCCAAATACATATGGCGCAGACCAGACACTTCACCTCATACTCTGCTAATCATTATTAAGCAGACATGCCATCCTCTACATGAATTCAGAGTACAAAGGCAGCATTTCATGTTGCGTTTGCATGTAAACTATCAAATTACACAATATGACAACTTTTGCCTTAAGGACAATATCAGCTTGAAAATTTACCACAAGAGTTTAGCCAATACAATCTATCACTTATATTCTCTCAGCCCTGGAGCCAATATAATAATGTATGTATATTGTGCTGTGAACATCATATATTTTTTATAGCTTTACATTATAAATAAAAAATTTCAGATGGTACTATTCATATAACAGTACGTCTATGAGTTCAATAATGCTATGAAAGCACTGTAAAAAGTAATTAGTGGAAGATTATAGCAGGTAACATCCCTACTTCAACAGGATACCATTTAAAGAGAAAAGCTAATAACTATGGTTGTAGTGGTCACCCATTCACTGTTCTACTGCATCTTAAATATTAGCTCAGTAGGTCCTGTATGACGGCTCCGTTATTAATGTACTAAATGTCTTTGGAAAATCAGCTTATGCCCTTAAAATATAATATATATATATTTCTGTTATGCTATTTGTACTGCACACATTAAATTAAATTTTACCATATATTATGATCTTTATAAATCTTTATCATGTTGTGCTTGCTATGAAGTTTATATGCTACATATGAATGTAAAAGGCCACATCGCTATACCAGAATCTGATGTCTCAAATTACAGAGTGCCTTATTGCCATTG
This sequence comes from Discoglossus pictus, assembly GCA_027410445.1. Taxonomy (NCBI): domain Eukaryota; kingdom Metazoa; phylum Chordata; class Amphibia; order Anura; family Alytidae; genus Discoglossus; species Discoglossus pictus. The sequence goes on from CM050168.1 coordinate 22,689,313, forward strand.
GACTGGTAAACAGCGGAAGCTTGGATGGAGTCTAAGGAATGACTGGAATACACTGTACAGATTGGCACAGTCTGTCACCTGTATGTTTAAAAGGCTCAATAAATTTGGCACTGGGCAGAGTGTTTGTTATCTCTACAACTCCATGGCACGTCACATTGTAAGATTGAGCATCCTGTACCTCGCTCAATGTTTTGCTGTAGGAGTAGGTGCGACTTTGGTTTATAGGACTGTTTAGCTCATGCCATCAAGGACTAGGGACATGGCCTATCTATGTTTAGAAAAGACAGGCTGGTGACCATAATCCTGGTGTCTCTATAATTAACACAGAAGACAACCAAAATAAGATACTATAGTACGGGAACCTGTAAAGACGCAGGAATAATGGCTCCTTACACACATTTATATGAAAAACACCAAACACCACAGCCCATGACCTCTGTGCTATATCGCACTAACCAATTACATGCATGTCGAGACTAATGCATCACCAACTTCTTCACTATGCAATGTCAAAGCTCTCTTGGCTTTGAGAGTGAGACATCAGTGAGCATCAACATGGTGATCAGACTGTACAATTAGGTTTCATACAAGCAACATACACACTAAAAACATCCCCAAGCTTTCTCCTAACTGGGATTCCCAACTGGGAGACTCCCAAGTATCTGAACATGTCTTTAAATGAGACTAGTGCCATCATAAAAAAAGACACAGAGTAGTACACAAAGGGACCCTGGGAGGTTTGTTCTGAGACTGTGGCACAAAATTAACGTTGCACTATCTGAGCATCTACCACACTGCACCAAATCTTCAGAGAGACTGAAAAGAGAATGTTATACTGAACTATGATAACTTTACATGGAGGCATAATTATTAATGTCAGTGAGGCAAAAGGAACCTGCAGAGCAAAATTAGTGCAGGTGGAGGATGAAGAGTATGGGTGAGATGATATGTTGTCATTGTGCTAAGTGCATGGCTACTAATTTTATATCTGTAACATCATAGTGGATACTAGTGATTGAGCAGATTATAGTAAATAAAAACTCTCCTCTTCTCTCCTAAAAATCATATGATCAGTAATGGCAAACTCAATACTTGGTGCCTGTAATCTTGTCCTTATATTTTCTCTTGTTACATTTACCTATCTCATTCTCTTATCTTCAATACTTCAGTTTTAGCCCAAATGGCCATCTTAGCTGTCCCCAGAACAAAGCCTTTAAAATGTCAAATGCCAGAATAGTCCTACTGGCTTCTCTATTTCTCCGCTTCCTGCATCAACTTTTAAACCTTTTCTCCAGGTATATCTCTATGCTCAGAGTTCTCCCAAGATGGCCGCCTTTGCTCTCCCATAACATGCTCTAATGTCATGGCGATCTGCCACCTGATGATAAAACTCATCAGTAGTAACTCAAGCAATGGGCCCCTCTCAGACCTCCCATGCTTCACTTGTTCTAGCTTTCCATGGAAGCAGTGGTTGAAGTGGGAGCTTATCTTGGGTCCCTATGCTAGCACCAGTCATCTTCATCTGCCTCGTGGTAATAGCTTCGGCCTCTGGGTGCAGTGCCAGGCCCTGTGCTAAGCCCCAGGGTGTAATGGTAACCATTTGGTACCCTGCAGAGTTGATGGGAGTGGGAGGTGAGAGAGGACACATAGGAAGTCCGAGAAGAACGTCCAGAGTTGCTGGCCAAGGCCTCCTCAAAGGTTAATGTGTCCTCCTGCATAGGACAGTAGCTGTCGGAATCCTGTCGTGGCCCTAAATAAGGGTCAGAACCGATGCGAGTAACTGTGCAGGCAGAGGGGCTGGGGGAGTCACTGTACAGCAGGGTGTTGTGCTCTGATAGACCCCGACTTAGGCGCCCTGGGGAATATGAAGACCCTCCAAAGTGCACAGGGGAGGAGTGAGCTGTCCGGTAGGTTACGTTGGGCCGAGGGGTGAGAGGAGTCTGGGGGAGCTGTCTCCGGATCCCCCGGCATGGGGTGCTAGCACCGGAGCTGGTCAGACGTGGACTCCCGCTGGCCGAACCACTGCCCTACATTGAAAGGGGGAAAAAGCACATCAAAACAGCACAGGAATATGGAATGGTAACATAACAAGGATGAATGTTCAGAGGACATGTGGACAAGGGTTTAAGGAAACGTAATATACACAAAAGAAATACAGTCACCAAAATCATGATATATATAGACAGGGGAATACAGACATGAATTCACAACAAGAAGCAACAAGAAAACAGATTGGTGAAAAATTATTAAGAATTGACAAGAGGGAAACCAAAAGAAAGATGGAATCGTACAAGAGTTGACACAAGGACAACATATCAGAGAGAAAGAGAGGAAACAAGTGGACACAGAAAAGAGAGAGAAACAAAGGAGAGTTTAGAAAAGCAGAAAAGACACATCTGAGCCGACAGCCATAGCATCCTGAAACTACAACGGTTACCATACCTCCTTTTTAATACAGGAAGCTTACGAAAGTGCATAATGTTACACTTAAACTAATGTGGCCCTGTAATGTGTTTTTAAATAAGTCTCTTCCATTGAAGAAGCATTATCACCAAGATAAATTTGTGCTGAGGCCTGTATTTTTTTGCATTCAAGAAGCAGACTCACTCTTAAAAAAGTTGTACTAAAAGTAGATTAGCTATGATCTCCCAGTGACATTAAAATGTGCTGATGTACCTGATAAGTAAATCATGGAACAACACTGCTTGTCAAAAATGAGATTGTTTGATTTAATATTTCTTAATCCCATTACACAACTACTTGCCTTTACTTTTTTTACTGAGTTAAGGGATGCGGAAAAGGTCCGATTTATTGTAAAATAATAGCACACATATCACTGAAAGTTATTTTTAAGTTAAAATTGTAAAGTAGAAGTGCCTTAAAACTGATATAGAAGTTGGAGTTAGTTTACATATAAATTAACTGAAAGATCCGCCCTCTGAGCCCTCTGACCTTAATTAAAATTATCGCTGGGGGTGATAATGAAGATAAGCATCCTGAAAATTGGTAACAGTGATAAAGCTGCTTCATTGTTAAAGGGCCACTGTATGAAAGGCTTCTATGTAAATGATGCGGGTGTTAGTGCACACTGTTCCTCTAGGCTGTGCGAGTGCCCAAAAGCAGCTCTTTGCACAAATGTGCACACTCACCCTCCTAGGGTGACTCAGATGCCAATGAGGAAATTACTGCTTGATCAGAGTCACATGGAACAAAAAATAAAACATTAAAAAAATTTGTAAGGTTAAGTTTTTTTTAAATAATATGCTCACTTCTCATTAACTTGATTAATGTTTATATGAGCAGTATGCCTTTAAAGAAAAACTTTTATAAAGTGTCCCTTTAAGTTTATGAAACTTTACAAATTTACACCAAATGGATATGCTTATCACTACAGAAAATATGGAGAGTAAGTTTAAACCAATCATTTGCTGCAGTATCGAATTCATTTAGAAGAAGCTAGAGAGAGAGAAACAGAATTTCCAAATGTAAATATAAAAGTAAACCCAGTCTAAAGGAATAGTGTTCAAAACTAGTATAAGGATACTGTTTGTGTGTAAAGGTGATAATGCCACTTTCAGGAGGATGTATGTAACCCTTGCAGTGCACATTGATACAATGCTTCACAACTTATCATTATGGCATAGACATCAAAATTACACAATACACAAATATTATGGAGCATGCACTGCTAAGCACAGTACCTGACCCCTAATGGGTTATAACCACTAATATGGTATGATTATCTCCAGTAAGTGAAACATCTCCATTAATCCCTATGATATTCTTTGATGTCTATTTTTCAAGCTGGCAAGATCTCGTCATATTTTAGTTAATAGGGTTCACATAACAACTTAGGTATCAGACTGCATTCTGCTAGCAACAGTGAGAATAGTTTTGTGGTAACTGAAAGCTCCCATAAAATGCAATAGGTCAAATAGACTTTGTATTGGATCCAGCGTGTAGGTGACACTATGTATGTTACTGGTGAATTGGATAAGTACAAAAGGGCTAGATTACACGGCTCGCATAAGGAAACTTGTGAGGGAACTTTCCATGTAGGAAGAACCCTTACGAGTAAACACTTACTAGTGAGGGCTACGTGTGAACTGATGCCCGCTCTGTGAGATATTTTACCTAAAGTGTTTTTACATGGCTCCCGTAAGTGTTACTGAACATCCTATGTGTTCTTGTAAGGCTCTGTGAGTGCTTGAGGTGAGACAAATCCTTAAGTATAATCCCAATCTCATACAAGAGCAGATGTAGCCCTCATGAGACATTTAAGGAGCTAAGAGAGAAAACATAATAGCCTAAATAACCAGTTTTAGGACATTAATAACATAAAATTGAAGCCTACACATCCTAGAGCACAAAATAATGGATAACCCTGCCCTACACAACAATTCTAAAGAACAATCAGATAAATACAAATCATGGTCAATTACAAATACCTGATCACACAATTAAACACTGACACCTAATTAATGCTAAGTCACGCCTGATTAATACAGAACTCCCCCTATGTATTTAAAGGGACATGGAATGTTTCTGGATTTCACTAGGAATATAATACACCTATGTATTTAAAGGGACATGAAATGTTTCTGGATTTCACTAGGAATATAATATATATATATGTGCACTTTATTTTATTAAGAAGTACTTAAAAGATCTAGGCTTTATTAACATTTATTTTTTCCAACCTCTTTTGGATTTCTTCCTGTGTTAACCAATTATTTGGTGAAGGTAGTGTAGCCCCATTATGTTGCAGTGTCCCAACCACTGGTACCTCCCTTGTGTATACCGACGAAAATAACCTATTTTGCTCATTTGCCTTTTCCTGGTCACTAATTATCAGATGGACTGTGTCACATTGTAATGTTCCAATAGCTTCCTTCCTGGCCTTCTTTCCATTAATATTTTTTTAAATATTTATTTTAGGGTTATTCTTACTCTTTTTTGCAACTAATTTTTTATTTTCCATTTTAGCCTGTCGGATAGCCCTTTTGCAAGCCTTGTTGATTTCCTTGTACTCCCGTAAAGCAGTCTCTGTCCCCTCTTGTTTGTATGATCTAAATGCCTGTTTTTTACTCTGTATCTTGATTTTTAAATCATTGTTAAGCCACAATGGATGTGATTTACTCCTTTTACTTTTATTCCCACTTGTTATATGCCGACGTGTATGTATATTTAGTAAGGATTTAAATGTTTTCAATTTATGTTCAGTGTTTTTACCTATCAGATCTCTGTCTCAGTCTATACTTTGTATTGCTGCCCTTAGACCGTTAAAATCTGCCCTTTAAAAATTAAGAGGTTTTTTTGGCCCCTTAAAATGTTGTTTTTTTAATTCAAATCTCAAATGAGACTGTGTTCTGATCACGGTTTCCCAAAGCTTGCCCTATTCCAACATTTGATACTATATCAATATTATTTGTGATTACTAAATCCAAGATAGCAGCATTTCTAGTAGGCTCTTGTATAACCTGGGCCAGATAATGATCCCCGAGTGTACTCAAGAACCTGCTCCCCTTAGATGAACTGCTGGTCTCATTTATCCAGTTTATTTCAGGGTAATTAAAGTCTCCCATTATTAGAACTTGCTCATGCTTAGCTGCATTTCAATTCTGTAATAATATTTTAATTTACTCACTTTCAATTATATTTGAGGGTTTATAGCATACTCCTACTAATATTCTTTTTGAATTTGCTGCTCTGCTAATTATCTCTACCCACAAACATTCAACATTACCACTAGTTCCACCATAAATATCGTCTCTGACTAAAGGCTTACATTCAGGCTTATCATACAGACAAATCCCTCCTCGTCTTTTACCATTGCCCCTAGCTTTCCTAAATAGGTTATAACCATCCAGATTAACAGGCCAGTCAGGAGAATCATCCCACCATGTTTTAGTAATGCCTATTAAATCCCATTTTTCGTTAACTGCCAATAATTACATCTCTCCCATTTTTCCTGGAAAGCTTCTGGCATTAGTAAGCATACATCTTAGGTTATAAGTTTGTTGGTTTGAGGTGCCTGCTTCTGTACTTGAGTTACTTAGTAATACCTCCCTATTGACTATACTAACCCTCCCCCATCTACTCCCCCATGAGTAGTTAATTCATCGCTTATCCCCTCTACACTTTCTACCCCATTACATTCCCCTAGTCCCTCGCCCCCCACCTACTAGTTTAAAAATTCCTCCAGCCTTTCTACCATCCTATCCCCTAGCACAAAAGCTCCCTCATCATTAAGGTGCAATCCATCCCTGCTATAGAGATTGTGCCAAAGTGAGAAGTCAGCCCAGTGCTCTAAAAATCCAAACCCCTTCTTAGTGCACCACATTTTTAGCCACACATTAACCTCCCTAAGCTCCTTTTGTCTCCCTGGGCTAGCCCGTTGCCCAGGTAGTATCTCAGAAAATACTACCTTGGAGGTCCTTGCTTAAAGCTTATTCCCTAGTTCCTCTAAAATCATTCTTTAGGACACTCCATATTCCACTAACTTTGTCATTGATACCAAGTATCGTCGCATTGTGCTCCTTGAAACAACCACACCGTCTTTTTCCAGAGCAGCCTGTGGGTTTTTCTTTGTATTAACCTTTAATTGCCATTTTAGCCTGTGTGTGTCACCTTGTGTGTCTGTAACAAGGCCAAACATTCAAGGGTATATAAACTTTCGACCAGGGCCATTTGGGTGATTTCTGTTATCATCATGATTTAAAAAGGAGCCAAACAACTATGTGATAAGAAATGGCTTAATTTACTATCCTTCAATAAAATATATATTTTTTGCATGATCAGTCAGTTTCTGCCAGAAATAAATAATAATATATTCCTAGTTAAATCCAGAAAGATTCCATGTCCCTTTAATACCAAGTAATAAGTGGGAAATGTACATATAATATGATGTGCCTCAACTGAAATATTTATGTGGAATAATAATAATAAACCTCCTCAAAGTATCAATGTTTGAGTCGGAAACGTGTATTTATATAGACACAATGTTGCAATATTTACTAACGTTACTATATGAAGTGCGGTGTTTCTGGAATCTCCTTCAAATTCACACACATCTGGTTAAGTGAACCTGTAAGGAGTCTTGTGAGTCTCATAAACTATTTATCTGCCATGACAACCCCCCTTGCTATGTATCAGTAAGTTGCCAAATTAAAAAAACTATGAAATAGGTAATTAAATTGTCTTGTATGAGCTCCTGTAGCCAGCTTTGCGGGATATCTTACGGGAGCCACCAGTGGTGCAGCCCATTAAAGCCCTTCTCTTGGGAGGGGGGCAGTGTTGTGTAAATGGTTTTTCCCTTATTTTCTGTAATGTAGGAGCCCCCCTCGGGCCCCCCACCCTAACCAAGCATGGCACCCCTTGGGCCTCCTTGACCGCACACACAATGGCTGAAACAGCAATGGCTGCAAAGTGACAGCAAAGTACAGGTATGAAACACTTTAATCTTTTTTAGATGTCCTCTTTTTACAGCTATCTATTGAATCTGCTGTCATGACCTCACATTCTCACTGTCCTTACTGTGATGATCCCTTTTTATTCTCTAAGATGTACTTTTAGCATCAGTGAGTGATTTCTTGTTAATTGTAAATTTCTTGGTAAACCTTGTAGTGACCCTGGATCTATTTATATAAGGTAATCATATCTCCTTGTAGTCACCTTGTTTCTAACTAAAATGTTTATCCTCTCGTCATAGCTTAAAGGACCACTGACCTCTTGAATTTTTTTTACCCTATATCAAAGTTGATCTCTCCTATACTTTTTAAGATTTTAATGAAATATCTGAAATATATTGTGAGCACTTTATTAGACAACTAATATTTTTGTTACATAATGTATATGTAAAGAAGCTGCATACCATTTATATATATTATATTACGTTTTGAACCCAGCCATCTATATTTATTTGAATTATGTATGTATAATCAGTTTTTAATAATGGGAAAGGTCTGTGTGCTGTCCAATAATAATATTACTTCCTGCTATGGAGACTGCTCACACAACCCTGTCATGTTGTAAGTGGACTTAGTACAGCTGTGTGGACGGCTGCACCACCATGACTGACATTATCTTTGCATATTCTGTTGCAAGCTGCAGCTAACAAAGAAATAGGACATCAGAGAGGAAGAATGGGGGGAAATGGCAACCTGTCTACTAAGCAACATGGATGGTAAAATAAAGCAAGTGTGCCCAAAACAATTAATATATTTCGATAAAATGTTTATAAAAAGTATAAAAGAGAATATTTTAATTCAGAGTTCAATGGACCTTTAATCTCTCCATTCCACTTTCTAATGTTGTTGCATTTTTTTCTAGCTTTACAAAGCCTTTTTTGTCTGAAGTTATTCCCAAAGCAGTCTCTAGTGGTAATAAAAGCTATGTTTTTAACCTTTGCAGGTATCATTAAATCATACATAATATTTAAATCTTTCTATTTTAAAAACATTCAAAACAAGAATGTTACTTCCATGTTTGGTTAATAAAAAACACAAAACAAAGAAAGAACCCATCCAACCAACATAAATCAATATTCTAAATCTACATTAAACATACAAAAATCAACAATTATCTATAAATGGTACAGCAGAATCCTGACTATACACACCTTACAGTAACAAAGTGAACACTGATTGAATAGACATGAATACATACAAACAACTTGGGGCTACAGTTTTATGGTATTAAATGCAATTATGCAAATTGACTTTTAGGCCATATCTTATTTGGTCTTAAAAATAAAATTGCATTTTGCAAAAATAATTTGAATTTTATAGATTGGGTTCTCATGGGAGAAAAATGTTTGATAATCAACAATGATAAAGTCTTATATGGCAACACTAGAAATGCTAAAAAGAATACACAGGCTGTTAAGTAAAAAAACAAAAATAATTCCAGTTAAAACTATATATTTAAGGAGCAAAGGAACAAATTAGGAAGCACTGCTGTCCTATATTTAAAGAATACCTTCTTGAAGAACAGGACTTCATAAAAGACCAATGTTTTATAGTGCAGGTTTTAATTATTACTTTTTATATGCTGCAATGGAAGCCACCATTTAAGTTTCTGCTGATCTGTCTCCAAAGATGGGAAATTTTGGATGCAGTGTAAGCTTTCATTGTAAATTATGAGAGGGATTACAAAATCTCATAATTTACAAGGTCACGCTAGGATGATAGAGGCTGAAAAAGCAGCTAAGTAAAAGAAATGAAAGCCCACTGTAAATAATATTTGCTTATAAAAGTTTAAGATTTATTTTGGAACTTTCTAAAAACATTTTGCATGTTATCAAGTTAAGTTGTTCCAAGGACAAACAAAAAATGGCACTACAGAGCATTTAAGAAGCATCCTATTTCTCAGATATACTATTACAGTTGTTATTGTGTATGTAGTAATGGGTAAATGGTCTTATTAATGTTGATGGTACTGGATGGATAATATATTATCTACATTAAAGTCTCCTCCAGGGGGACAAATAAGGATCAATTAAAAAAATAATGGTTATCAATATTAAGCACAACTGCACATAATAATTAATAAAGGCTAAAAAAAATGTACTTTGGAAAAGCAGGTTATCTATTATCAGGTATAGTTCTTCAGATGAGTATATTGTAAATATGGGACAACAGTGTCTCCTTACAGCCTTATTAAATTGCGATTCGGTAAATTGAATAGGGCTCTATATAAGCACATAGCATATTTTTTTTACAGAAGATTTTAGTTAGTGAACTTCTATCCAAAAGCAAGTTCTTCACTAACTAAAAACTTCTGTAAAAAAATATGCTATGTGCTTAAATAGAGTCTTTTTAAATTTACCGAATCGCAATTTAATAAGCCTGCTAATGTTTCATGGGATATGTAAGTGAGCTGGATTATAAGTGCATCTGATATGAGCGAATAGTAGTGTATGAAAACATTTTTTGCATGAAAACCCTGCTAAAAGGCATTTAAACACTTACCATGAAGTTTGCAAAATATATTTTAATTTCTGTCAATTGAAATTTAGGATTAACACCCTCCAAACCCAAGCTAAATTGGTATACAATTTGAAAAATAGTTTTTGCCAATCAGGAGGAAGTAAAGACTGAAACATTTGCATCACAATCTAGCAGTTGCTGTCTGTTTTTTTTCTCTCTCTCTCTAATTGTCTTCTTATGGGCAATTTCAGCTATGACCCCACCAACCATCATTTACTTTAGAGGTCACACAATGTATCCTGCAGGGTTCACTTTATGTAAGCTTCCTAGGGGTGTGCACATCCACATATCAGTATCTAGCATAGAAATATGTAAGTACATTCAACATTTTAATGTAATACATACTTTTCTACTAATCAGTAGCTGTTTATTAGGAAACATTTGAAACCTAGCTCACTTACATATCCCTTTAATATTATACATATCATACTGCCCATAAATAGCAATCTAGCACAGTATGGCATGCTTCTCCACCTACTGGCCACATTGAGTAGTGAAGGAATATCTTTGCTCTGCCTTGCAATGCATCCTCACCTGTCTATGGGTTCCATGATCTTGTCCACTGCTGGGTGATGTAGCCCGACTATGATCGGAGTGACGAGGATGCCCTGACTCACGGCTGCCATACCGGTCACAGGAATAAAACCTCTGCTTTTCAGATGAGGATGGCGGCTGCTGCTTCCGTTCCTGGGACCTGCCCCTCTCTTGCCTCCTCTCCCGAGGGATAGTCTCTGCTGACCGTGAACCAGATACTAGCTCATTAGCAAGGGCTGTGGGTGAGAGTCAGCATCATATCTAGGCTTGTTCTTGTATTATAAATAAAGGGCTTGATCAATTTGTTTGGGGTACATTTATACATTTATAAAATATTTCTCTGTGACCCCTTCTTAAAAGGGACGCTTTATAATTTTTTAAATTAGGCTTATTTAATTAATTTGATCCCCCTCTATGCAACTTTCTTGTAAAATGTACACCTACTTGTAAGAGACTAACGTTACAGCAGCAGAGCTAATGGGCCTGACTGGACTGTTTTATACTATGGTCTGGGCCTGACTGGCCAGAGTTACCCTGCTTTTTTTATTATGGTTATGTATTTCTTAGTGCTTATGGTGAAAATATGATTACACTGTTATACTGTATGTATGGTGGTTTATGTATTATGTTTCACGTATAGGAATTGTTGTAAAGAAACATATTAGCTAGTCTGCAGGCTATTGCACCAGCCTATTATGTTACAATGTTGTTATCTGGGATAACTCACTCAGCCCACCTAAATATAATCAACAGCATAAGATTAAAGATCTGATCTCATCAGTACAGGGTTTCCTAGTAAGCAAGGGAAAGCCTATTATTTAGGGATGGGGCTTACTGATTGGACAGCCTGTGTGCCAGACAATTATATAAAATGTGCCAACTAATAAAGGTATGACAGTGGTATTTGTACTTACATAGATAAGGTGTAAGTGTCATTCTGTGCATTAATCCTAATTCTAAGGGATTATATGGTGTTCTTGATATTCTGGTCTGCTGAAGCAAGTTCCTGGGGATGGTTGCTGCATATGGTCCATCTTCTGCTATCAGAGGTATACAAGGACAGCACGATTCTGCTGGATAGGTTTGAACTAGATTCTTACCAAGTCCAATTAAAGTAGCAGATTGTGATAGCCCCCCTTTTCAACTTCTTTATAAAAAAATAGGTACCCCTAGGGGTCAATAAAAAGCCAAAAATAAATGTAGGTGGCAAACTCACTTTACCTTAAAAAAATAGAGTGCCCCTTTACTCCAGGTTGCTGCCAGCAGCAGGCAGCCTCTACCTAACAGAGTAGTAAAAGTTTCTCAGGTTCTGGAACTACCCAAATTCTCCCTGTGTTCTCTCCTAAAGCCTGCCATCTTGAACACTGGTAACCTACAGCACTGTATGTGTGAGCTAAGGACACTCCCACAGTGAAGGGATTCACACTACCACACCACTCTATTAGACAGTTAGCAGATAGTGTCAGGTGATAGAAGTGGCAAAAACTCACTGCTGGTAAAGAATGAAAAATATTATTATGATTTGCGATGCTGCATGTTACTTGTGTGCTAGATGGCAGTCCACAGGAGACTATACAGGAGCCATCTCTTACAAGTGAATAAGTGTAAATGTTATATGAAAATGATGCTGATCAGGGTCAAATTGTTTAGTTAAACATAGATAAAAACTTTATATAAAAGAAATTTCCCAAATAGTAGTAATGTTCAACACTGAGCCTACAGGTAATGGCTACTAAAGTGTATAAAATCTACACAAACAGTATTAATAAATAAGCATAGAAATGCTAGAACAAAATTTAGATACAATATGCAATTTGAAGCAATATCTCCTCCCTTACAACCAACTGAAGCTCCCTTGTAGGGGCTTTGTAATTTGTAGTAGAATTTTATGTCTGTTTTTTTGGCCTGTTTTATACACATACTTTGTATTCACTAATCAGTACCCCGACCTTTGCGCGCTGCAGAACAGTGCGCCGTCATCATGGAGCCGACAACGGTGCCCTGATGACGCTCTGCGCTCCAGCCTGCATCCCATTTGCCACAGAGGCTTCTCATGCGCGAGTGCCCCCATATCATATTCACTGGACCTGCATGGCAAGGTAAGGGTCTGACAGTGTGCCATATGGGCCAGGCATTGTTTCATGTGTCACTAGGAGAATGTTGCATTGCATGTTTATCACACATGCAAATAATGAAAGTGACATGTAGTGATAAACATGCAATGCAACATTCTCCTAGTGACACATGCACACAGTGACAGTGACATTACATACAATATGCTCCTAGTGACACATGCCAGTCCCACATGGCTCACTGTCAGCCCCTTACCTTGGCCTTGGCAGCCTCCAGCAAGCAGGACCAGTATATATGTGATGGGGGCGCTCGTGCATGAGAAGCTGGAGCGCAGAGCATCATCAGAGCTCAGTTCTCGGCACCCTGATGACTGCTCGCAGTTCTCCAGCGAGTGAAGAACGTGCCACCTTCACTAATCACACTGCCTAGTCCTATATATATGGGAGAAGGAGTGTCCCAAAGTGCTGCTTTTTATCTTATCTTTGCACTAATATTTCTAAATTATTCATATATTTTTTTCAAAACAATGCTGATTGAGACATTATATGTTCTTTTATACAGATCTTTGCTTTTTAAAATTATATCTTCATACCAACTGTTCCAACTGTGTTTCCATTTCAGATATTGGAGACACTTTTCATATATTTTATAATATATTCAAGTCAAAAATAAAATGAGTTTCTAAAATCAGGACATGACGGATTACTGAGATAAATAGAATAAAAAAATAATAATAATTTGCTAATGTGTTTTTGTATAATATATAATATTATACTTAAAGCATTAAGATAGAGCTCCACTGTCTGTTCAACTAACCTGTGTCCTCGTTCTGTGGGGACCTCTCGGTTGATTTGTGTTTCCTCTCTTTGCGCCGGTGGCATCGGTGATGGTGCTGATGTGTGCGCTCTGGTGGTACTCTCTCCAGTGAGTATTCATAAAGTTGGGCACGCTGTGGGGGAGTCAGTGTGGATACTGAACGTTTCATGGGGCTGCTGTCTGGGATAGGCTGAAATCAGAAATAAGGAGCTCTCAGCATCATTGTAATTCTTGTGTTAAGGACACATTGCTCTATGTAACCACTCCAAATATCACCTATAGAACAAGACACATCAATGATTAAATATAAGACTTTATTTTCCAACAACTGCAGAAACCAAATATAGCTATATTCAAGGTGCTTAACACCATTCTTGTAAGAATAATATATCACAAATTGGAAACTTTATTATATACCAAAAAACCCGGATTTTAAAAACAAATGGGATCCAGGTAGGGGTAATATACAGGAGACTCAATAAGAGAGTAATAGATAAGGGGACATCAGCTATCTCTTAGAACCAAACTTACTCAACTCTATGTGCCCAAGATCACATATCACAACTGAAAGAGAGACAAAGGCTGTGATCTCAAAAGATCCTCCTAGCTGAATAACTCTACTAATTAGAAGCCCCAAATCTTGCTATAATCCCTTTAACTCTACAGAAAAAAGGCTGTCTTGGGATGGAGCAAAGAGACAACTACTTATGGCTAGGTCCTCTGAGTACAATTTCCCATTTATCCCTCAACACCCCAAAAAAGATAAAAACAATACTAACATACATATAAAGTAATAAATGTCCTCCTCAAAGCAAAGTATAAAGGAGCTTGTAGGCTGTATAATTCCTCTTCCTAAAAGCTAAATGGCTAAGAGGGAAAAAAGAGAGGAACCCCATCAATGGGAATCTCACAGCAGAACAATAATAACCCTAATGCTTTGAGGATTCAACACATGCCTTAAGAATAAGCCATACGGCCGTTTCTTCGCATGTAGTGTGGCTTTGTCAAAGGCAAATTACCGTATATACTCGAGTATAAGCCGAGTTTTTTAGCCCTTTTTTTAAGGCAAAAAAGGGCCCCCTCGGCTTATACTCGAGTCACTCTCCCCCCTGTGTCTCTCTAACCCTCCCGTGTCTCTCTAACCCTCCTGTGTGTCTCTAACCCCCCCCCGTGTATCTCTAACCCCCCCGTGTGTCTCTACCCCCCCGTGTCTCTTTCCCTCCCCCCTCCTCAACCTAAACCCCCCTCAACCCCGCTCCTCCACCTAAACCCCGCTCCTCCACCTAAACCCCCTCAACCCCGCTCCTCCACCTAAACCCCCCTAAATACCTCTCCCCTCTCCCCTCACTTACCTGCTTGTGCTCCGGTATATGCTAATGACACAGCGCGCATGTGATGTCACATGTGCGCCGGCGCCGGTTCAAGGAGCGGAGGCTGGAGCACAAGCAGGTAAGTGAGGGGAGAGGGGGGAGGTATTTATGGGGGTTTAGGTGGAGGAGCGGGGATGAGGGGGGTTTAGGTTGAGGAGGGGGGTTGGTGTTGAGGGAGGTTGAGGGGGGTTGTAGTTGAGGAGGTGGGTTGGGGTTGACGTTGAGGAGGGGGGTTGAGGTTGAGGAGGGAGGTTGAGGATGGGGGGTTGAGGATGGGGGTGTTGAGGAGGGGGTTGAGGAGGAAGGTTGAGGAGGGGGTTGAGGATGAGGAGGGAGGTTGAGGGGTTGAGGAGGGGGGGGTTGAGGAGAGAGGATGAGAATGGGGGGGTTGAGGATGGGGGGGTGAGGAGGGGGATTGAGGATGGGGGGATTGAGGAGGGAGGTTGAGGAGGGGGTTGAGGATGAGGAGGAGGGTTGAGGATGAGGAGGGAGGATGAGGAGGCAGGATGAGGAGGGAGGATGAGGAGGGAGGATGAGGAGGGAGGTTGAGGAGGGAGGTTGAGGATGAGGAGGGAGGTTGAGGATGAGGAGGGTGGTTGAGGAGTGGGGTTGAGGAGGGTGATAAGGGAGGGGGGAAGAGACACAGGGAAGGGAGAGGGGAGAAGAGACACAGGGAAGGGAGAGGGGAGAAGAGACACAGAGAAGGGAGAGAAGAGAAGAGACACGGAGAGAGAGGGACACAGACGGCACAAGAGGGACACAGGGGGCAGCACATTTCCCACCCTCGGCTTATACTCGAGTCACTCGTTTTACCCAGTTTTTTGTGGTAAAATGGGTGCCTCGGCTTATACTCGGTCGGCTTATACTCGAGTATATACGGTAGTTTACTAACTTCTACTCAGCTAAAAGAGAAGATCTGATTATACCCAAAGCCACTACTGTCATTGAGAGCAATGAGCAGAGAAAGATATAACCCTACTTTGCTTTTCAGTCTAATGCCTAAATTATATTTTTTCATAATTTGTTTTTAATTTGTATAATAACATAATAGAGAAGACTGAATTAGTCATCAATGTCCAGCATTACAGATGAAAAATAAGGGTATTGCATTACACAGGGATATTTTTTTTTATCAGACAAACATTTAATTCAAAGTGACAAGTTTTTTAAGGTATGAAGTCTTATTTTTAAGTCTAAGCAATACCAATTAAATGTTATAGAATTTGCTTTTACACAAGAGCCAGAAGGTAAATATAATGTTGAGACATTAAAAAATAATGTAGAGACACATTGGGATAGAAGACAAAGGGTAAGGTAAGGAGATCATGGTAACGTAAGGAGCATCTTAAATAAATGTATACATATATTTTTTGTGTACGGGGTAAGTGTTTGTACAATTAAATGTATTTAGACAAACATATCAGCTAAACATCTACTAAAAAGAAACACTTTAAATGTTTTAAAATTCAACTTTTATTGATATATATTAAATACTAGCGACTTGCCCGGCAATAAAATTGTAAGGCAGGTAATGCTGTTTGCCAGAGACATTCATTTTTGTGGTGGTCTGAGATCTCGGCTGTCATTGCAAGCCACTTCGTTGTTGTATTTTTTTTTTATCAGAGGCGCTTTTGCTGTCATTGTAAGGTCAGCGCTGATCTGCTTTTTGCGCTTATTGCAAGGCTGTCTCCTGGTGTAGTTTGTGTGCTATGAGCAGCGTTGGCGCTTGTTGTGAGGCGCGCAGTGAATGGCTTTTGTGTTTATTGCGATAGTGTTTTTTTTTAATGTTTTTTTGTATATGTATTTTGTGATGCTAATTAAATAATAAATTAATATACTTTACCTATTTGTAAGTAATATATGCAGGAAGCATTGTGCTGAAGAGCTGACAATCTGTTTTGATGTTCCTGCAGCATATTATGTAGGTTTGCACTGTTGTGGAGCTGAGATGTAAGTGTCAGCAATGTGCGCAGTGTGTAGTGTAAATAGGCAGCGTGCGCAAGGGGAAGCTGTTAGTGTAGCTGTGTACTTCCGCATTGTGTAAGTTAGTGTTGTGAAATGGTGTTGAATGTGTATGTGGTACGCGGGTGTGGATGATTTAGCGTCCTTGGTAAAAGTGTATCTTCTACCTCGTACAGCTTTTTGGAAAAGCTGTATGTGCTTGGTGGTGTTTTGTGGCTTTAGGGTCGTGCAGCCTCGTTTTGGGTTTTTCCGGCTGCCATTTTTTCATGTGTCTAAACTCGGTAATTTGGACTGAAATTGAGGTGTAAGTTCACTTGCAGAGGTCCTTGCAGAGGTTAGAATTAAATTGCAGTCTCAAGCAAGCAAATCGGCAGAAAATTAAATACATTTTTATGTTTCATTTTGGGGGCTAAATTAATCTTGGGTATCAATGAGTTAATAGATCAGGCCACCCAAATGGACTAGAGCAGTATTGGCACTCTTTTTCATAATTTATTATTTTGTGGGTTTGCGAGTGATCGCATATCAGACCCCCAAACCTAATTGATTGACATGTAACCTACATCTTATACTGCCCAAATAATAACAGTCTCATTGGCGGATTCAAAATGGGAGGTGACGGGCTTGCTAAACTGATTATGGTTCCGCCTTGAACTGCTATGAACCAGTGCATGGTTTACGGTTTCGGCTTTGGGACAGTAACTTGCTGGCTTGATCAATTGAATAGCATCGTAAACGGAGACGAATGGGAGCCGGCAACACACCCACAGACATACTGCCTACAGCGATCGAGTTGCGGGCTTGGAATTGTATGTGGCTCTAGTTATCTCTATGTCAGGCACCAGAAAGCTTTGGGAACTCACTAAAACGTTTCAGCTCTGCCTTCTTGTGGCCACCAGGGGTCTGACACCTCCCAAGTCAAAGTACCAGTGCCACATTCTCACCTTCACCATAGAATCAAATGCTGTATACTTCATGTGTTAATGTCTTGAGGGATTATTGGAAGATAAAAACAGGACAGACTTTAAGGAAAACAATTCTTTGAGCCTCATTTGCATTTCATTACCCATGAATATTTGTGCTGGTGGAAACACTGTTCACTGAGATATTCTGTGTAAAACATTTTTCCTGACCTGCTTGGGACATGAAATCTATTTCACATGGAGAAAGGACATATATAAAAAAACAAGTAAATATTATTTTTCAGCTCTTCTCGATAGTGATCCGTTATTTGTATTAGGTAAGTAACTCCCTTCATAATATAAAGTTACACAGCAAAGCCCCCAGTTATTACATACATTAAAATACACATATAATTAAGCATCATTACAACTGGTTGTTATTGAAATGGAAGAGAAAACTGGGCTTGAAAGATGAGTATTAATTATATGAAAAAGTCCCTCCACTCACCTAGTGATTCTGTCATGCGTGACCATGCTCAATGTGGGAGATAATTAATAATCTACACGAGCTTGTCCACTTGGTGGCTCAATACATGTACATCAGAATAATGATAACGTCTTACAATAAAAGAACACTATGGTCTTTTCTTTATTTTGATCTACATGTACCAACTGGGTATGCTCCTGTGGTGTAAATTATCACTGCCCATTGTAAGAGATAATTAATAATGCAAGATAAACTCATGAGGTGCTTGGGGGATATTTACATGTATTTTACACACATTTCAAGCTCAATTATCCAACACTTCAACTCAATTGTTTTAATAACAAGCAATTGTGATTACATTAACTTACATATGTCTTTTTGCAATAAGATACAGTATGTGAGGAAGCTAGCCAGGACTATGTGAACTAATGTTATTTTCTGACAAAACAGCTTTTTTATTGTCTATTCACATTTTCAGAATGCTTGAGATGTTCTTGCATGTGACAACCCGTACAGACCTGTCCATGAATCTCCATATCTCAGGTCCTTGAATGGCTTGTGCCATGGATATTTATCCTGACAGTCAGTGTATGGATCTCTCATGTACATCTCAAGTTCCTAGTAATGTTTCTAGTGTTTTGGCAGCTGTCAGATGATACTGAATATGCAATGTCAATTTTAAAAAAAAGTCCACTTGTCATCAACATTTGTTCAGTCAGAGGCAGATTCCTGAGTAAGTCAACTGTTATTTTAACATATTATGGATAGGCTGTATGTGATAATATATATAAACAAAGTTACTGATGCACATCATTCATTATATATTTAACTAGCGACTGCCTGTCAAAAATGATGGCAATAAAAATTGAAGCCTGGCAATGGTGTTTGTCACACACTGCAAGCCTCTCCCCCCTCTACTTTATTGGCCTCGCGATGAGCACCTTTGGCTCTAATCACGGGCCTCACAATGAGCGCCAAAGGCGCTCATTGCGAGCCTCTCTACCCCCCTCTACTTGACGGGAGGGGCTCATTGCGAACCTCTCCCCCCTCTACTTTACTGGCCTTGCGATAAGCTCTTTCAGCGCTCATCTCGGGCCTTGCAATGAGTGGCTTTGGCACTCATTGTGAGCCTCTCCCGCCCTCTACTTTCTCTCCCTCCCCTCTGTCTCTTCCCCCCTCTCTCCCCCCCCGTGTCTCTCTTCCCCCTCCTCTCTCCCCCCCCGTGTCTCTCTTCCCCCTCCTCTTCCCCCCGTGTCTCTCTTCCCCCTCCTCTCCCCCTGCGTGTCTCTCTTCCCCCTCCTCTCCCCCTGCGTGTCTCTCTTCCCCCCCGTGTCTCTCTTCCCCCCTGTGTCTCTCTTCCCCCTCCTCTTCCCCCCCGTGTCTCTCTTCCCCCTCCCCTCTCCCCCCCAGTGTCTCTCTTCCCCCTCCTCTCCCCCCCAGTGTCTCTCTTCCCCCTCCTCTCCCCCCTGTGTCTCTCTTCCCCCTCCTCTCCCCCTGCGTGTCTCTCTTCCCCCCGTGTCTCTCTTCCCCCGTGTCTCTCTTCCCCCCTGTGTCTCTCTTCCCCCTCCTCTCCCCCGTGTCTCTCTTCCCCCCCCTGTCTCTCTTCCCCCTCCTCTCCCCCCTGTCTCTCTTCCCCCTCCTCTCCCCCCCTGTGTCTCTCTTCCCCCTCCTCTCCCCCCCCCGTGCCCCGTGTCTCTCTTCCCCCTCCTTTCCCCCCCTGTGTCTCTTTTCCCCCTCCGTGTCTCTCTTCCCCCTCCTCTCCCCCCGTGTCTCTCTTCCCCTCCCCCCCGTGTCTCTCTTCCCCCTTCTCTCCCCCCGTGTCTCTCTTCCCCCTCCTCTCCCCCCCGTGTCTCTCTTCCCCCTCCTCTCCCCCTGTGTCTCTCTTCCCCCGTGTCTCTCTCCCCCCACTCCTCCCTCACCTCAATGCTGTAGGCACGTGCGCACGCTTATGTGACGTCTTCGCGTGTGAGCGCGCATGCTTGTATGCCCGGCTACCCGTGCACGCGTCCCGCCCGCTCGTTCACGCGCATCTCACTTGTGGGCGCGCACCACCAGAGCAGAGAGGCTGCAGGGCTGATGGGAGCCATGGCAGAGGGATTTGTGAAACTGCGAGTTGTCGTCAGTTGCGGCCCTCGCTTTGCGAGGGTCGCAAAGCGTGACGACAACTCGCAGTTTGACAATTATAATATGTGATTATTTTAGAGGAAAAAATCCTTTAATCAAATTAAATAGTTATCTGAATATTCATACTGAAGATCTGCGATTTTTAACAATTTGTAAACACAAAAAAGAACTTTTGCAAGAATTGCAGTTTATCTTACACTTTTATCTTTTACTAAAATGTAACTTGTATAGGTATACAGTTTTTTTCTTAATTGCATATTCCAATGTGGCATGATCAAAGTCCATATCACATATATAGTTGAGAGCAAGTGGGTCGTTGCTAATGTTGCGGGCTCGCATAGCGAGCCCGCAGCCACTGCAGCCCTCGCAAAGCGAGGGCCGCAGTGGCTGGCAAGGAGCACCAAAGGCGCTCCTTGCCAGCAACTGCGGACTTTAGGTCCGCAAATGTGGACCCTCGCAAAGCATTTGTGGAGGTGGAGACTCCCAACTCAACCGCAAAATTTATGGACTTACCATCCACAAAAAAGAGACGCGGGACTTAGAAAAAAAAACATTACGACCTCGCAAAAATACGACCTTAGCGCCCGAAACCCGCGCACATGAAAACATTAAAAACACAATACATACACACAACAAACACATAAAAAGCTTACCCACAACAGGGGGGGCACCCTGGACCTCTGAAAGTGAAGTTACTCAATTTAAGTTGAAATTCAAGAGTTTAGACACCCGAAAATCCCCTAAACGAGAGAAAAAATGGCCGAGGATACAGGACCCTAAACACGCAAAACATCATGAAACTCATACGGATTTTCCTAAAAAAGCCGTACGAGCTCCAACAACAAGGACGCTAAATCAGCCACAGCCGTGTAACACACATATTAGGCGACATTTTACAACACTAACTTACACAATGCGGAAGTACACAGCTATCCTAACGGATTTTCCTCGTGCACGCACACTATTTACACTACACACTGCACACATTGCTGACTTACACAGCAACTCAACAACAGTGAAAACCGACATTGTATGCTGCAGCAACATCAAAACAGATTGTCAGCTCTTCAACACAATGCTTCCTGCATATAGTACTTCAAAATAGAAAAAGAATATTCATTTATTCATTATTTCATTAGCATACAAAAAACCACTGCCATGCTGCTCATAGCACACAAACAACCAACAGCCTCGCAATGAGCGCCAAAGGATCTCGGAACACCAACAAAATGAATGTCTCAACCAAGCACCATTAACTGCCTTACAATCTTATTGTCGTCATTTTTTGACGGGTAAGTCGCTAGTCAGATATATAATATTACTGAGATGCAGTTATAATAAAGAAAGTTTTGCCCTTGAAAAGTATAAGTTGCATTTAACTTGAACTGCCTGTAATATATAAATACTAGCGACTTGCCCATCAAAAATGACGGGGCAATAAAATTATAAGGCAGGTAATGCTGTTTGCCACAGACAGTAAGCATTTTTGTCGTCTGAGATCCTTCGGCGCTCATTGCAAACCTCTGGGTTGGTGTATTTTTTTTTTTATCAGAGTTGCTTTTGCTCTCATTGTAAGGTCTGCCCTGATGTCCTTTTTGCGCTTATTGGTAGTTTTAAGTCCTGCGGCTCGTATTTTTTTGTGTAAGTCCGTATTTAGTCATTGCTTATTAGAGTTTTATTTTTTCAGTCTCGCTTCTGTGGGTGTTTGTAACCGTAGAGCCTCCACCTCCGAAAAAAAAGGCCCCTCAAGCCTGGATTTGAAGATATCCTTTCTGCGCACAGGTGACTCAATCAGGATGACTGAAGAAGTAATTGACTCACCTGTGTGTAGCAGGGATATCATCAAATCCAGGCATGTATGTGGCTCTCCAGGACTGAAAAATAAATACAATTGTCATATCTATTTAATGTAATAAAATATAAAACATAATATTAGTGTTGCTATATTTATATATATATATATATATATATATATATACATATATATATATATATATATATATATATATATATATGTGTGTATATACGCTGAGGCCAAATGGCTATAACAGGAATTAAGAGTTCACCAGTTCACTAGTACTGGCATAAAACAATTACCATAACCCCCTTTTTACAGTGCAATAAAGTATATTTCTGCTTTATAAACAAATTCTAATTATGCATTATAGACAAAATTGTTATAGCAATTAAACATTATTGCAAATTTAGCTAATTAAGTGAGTGGTTATACAGAGCAATGATTTGCTAAAAAGTACCCAATGTCAGGATCATTTTAACCTGGCTAAAATAATCTGCTTTAAAAGGGACTCTGAACAGATTCTAATTATTGCATATTGGAGATGAGAAAGTGTTAATTTATGTATTTGAAATGAACATTGGTTTTAAAAATAAACTAATAATACAAAAACACATTTGAAATATGAGCTATTTTCAAAGTGTTTGCTCCTTCCCTTCAAGAGGAGCTTCATGGACTTAAGAAGGAATGGTATGGATAGAGTGAGATATTGTCCAAGCAATGCATTCAGTCACTGGGTTACTAAATTAGCAATGTTGCCAGTAATAATACCATCCCCTTCAAATGTTCCCAATGTTTGGTTTCTGTGGGATGAGCTTTCCTTTACAAATTAGATCAGATATTCTGCACAATTGCTTAATTGTTAAAGAAAATATGCATAGCAAGCTTACTATTTACACTTTCTCAAGACCATTTAGCTATTAGAATGAGTTCAGTGGTATGTTAATTCTGCAAAAAATACTAGAAATAGATTAATGTAGATCTCTTTCCTAAAGCACCATTGCAATGCCCTAACAAGAGAAACTAATTGTTTCAATTATGTATATCATTATTAATATTCACATTTAATCATTTTTTACAATTTCAAATTCACAGCTTAGAGTATCAGACTCTAGTTGAGCTTATTGTCTCCATCCTGCTAAGGTCACCAAGGAGGAAGTAAAGTGTTTGGCTGAGAGGCAAGTCTTAAGAACTGGAAGAACAATCTGATTAGTTAAGAGACCAGACAATCCGCCTAGGATGCTCCCAAGCAAGAGCTTGTTCTCAGGGAAAATCACTTCAACACAGTTAGTCCCCAGACAATTAAAAGGACATAAAAGGTTTTTCTATGAATCTATTTACTTTTATTTACTTTTTGTTTTATTAAGAAGCACTTAAAATCTCTGTTAAATTTTTGATTAAAATCATACAATATGTACCTGTTCAGGTCGGCGCTCTGTAGCTCATGCAACTTAGAAATACACAGACTGTGAAGAGCTGCGTCTTAAATTAGCATGTCAGTGACCTCTCTCAAGTAGCATGGTGGAGAATGTTGGTTACGTTGAAAGAATGCAACCCTGTACTTAGAAGTGTACTGTCTTCATGAGCTCCATAGGATTAGAAACTATTTGTAAGATTTAAGGCATCTAAGCACTTTGTAATAAAATAAAGTATACAAAAGTAAAGATATGCATGGGTATATTATATTCCTAATGAAACCCAGAATCCTTCCATGTCCCTTTAAGGCTATTGTGCCTGAACATTTAGCACAGTCTGTTATACAAAGTGGTCTACCCCCATTGGCCTTACAGTGGGCAGAGAACAGCACCAGCTAAATCTGGTTTTGAAAGTAAATTTAATATTGAATATAGCTTTTTGTAAACCATTAAATAAGAAGTTTATTAATGATCATTGCATAATTAAACAGCTAGTTCCCCTTGTTAGAACATTACAGTTGTCTCTTAATAGAAGAGAAAGTGAACAGTGTAATGAGTCTATTTAGAAGAGGAAGACAGCCATTAGCAATTAATATGAGTCATTCAATAGTACAGTATGTAACAATCAATATAAACTATCATTGTAAGGGTGATATATCTCTCTGATAGCTTCCTGTTCGGTTGCGTATATGAGACATCTGGCTGATGTATGACTTATGATCTTTGTTAAATGGAACTTTTTGGCTGGTTATGCCGATGGATCAATTTATATGACGCTGATCTCTTGGCAAGCGCTACACACAAGTCACATAAAAGTAACAAGGCTACATACGGGCAGGTAACCGTTCCCAGGGGAAGGAGCGCGGCTCCGCGGCTGATGACAGACAGACAGGTGAAGCGGTCAAACGGCACCACGGAGACCAGCAGCAGACAGCGTGGGGGAGTGGGAAGGAGGAGTGGGGAGGGATTGGGAAGAAAGACAATAAAAATAGGGAAAGGAAGAAAGGAGAGGGAATAAGGAATCACAGTAGCAACACAAAGACAGGTTGAAATCAAAGCAGAGATGGACAGACAGACAAGGCAGATGGACAATGGGATGGAAATGAGATTTCAGGAACAGGGAAGAGAGCAGCACAAGAAAGGGGAAAAATACACGTCAGTAATAGAAATCCGAAGGTCATATACATTTATTACTATATTACACTTTCTTAATAATTTCCAATTCTAAATATTCATGTTTTCATCTGTACTTTACTAACTCATAACATAGCTGGGACTTCTCCACTGGTCTTTTAATTAGCAGATACAGGAATAGTATTTGATTTCCTGCTGGTTTTGAATGTTTGTCCACTGACAAAGAAGTGATCAGTCTATAATTTTAATGGTAGGTGCATTTTAACAGTGAGAGACAGAATAACAAAAAAAAAACAAGAAAAACGCATGTCAAAAAAGTTATAAATTGATTTGCAGGTCAGTGAGGGAAATAAGTATTTGATCCCCTATCAATCAGCAAGATTTCTGGCTTCCAGGTGTCTTTTATACATGTAAAAAGCTGAGATTAGGAGCACTCTCTTAAAGGGAGTGCTCCTAATCTCAGCTTGTTACCTGTATAAAAGCCACCTGTCCACAGAAGCAATCAATCCGATTCCAAACTCTCCGCCATGGCCAAGACCAAAGAGCAGTCCAAGGATGTCAGGGACAAGATTGTAGACCTACACAAGGCTGGAATAGGCTACAAGATGCAGCTTGGTGAGAAGGTGACAACAGTTGGTGCGATTATTTGCAAATGGAAGAAACAAAAAATAACTGCCTCCCTTGGTCTGATGCTCCATGCAGGATCTCACCAGTCTCCAAACCTTAATCCCATAGAAAATCTGTGGAGGGAGCTAAAGTTTCGAGTTGCCAATCATCAGCCTCAAAGCCTTAATGACGTGGAGAGGATCTACAAAGAGGAGTGGGACATAAACCCTCCTGAGATGTGTGCAAACCTGGTGGCCAACTACAAGAAACATCTGATTGCCAACAAGGGTTTTGCCACCAAGTGCTAAGTCGAAGGGGTCAAATACTTATTTCCCTCATTGACCTGCAAATCAATCTAGAACTTTTTTGACATGCGTTTTTCTTTCTTTTTTTTTTATTCTGTCTCTCACTGTTAAAATACACCTACCATGATCATTTCTTTGCCAGTGGACAAACGTTCAAAATCAGCAGGGGATCAAATTCTTTTTCGCCCCACTGTATGTTATAGAGAACAATTCACATTGCTCTTCATATATGTTCCTCAGGTTTCCATAGAAGGAACTTCCACTGGCGTTCTATGGACATTTAATGTTATGTGTATTTGGGCAATGTGATCTGGCTCTTTGTCTGAATGTTCTGTCTCTGTAGGTGTCTTGTGCTTATTAGATGTACGTACGGGGCATTCCATTCCATTCTTTAGTGTCCTTAATCTGTAAGTTATTGCTATATCAAAGGACTACAGTAATTTCAAATTTGCAATATGCTTCTTTTGAAGAACTACACTTGATAAACTGACCACTGTGCTATATTTTTCTATATGGCATTTTGAGTAACAAAACTTGTTAATGGGTAAATTAATAAAACATTAAAAAAAGTATACTTTTATATTCAGGGTTCCATTTTCTTTATTGGGTTTACTTCTTTCAGTTTCTGCCTCAACAGGCTGTGTTCTTGAAAACTAAGGAGCTTTCCATTAGAGTTAATGGGAGCATGTGCATTTGTAGATGCCAAATACCCATTATGCATATACAAGCTTCTTTTGTATTCAAAGTCTCTTCACATTTAAGGTAGTAGATCATTGGTATCTAAAATGGTAGAATCCTCAACAGTATAATTTCATTTAAAAGTAATACATTAGAAGCTTTTTTTCTTACATTCTAAAAGCATATATTTTAGTTTTATGTTCAAGTGTAGATCTTCACAAGAGGCTATTTTATATATTTGACAACAGTGGTCCATTAATGGGTAGCTCATCGAACTAAAATAGACATTTCTGTTGAGAAAGCAGCTCAAACAAGCCAATGGCTGCCACCTGTAAATAACTGTTGTGTTTAGTATTTTTATTACATTTTTTAATATTGCCCATTTCTAAGTGAACTACACGACCAATAGTATGTGGACACCCAACCATCACACCCATATGTGCTTCTTGAACATCTCAGGTAGCATTCTACTGGTATCTGCCAGAATCAGATTCGTCCGTCAGACTGCCAGATAGTGAAGCGCGAATCTTTACTCCAGAGAACACATTTCCACTGCTCCAGAGTCCAATGGTGATGATCTTTACACCTCTCTGACACTTGACATTGTGCATGTGATGTTAGGCTCACGTGCGGCTGCTTGACCATGGAAACCCAGTGTTGCAGCCGATGTCAGATGATTTTTATGCACTACAGCTTCAGTCTTCTGTGGTTCTGTGAAGCTTGTGTGGCAGCTTCACGGCTGAGCTGTTGTTGCTCCTAGACATTCCCACTTCACAATAAAAGCATGTACAGCTCCATGACAGTGCCATGTTTATAGTCTCTGAGCTCTTCAGCAAGACCCATTCTACTGGCAACGTTTGGCTATGGAGATTGCATGGCTGTATGCTTGATTTTATGCATATTTTAATAATGGGTGTGGCTGAAATAGCCAAATCCACTAGTTAGACACAGTGTCCACATACTTTTGACCATGGTAATGTAGCACGCTGTTAATATGGGATTCAGTGGTCCTTTAAAGGACTACTGTAGTTTGTTGAAAAACCTCATAAATTTATGATGTATGTAACTAACTAAAAACCTTAATACCTGTTTAAGTCTTGAACATAAAAGTATTTTCAGAGAAAGCATTTCGTGTAGCACATTCTACTTGAGCTTGACAGATTCCATGTTTCTTTCTTTCACACTTGCTACTGGCTTGATATGCTAATTTGTATTATATATATTCAGGAGTAAATGGAAAGGGAGAAGACACCCCCCCCCCCCCCCCCACCTTCACATCCTCAGTAGAAGGCAGGGACAAGTAAACTTGCAAGCCCTAATCTGTACTCAACCTATCGAAAGGAAGTATTACTGTTGTGGCAGCTTCCATGCACTCAAGGCCGGATTAAAACCTTTAGAGGCCCTAAGTACTTAAAAGATGTTGGTACCTCTAAATATATCTAAATCAAAATATAAACAATAATAAGCCGTTTCAATGTATATCAACCTCTATTATTACTATTTTATTATTATAATTTGTATTATTGTATTTATATGTGCGATTTTTTTCATTGCTTGTGGGAGGCCCTTCTCGTGGAACCTGGTTCAGCTGCACCATTTTCAGTTTTGTACCATATGGTCCATGGTAAATCCAGCAATGGAAAATTTCTTCCCTTGATGCCCTAAGCATGTGCTTATTTTGCTTAATCGTTAATCCAGCCCTGCATGCACTAGAAGGGTCTGGTAAAATTAAGATTTTCTTTGAGAATGCTTTTATGTTCTTGGCTTAGCAGCTATAGTTGTTAATACGTTTCATGCTTTCAAATGTGTGGAGTTCTAATCTACAGTGGACCTTTAAAGGCATATCTAAGTTTCCTGGAGTACATCTGATAGAGGAGAATTAATAGTGTATGGAAAAAAAATGTCATGAATAAATACCAAAACAAACATCTTACATTGAAGTTAGGAAAATGTAATTTCTGACAGTTGAAAATTAGGGTTAGCACCCCCTCCAAACCCAGGCTAAATTAGCTTTAAATTCATAATTTGTTTTGGACACTAGAAAGCAGAGGTTAGCTGAAACATTTGATGAAAACTCTGGGGTTCCTGTTTGTGCTGCAAAGCTGCCTGGTATATGTAGTGTGGTCCATGTTAGAAGGTTCTATGGCAGCAGCACAGCACACAGACAGGAAGCTGCAGGAAGAGTCATATCCCAGCAGTGACTTGGGGGCTGACATCACTGCTCTCCTATTGGAAGACACAGCAGGTGAACAATGGGTTAAAATGGTCCCCTAATGCTGCATGCTGATTGGGGGGAGGGTATCAAGTGCCTGTGTATTCATTTTTACATATTAATAAAAATTAAATGTTTTAGGAAATGTGTTGCATATATGAAGGATGCTTTTTGCATAAAGAATGCAAAAATGTAATAATCCAGGAAACTTGGATATGCCTTTAAGATATATAGCGGTCTTGGTAATTGCATAAAGTATCTATCTCTGAGTTTGAACTTACATGGGTCTCAGCAGCAAGGCGTGGCATGGAGACAGCCCTTCCCTGGATCTCCAGCCCAGCAGGATGTTCTCCTCCATTAGACAGATTCTGAACAATTTCTTTCATTTCTACAGCCTGGAAAGACATCTGGATGTTACTAGAATTTGGGAATAATAGAGTTGAAAACTCCAGAAAAGTCTTTAATTTACTGTAACTTATTTTAACAATATAATAATAAAATAAATAAATAGAATCACAGAAAATCAGAATTTACAAAATATCAATGTATATTATTATTAATAATAATAATATATTAAATATCAAATAAATATCAAAATACATTTTATTAGAATATTATAAATTAATAATATATTTGAATACAACCTAATTAAAAACTAAAATCTTATTAAAAAAATGGAAAACAATAATAATGGAACAATACAATACCAGTTTTGTCTCTAATTTTATTATAATATAAAATAACTGTAATGATATTGGTAGAATAAAAATAATTCTGTGAATGTATTACAATTTCAATATATTTTATCAGATCAATAAAAAAAAATTAACGCAATTTGTAATGTATTTTGAATTTAAAATATCCAGTCTTTATTGTATGTATGATAGATTGTTTCCAATGTTGAGAAAATAATATAAGAGCACTATTATTAATATTACAGATAATATTTATGTTTTAATTTTGAATTTGTTTTCTTATTTGAAAGCGAGTCAGATATATAATGGAGTTATCAGTTAATTATGAATACCTTGAATTCTAGAAACTAATTCAACCACATATGAAATATTGCATCTATATTTCCACTTATCAGAGGTTGATGGGAGATAAAGGTTAAAGGATCACTTTAATCAAAAATGTAATACAGCCGCTTTTGAAGTGCTGCACTTGAAAATAGGAAACATATTTTTAGAAAGTAAAAACAATTTAATACAACCCGCTGCATATACATTTTCCAGTGCATTTATTAGGTTTACAAGAAGCTGCAAAAAGTAGTCTTAGTAAAGAAAATGAGAGCCTGCAGTAAAGAATAATTGCCTCTAAAAGTGAAAAATTTAAAGGCTGTGTTTATTTTTTTATTTTAATTTTTTTTTTCCATTATCAAATGTTCTTATTCAAAATACCAAATAGAAAATTGTCCACAGTAGCCCTTTAAATACTGCCAAATAATTTATAATAAATTTGTTGAATTGCTGAAGACATTGAATATATTGCAGTTGAAATAAATATCTGATCCACTATTTCTAAAGACAGAGGGCCCGATTCAATTGCAAACCCGCAACTCAATCGTAATAGGCATTATGTCTGCGGGTGTGTTGCAGGTTCCCATTCATCTCTGATTGCGATGCTATTCAATTGCTCAAGGCCACAAGTTAC
This sequence comes from Discoglossus pictus, assembly GCA_027410445.1. Classification (NCBI taxonomy): domain Eukaryota; kingdom Metazoa; phylum Chordata; class Amphibia; order Anura; family Alytidae; genus Discoglossus; species Discoglossus pictus. The sequence goes on from CM050168.1 coordinate 22,719,368, forward strand.
TGTCCCAATGCCGAAACCGTAAACCATGCACTGTTCGTAGCAGTTCAGGGCGGGAACATGATCAATTAAGCAAGCCCATAACCTCCCATTTAGAAGCAGCCAATAGAAAATCAGAATGTCATTATTACAACAGTAAAACATGGAGGTTACATGTCAATCAATTAGGTTTGGGGGTCCATTATGCGATTAGACTTGCAAACCCGCAAAATAAAGAATTATGAAAATGAATGCCAATACTGTTCTAGTCCATATGGGTGACCTGATATATATTAACTCAGTGAAACCAGAGATCGATTTACCCCCGAAATGACACGTAAAAATACATTTAATTTCCGGACGATTTGCGAGCTTGAGACTGTTGTGCAATTAATTCTAATGTCTGTCATCGCTTTCCCCGTTATTTACAGTGCAGTAGTGATTTTTTATTTGCATTTACAGTGCTACAAATAGGTGTTTAACCCCCTTGCAGGGCCTCTCTAGCACTCATGGGATTTTCTCCTTCTTTTGCCATTTAGGGGTGTGAAAACATTTGCGGGCTAAGGGAAATTGATCAATTGAATAGCGATTTGCGATTTTAGCCACCGTAACTCTTGCGAAAGTGAAAGATCAAAGGCTAGGGGAGGCTGTAAGTTACAGGTTTAACAATCGCAATTTTTTTTTTTTTAAAACAATGAGTTTTATTGTCACATTTTTAAGAAACATTTCACAGATTTGACACCGGGACGCAGGCCAGAATGTAGAACATAAGTCCATGACACCCATTACAGTCATATTTATTTATATCTATTTACAGAAAACTCTGATTCATTAATGTTGTTGACGTCAGGATGGAGAATAGACTGCTTTAAGTCAAACCTTTTGCTGCTGGTACAAAAAAAAAATGTGTGACTTTTTTCTTTTACTTCTTTAATTATAACAACATAACCTATAACTAAACCGGCTTGCTGGCCAACCCTGTCACCCCCCCCCCCCCCCCCCTTCCTATTCCTTCCAAATAAACAACTAACTATTGTAGTGAATTAGTCCCCATGTCTTTCCCTGTTCCCCTCCCCTTCCTAACCTCTTTTGACCATACTTATTGGAGTATGAGTCCTAGATAAATACCAACCGCTATCTCTAACTCCCTAGGTCTATGCCTATATGTTCTACCCAAGGGTCCCAAATTTTCCTGTATTTGTCCATTGAATCAGCCAATAGGTGGCTAATTTTTTCATTGATTGCTATATAGTTAATCTTTTGTTTAACCATCAGAAAATTTAGGTTACTAGATTTCCAGGATTTGGCAATATGGCTCTTAGCGGCCAAAGTTATATATTGAAGCAGTCTATTTTGGGATGGTGACAGAGTGCTATTGGGAATCCCCAGCAGCATGTTGTCTATAGTCCTGTCCACTGGGGCGTGGAACAAGTCCGAGGCCAACTTCGAAATTGCATCCCAGACTTTTACTACCTAAATGTCCCTGTTGCTTGGCACCCCCTGAAACACAAGTGGCTTTCTGACTTTTTCCATTTTGCAAGCTTCTCTGGAGTAATGTACACCCTGTGGAGCACCTTAATGGAGGTCTCAAGAATGCTGTAGTTAAGGGAGCCCCTGTAAATGTTGGACCATACCACCCGCCATTTGCCTAGGTCCCAGTTCGTATTCATATCGGATTCCCAGTCAACCATGTGTTTTACCTCGAGTCCTTCTTGTCGGGCATTAAACATTTTATAAAGCATCCCTAGAATACCCTTTGTTAGTGGGGCCACTTGACAGATTTTAAACAGCCAGTTCATTTCCGGCACTGTGTGGTTCTTTAATAAGGAGTGTATAAAATGTTGAAATCTGCAGAAGTTGTAGTGTTCTGACAATGGCAAGCCATGTTTGTCCCTTAAGTTTTCAAAGGAGAGGATTTGACCACTAACTAACCACTCTCCCAGCCTATCTAGTTTTTCATTCTTCCACCAATGTTGGGAGATCAGGTTCAAGCTTATTGGCATCTGCGGGTGATTAAGGAGCGAGGTCATATAAGATAGCTTTGGGAAGATTTTTGTGTGCTTACGGGCCCAGTTCCAACATGTTAGCGTGTGCTTTACCATTGGATTAGGTGAGTTTCTAATTTTGGGGGGCATATCAGGAAGCCACATAATCGTGTCCCAGGTCAACGGCCACATTGATTGGTTTTCTATATAAATCCACGCTGGTTGTTGGGTCGCAGAGTGGGCAATTGGCAAAATGGATAGTTGAGCGGCCTTGTAATAGAGTTTAATATTTGGACAGGATAGTCCTCCATCTAATTTGTGTACATACATAATTTTTTTCGAAATTCGAGATGGACCGTGATTCCAAATAAACCTAAAAATTCGCCTTTGAAAATTAGATATATCTTTATTTTTTACTGGAATAGGGAGAGTTCTAAAAAGGTAAAGGAGTCTGGGCAAAATGTTCATTTTTATAGTATTAATTCTCCTTACCCATGAAAGGCGAAATTTCGTCCATCTACCCAAGTCTGTAATTAAGGTTTTTAGTAAAATTTAATAGTTAGCATTATATAGGTCATTTAAATTTGCAGTTAACCTAATACCAAGGTAGTTTATATATTTAATGTCCCAATTGAATTTGTATCGTTCCTGTAGCCTATTTTTCTCTGCAGCAGGCAAATCAATAGCTAGTGTCTCTGTCTTCTCTAAATTTAATTTTAAGCCCGAAAGCTGACCAAATTTTTCTAAAGTTTTAATGAGCTCCGGAACCGAGCGAGTTGGGTTGGACACCACACAAAGCAGATCATCTGCAAACAGACATATTTTAAAATGATGGTGTCCTACCTCTATCTAGGTAATCCCCGAATTGGCCCTGATAACCTGGGCCAGAGGCTCCATGGCCAATGCGAAGAGCAGAGGTGATAGCGGGCATCCTTGTCTAGTCCCGCTCCCAATTCTTATACTCGGTATCGCAGGACCCGGGAGCTTCAGTTTGGCCGAAGGGGAGTTATAGAAAGATTTCAACAAATTAATAAATTGACCACTGATACCAAATTTACCTAGAGTCGCGAATAGATATGGCCATTCCAGGGAGTCAAAGGCCTTTTCTATATCAAAGGCCATAAGGCACGCTGATTGTTTGGAGGTTTTGGCTGTATGTATGAGATTAAGGACCTTCCTAATATTATCCCCTGCTTGTCTGTGAGCCACGAAGCCTACTTGGTCATTATGGACCAGTCTTGGCAGGATACAAGCCAGTCTATCTGACATAATTTTGGAGAGAATTTTCATATCACAGTTAAGAAGTGAAATTGGCCTATAATTTTTCATTTCTAGGGGGTACCTTCCTTCCTTGGGAAATAGTACAATCTCAGCAGCATAAAGCTCTGCCGGCATTTGCTCTCCTGTCAGAATGTTGTTAAAGAGCATGACCAGGTGCGGGCCAAGGGTTTCTGTGACGAAGTGCCCTTCGCCACTTTGTCTTGGAGAGGACTGTTTGCCAGCCTCCTGCCTTTTGACTATGGACCGGCATTTAAATACTTTATTTTCCTATGCAGAAAGACTTTGGTTCCATGGCCATTGAATTGTATGTATGTGGTCTGAGCGCCATTCAGTAATAATGTGTGCACAGACCTAAGCTATCTGCAGATATGTTCTGGGTCATAAAATGTTGTTATTATATCTGTAAAAATATTGTATTGTGTGGTATGCAGTCAAATATCTTTGGTCTCATACACTTGGTCAGGAGTTGCCCATCTGCCTCTTAATAGTATCTGCTAAACCACACAAGAGATAGCAAAACAAAAGGGTTTTAGCAGACAAGATGGCCCCATGAACAATGGGGGTAGGGACTCCTGAATAATGAGATGACCTGGGGTTTCCCCATACTCCCAGCAGGGGAATAAGTGAGCTTAGAGATGTTACTCTCTCCACCGCCAGAGGTAGAATGAGCCGTTAGCCATGCCTAGTGGGCGGCTCCTGGGGGAGGGGACTCCTGGCTCCCACACCTTAACCCTGTCTGATTGGCCAGAGGTAATTAGGGGTTGACCAAAGGTAGTCACTGCCCCTACTGTGTATGTGAAGTGTTTAAAAATGTGTTTTGTAATTAATAAAGAAGAGAGTTCACTACTTGACCCTTCAAAACGTAGCCTCGTCTCGTTCTTGGAGGGGATTGCTATATCATACTGGGGATTGCTATGCTTTTGCATACTCCCTTGAGCTGTAACTACTGAACCCTTGTTCCTGATGTACTCTCGTTGGAGGAGAGGTCTTCCCCACACGATCCTGGATGCTGAAGATTCATACAGGGTGGAAGGAAGACGGCGCGGCTCCAGTTAAGCTACGGCGGTTGTGGAGTCTGTGGTGGTTGTGGTGTCCGGTGCGGTGCTTGTAGTCCTCGACGCAAACTAGGACGCGTCCATCAACGGAGGTACCCGGTCGGGGTGTCAGTAGATCCGTTACAGTTTCTATAAATGTTTTGTAGTAGCTATTGGTAAACCCGTGCGGCCCCAGGAATTTACCAGATTTAAGTTTTTGAATCGTTTTGCGTACCTCGTCTAGTGTTATTGAAGCATTAAGGGAGCCCAACTCTTCCCCTGTAATGGTGGGGAGATCACTTGAGTTGAGGAATGCCTGCATCTCATTTAGGTTAAGAGTTTTTGAGCCTTCATAAAGAGAATTGAAACAATTGGTGAAAATGGACTGAATTTTACTTGGATTAGCTGTGACCTCTCCCTCCCGTGTCTTTAATTGATGGATTTTATTCTGTGCGATTTTCGATTGGAGCTTTCTGGCTAGAAATGGGCCCGGTTTATTTGCTTTGTCAAAAAACTTTTGCTGAGTCCACCTTAGGGCTTTCTCAGTATGATCCGATAGGAGAGCGTCTAGTTCTGTCCTAACCTTTTCTATTGCCTGTCTTTTTGTGCTGTCTGGGTTGGATTGATTTCGTTTTTCAAGTTTTTTCAGTTCTGCTAGGAGTTCAATTTCCCTGGCTTTTCTTTGTTTCTTGTGATGGGAAGTAATTTTAATAAGGGATCCCCTAATGTATGCCTTGTGAGTAGCACAATGCTTGCCCTTACCTCTGGGGAAAGGTTAACCTGAAAAAAGAGATCCAGATCTTGGGAAATTTGGTCTTTGACCGCTGGGTTAGCTAAGTTTCGCTCGTTAAGTCTCCATGAAAATACAGGCCTCCCCCTGTGTCCCATACCAAGTCAAGATTAACAGAAGCATGGTCTGACCATGTACAGGGTATTGTAACGGAACCCATTCCTGTTTTACAGTTATTATTATGGTTAAAATGATCCTACTATTATACTGTATGTATGTTGGTTTATGCTCTGCAGAATATTAGCCCAGACTATTGCAGACCTTGGCATAATAGATAATCCTATTACAGAGACTCCTTATAAGATAAGGAAGTCTATTGTATAAAGTGTTTTCATTCTCAGACATAAGAACAAAGAGAAGGATGATCTAATCAAAGTAGCCAGGTAGCCTCAGGGAGGTGTGACCCACCTATTGTCCCTCTATGTGTATTGTGTGACCAACTATGGGGGATGTGTATTGCCTGTGGGAAGAGATGTGTATATATATTTCTGCACAACAAAATAAAGTCAGTATTCATGTGATTCCCAATTGAGTGTCGTCCAATATGGGAGGTCGGGGATGGTGAGACTGTAGTGCTTCTTGGATATTTTACCGTATACCAGCGGAGATATTGGATTCGTGTTCCAACTCCGTTACATTTGGTGGCAAGTGGCGGAATTGTTCCCACGGTCAGAAGGACAGCTACAGGAGACACCATTCCGTGGAGTTACAAATTGAGGGCAACGCTAGTATCCGTACAGCGCCCCTGGCTACAGCAGGGTGGAACCAGCTAGTTTTCGGACAGTGTTCCATGATGAGGAGGGGGAGGCGGACGCGGACTACAGGGATGCAGACAGAAAGGAACTCATGGAGGGAGACCGGGCAGCGGCTACAGTACCTCTTACGGACAGCACACAGACTGAGTTTGGAAGAGAACTCCAAAGCAGACTGGCCTTTTTCCCAGGTACGCTTTCCATAAGAACCTTGGAATGGTTAATGACAGATGTCCACAAATACATAATGGAAAAGCAGCGGGCATGGGGACGGTCCATCTTGGGAGCTGCTAACCCACCTCCCACCATTAACCCCCCCCCTCCCCAGCACTGCGTCCGGGTGGTTGGAACTACCAAACCCCTCCACGGTACATCAGGTGCCACACGTGTAACCAGCAGGGCCACATGCAGAGAGACTGTCCCAGAAACAGAAACCGCTCCACGTGGAATACTCCAACTAATTCCCCTCCCAGCGGCAGTGTGTACCCCAGGGAGCAGAAGGTGTCGTCCTTCCTCCCCAGCGACAGTGTGTACCCCAGGGAGCAGAAGGTGCCGTCCTTCCACCCCAGCGGCAGTGTGTACCCCAGGGAGCAGAAGGTGTCGTCCTTCCTCCCCAGCGACAGTGTGTACCCCAGGGAGCAGAAGGTGCCGTCCTTCCTCCCCAGCGGCAGTGTGTACCCCAGGGGGCAGAAGGTGTCGTCCTTCCCCCCCAGCGGCAGTGTGTATCCCAGGGAGCAGAAGGTGCTGTCCTTCCTCCCCAGCGGCAGTGTGTACCCCAGGGAGCTGAAGGTGTCGTCCTTCCTCCCCAGCGGCAGTGTGTACCCCAGGGAGCTGAAGGTGTCGTCCTTCCTCCTCAGTGACAGTGTGTACCCCAGGGAGCAGAAGGTGCTGTCCTTCCTCCCCAGCGGCAGTGTGTACCCCTTGGAGCAGAAGGGGCCGTCCTTCCTCCCCAGCGACAGTGTGTACCCCAGGGAGCAGAAGGTGCCGTCCTTCCTCCCCAGCGGCAGTGTGTACCCCAGGGGGCCGAAGGTGTCGTCCTCCCCCCCCAGCGGCAGTGTGTACCCCAGGGAGCAGAAGGGGCCGTCCTTCCTCCCCAGCGGCAGTGTGTACCCCAGGGGGCCGAAGGCGTCATCCTTCCCCCTCCCCAGCGGCAGTGTGTACCCCAGGGAGCAGAAGGTGCCGTCCTATCTCCCCAGCAGCAGTGTGTACCCCAGGGGGCCGAAGGTGGCGTCCTTCCCCCCCAAGTGGCAGTGTGAACCCCAGGGAGCTGAAGGTGTCGCCCTCTCCCTCCATCGACAGCTTACCCTAACAAGGGGAGACACCAATCTCCCAGACGGCGCAGATGGGACCGTGGTCTCTGTGCCTGACCTACCGGGATGCTGGACAGCCTGTCCAGATCCCCAACTACCCTCACTGGGACAACCGGAGGAGGGGGTAAGTACAAATTCCCCTTTCCAGCTAACTCCTAATGTGGCCCCAGGGTTAACAGAGGAAATGTTAACCCCACTGACCCCCACCTTTCCCTGGCTACTGAGCCAGAATATGTCCCAAGTACCCCAGCAGAAGAGCTGACAGCGGGGCAGAGTGCAGTCGGCCTCTGCCCTCCCTTTGTCTCTTGTACAGAGCAGAATGTCCTGCAGGTTATACCAGCAGAAGAGCTAGCATCAGGGCAGAGTGCCGCTGGCCTCTGCCCCTCAAGTCCCCTCAGCGTGTTGCCCCATCACCACAGCGAAATATCCAGGTGCCTAGTTAGATTTCCCCCAAAGGGGAGATGTGTGACGAAGTGCCCTTCACCACTTTGTCCTGGAGAGGGCTTATTGCCAGCCTCCTGCCCTGCGACTATGGCCCTGGGACATATTGCCCTTTAAACACAGTATTCGGCCATACCAGAGTGTATGTCACTCATTCTGGCCCTTTAAATACAGGGGGGTCATTCGGTACTTGCCCTGTGGGAGCGGTGATACCCCAGATAGCTATGCCATGGAGCCCATTCATATAATGAAAGACTATGGGAAAGACTTTAGCTACATGGCAATTGAACTGTGTGAATAGGATCTGAGCGCTATTCTGTAGTTTTGTGCGCTCAGATCCCAGCTATCTGGGGATATGTGAAATGTGAGTAAAGGTGAATTGCAGTAATGCTGATGGGTTGTCAAACTAGAGAATTGACCAACAAATATTTTTGTCCGGACATCCCCAGGCCGATCCGTTGGGATCAGACCGTGTATGCCGGCTTATGGTCACAGGGGAGGTGTGTAACAGAACCCATCACTGTTTTACCCTGTTTAATGGTTATTATTATGGTTAAAATATGATCCTACTATTATACTGTATGTATGTTGGTTTATGCTCTGCAGAATATTAGCCCAGACTATTGCAGACCTTGGCATAATAGATGATCCTATTACAGAGACTCCTCATAAGATAAGGAAGTCTATTGTATAAAGTGTTTTCATTCTCAGACATAAGAACAAAGGGAAGGATGATCTAATCAATGTAGCCAGGTAGCCTCAGGGAGGTGTGACCTACCTATTGTCCCTCTATGTGTATTGTGTGGTCAACTATGGGGGATGTGTATTGCCTGTGGGAAGAGATGTGTATATATATTTCTGCACAACAAAATAAAGTCAGTATTCATGTGACTCCCAATTGAGTGTCGTCCAATATGGGAGTTCAGGGATGGTGAGACCGTAGTGCTTCTTGGATATTTTACCGTATACCAGCGGAGATATTGGATTCGTGTTCCAACTCGGTTACAGGTATAATCTCTGATTTCTTCACCTGGTCTATCAGGGAGGAATCTACTAACATGTAGTCTATCCTGGAATAGGTGTTGTGTAATTGAGTATTCCTTATCCCTAGGGTGTGTTTCCCTCCAGATATCTGTCAAGTTTAGTTTAAGAAGTAACAGCTTGATTTTCCTCAGCTTTCTAGATAACCTCTCTTGGCCCCCCTTCCCTGTCCTATCTTGAACCGGGTCCAACACCAAGTTCAGGTCCCCCCCTATTATTACTTTTCCCAGCTCCGGCTTATCTAGATTCTTCAACAAATTCAGAACAATCTGATGGGGGTTTGTTGTTGGGGAATAAATGGAAACCAGAGTTAGCCTATTGCCCTGTACTAATCCTGTGATAATTACAAAGTTACCAGCCGGATCTACCTGCTTTTTCTCCAACGTAAAGGGGAAGTTCCTGTGAAGAAGTATAGCTGCCCCTCCTTTTTTAGTTCTTTGATTGGCTAGAAAAACTGTTGGATAATTCCTGTGGAGGAAGTTTGGATGGTTGTTGTGGTCAAAATGAGTCTCCTGCATGAATATGACAGAAGGGTTACTATCTTTATAAGAGAGAAAGGCCTTGCAACGTTTAAATAAGGGGTTAAATCCCTTGACATTATGTGTCAGGAAAACAAGGTCTAAATTATTCAAACTATCCGCCATGTGATGACTTACCCCACTCCGCTGGATCAGTCCTGAATGCACTATGACCTGATGAGGTAGGCTGGGAGAGTGGACTACTCGCTAACCAGGTAGTCTTACCCCAAGGGAATCTTGTGCTCGGGAGAGGAATGCTGTCTAACCAGGTGGATTTACCCCTGGAGTAACCATCGCAATTTTTTGAAGGCCGTAACTCGTAACCCGTTTGGAGCCCGCAAAAAGATACCAATTGAATAGCAAATAAACTTGTGACCTCACTTACGGGCTACTGGATCGAGCAAGGGCATAATTGAATCGGGCTCAGATTTTCTCCAATTTTAGCCTCCCAAGCTTGGGCATATGTTAATTTAGTACTTGGACTTTTTAAGCTGTGTAAGTAGAGAGTGAAGACATAACTTAAAAGACTAATGTGAGACTAAGTCAGTAAATGTGCAATTTTAATCAGTATTCCTCTTTTTAATCTATGTTTTTGTAATACGTAATTGTAACAATACTTTTAAATCTAAAGTAGTAGTAACCATCAAGGATGATGTATTAATAGCAAAATGGCTGCAAATCATGTAGTGTTAAACCTTTATTTATTATGTGTTAACACCACTAAATATAGTAGACACTGTAATATTAATTAAAATATCACACTTTTTTAAGATTGGTACATTAAAAAAAAACGTAACATGTTTCAACTACTTTAATCAATGTGATACATATAAAATGTATATTTTACTGACTTCTAAGAAGCATCTAAAGCAGGGGTGTTTTAATACCTACTGCCCACTTTTGATGGTAAAATGTCCTTATGGCCCACTGGCAACGCAGTAACTCAATTTCCCCTATCTCATTTTTGGTTACATAAATCATATGACCCCAGCTATGTATCTCCCTGTACTTACTAGATAGTGATCCGGTCCTGACTGCTCTCCCTAGACTCTCTCACAAGCCCTCCAAACAGCCAAGCGTGGTGCTGCGGGTCTCCAGCGTCTGACATCGTTCGTCAGCAATGCCCCCTAGCGGTTACCCCGTCGCCTATCATGAAAGCTTATATTGCCCACTAGTGGGCGGTAGGGACAAGGCTGACTACCACTGCTCTAGAGTAACAGTTTCTCACTCACTGGAACCTCCCCCTTTTCTCTCATGAATGGGGCCATCTTGCCCCGCAGTGACACACTATCACTGTCTCATGCTGCTAATAGTGATAGGCTTTGCCTCAGACCCCGTTCTGAGTCCCTCTTGGTGTGGACTTAGCTCACAGCTATGCAAAATGGCACCCCCCATGAAAGAGAACAAGAAAAAAGGGGGAGAAACCAGAAAGTAATAATCTATTACTCTGTGGGCTTCTAAGAAGTAAGTGAAAAGTACATTTTATATGACAATTACATTGAGGGGAATAACAATAAGGAATTAATCTTTAAAACATTTATAAAAAGAAAGCTGCTTTAAGAGTCAATTTAAATATAAAATAGCCTCAAATCTTGCCTGTTTGCTTTGGCGGTGCGCATGGATCTCTTCTGAATGTCCTCTCTGAAAGGAAGTACTCCTAGGTGTGGAAAATGGGTCTGGAGCAGGCTGGTTTCCCCATGAACTTGACTCCCGAATACCGCTCTCTTGATTTGGTCTGAAAGACAAAAAAAAGTCCCTAATATTTATATGTCAAAGAAATTAAGAGTCTCTCAGCAGTTATAAGTCAAATTACATATAAAGTTTATCCATTTCCACCTTTGGCACACCATAGTTTTCTTCTGTGAACATGTTTCATATATACCTGAGCCAAGCATGTTTTTAATTTCTTTATTCTACATTCAACAGAATAGGTTACTCACATAACACCACCATTATTCAAGGATGCAGAACTCTTCTGTCGAAGGAACATCTTTGGATTCCCAAATGCTGTAGGAACACTCTGCTCCAGAGTTGCTTTAAGAGGCTGGAAAAGGGAGACTGGTCCGGTCTGTACAACACAAAATCATCATTAGCCACTAATGAATTTGAATTACAAAATAACTGAATACATATGGCACATGGGGAGTAGAATATAAATATCCGGTACACTAGTCCTTGCCTTCCCATATACACTTTGTTAGCTAAAATAAAATCCCCATAACAGGAATACAATTGCTTCTATCTAATATTTAAAAGAAACTGGTGAAACATTTTGCATGAGAAATAATGTTGTACAGTGGGTGTAAATTAACTCTGCACAGAAATCAAAGCTTGTCAAATGTTTGTGAAGCATAGAACAAACTAACAGCATCATCTGTGTAAGCAACAAAAGTGAAAATATTTTTTGAGGAAGTCCTGATTTGTCTGACTTGAGCACTTCCTCAAAACTTGGATCCTAAACATAAGTTTTGATCTAATGAACATTGGAGGGAGGCGTAGGGAAGGAAGATAAGGGGTGAGAGATGTGTTAAGTCATTTGAACTTTTAGTATTTTGCATGCTGTGAATCAGATAGCTTGCAGAAATATAACAGCCTCACTCACAAAAACGACCATTGTCAAAGTAATAAAGATGCCTCCAGCATAAGGTATAAGCATAACCTTTTTTTTTATGATTAAATAAAAAATGTTTAAATAAAACTTGTAATAAATGCACTTACTTTAAAAACACATTCTATAGTATATATGTGAATAGGAGACTTCAGTATGGAAATATAAATTAAACTACTATGGCACTCATTCAAGGATATCATAGTGATATAGTGATTATCTATTAATATTATTATCGTTTATTTGTAACGCGCCAACATATTCCATAGCGCTATACATAAGTTAAGTTACAGGCAAGGACAAGTTCAAGATTCACACATTGCAATGAATGGAGGGCCCAATCTTTGAGCTTGAAATCCGGTGTCCATAACGCTTTCCCTAAAGCACCTTGCAGGATTGAAACTCCCAGACTTACAATCTAAAGGTTGAAGTTTGTATGTGGTACAGTAGGGAGAGAGTAGTGCTGAGCATGTTAGGGAGGAAGGTTATAGGCTTCTTTAAAGAGGTGCGTTTTTATTGAAGTTTTGAAGGATTTAAGGCAGGAGGATAGTCTGGTGAAGCGAGGCAAAGAGTTCCAGAGAATAGGGGCAGCACAAGAAAAGTCCTGGAGGCAGGAGTGAGAGGAGGTGACAAGAGTGGTAGAAAGAAGAAGGTTGTTAGCAGAACGAAGAGGGCGTGTGGGGGAGTATTTGGAGATGAGAGCAGAGATGTATTGGGGTGCGCTGTTGTTGAGGGCTTTATAAGTTAGGGTCAAGATTTAACATTTATTCTGGAGGCTAAGGGAAGCCAGTGAAGTGATTGACAAAGAGGAGCTACCAACACTGAACGATGTGTACGGAAGATGAGTCTGGCGGAGGCATTCATTATGGATTGAAGTGGGGAGAGGCGAGTGATGGGCAGGCCAACAAGGAGCAAATTGCAATAGTCAAGACAAGAAATGATGAGAGAGTGTATTAGAATCTTAGTAGTGTCTTGTGTAAGGTAATGGCGTATTTTGGATATGTTTTTTATATGGAGAAGACAGGATTTGGTTAGAGACTATATGTGTGGGATGAAAGAGAGGGCAGGGTCCAGTAGATCCCCAAGACAACTGGCTTGGGAAGTGGGAGTGATGATGGCATTGTTGACAGAGAGAGAGATGTGAGGAATTGAAGCTGTAGTAGAGGGTGGGAAGATTAAGAGTTCAGTCTTAGACATGTTGAGTTTCAGATGGTGGGCGGACATGCAAGAGGATATACTAGAGAGGCAGTCGGAGACGTGTGCTAGAAGAGAGAGGGAAAGATCTGGTGATGAGGTCGATTTGGGTGTCATCTGCATAGAGATGGTACTGGAACCCAAAAGTGTTTATTGGTGTCTCGAGTGAGGATGTGTAGATGGAGAAGAGGAGCGGGCCTAGAACTGATCCTTGGGGTACGCCAATAGACAGGGGATGAGGAGAAGAAGATGTGCCAGAGAAGAAGACGCTAAATGAGGTATGATGAGAACCACGAGAGAGCAGTGTCTAGAATGCCGAGGGAGGAGAGAATGTGGAGTAGAAGCGGATGGTCAGCTGTGTCAAAGGCGACAGAGAGATCCAGAAGAAGCAAAATGGAAAAGTGGCCTTTAGACTTGAGGGTGAGCAGGTCATTGGTGACTTTTATGAGGGCTGTCTCAGTGGAGTGTTGGGGCCGAAAGCCGGATTGGAAAGTGTAGTAGAGAGGGGAGGGATGAGCTGAGATGGAATAGGATCCAAAGAACAGGTAGTGAGGTGAGAGGATGATATTAAGATGGAGACTTCATCCTCTGTTGCAGGGGTAAAGTAGTTCAAAGTGGCTGTGAGAATGGGGAGGGGAGTAGATTAGGTGTTGTTGGTTAGTTGAGAGGGTGGAGTGTGTGAGCCACGATGAGAGGAGAGTTCATTACGGATAGATTGAATTTTATGTGTAAAATGGTTGGCAAAGTCTTCAGCCGTGAGACAGGAAGGGATGGGGGGAGGTGGAGGGCGGAGGAGAGTATTGAAAGTGGCAAACAGACATTTGGGGTTGGAGGACAGAGTTGAGGGCAGAGGAGTAGGAACGTAGCATAAACTTGTAGTGAAGGAAATCTGCTGTGGAGCGTGATTTCCTCCATAGTCGTTCAGCAGTGCAGGAGCACTTCTGAATGTAACATGTGTGTGTAGTGTGCCATGGTTGTGGATGAGATCGAGGTCGTCTGTGTGTGGTTATGGGGGCAAGGGTGGAAGAGAGAGTAGAGTTGTAGTGTGAGGTGGCAGTGTCAGGGCAGTTGAGGTTGGTGATAGTGCTGAGAAGAGGTTGGAGCACAGTGGAGAGCTGTGTAGGGTTGAGTTCTAGCAGGCTTCTGTGGGTTATTGTGGCTGGGGTTGAAGAATAGTGATGAGAGGAAGATGTGGTGAGGTTGAAGGTAAGGAGATGATGGTCAGATAGAGTGAGAGGGTGGATGACTGGGTTGGAGGTAGGGCTAATATTGGTGAGAATAAGGTCAAGAGAGTGTCCACCATGGTAAGTTGAAGAATCTGTAACTTGTGAGAGGCCGAGGGAAGAGGTGAGTGCAAGTAGTTTGGCGGCTGCTGGGGAGGTGTGGGAGTGTTGGAGGAAAGAAAGTGTGGGAGCCAGGCGGAAAAGTGATCGAGAAATTGAGAGGGAGTACCTGGGGGGTGATAGATTACAGCAACACATAGAGAGATAGGAGAGAAGAGGCAGATAGTATGAGCTTCAAAAGATGAAAATTGGAGGGATGGGAAAGGGGGTATGAGGTGATATGTGCAGCGAGAAGAAAGTAATACACCCACACCACCACTTTGTTTGTTCCCAGGTCTAGGTATGTGGCTGAGGTGAAAGCCACCATGCAAGAGTGCTGCAGGGGAGGCAGTGTCTGAAGAGGAGAGCCAGGTTTCAGTGAGAGCCAGTAGAATGAGGGAGTTGGTAATGAAAAGGTCGTGAGTGAAAGGGAGTTTATTGATCATGCATTCCAGAAGTATAAGTAATGCAAAGATATAAAAGTTTTGGCCTGTAAGTCAAAATTCAATGTTGAAAAGTATAATGAATCTTGTGACAATAAAAAAACTTTTGAAAGTAAAAAAAAAACAATATTTTGTACAAAGCAAAGTCACCACTGTTTCTAGGTAATGCTTTTCGTCCATCAAGTTGGCAGCTGTCTGTTCCCACGTTGCTTCCAGATAAGGTGGCTTTGCAACATTATAACGTTAGAGTTGGAAAGGAGATATGGTAAAACAATTATTGTGGCATTGTCTCTACACTACATCTCTTTTTCAATCAGAGTGGGAACTGAGAGGTGCATCTAACAATTGCCAACTGGATGGAGTAAAGCAATGGTTCTCAATATTTTTATCCGGCTGGTTATCTTCCAGTGCTCCAGGAACCGGCTGGTAAAATGTCATTGCTTACAGTTCCATCTTTGAGATCCAGCACATGTTTTACACGTTAATTCACACTAAATGTTACTAATTTGAATAGAGAACATAAACTTCTTAATAATCTTTGGACTGTGATTAATAATAGTGATACATGTAAAGTGTTAGGGTCTTCTCAGATAAAGGGCCTCATTCAAATGCAATTTGGGCAATTGAATAGGGCTCTACATAAGCACATAGCATATTGTTTACAGAAGTTTTTTGTTAGTGAAGACCTTGCTTTTGGATAGAAGTTCACTGACTAAAAACTTCTGTAAAAAAATGTGCTGATATAGAGCCCTATTCAATTGGCCAAATCACATTTGAATGATACCCAAAGTCACATAGACTAGGTGTTGAGAACCACTGGACTAAATTAATACTAAGCACTATGGTAAATATGCAACAGATTGTTTTTTAATATCATCTGAAAAAAAATCCTTTTTTTTTTTTTTTTTAATTCCTTTTTTTATTTTCAAATGAGGATGTACAAAACAACAATATATCAAAATACATTCTTGTCAACTTTGTTACCTAGTTAAACAATCATTTACTTAAAACCATATCAGCATTCACTCCCTTTCATCCCTCCTTACATTCTGGAAGATCTGCACTATTACTGGTCGTTCAATAATTCCTGTCCCATACTCTCCACTTAAGAGGGTCTGTTCTGATTAACCCACTTTGTATATAGTTACCTTCTAACTCTCTAATATGCTTTATTTTCCAAATAATATCAGAAAATATGGGAGGGGAACTATCTTTCCATTTCTTTATCAATAGATTTTTAGCTATTGAGAAGATAATAATCGCAACTGCTCTGTTTTCAATAGCTATCTCACTTGGAAACATATGTAGAATGCTACATTCTCCCTTAAAAGGGAGTTGATTCCCTGTTAGCTTGTCCAGAAGTTCGTAACAACTTTCCCAAAATTGTTTTATCTTGGGACAATCCCATAACATATGTAATAAATGAGCCTGATTACCGCATACTCTCCAACACAGTTTATCTGCAGGGGAATGTGAAATTTGTGCCATTTTCACAGGGGTCATATACCAGTTATTGATAATTTTAAAAAACGATTCTCTGTATGCTGTTTGTTTGATAAATCTGTTTGTCCATTTTAATGCTGTATCCCAGTCTGTTTCGTCTGTTTCTAGTTTTAGGGTTAATTCCCATTGGATCATACCGTTAGATTTGGAGTGCTCTCCGGCTGATCTTATGATGCTGAAACATTTAGATACTAGGGGCCCTATTAAATTCTCCCTCGTAGTTCTCTCGGTGCTCGCAAAAGGCAGTTTTCCTGCTGTTTGCGAGAACCGAATCTCTCGCAGCCTGCTTTACGATATGACTGCGAGAAAATGGCCGAGAATAGGCTCCGAGAGAGCTACGTAGCCTTAAATCTATGCACGAGTCTCGCATATCGTAAGAATCCCTACGTGGACAAAAAGTCCACGCAAGGGATCCGAAAGCCTCTACGTGCTGCCTCGGAACAGCCCGAGACAGCAGCGTGAGGCTCCCCCCTGCACCCTATACACATCCCCATGCTGCAGGGGTCTCTATCAGGACCCCTGCAGCACCCCCACATTAACCCCTTGCAGCGGGGGTCCCCGATCTGCATAGATCAGGCCCCCCGCTGCATTTAAAACTTTTAAATTCCCCGCCGCGGCTCCTTAAAGGGACCGCGGCACACTATTAGCCAATCCCGGCCGCGGCACTTAAAATTAACCCCCCTCTATGCTGGGGGTCCCCATCGGGACCCCCGAAGTGTCCCCACATAAACCCATTGCAGGGGGGGTCCCCGATCTGCATAGATCAGGCCCCCCGCTGCATTTAAAACTTTTAAATTCCCCGCCGCGGCTCCTTAAAGGGACCGCGGCACACTATTAGCCAATCCCGGCCGCGGCACTTAAAATTAACCCCCCTCTATGCTGGGGGTCCCCATCGGGACCCCCGAAGTGTCCCCATATAAACCCCCTGCAGCGGGGGGCCCCCGATCGGCACCGATCGTGACCCTGCTGCAATTCAATTTTAAATTTCCCGCCTCGCGGGTCCTCAAAGGACCGTAAAGGTCCTGAAAGGACTCGCACTAAAAATAATAACCCCAGGCAACTATAATTACCCCATTAACTCATGATGGTCAATCCAGACCACCATAAGGCCTAAATTAACCCATTAACTCATGGTGGTCAATCCAGACCACCATAAGACCTAAATTAACCCATTAACTCATGATGGTCAATCCAGACCACCATAAGGCCTAAATTAACCCATTAACTCATGGTGGTCAATCCAGACCACCATAAGACCTAAATTAACCCATTAACTCATGATGGTCAATCCAGACCACCATAAGACCTAAATTAACCCATTAACTCATGATGGTCAATCCAGACCACCATAAGGCCTAAATTAACCCATTAACTCATGGTGGTCAATCCAGACCACCATAAGGCCTAAATTAACCCATTAACTCATGATGGTCAATACAGACCAGCATAAGGCCTAAATTAACCCATTAACTCATGATGGTCAATACAGACCAGCATAAGGCCTAAATTAACCCATTAACTCATGATGGTCAATACAGACCAGCATAAGGCTCTATTTAACCCCATCAGTCCCATAAGGGTATATTATTACCATTATGGGCCTGTTACAACCCAACATTAACCACATAAGTGCCATGATGGTCCTCAAGGACCATCATGACACTAACTACAAACACTACACTATAACCCCCAATAAACCATTTAATCTAAACTAACCCCCCTCTACACTAATCTATTAACACTTACACTACCTACCTACACTACCTACCCCCTAATAAACCTCCCCAACACTCTAATTACAAAAAACAAAAAACCTACAGTACAAAAAACAAAAAAACCTACAGTACAGAAAACAAAAAAAAATTACACACCTGAAAAGGAAAGACAGATAAACACAATACAATAATACATATAATACATTACATACATTACATACAATACATGACATTACATATAATATATTAAATATAATATATTAAATATAATATATTACATATAATACATTACATACATTACATACAATACATGACATTACATATAATATATTAAATATAATATATTAAATATAATATATTACATATAATACATATAATACATTACATACAATACATGACATTACATATAATATATTAAATATAATATATTAAATATAATATATTACATATAATACATTACATACATTACATACAATACATGACATTACATATAATATATTAAATATAATATATTAAATATAATATATTACATATAATACATTACATACATTACATACAATACATGACATTACATATAATATATTAAATATAATATATTAAATATAATATATTACATATAATATATTACATATAGTCCTAATCAAATACCCCCTATCTATCTAACATACAATCTATTTAATTTAAAATAAATCCTAACTATATCAAATACATCCCCCTATCTATCTAATATACAAAAAATCCTAACTACATACACAGACCCTTATTCTAAAATAAAATAAAATAATTACAGTCCTAACTACATACACAGACCCTAATTCTAAGCTAAAATCAATAAATTAAGACCACTTACCTTTAAGATGTTGCTTCAGATCACTAACCTATGGGTCAAACAAAAAAAAAAATTAGTACAAAACATTAACATCAAATAAATAAACATTATATACATTCTACATATTCAACTCACCTTTACAGCATGTCCAGTCACTGTTAAGCTCTTCCGGCGCGGCCCTGTTAAAAAAAAAAAACACAATACATGAATACATGAATACAATATATAAACAATAAATAAAATACACAAATAAACATCTAAATATACATTTAACTTACCTCCCCGCGATGTCCCCGGCCTTCTCTCCTTCAGCCCCGGCTGGGCCGCGGAACCATCCGCGCTCTAAAAAAAAAAAAAGAAAAAAAACTAACGGAGGTCTGCACTGGCAGACCTCCCCGACGCTACTGAACCTCCCGGAGTCGTTTCCGGGAGGAAATTGGCATTGGCGGCTTGTGATTGGCTGAAAAAGCTGTCTATCAATTTCAGCCAATCAAAAGTCGTCAATGTGTGAGCCAATCAGGATGGGATACACCCCAATATCCCACCCTGATTGGCTAAAACACTTGTCTATCTTTATGGGAACCAATCACAACGCTCAGATGCCTTCAGCCAATCACTATGGGATACACCCCCACGGAGTGATTGGTAGAAGACATCTGCGCATCCTGATTGGCTCCTACATTGACGACTTTTGATTGGCTGACAGCTTTTTCAGCCAATCACAAGCCGCCAATGCCAATTTCCTCCCGGAAACGACTCCGGGAGGTTCAGTAGCGTCGGGGAGGTCTGCCAGTGCAGACCTCCGTTATTTTATTTTTTATTTTTTTTTAGAGCGCGGATGGTTCCGCGGCCCAGCCGGGGCTGAAGGAGAGAAGGCCGGGGACATCGCGGGGAGGTAAGTTAAATGTATATTTAGATGTTTATTTGTGTATTTTATTTATTGTTTATATATTGTATTCATGTATTCATGTATTGTGTTTTTTTTTTTTTAACAGGGCCGCGCCGGAAGAGCTTAACAGTGACTGGACATGCTGTAAAGGTGAGTTGAATATGTAGAATGTATATAATGTTTATTTATTTGATGTTAATGTTTTGTACTAATTTTTTTTTTTGTTTGACCCATAGGTTAGTGATCTGAAGCAACATCTTAAAGGTAAGTGGTCTTAATTTATTGATTTTAGCTTAGAATTAGGGTCTGTGTATGTAGTTAGGACTGTAATTATTTTATTTTATTTTAGAATAAGGGTCTGTGTATGTAGTTAGGATTTTTTGTATATTAGATAGATAGGGGGATGTATTTGATATAGTTAGGATTTATTTTAAATTAAATAGATTGTATGTTAGATAGATAGGGGGTATTTGATTAGGACTATATGTAATATATTATATGTAATATATTATATTTAATATATTATATTTAATATATTATATGTAATGTCATGTATTGTATGTAATGTATGTAATGTATTATATGTAATATATTATATTTAATATATTATATTTAATATATTATATGTAATGTCATGTATTGTATGTAATGTATGTAATGTATTATATGTAATATATTATATTTAATATATTATATTTAATATATTATATGTAATGTCATGTATTGTATGTAATGTATGTAATGTATTATATGTAATATATTATATTTAATATATTATATTTAATATATTATATGTAATGTCATGTATTGTATGTAATGTATGTAATGTATTATATGTATTATTGTATTGTGTTTATCTGTCTTTCCTTTTCAGGTGTGTAATTTTTTTTTGTTTTCTGTACTGTAGGTTTTTTTGTTTTTTGTACTGTAGGTTTTTTGTTTTTTGTAATTAGAGTGTTGGGGAGGTTTATTAGGGGGTAGGTAGTGTAGGTAGGTAGTGTAAGTGTTAATAGATTAGTGTAGAGGGGGGTTAGTTTAGATTAAATGGTTTATTGGGGGTTATAGTGTAGTGTTTGTAGTTAGTGTCATGATGGTCCTTGAGGACCATCATGGCACTTATGTGGTTAATGTTGGGTTGTAACAGGCCCATAATGGTAATAATATACCCTTATGGGACTGATGGGGTTAAATAGAGCCTTATGCTGGTCTGTATTGACCATCATGAGTTAATGGGTTAATTTAGGCCTTATGCTGGTCTGTATTGACCATCATGAGTTAATGGGTTAATTTAGGCCTTATGGTGGTCTGGATTGACCATCATGAGTTAATGGGTTAATTTAGGTCTTATGGTGGTCTGTATTGACCATCATGAGTTAATGGGTTAATTTAGGCCTTATGGTGGTCTGGATTGACCATCATGAGTTAATGGGTTAATTTAGGTCTTATGGTGGTCTGTATTGACCATCATGAGTTAATGGGTTAATTTAGGCCTTATGCTGGTCTGTATTGACCATCATGAGTTAATGGGTTAATTTAGGCCTTATGGTGGTCTGGATTGACCATCATGAGTTAATGGGTTAATTTAGGTCTTATGGTGGTCTGGATTGACCATCATGAGTTAATGGGGTAATTATAGTTGCCTGGGGTTATTATTTTTAGTGCGAGTCCTTTCAGGACCTTTACGGTCCTTTGAGGACCCGCGAGGCGGGAAATTTAAAATTGAATTGCAGCAGGGTCACGATCGGTGCCGATCGGGGCCCCCCGCTGCAGGGGGTTTATATGGGGACACTTCGGGGGTCCCGATGGGACCCCCAGCATAGAGGGGGGTTAATTTTAAGTGCCGCGGCCGGGATTGGCTAATAGTGTGCCGCGGTCCCTTTAAGGAGCCGCGGCGGGGAATTTAAAAGTTTTAAATGCAGCGGGGGGCCTGATCTATGCAGATCGGGGACCCCCCCTGCAATGGGTTTATGTGGGGACACTTCGGGGGTCCCGATGGGGACCCCCCAGCATAGAGGGGGGTTAATTTTAAGTGCCGCGGCCGGGATTGGCTAATAGTGTGCCGCGGTCCCTTTAAGGAGCCGCGGCGGGGAATTTAAAAGTTTTAAATGCAGCGGGGGGCCTGATCTATGCAGATCGGGGACCCCCCCTGCAATGGGTTTATGTGGGGACACTTCGGGGGTCCCGATGGGGACCCCCAGCATAGAGGGGGGTTAATTTTAAGTGCCGCGGCCGGGATTGGCTAATAGTGTGCCGCGGCCCCTTTAAGGAGCCGCGGCGGGGAATTTAAAAGTTTTAAATGCAGCGGGGGCCTGATCAGTGCCGATCGGGGACCCCCGCTGCAAGGGGTTAATGTGTGGGGGCTGCGGGGGTTCCTATGGACCCCTGCAGCAAGGTGTTCATGTGAGGACACTTCGGGGGTCCCGACAGGGACCCCCGCATTGAGGGGGGGTTCATTTTAGGTGCCTGGGGGGGGTTTGGAGTACCCCCCACGGCAATGCTTATGTGGGGGACTGCCGCGGAGGTCCCTTTTAGGACCCCCGCAGCACTTGATGAGGAGTGGGAGCCTGCGATATCATCTCGCAGGCTGTCACTCCTCATGTACATTTACGCAGTGTAGATACGTACGGCCCTGCTGCGTAGCTCACACGTTGCTCGCAGCAGGGCTAATTTAATAGCATTGTAAGTTAGAGAAACTTTGCAGTACGTAGGGCTTAAGTAGAAGCCTCTTATTTACGAGGCTGGAATTTAATAGGGCCCTAGATGTTTATTCTCGGATTTAAGGAGGATTTTTTCCATGGGATTTAATTCTTTATTATTTTGAGAATTTACCTTGGTTGTATCACAGGAAGTTCTATATGCTGTATATGCTAACCAACAAATTAAAGAAAAGTTTGGGATCTCAGGAGAACCTGAGATCCCAAACTTTTCTTTAATTTGTTCAAAGGGAGCGATCCGCCCGTTAATCACTGTGTCTCTTATCCGACTAAGTCCTTTCTTCTTCCAGTCTTTCGTAATATTTTTCATATTTAAATGTATTATCGAGTCTAACGGAGTAATGATACTACCCTTAGGGATTAATTTATATTTCCTATTAATCTGTCTCCAATTTTTTAAAATTTCTTTCATAATAGTTGATCCTGCGGCTAGATCCTTAATGGCTGGTTCTACCCCAAAAACTAAAGCTGATAAATGGTAATTTAAATTTACAGCTTTTTCTATTTCTATCCATGGAAGTATCTGTGATGTTTCTAACCATTTCAAGGTGTGTACTACACAATTCGCCTCCTGGTATGGTTGTACTAAAGGGTAAGCGATTCCTCCTTTTAGGAAGCTTCTTCCCATTGTTCTTTTTTTTAACTCTTATATGACTGGAGTGGTGTATAAACACATCTATTACTCGTTGTAACTTGTTCAACCAACCCCTGGGGATCTTATAGGGGATACACCTTAAAATGTAATTTAATCTGGGAAGTAGCATCATTTTAACTGCTGCCATTTTACCTGAAAAAGAGAATCAATTTTTTCGCCAGTTATCTGTAATGTTCCGAAATGTAAACAATAAATCTTTATAGTTTCTATCTAATGTGTTCTGTATGTTTCCCAGGAAAATAATTCCTAGGTGCTTAATTGAGTCTGACTCCCAGTCATACCGATAATTGCTCTTTAATTGTGATTTCTGTCTCTTAGAGACATTAAAGCAAAGTATTTCAGATTTCCTATAATTCAATTTATAGTAAGACACTCTACTGTATTTATCTATTATTTTTGCTAAATGGTAGAGAGATTCTTCAGGACGCGTGAGAGATAGTACTACATCGTCTGCGTATAAACTGATTTTATGTTCCTTCTCCCCCACTCTGATCCCATAAATTTGAAGGGATGACCTGATAGCTTCCGCCAGAGGTTCTATCATTAGTGTAAACAGAGTGGGGGAGAGGGGACAACCCTGTCTAGTGCCATTTGTAATTCCAAAGTGGTCTACCTTAACCCCTATCCCAGTTACTTCTGCTGTCGGGGATCTGTAAAGAGCTCCTATTGCCTTAGCCCCAAATTCTCCGAAGCCAAATTTAGACAACACCAATTTCATGTACTCCCACCCTACTCTGTCAAACGCTTTTTCCGCGTCTAAAGACAAGAATAGGGTGGGGGCACTATTTAGTCTTGCAACTTCGGCCAAATTCATAAGTTTTCTGATATTCTCTGTTCCCTGTCTACCGGTCACAAACCCCATTTGTTCTATTGCAATTAATTTTCCTATAAATTTTTGTATTCTAAGACTCAAAATCTTCGCATATAATTTAGTGTCTGCGTTTAAAAGAGAAATCGGTCTGTAATTTGAACAGATTTGAACAGCATCTGAAAAAAAATCCAAGATATCATCACCTTTTAATACATAATTCTAAAGCTTGACCATTCTGGGGGTTCCCGAGGAGAGATTTAGGAATTACTGGTCTAGAAGAGTCAGCATCTTTAAATTATTAAATACCCTTGCACCATGAAACCCATTCAAAGTTACACAAGTTTACATAATGACATTTATGCAATATGTACATTCATATTTTCTGCAATTCACTTGGCTTCCCCAAAAGCCAGAATCTATGTTCCCCTTATCTAATACCTGAGATAGGACTCCATGTTGTGGATGAGACTGGTCACGGTTGTTCTTGTTCTGCTTGTAGAAGTCAAAGATCATAAGTGCAGCGTAAACTTTTCCAACAGTCATCTCATCAGCTGTAATGGGAAGTAGTAGGAAAATAAATGACAAGGGAAAGAAGGAAAATATGTAAAATGACAGAGCTGTACAAAAGGCATGATAATTTAGAAAATAAACAGTCATGAGATTTATGGAATTAAAATCATTACCGGCCAAATGATGTGAAATAAAAGGCTGTTTTTTGTCAACTTAAAGGATCTCTATGGTCAAATTCTTACTATATCATATTTTAAATAACACGCTTCATTGTAATTTTAGGTAGTGGATCAGCAGAAAGCACACTGGTAGATTCCACAGCAGCATAATTTCATATAAAATTTAAAAAAGTTTACGGTTGCATTTTAATTTTTACATTCTAAAAAACAATTTGCCTATTTTAAAATGTTTTTCTTAAAAAGAGAGTATTTTAAATATATCACTACAGTGGGCTTCTTAATTATAAATGCATATAGGAAGTCAGTAAACTGATTATACATAGTTCTTTAAAAAGCATTTGTTAAAACATGGTTTGAAATGTATAGTGGGAAGGCTAGGAGGTGTTCCCTCCCTAAACCTATTGAGCCAGGATCAATTGAGCAATCCTAAGTTACTGGAGGCCGTAAGTGAGGCCGTAAGTTCATTTGCTATTCAATTGGCATCTTTTTGTGGGCACCAAATGGTTTACAGGCTTGAAAACTTTTCGGTGGTTAAACCCGGAACTTACAGCCTCCTGAAGCCTTCGATCTTTCCTGTCCGCAAGAGTTACGATGGCTAAAATTGCAAATCGCTATTCAATTTCTACAACTCCCCAAGCCTGCAAATGTTTTCACACCCGTAAACAGCAAATGTAGGAGAAAATCTTGCGAGTGCTAGAGACTACCTGCAAGGGGGTTTAACCCCTGTCCGTAGAACTGTAAATGCAAATAAAAACTCAATACTGCACTGTAAATGACGGGGAAAGTGTTGAAAGACAATAGAATTAATTGCACAACAGTCTCAAGCTCGCAAATCATATTCTTTTATGTGTCATTTCGGGGTTATATCGATCTCAGGAATCAATGAGTTAATACATATCAGGCCACCCATATGAACTAGAACAGTATTAGCATTCATTTTTATTATTTTGTATTTTGAAAGTTTACGAGTCCTATCGCATATCGGACCCCCAAACGGAATTGATTGAATATAACCTCCATGTTTTACTGTGATAATGATGACGGTCTCATTTTCTATTGGCTGTATCGAAATAGGTGGCTACAGCCTTGCTTAATTGATCATGTTCCCGCACTGAACTGCTACGCAGGAGTGCATGGTTTATGGCTACGGCATTCAGTCCGTAACTTGCAGGCTTAATCAATTGAATAGCACAGGAATCGGGACGACTGGGAGCCTGCAGCAAGCTCACAGACATACAGCCTGTATGCTGCAAGATGCAGGCTTGCAATTGAATCAGGCTCATTGTTTTCAACTTCTGAAAAAATGCTTGGTGAACTGCTGAAGCTATTGATCAAATCAGTGTGACCACGTGTATAAACAGCAAGCAAAGTGGGCAGTCCAGCCTTTGCTGTGCAGGAGCAGAAATTCAGAACACGTCCTGTTGAAAGGAATCAACAATCTCAATTTTTCAAGTTGATACCAATGGATTAAGAGGTTCCCCTACCTTGTCAAGTAAATATTAAAAAAATAAGTTATTAATACATGTATGTGAAAAATGTGTGCAGTTTTCAGGCTGGCTCTAAGTATTTACAGTAAAGTGACACATAATATACCATACATTCAATGGCCCTTAAAAGATGCTTACGTTTGTGTGGCGGTACCAATAAATCTAGTATTTTCTGGGACAGGTTGGGCCACACTGACGAGATTTCCTTCCTTAACTCAGAATCACATTCATGCTGCTTTATTCCGCCTGCAAAAGAATAACATGGGTGTTACTGTAGAGGGTATGAGAAACCTAGCCACAACATTACTGTCTTAGAGAAAGCAAACTTTTGTGTACTTTGTTTATTAAGAAGTGCTTAAAAGCTCTGTTTTTCTGCCTAAAGTCTTACAATTATTTCCTAATTGGTTTCTCCCCTCTGCAGCTCATCAAGAACGTGAGCAGAGCCAACAGGAAAATAGTGAATGATATTAGGCAGAACAAAAAAAGAGCTTTAAAGCATTTCTTGATTTAAAAAAAGTTCCTAAAAGTAAATACACAAGTATATTATATTCATAGTGACATTCAGAATCCTTCCACGTCCCTTCAAGTCACCTAGTTAAATAAAACAAAAATAATACCTAAAGAGACACTTTAATATACCACAGCAACTTGTACCCTGTATAACTAACGTCACCGACCTGAAGCCAATTTAATGTCCAGAGCGGTCCGAATTAAAGCCATGAGGGTCGAAGTGAAGTGAACAGTGAGGTCCGTATCAGAGATTGGCATATTCATCCTAACAAGGCGCTGTGGAAAAAACAAAGCTGTCACAGTGAGGATCTCCAGTTCTACACACCGCTATCATGCACCAACCCCATACTTCCTATATGTGCCAAAGGCAGTGATTCCAAATCAATATTGTGTAGTGGCACCTTAATTAATGAACATATTGCTATTTGCCTTTTGATTCTTTATTGTTTTAGTTAATTGACTTTTATCTTAATTTGAAAGCTAGTTCTTTAAGTCTTCAAGTATGGATGGGTTATTTTATATCTATATAGACAACCCCGATTTCTATATTCCAAAAGACGTTAAAGGCCACTGAGAGCTGCCATGTTGCACAGCTGTGATCTAAAGCCACCCACAAAGGAGGGACTTCATTCTACCGGTGTCTCGTGCTGCTAGTAACCAGTAACATGCTGTTAATTTGAGTATTATGAAACACTGGTAGAGTGAAAACACTCCCCTGTGTCAGCTATGCAACATGGCAGCTTTCATTAGACAGAATAGAAATAAAAGGGTAGGCCCTTAATGTTATCTATAACCTGTTTTTCCAGGAGCTTCTTAGAAGTCAGTGTAAAGTAAGTGTAAATGTCAGAATTGCATGGACAGATTCATTTTAAAATATATGATGACAGTGGCCCTTTAAGTCCCTGTTTTTTTGGGGGGACCGGATTTTGTTTAACATATGAAGGTGACACTAGGCAGCATTGGTAAGAATCACTGAGCCCCAAGTACATTAAGAGTTCTGTCATGCAATCTGGGCAAGAGAGAGAGAGAGAAAAAGAGAGTGAGAGAAAGATATATCTAGAGAGAGAGGCAAAATCACTACCAACGAGTAACTTTCATTCAAAGTTTAATCCGTGTATTTTGTCTTCAGTCGTTTGTCTAACCCATTCAATGCTGAGAAGTCAACACAGAATGAATTAATGAAATATCAAATGTGCTATTAAATTAATATTTATTTAATTGTATTTCTATGTCATATTTTGAAAATGTGTCACTCTGGTATCAAAGATGGTTCTCTAGGAAGAATAGGCAATCAAACGAGAAATGAAAGAGGGAGAAAATATTAAAAAGAAAAGGGAGATATAAAGAGAGGAAGACAGAAATAAGGATGTAAAAGGAGAAATAAAGAGAAAGGACAGTGTGAGACAGACAATGAGAAAGAGTAAGAGAAAAGATGAGAAAATGACAATTTCAGACAATTCAGAAATAGACAAAGAAATAGAAAAAAGGTGGATGGAGCAGAACAAAGAAAGAGAGAGAGAGAGAGCGCAAGAGAAAGAGTTATAAAGGCAGGAAAAAAATTGGACAGTGCTAGAGAATTAGAGTGAAAAAATGGAAATGAGAGAGAATGAGAACTAGAGCCCGAGAAAGAGAATAAAAGTTACAGGGAATGAGAAAAATTGAAATGAGAGAGAATACAAATAGGAAAAAATAGGAATGAGAGAGATTGACAGTTAGAGACAAAGACAATGAGACAGAGAAAGAGAATGAGAGAGAAAAAAGTTGGAATGAGACAGAATAAGAATTAGAAAGAATGAGTCAGGGAAGAGAATAAGAGGAAATAAAAGAAAAGGTAAAATCAATACATAGAAAGAGATTTATAGATAAACCATTTTTAAAGATACAGCATAGAAGTGGCATACTCAGGCGGTGTGACAGAAAGAGAGAAACATGAGTAGGTTGCAATGCAGTAAACACTGAACATGCGCTGATTGACATGCAACACGCAACATGCAACAAAGAACATGCAGTACCAGAGCCACAAGTTGTAAGAGATTTATCTGCATGTTGAAAAGCCTGCAGGGAATGAGACTGCAGATTGTGAGTGGGGGCAGCAAGTAGGTGCACACCCACAATCCCTTTACAGAGCAGCAAGATCGTGACTAGTGGCTGGTACAAAAGACCAAAAGACTAGGAATCTCTCCAGCCGTGACGCTGTAACGCCCAGAGGCTTGTTAAGGCAATGGAGACATGGAGAGATGCTTTGCAGATCTTACAGCAAGCAAGTTCTGCAGGTCTGGGTACCCACTTGATAACTGGGGTGAGAGTAGATAAAGCAAAGGAAGAGAGGAAAAAAGGCCAGAAATCACAGGGAGAAATACACAGCACGATACGGGCACAGTACAGAGACAGGGAAAGGCTGGGAACCAGTGAGGCAGAGTTACTGGTGCAGGGTGGACACAGCTGTTCTACCTTATATGCCACTCGTGCGGGGCATTTCTTTCCCAGGCCAAGGGGAGGGGGCATGTGTCGAAGCATCTCGTACATGTCAGTGTAACCAATGCGCCCGCTGCAGCGACGGGGAGGTGTAGCAGCAAGGACAGGGGACACATGGAGAAGAGGGACGGGAAGACACACAGCCAATGGTGGATGGACAGAGATATGGAAGAGAGACAATGACAACGGGATAGAAAGCAGGTGATAGATTAGGGGAGGATGAGAAACAAAGACCCAAGTGGTTTAGATGTAGACATTTAAGACATGGGTTAGGAAGAAGGCAAAATGAACATAATTTAACCAATAATGGATGAAAGAAGAGGGATTGGGACATTGAGATGTAGACATTGGAAACACAGAGATAGGTAGAGGACAAGAGCAACATGATTTAACCAAACACAGATGAAGAGGAAAGAAGCAGCATTGTAAGCATGGAGATTGGTAGAAGACAAGAGCAACAAGATTTAACCAATAAGGGATGGAGAAAAAATAATAGGGTCATGGCAATACAATAGGAGAGAAGAAGCAATGGGATATAGTCAATGAGATGACATGAAAGATAGCAGACAAGGAATTATCAAGGACGAGAATAATGAAAGAGGGGAAGGAAGAGCAAAACAAGAGACACAAGGAAAAAGATAAAAGGAAATTTAACATTGAGGGAAACAATTTCATGCAAAGGAACAAACAAGAAGCAAATTGAAAAACCCATCAGACAAATGATGGAGAAGTGGAGAAATGAGATGTGAAGGATGGGAACAAGACAGGCGAGCAGGAGAAGATGGATGCCAGGCATGAGATGGAGGGATGGGAGGGAAACAGACAAAAAAAACATATCTGATTAGCCTGAAACTGTACAGTCCTGCAACCGAAGCACAGGTATGTTTTTTTGTGGGTGAAGGTTAAGGTGTAGGAGGGAGGTGACTGCTGCTCGTCTTCTGTACAAACACGTTTGATGCTACAGAAGTACAGCAGTTGGCCTTGAGCAGAGTGGGCGACCCTTGGATTCTGGCACAGAAGAGCACAGGTGACATTTCAAGGTCTCTTGTCCTTGCCAGAGGGGGCACCCGTTTAAACCCTTCAATGCCAAGTTTTTCTCACATGTCCCTATGGCATTATAGGGAATAAACAGCATTCAGGTCACCATGCTTGGAAAGGGAGCAGGTAGCCTCATTGAAGAGAAAACACAAAGTCAGTACAAACCCCAAAACTAGCCCTTTACATTGCCACCATCCACTTAATTTCTAGAAAGTACATGAGGACCTCTCCAGTGAAGCTGCCTGCCACCCTTATGGGCAAGGGTGAAAGCATGATGAGGTGGCGAGGGCAGTGCTGGCCTCATATACCCATGCAGGCACAGCCGCCTCAGTTATTCTTAGACTCCCCCACTGCCCTGAGCCCCATTTGGCATGGATGCAAACTTGCTTTAGGCTGCAAACCTTGTATGCTACCCGCGATGGGCAGCGTTTCCCCAGCCCCAGTGGAGGGGCAATTACACGCAATAAATTGTACATATCCTTATAGTGAATTCGGCAACTAGAAAAAGAACAGTGAGTCAGGAAAATAAAAAGGACAGCTCAACTCCTGTCCAACCAAGTACATGGGACACACATAGACACATTCATATGATTATAAAATGTGCCCACTTAAACCTAATTCCTACTATTATATTTATATTTATTTTTATAAATCTTTCCAGCTCAGTAATACTATCTGAGACCTCTTTTATCTAAATCGACATCTTCTGTCTAAATAAATGGTTCTAAAAAGAGATATTTCAATCTACAAAAAGTGCTGCTCTTTCTAGTCTGGTCACATTTATTCACACTGTGTGGCTAATCCTCAAAAAACAAGCTATCGATCATCCTGTAGGCACTAGAATCTGCAATAAGGAGGTGTAGTTTGCTGTTCACCCCCACTCAGTGGGCCGCACTCCAGGGATGGCAAGCAGAATTAAATTTGGTCCATAATATTTTTTTTTATTTTATACAATTGGCTAAAAGGCCTTTCATCATGCTGGATTTTAAAGGGCCATGACTTGTTTTACCACTAAAGTGTGCCAATAGACGAACCATAACTTTCTTTCATTCTTTAATCTCATCTTAAATGTTAATACCACATACTATTTACTTGTCAATCATCTTCCTTCTCACACACCATTTTTGGTTATATTACTTCCTGGCATTTTTAACATAAGTTATAGCTGATACAGACGCTTACTGGCTTACTAAACCAAACACCCTGGAGAGGGGAGATAGTGAAGCGAGTATTAGCGTTATAATTATTTTGCTAAAATATTAAAACAAAATAGAATAAAGAAACACATTTTAACTCTGAAAAGATGCCTTATTATGTTCAGTGTTTATGTAATACCTCTCCTTTTAAATAATTTTGAGTGTTCCTGCTTCATTCACTAGTCACAGATTTTTTTTTTTGTTGTAGTGGTTCTAATTTAAGATGCTGTTTATTATAAATTGTGTCTCATCCACAGAAGAACAGAACAGGTCACTGCCAACTGAAGTCAGTCCAATCCCTTCAATACATAAATATCTACATATACAGTGCCTTGAAAAAGTATTCACCCCCCCCCCCCTTGACTTTTTACCTATTTTGTTACATTACAGCCTTAAGTTCAATTTTGTGAATCTGAATTTTATGTGATGGATCAGAACACAATAGTTCTAAGCTGGTGAAGTGAAATGAGAAAACTACATAAATATCTACATATCTGTACATAAAACTATTTTGTAGAAATAGAAAACAGAAAATTGGCATGTGCATATGTATTCACCCCCTTTGTTATGAAGCCCATAAAAAGCTCTGGTGCAACCAATTACCTTCAGAAGTCACATAATTAGTGAAATGATGTCCACCTGTGTGTCACATGATCTGTCATTACATATACACACCTTTTTTGAAAGGCCCCAGAGGCTGCAACACCTAAGCAAGAAGCACCACTAACCAAACACTGCAATGAAGACCAAGGAACTCTCCAAACAAGTAAGGGACAATGTTGTTGAGAAGTAGAGTCAGGGTTAGGTTATACAAAAATATCCAAATCTTTGATGATCCTCAGGAGCACCATCAAATCTATCATAACCAAATGGAAAGAACATGGCACAACCACAAACGTGCCAAGAGACGGCCGCCCACCAAATCTCAGGGACCGGGCAAGGAGGGCATTAATCAGAGAGGCAGCACAGAGACCTAAGGTAACCCTGGAGGAGCTTCAGAGTTCCACAGCAGAGACAGGAGTATCTGCACATAGGACGACAATAAGCCGTACGCTCCATAGAGTTGGGCTTTATGGCAGAGTGGCCAGAAGAAAGCTAATACTTTCAGCAAAAAACAAAATGACACGTTGTGAGTTTGCGAAAAGGCATTCGGGAGACTCCAAAATGTATGGAGGATGGTGCTCTGGTCTGATAAAACTAAAATTTAACTTTTCGGCCATCAAAGAAAACGCTATGTCTAGCGAATCACCCAAAGAACACCATCCCAGTGAAACATGGCGGTGGCAGCATCATGCTGTGGGGATGTTTTTCAGTAGCCGGGACTGGGAAACTGGTCAGAGTTGAGGAAAAGATGGATGGTGCTAAATACAGGGATATTCTTGAGCAAAACCTGTACCACTCTGTGCAGGATTTGAGGCTAGGACAGAGGTTCACCTTCCAGCAGGACGACCCCAAACACACTGCTAAAGCAACACTTGAGTGGTTTAAGGGGGAACATGTAAATGTGTTGGAATGGCCTAGTCAAAGCCCAGACCTCAATCCAATAGAAAATCTGTGGTCAGACTTAAAGTTTGCTGTTCACAAGTGCAAACCATCCAACTTGAAGGAGCTGCAGCAGTTTTGCAAGGAGGAATGGGCAAAATTCCCAGTGGTAAGATGTGGCAAGCTCATAGAGACTTATCCAAGGCGACTTGGAGCTGTGATTGTCGCAAAAGGTGGCTTTCCAAAGTATTGACTTTAGGGGGGTAAATAGTTATGCACATTGTCTTTTTCTGTTATTTTGTCCTATTTGTTGTTTCCTTCACAATAAAAAAAAACATCTTCAAACTTGTGGGCATGTTATGTAAATTAAATGATGCAAATCCTCAAACAATCCATGTTAATTCCAGGTTGTGAGGCAACAAAAACGAAAAATGCCAAGGGGGGTAAATACTTTTGCAAGGCACTGTATATGCAGAAATGAAAAAGAACTAATAGACTGTAGAAAATAGCAATTTGTTCTATTTATTTTTGCCCTCTTTTTGTAAAGCGATTTTAACCATAGCTTTAGAATAAAGGAGTTTTATGACACACTATTATCTGTCTGTCTCTCTCTGTCTAACTAGCTATATATAAACACATCTATCCCTCTACCTGTTTACCTATCTGTCAACCTGACTGTCTAGCTGTGCATTATAAGCTTGTTTGAAATAGGACATACAAAAAGCCATAACTCAAGTCAATGTACTCTTCAGGATTCAGGAGAATCTAATTTGGTAGAAGACAGAATAGGGAATAAATTCAAAGCTTCATCTGGAAAATTACATTATTCAGGAGCTCAACGACCCAAAAAAGAATCAGATATGTCATTAAAACCTAAATAACAGTTCAAAATAGTCATATTTATTACACTTGTAATAAATATGACTAATTACAGCTGTTATGTAGGTTATATGGGA
The DNA here is from genome assembly GCA_027410445.1 of Discoglossus pictus. NCBI lineage: Eukaryota > Metazoa > Chordata > Amphibia > Anura > Alytidae > Discoglossus > Discoglossus pictus. Next base: position 22,753,012 of record CM050168.1, read on the forward strand.
AGAGCTGATTATTTGGTGGGTCATTAAGCACCTAAATAATGTAGGTTTTGTACAGATGACACTTTTAATTAATAACTGATAATCATTTTGTAGATTGTGATACCCTTTATTATTATAACTCTTGTAATCAGTGGTTTTGTAGAATCCGTAATGCCTTATGTAATTCCAGCTGAGATACTCTATTTAACACGTTAAAATAAGAGACACAAATAAATCAATACATACATAGTAAGCAAGTTATATATCTTGTCATGTAAATTTGGTAACATAATACAGTATATGGAGTGTATTTCTTCCCAATAGATCTCACAAGTGAAAAAAAATTGATTATTTGGATTTTACCACCATATACAATTAGTTATCTTTTCATCAGGATATAGCTCTCCATACTCATAAAATAATGGTTGATTTAAACGATGGACCATTGGAAATGTCTTCAACTTTGTTGGAAACCCTCTGTAGATAACCTCCCAATTGAGAATATATTTCAGTTTACAAAAAAACACAGTTATCATGTGAAATACTCTACATACCAAGCTGCCGGATCATATTCTGCCCAAACTCGGATAAACTCGTCCAGATGATGAGGTCCCAAGATAGAGGAATCTCGTGTCAGATATTCAAAGTTATCCATGATTACAGCCACAAAGAGATTTAGCATCTACTCAGAGGAAGAAAAGAAAGGAGACAGAGAAATTAAGAAAATATACAAAAAAACATGAGTACCAAGGAAATAATTAAAAAAAAAAATCCTGAGATATTTTCCTTGATCAAAGAACGTTGTGACTTTAGTTTCAAAATCAGGAATATTGAAAACTCACTAAGGATAGAAAAATGTATAATAAGATGGGCAAAGGGTTATTACAAACATCTTCTAATTATGTATCCCTTAAACAATCCTTCAGCAGTGTTTCAAATATTTTGGATACATGTTGTATCATCTAGTTTAGAACCACCTAATTCCAAGATACTAAATTATGGAAGGATTTACATCCGCTCATTATAAGGAGACCTATATATGGTAAACCTACATATATCCTATACTCATACACTCTAGGTAAAGATAGGGTTTACAATAAATCCAATCAGACACTAAATATTTTATGGTGGGTAGAAAGTGATTGAAATGCCCTCCACTGTATACACTTACATGTCTCACACATGCCAAAAACCTGTTTTTGCCCACAGACCCTCTCAGCAAACATTGGAGCTAAGGATTATGGGTTCAAAATATACCACCTTTTTCCCCTCAAACATATTAACATGGGGATCCCCTCACAGTTGTCAGAACCAACGCTTACTGATGAGCCCCATCATAAGGCTGAAACTGCAGTTTGTAAGTGGGTTTTGGCACTGTACCCAAATCCATGGCTATGTTCTTAAGCCTCTCTGAGATCAAGGGAAGTCAGCCTAAATAGATCCCCATGTGAGGCAAAAAGGCGATACATTCTGATCATATCTCTTTAAAACCCAGAATAGCTACAAAGGAAAAACTATTTACAATTAAGTTATATGTGAAATACAGGACTTTTGACCTGTGTGAGACTTGTAAGTGTACTCAGAATGACCTGTTAATAAATCATGACATTATATGGCATTATAACCATATAGTAGTGGTTGAAACATAGTGGAGATCAGCAAAGCCTGACGGGACAAGATAAATGACTCAATAGAAATTAGGTTCATGCACTAGCAAATGCCACCAATTGGGACCAATTATTTCTCTGCAGCGTCTGTTGTTTTTTATTACAAGCACATACTTTCATGTTACAGTTGCATGATCAAGTGTGTTTATTTAGCTTTAGACAATCTCTGAGGTCCTTATTGCTTCAGTGCTTGTGTCCCATTGTAAAACATTGCTGTAAAACCACCAATTTTTCTAAAACCACCAGTGAATTACCAAACCGTCACCAAAAGTTCCTAAATAAACTAGAGACTATGCAAAAATGATATAATTATGGCTGATCTACATCAGTGATCTGTTTTTGTTGGAAAAACTGACATCAAAGAATGGCCATTTGCAATTTACTTTTCTATGTAATACTAGTATAACTTCCACTTACGCTCAGATTTGATTAAATAAACCATAAAGTCCAAATATGGGACTTTCATTTGAAAATGTACATTGACAGAAGTTAATAATAAATGTGAAAAATCTATGAGTGATGTGAATTGCTTAGGATAAGAAAAAATAAAGCTAAAGGTCACTGATTTAAAATCTTAGCTGTAATCTGTCTCAAAACATCAATATGTGGATCCACTGTTGGGTTTTCTATGTTTAAACTACACATATTTTACGATTTACTGTATGGCAGACCCCTCGACGATGTCATGATAATCAGACTGACTTTATACTATATACTTTGTTGCAAAAGATAGGAGAAGCTCTATATAGTCAGGGAAACAAAAGACCTGGGGCTAACTATGATTCAGATCACAAGCTTCTTAGTGCAAAGTTCAAACTGAGGTAAAGAGGGAAAATTATTAGACCAAGCAGATACAAAATAAATAATAAACGCCCGGCTGGATTGCTACCTTGTCATGGTGAAGGAGCTTGTGTATTTCAATGAAACTGTGAGTTATTGCAGGTAGGGTCACACAGTATGGGCAGGTCATATCAGAGAGGTCATATAAATAGTGGTCCACTGGAGAAGGAGCTAGCAACCCACAATCTATTTGCCAAGAGAACCTTATGAAGAACAACCAGAGACATAACAATATGGCCCTAGGAAGATGTGCCCCTCAGGTCAGAATCTGCCTACCACATTACTGGGGAAGAGCAGAGGGTGAGTATGAGTAGCATCAGATCTAATAAAATGTGGGAGAAAGGAAAGTCTGGTGATGCAAAGAACATTTCAGTATAGGAACAGGGAATGCTACAACAATGAACCAAGCCAAACACAATGTGGTCAGACATAAAATAATAAGATTAAACTTTGATACCCTATAAATGAATTACCTCAAATGGACTGGAATGGTACATGTAAAAACAGACAACCACCAAATCTTCTACTGTGGTCAAGAATCCTGCAGAAGAAATGGAGTAGCCCTCATAATCAATCAAAGGATAGCCAAAGCAGTGCTCGGTTACAACCCAATAGATGACTGAATGATTTCAATTCGAATTCAAGGCAAGTCATTCCACATCACAGTGATCCAAGTCTATGCTTCAACCATGGAAGCTGAATAGTCTGAAGAGTCTGAGATGCAAGTCTCATCATATGAGACTGGAATGCTATAGTAGGGAACCAAAAAATACCTGGCCTTGGAGTAAAATAATCACCAGGTCAGAGACTAGTAGAATTATGTCAAGATAATTCTCTGGTCATAGTAAACACCCTCTTCCAATAGTTTCAAAGACAACTTTACACATGGACAATATAGAAATCAGAATGACTAAATAATTTGTAGCCAAAGATGTAGGAGTTCTATACAGTCAGCAAAAACAATACCTGGAGCTGACTGATGCTCAGACCATGAGTTTCTTATTGCAAAGTTCAGAAGTAAACTGAGGATCTGAGGAAGTAAATCATCAGACCAAGTAGATACAAAATAAGTAATATTTCCAGTGAATATGCAGAGGAGGTAAATAATAGGTTAAGGGACTGCACATTATAGATAGAATGCCTGAAGAGCTTTGAAAAGAAGTTTGTGACATTGTCCATAAAACAGCAACAAAGAATATCCCCTGAAGAAAGAAAACTAAGAAGGCAAACTATCTGTCCGGTGAGCCTTTGAAAGTAGCCAAGAAACAAAGGCAAGAGAAAGGTAGTGCATACATGCAAAAATTGTCCAACTGAATATAGAATTCAAGAGGATAGCAGGAAGAGATAAGGAGGCCTTCTATAATGTGCTATGTAAAGAGATAAAAACAGATAACAGAGTAGTAAAGTCAAGAGATCTTTTCAAGAAAATTAGGGATCTCAAGGAAAGCTTTCATGCAAAAGTTGGCGTGATAAAAGAAAGAAATGGTAGGAACTTAACAGAAGCAAATATAAAAAAGGAGGTGACAGGAACACACAGAAGATCTATATAAGAATAATCTTAACAACATTAATAACCTCACTAGTTTGTTCAATTGGCTGGAACCAGACATCTTGAAGAGTAAAGTAAGATGGGCTCCAGGAAGCCTGCAGAAGTTGATGGAGACAAGACTGCAGAAGTTGATGGAATCCCAGCTGAACGGTTCAAAATGCTAAAAGAGGCTGCTGTGAAATGATGCTTGCATTATGCCAACATATTTGAAAAACTCAACAGTGGCCAGTAGGTTAAAAGGGCCAGTCTACATCCAAATCCCCCAAAGAAGGCAGTGCCAAAGATTGCTCCAGTTATCAAACAATTGCATAAGATGCAATGCTTAAGATCCTGAAAGATTGACTCCAACAATATATGGACCGGGAAGTACGAGATGTGCAAGCCGGGTTTTGCAGAAACAGAGGCACAAGAGATAATATTACCAATGCCCACTGAATAACAGAGAAAGCAAGAGCATTCTAGAAACATATTTATCCAAAGACTATTCTGAAGCCTTTGACTGTGTGAATCACAACAAAATGTGACATGTTCTTAAAGAGATGGGGCACCAGTCTCATCTGCCTCCTGAGGAATCTGTATGTGGACCAAGATGCCACATTCCGAGCTGAACATGGAACAGCTGACATGGTCTAGGATTGTATAAAGTGTGCAACAAGACTGTATATTGTCACCTTAATTATTCAACTTATACCCAGAATACACCATTTGTAAAGTTGAGCTGGACAAATCCAAAGCAGGAATCAATATTGCTGGTGGAAATATCAACAACCTCAGATAAGCCAATAATACTACTCTGATGGCTGAAAGTGAGGAGGAACTAAAGGGCCTATTGATGAGGATGAAAAAAGAGAGTGCAAAAGCTGGCCTGCTGCTCAGTGTAAAAAGAGGAAGATCAAGGCAAAAAGCAATCAAGGTTCTTGGCAAATAGATGGTGAAGAGGTGGAAGCAGTGACAGTGCAGATGGTGACTGCAGCCATGAAATATGTTTGTTTATGGAGAGTAAAGCTATTGCAAGTCTGGACAAGTTATTAAAAAGTAAAGATATTACACTATCAACAAAGTTCATGGATAGTTAGAACTATGGTATCACCAGTACTAACATGGATGTGACAGCTGGACCATAAAGAAGGATTAATTGACATCTTTAGAATTTACACCTTTAAATTGTGGTGTTGAAGAAAACTGCTTAGAATCCATTGGACTGCAAGAATATCCAATCAGCCAATGCTGCATGATATCAAGCCAAATTGATCACTGGAAGGTTTGATCATGAGACTAAAGGTAAAATATTTTGGCTATATCTTGATAAAACAAGATTCCCTAGAGAATATGCTGATCCTGGAAAAGATTGAAGGTATACAAACAAGGGGACTGCAGAGGTGGAAATGGATAGATGTGCCTGGTGTGCTGCAGTGCATAGGGTCACAGAGAGTCAGACAACAACAACATTATTAAATATTACAGCAGGGTTAATAGTGTATGAATTAAGGGCCCACAAAAAATGGCCTACATGCCTGATTTGGACTTTGGTTTGCTATCACTTTTCTATACTGATTATATGTAAATTTAGTTTGGAGGATAAAATAATGATGATATGTGGCTACAAATAAAATAGATGATATAATCATATTTTAGGGAAATATTGGTTCAAGAAGTCATGCTGTAATGTGACAAACTGCTACCTTAAATTAAAAAGTATTAGATCCTTGTAACATCCATACAATCAAAATAGTATAAGTGTACAGTAAATAAAGATGCTGGGAACATGCATACAGCTATTCTTAATATAAAAGTTGATGAGTAATTAGATTCTAAAGAAATTGGCTGATAAATTTAAATTTTCCATCAAATTATATGTTTTTATTACCAAATAAAATGTAATAGATCTTTGAAGTTTGTTGAGCACTGCTCTTTGAGATCAGTCATTCCAATTGGTCCATTAAGCACTGCCATTTAAATTGATTCATTCCACTTGGTCCATTAAGTACTATTCTTTAAAATCATTCATTCCATTTGGTCTGTTGAACACTGCTCATTGGAATCATTCATTCCAATTGGGTCATTGATCTATATGCCATTAAAGTTATATTTTTTATTGGACTGTTGAGGATTCCCAAACAAAATCCTTCATTCCTATTGGCTTTCTCAGCACTGCTACATAAACTGTCCATTTCTATTGGTCTATTGAGAGCTACTATTCTGTCTTGCTAAGGGTTCAGTAAAATGTATTCATGTTCTAGACAAAACAAATATATGACTAATTCAAAATTATATAATTTTTGTAAAAGTGGATGGACAAATGTAGCATAGCTACCCTTTTCTTTTCTTTTTTTAGATGTCTAATGACTGCAGAAAATATTAAAAGAAAGGCACTGTTTAAAACATAATCTGTGAAATGCAAGAAATAGCTAAATATCTCTTAAATGTCTTTAAACTCACAATGCAGTCCAAAATGCTACTTCTTGCATTTGACAGATTATGCTTTAAACAGTACTTTACATTTTTTATGGTATATAAATGGGTGGTCAATTCTGCAGAAAAGAAGTACAGGCGTGTTTTCTCTTTTTTCCACTTTGATTGCCCTGAAATTACAAAGAATGGCTTAAAAGCTTGGAAATCTATTGTAATTGGCACAGTTGTACTTGAAAGTCATCGTCAACGTATAAGAAGTTGACAAAATATAAATAATTGGTTTAATGAACACTAGATAACATTTCTTCCCAGGTTTGTCTCATTTCACCAATTTCAATAATTGTGATGCCTTTCCATGAGCATGTATGAAAGTGAAGTTAACATTTCTGAGAAGGTCTTTACGGTCTACATGTGTGGGGAAGAGCAGTGTTCTCCCGATCCTGATTTATAGCCACATTAAATTGGAGCTACGTTTTAAAACGTAGCCCATAACTCTCATCTTAGGGCTATTTGCTCGTTAAGAAGCCCCGTAAGGCAGGCTGCAGACAACTTGCGGATTAGCTGCAAAAAAGGCCTATGGGTAAAGGCGACGTTGAACTGCGCGGCCGTAAATCCTTTGATCAGTCAAGCCCATAACCACTACGTCTTCAATTTAGCTATTAAATTGCAACAAGTCACTCGGAAAGCAAGCTGGTAACGTGCAAATGGAACCCAAAGCCCAACGTGTGCTCGAGAAGAGCCGCAAGGGGGGTAAAGTCCAAAACGTAGCACTTGTGAAGTAAATAAAAACTCACTACTGTACTAATATTAAAATGTAAAGTGATGATAGGTCTTAGAATTAATAGCACAACATTCTCAAGCCCGCAAATCGGCTCAGAAAAATACTTTATTTCATGTGTTTTTTTTTTGCGTTATCTCGATCCCGGCAATCAATATGTTAATACATATACTGTAACTCACATGTGATAGAATATCGTATTTGCGGCTTTATCAATATTGCATTATGACTGGAATGTGGGTTCGCTCGTAGCTCGTAATTGAACCCCGTAAGACTGAAATCCCACCTCCATTTTTCAGTGACGTAAATCTGACGATCTCTGTTTTCATTGGCTCCATCTAAACCAGTAATTACGAGTTTGCCTAATTTTTTGCGTTCTAGCCTGTAACTCCGACTGACGACAACTGGTTTACAATTTAGCATCTCCAGCTCGTATATCACAGCCTAATTTAATAGCACCGTAACTCTGCCAAATTTCAAGCATGCAGCCGTTATGTGCTTCACGTTGGAGTTACGGGGCTGGAATTTAATATAGCCCTTAGGCGGGCATTGCACTCACCTAATTAGGAGCCCTGCTTAGCTTGAAACTCAAACTCAAACCCTAAGCAGGAATCTCTACACCACAAGATACATTGAGCTTATAGGCACATGGCATTGGGTCCTGAATGAACCACAAATTACAAGCTACCCCTAAATAGTCATATGTGTCTTTACGGTAATAATAAATTCCACGGTTTTGTCTTATTTAGACTGACATATCTAAACAATACAAAAGAATAAGCTTATTATTTGTTGGTTGCATCAATGAGAGGCATTTGCATTGTACTTGTGATTTTTGGTCCTTGTAAAATCCAAACTCACATTCTCCACAGTGAGCCAGTTAGTTGAAAGACTAACAGAGTTATACTAAAGCTTATGAAAGCAAGCCATTTTTACACTTGGTTTTTAAGCAGTACTGATTAATTCCATTCTAATTTAAAATCAAAATGAGCAATGTGGCAAAAGAAGAAGACCAAATAGCTTAAGAACTTATGCTAAAACCCAATATAGTACGACAGGCATATTTATATTTATATTTATATATATATATATATATATATATATATATATATATATATATATGTGTGTGTGTGTGTGTGTGTGTATATGTATATATACACACACTGTATATATATTTAAAGAAAGATAGATAAGTAGATATGTACAGTAGATAGATAGATAGATAGATAGATAGATAGATAGATAGATAGATAGATAGATAGATAGATAGATACTGAGGTTAACAACATTTCTACATTTCTAGCGCTTAGGATCCAGACAGACTGTATCTAGGAGTATTTTATAGAGAAACATTATATGAAGCGATATTTTAGAGGCAGGTGCACAAACTTCAGGAGCCGTGTTTCCCAGGCAATTTTCACCTCTATATATATATATATATATATATATATATATATATAAATATATATATATATATACACACTGTATATAACTATATTGTATGTAAACATATGTGCATTTACCTACAAGGTTTACTTACCAGAAAAGAGCATAGAAAAATGAAAGATACAAAATAAAAATATGCAAAATCACTGCCACATTCATCTTTGGTGTTGCCAGAGCCAGGATCGCAGGGTCTGTTACTGAGGCACGCCAGCATGATGTCATGCCAGCCTTCTCCTGTAGCACTCCTGTGGGATATAGGCACAGTCATATCACAAACCTCAGACTGATAATACTTATACAATGGAAGGTAGTATTCACTAAGATTAGAGCTTCCTCACAGTGAGAATAAATAGCTATCCTTTTCCTATCCTATTCTACAAAGTTTATTCTTTTTATTTGTGGGGAAATTGTGTCATAGGAATCAGGAAGGTTCTGTCATATAAAGGTCTATGTTCTATTAGTAGCGATAAAGCAACAGATGACTGCCACAATTTAAAGGGCCACTGTGTTTTCTGTATTGTTTTTTGAATAAATAAATATGATAATGGGCAAAATATTTTTAGAAATGAAAATATAAAAAAACTTTAGATTTTACAGCTTTTATATGCAATTATTATTACTGCATGAATCAACATTTCACAATTATTATTAACTTTTATTTGTAACGTGCCAACATATTCTGTAGCGCTGTACAGGGTATGAAAACCAGAAAAAGTACAATGTTAACAAACTGCAGAAAATGGAGAGCCCTGTTTTGAGATTAGAATCTTTGTAGAACAAGCACCCTACACGACTGGAAGCTCCAATATCTCTTAAATTTCATTAACCAAATAATCCTGGAAAACACTAGTCAACAGTAAGACATAAATTATAATTGTTTGATAATAAATAAATCTCCAATAGGAACACACAATATTGAAAATTCTGTGATATGGTTAAGAAACAAAAGGGAACATAATGTCAAAAGTACTGCGCGATACCATGATGCAGAACAATCAAAATAAAGTTATAAGAAATGTCATTTGATACCATTTTCACTGTTTTAAATGCAGAAGTTTTAGCTTTTAATTTCTCAAAGTGTCCAATTACCTTGGTGTTATCTTCAGTTTATCAGCAAATGCCAATATATTTAGTTTATGGGGAGAAAAAACTGTACAAACCATAAATTACACGCTTCTTCTAAATGCTTATATACTCTCCTCACTCCAATAATATATTTAAGTTTATTTTTCCTTTGGGTATAATATGTCTGGTGACACCAAAGAAAAAACAGACATTTGTTGCAGCACATAGAGCGTTTGCCAAAAGAAACTGAGGGCAGCAGTGAGAGAGGGTAGCTGGAGGAATAACTGGGTTATATAAAAAACTATGTAAAAAAAGCTCAATCAGCATTTTTACCTGGTTTTGAATACTCTAGCTGATGATGTAATGCAGCATTGATGATTTACATGTTCTATTTCTTCCTCCTGCTATGTATGTAATTAAGACTATTTTTCAAAAAGACATACATTTCAACACGGTTTAATAAATGGACTCCACAGAAACCATACTTATTTTACCCTCACATATTACCACTTTTAACCCATTTCATAAATATACCTAACTTTGCAGAGAAAGGTCAGATAGATATCTCACAGAAAGAAGCAGCATTTTTAAATTAGTTCTCACATAATAGGAAGTAAGGAAGTCATACCTGAAAAGGAGCATCAGGGCTTGCAGGAATGTGCGGAAGTTGTTGTGTCTGTTAATGGCGCTGTCATCCACCAACGCAATATTACCAAACACCTGTAAAGAGAGAGCATTATACAGAGAGCAGACTATGTAGTAGATCACTGAACATTGCAATGACCGTTACCTATGTGGAATACCCTATTGATTTGTTCTATCAAATATGTAAAAATATTTTAGGTTCACAGAAAATACTTTTAAAATATATATTTTTTTTTAAATTTAAATAAAATTCTCATATTGTATGCAAACTTTATATGAGATTTTTTGATATTTGTTTGTGTTTTTCATGTATGCCAAAACTAGCAATAAAACAAAGAATATCAACAATGTATACCTCTCCTTTTACTGCAGAAGCAAATTTAAGCGTAATGGATATTTTAGGTTATTAAATTGGTTCTCATATTAGATACCAACTGTTGCCAAAATTGCTGAACTCATCTAATATCCCATAAAAATAGGTAATGACAGTCCCAAACTAAAAAAAAAAGTTTTTTTATATATATTATATATTTTTTTTCTATGGATTTTTTGTCTTTAAAGCATAAATATCTTTATCTTTCAGTATATAAACTGAAATAAATAGGGAAACATACTGCTATAAATTACTTAAAATGTTGTTGTTGCCCTAATTAGAATGCAAAAAAATAGAAGGTAATGTGGTCTAATTTTTAATCCATACATAAATGAGTTAATGCATACTCTCTGTATTATGTATTTATCTTACAGATTAAATATCCCTTTACACATGTCTTCAAAAAGTGGGCCTCTTGTCCGAGCCTATTTTACCTGCATGCCAATGATAGCGTAGATGAAGAACAACATAGCTATGAGGAGGCAGACATACGGCAGTGCCTGTGAATGGAAAACAATAAGAAATTCAACAGTAATCCACTGCACAGATTTCATTTGACCTTCACTATGATCTGTCATCAATAATCCAGTATGATGTCAACGGAGTGAACTTCAAGCTGGTTAAGGTCGGATACATATAGTGAGCTGAGCACAACTTCCACATTAGCTCTGTAAATTTCCTGACGCCTCCTTCTTCGTAATGTAATGACTGCATTGATCAATTATCTTGTTCTATGGTTTTTATCCATTGTCGATATACATATTTAATGCATAATAGTACCTGTATATATTGACTACAATGGTAATATTGGAAAGTTAATAACTGATCAGTGTAAGGATACAAATGGATGGGCCATGTTAAAAAACTACACTCTCTAACATGTAGTTGTAGTCCCTTTTCTAGATTCAGCAACTCACTGGCTTAGAGGACACAAAATGTATTGATGGGTCTTCTGAAAAGACTATATTAACTAACAGTTAGATTAAGCAACTCAGTGCCTTACTGGAAAGACGTTAACAATTATTTGTAGGGCAGTTTCTACTCCCCTAGGTTAAATGGAAATCAGAACAGATATTAGTACTAGATCAAAAAGAGACAAAGTAAGGATAGGGGGAGAGAAGATAGAAAAAGGAGCTGAGATACCTGGGAGTGAAAGACTAACAGCCCTATTAAATTCCCTCAACGTGTAAAACCATAGTCCGTTACGTAGCCCGTACGACTTGCGGCTATTAAATTGGCCTTGTAAACCCGCCAACGACTTGTGGGGTAAGGCGAAAAAACCCTACAGGATGTCGAAAATTGCACTCCGCAGCCACAAATCCTTTGTTCTTTCGAACTCGTAACTGAAAAATTGCTATTACATTGCAACAAATTCACTGGCGTTCAACCTTGTAACCCGCAAATGGAGCCAAAAAGCCAACGGGTACTAGAGAGGACCCACAAGGGGGTTAAAGTCCCATCCGTCGCACTGTAAATGCAAATATACACACACTACTGTACTTATAATTAAAGGGAAAGTGATGTTAGGTATTAAAATTAATAGCACAACATTCTCAAGCTCACAAATCTACAATATAAAATAGTTTTTTTATGTTTAATTTCCGTATTATATCGATCCCAGAAATCAATGTGTTCATACATATAATACAACTTGCATGAACTTGAATATCATATTTACTAATTTTTTAATATTGCATTATTTCTGGAATGCAGGGCCGATCGAAACTCGTAATTGAAGTCCGTAAGGCTTTGAAATCTAACTTCCATTTTTCAGTGACATAATGATGACAATCTCTTTTGCCATTGGCTCCATCTAAACCCGTAACTAAGAGTCTGACTAATTGATCATGTTCACGGCCGCATATACAACGCGCGCAAGAATGGTTTACGGGCTTGCGTCTACGGCTCGTAACTCGCAGCATGATGGAATTTAATAGCTCTGTAACGCAGCCGAATTTCAAGCAAGCAGCCTTTGCAGGTGTGCCGATGCCGCTACAGGCTTTAAATTTAATAGGGCTGTAAGAAGAGAAGAGATAGAGAAAGTAAAAGTGGCATAGTGAAAGAGGGAAGAGTAAATATACAACAGTGTAAAAATAGCAGTAAGACAGATGGACCAGTGGTAATACAGGTCAAAGTGACTTAGAAGTCTCTTGGCATCAGTAGACATCAATGTATGTACAAATATTTCATATTAAGAATGAGGTAAGCACCAGAGCTATGTTATAGCTTAGCGTATCCAATGATATGTAATAATAATACAAACATATAAATTAGTTTACATTATAATAGATGGCAAACAATGCCAGGTATTAAAGGCTTTGAAAAGCAAAGCTGCAATGCTTATTTTCCCTGTTTAATACTGTACTGGGGATTGCTACACACTAACACAATAGGAACTACTCTCACTGTGAAGATGGAGACGAGTGATTAACTGGCAAACACTAAGCTATTATATCTTTATATGTCCTGTGGTGCAACACTACAGCTTCAATCTGAAAACCAACTATCTTCATCAATGAAGAGAAGAGTAAGAGGAGATATATGGAAAAGGAGAGTATCAATATATATTGGTCCTTTTAGAAGATCAATCTGAAAAAAAAATCAATAGCTTTATAACCTGACTTTCCAGTTTGTAAAATTAACTTCTTGAATTGGTTTCCAGCAGTCTTTTACACATTAATATATACCTCATAATGAAACAGAATTTCAGGCATCTCTACTACATCCTCTGTAGCAACTTACTGTTAAACAGTATAAAATGGTCATTGTTGGACTGCAGATAATCTCCTTATACTTAGAAAACTGTTTACGTACAAAAACAACCCTAGCCATATAAAGATTTGGCCATACTCACCTTAAAAGACTGCACAAATGTCCATAGAAGGATGCGGATTGTGTAACCCTGACGCAACAGTTTGATCAGTCGAGCAGCTCGGAACAAGCGCAGGAAGCTTAAGTTGATAAAACTTGCCTGTGGCAGAGGAAAATAATCTATTTCATTTTTCCTATTCATGTTAATTCAAGGCCAGGTTCTTAGAGCACCTCTGTGAAACAGTAAGCCAGCCTATCCCATTCCATTGTCAAGCACAACACTTGCAGCTGCTTGCGCATCCAAAACCTTCAACAAGTAAGCTATAAATACATGCACAAAATACTCCCTCACCATCTTCTGGATGTGGTTGGTTCATCTTCTGAAGTTAAGAAACTCAAGAAAGGATATGAGGGACATGAGTAGATAACTAGTGTACTTAGACCAGTTAATTACAACAAGATAACAATGAATTGGCATTGTTGGTCGGCTCTCTCGAAAATGAAGCCTTCCTCTTCCTAAGTCCTGTTTTATTAAGACTTAGTGGCTTATTTATGGAGTTGTTCTTTATGTCAACATTATGTCACTACAACGTTATTACAAATTAGCTCCTTAGTACATGCTCAAATCCCTTTATCAACATAGTCCAATCCATCCATTAGGTCACATGCTTAATTTCGTACCATGGCATGCATTTCATTCAGGAACTATCCCCATCCTCCTATCCTTAACATTGATTGAGTTGTGTTCTAAAAACATTATCCGAGTCAATGACCTGACCAGGAGGATAAAAAAATATGGAAGAGAACAAGTAAATGAAAAGAAGAAACATTCAAGAAAGGTTTAGTGATGATGGATAGTATGAAATGGATGGGGTGAAATATTAAGGTTAGAGGGATGATCTTGTGGAATCTTTACTATGGTCCATTAGTAAGAAATTATCTGTGTAATACAGAAAATCAGAAAAAGCTATTTAAAACTTAGTAGTTGCAATGCAAGAAGAGGTTGGTGTGGACTGAATTTAAGGTAATAAACATGTGTCTGTTGATAGTTTCCAAAGTTTCCAACATGTCATGTTCCTCACATGTGTCATGCTAATCAATGAGAGTCACAGAAAAATAATATTTAATAGCAGATAAGAAAAGCTTGGTCTGTGTCTTGGCTACCCATTCTGCTCTCATTGCATTTTTAGCATCTGGACCTCCTGTGCCAAAATACTGTATCTTGGTTTGTTTGGACCTCAGATCCTTTGATAGTCCCTGTTTGTTAAGGACATTTTACTAATCATATAAGTATGTAAATAAGAGTATTTTTTTAGGAGGCTTAGAAGTTCTTGGGGTTTGCAGAAAGATCTATATGTTGTAAGAAATGTTCGAACAAGTGGTAGGTTAGCCTTTTGATGAGCTTTACTACAGTCCCAGTCTTCATTATGGGGATTCCAGATTTAGGTTCCACATTTTCCTCAAATACAATGTTCTATTCTGAGTTAAGTCACAACACTCTGCAGTTAGGACTGAGAGCAATAATAATATGTTCCTGTTGGGTTATGTTTTTGTTCTTAGAGTTGGTTGTGTCCCTTTAAACACATTTAATTTATTTAGCTAAACATATGCATCTATTTTATAGACAGTTAAGATCTCACAAATGGCTTTTTTTGTACTGAGGAAATATTTATTAAAAGGGAAATTGATCTCTATGTAACCCAAGACCAGAAATCTTTGCAGTTGGTGTTTGAGTGATTATCGCAAACAAAACACTTTTCTGTAATGATATCATTGCCTTTTGCTAGCCTGTGTTATTTTTCTCCAATGTTCAGTTGCAAATTTTACCAAGATTGCCCCATTCTCCGTTGCGTCATGCAGTGATGGAGATAGCATGCAGAAGAACAGAGGTCACGGCTCATGTGTAAGTGTACAGTTTATATATATTCACTCGCCTATTTAAATGGATTGTCACTTTATATATTAGGGCACAAATTATAGTAGATAAATGAAGAGGACTTTCTGAGCTGGCCAACTAATGTAAGACACAGCGTGAGCCAATAGTATAGAACAAGACTTTTTGGAGTCTGAGTCAACCCCTTCTACAATAAATGTACCATTTGACTGTAATTCTTACTTGAAATAACAAGAAGGGTTACATAAACCCAGAAAAAAAAAATCTAAAATTGGTTTAGCCAATTTATTTAATTTTGATGGCTAGATGGGAAAAACATGCAGTGACCTCTGTTCTTCACCAATTGCTGATACACATTTTCAGGCTTGGGGTATGTTTGTGAAGGAGGTGTTAGCTGAACCATCTCTATATCTAAATTGAAGACGTTTTAAATATGTTTTTCATCGTTCCTTGGATTCCTAAAGATGCACAGCTAAGGATCATATGGGGTCTCTGAGTGGACACCAGACATGAACTGAAACTATGGATGATGTTTTTCAGTCTTGTTATATTTTTATAAAACCTGCATGACAGATCATTTAACATAAGAGTAATAATACCCATTTTGTCTGAACCAGTAGGGTTGCATAGTTATTAGTATATTATACATAATAGGTAAACCTCAGATTTACAATATAATGTTTGAAAGTAGGTTTATTACTGAATGTTGCATTTATAGATCACTGATTATTAATTTTATTAATGATCAATTCTTAATTAAACCATCTACATCTACTCTGTCTGAAAATGTTAGCCCTATGAGAGCCTATAATCGTTTCACATTGATGTAAATGCTTTTATATAATTTATAAATGGATTTACCAAAACATTTTTGGGAAAACATAATTTTAGTGGTATTCATGGATATACAGTCAGTAGGACAAGTAAAACTGACACTTATGAAAAACATTTGAGAAAATTAGGCATTGATGATGTTCTAAAAAAGAAAGTACTGAACAATGTATCACATGGTATCAAATATTATCAGTGAATTATTTACCTTTTTTTTTTACTTCAACTTAATTCAGTTACAAAATAAAAATTAATAAAACAAATAAACTACATATGTGGACTTTATGGGAGGTAAAGGACCACTGTGTACATATTTTAAAAAAAATATGTATTCTTCTGAACTTGTGTAATATGTTTTGAAAGGAAAATACAAAAATAGTGTATTAGTTTTTCTCTGAATTTATTCTGAAAATGTTGCTATGAGTAAATCGACTTTCTGAAGTTGGAGGAAATGTTGAATACACTGGTAGTTTGCATCTTCACAGTGCTCCCAGCATCATTAATGGGAAGGTCCTTTGTTTATAAGGACATATTCAGTTCAGGAAGTAAGAGGTTGCTTAAGGCAAGAACACAAAATGGAAGCTGCAGAAAAGAATAATTGTTTTTTCCAACTGTCACGTTTAGTTCAACAAAAGACCACAGTGGTCCATTAAGATAACTTTGGTTAAATTGGGAAGAATTTATTGTTTACCTATCCATCTTTACATTATCAAACTAAGCAGTTTATACACAAGATTAATTCATTGTTTACGGTTATTTTTTTATATATCTGTATGAAATAAATACCCCTCTCTCTCTCCTCTCTTTCTCCGGTATAACAAACTAAGAATATTTGACACATTGATATACAATATTCAATGTTTTCTTTTCCTAATACATTTTTGTAACTTTTTGAAAATGTGATTCCTTGTCATATCGGGGCTTATGTCCCTTTGTTTAGTAAAAAATAATCAGCTCACTATTTGTGAGCAAAATATAGACATACACTGCTCTATTTATTTTTTAGTAAAGTGCACCATCTATGAATTTCTACTGTCAACGCTGGTTTCCTTAACAATAGTGAAACATCATCAAATCCTGTATCTGTAATAAATTCCTCAGATTGACTTCCTTGGGTAAGATACACTAAGCTTTACTGTGTTGAAACCTTTATTTGAAGAAAATGTTTTCATCTAAAAAAAACATTATAGCTTTTGTTCACAAATAGTTTTACTAAGTGCCAATATATGTATTTTTAGAAATAGAGAAGCCTACTGAGATTAAGATGTCAAGTTCACATATCACCTTTTGTTAGACTGAACACATTTTAAAAAATCTCTTCCTCTCAGTCTCTATTTATGAAAACACTGTGTAAGCTCTATGTCTAGTATTGTTTATTCATAGTGTTTAAATAATGTACCAAATATATGCGAAGTGTGAAAGAACAAAGCCAGAAACAGGTAAGTGGGCATGTGCATTCTCGTATGGAACCTTGGATATGTGATCCATACATGTATGTAAGCCTCTCTTTCAATCGGTTGGGACTGAAATAATTGCACAGATAAGACATGTAGAATGTCTACAGTTACTGCGTGTAAACACATCATGGATCCTAATACCTCTGTAGACAAAATGGAAGACCTATCATGTTGATTGTCTAATGGCTTCCTGGTTCAACACACTATTCCACCTCCTTCCCAAACTCATTGCATTTCCCCAATTCAAAAACAAGCAAAGAAACAAATAGGAGTCAACTAGCAACAAAAAAAAATCAAAATCTTTGAAAAATTGTAACAGAACCCACCATGTCCTAGATGTGATGTTGTCATGGATTGGTGGTACACAGAGCACGGGTGTTGCAGGTAATACAACATACAGAGACAGAGGGGTTTGGTTTGTGTTTTTTTCCCGCATTGTATGTTGATTGGGTAGCATGGGTCGGCAGGCCGTGAAATAAATAAAAAGGGAAATAAAAAAACACGAAGACCAAAACACATACACACACAAAAATATGAATTAAATAAATTAAACAGGAAGTGAGCTTAAAAGTACAATATGTTGCCTCCAATCCACATTGTAGAATTAAATATGTACATTATTAAATCATCAGTTGGGTATAACAAGACTGTTTTTTTTTTTTAATCCAGCACCTGCCATCTTGTATAAACTTGCATTATTACACTGTCAAATTCTTCAAGCCCCGTTCTCTACTAGCAGACTTCAAGGGACATTAAATTCATGGAAACTACTCTGCACTATCATGTAAAGCAAACAGATAATATGTAAAAGCAAGTATCTGAAGGAACAACCAGGTTATATTAAAGGACAAATGGAATGCCCTAACAATATAACCTAGATGTTTAATTAGGCATTAATCATTAAAAATAATAGTCTTAGGACTATTGGTGTTGGGCTATTAAGTCCTTTATGCCAGAAGGTGTAGTTATTGGTATGACAGGAGGTTGACTGTTATAACAAGAAAAATGGAAAATGGGAGTAAGATGGTACGGGAAACGGTAGGGCATATTTTCATAAATTAGGTTTGAGCAAATTCTTAGACATAGCCGCATGGGCATCTTGGAGCCAGCTCTTATTTACAATAATAGTATGCAACACTTGTAGACAATTTAAGATGTAAATGCTCTGTCTGTTTTACCCTGTACATCAAAATATTTGGAAAGAAAAAAATCATATTAAATTATTTCAAATATTAAGCATTAAATTCATATTAAACACAATGATTTTATTGGCTGGAGACTCATGTTAAGGAGATTTCCTCTGTTAGTGAGCCTTTGCTGTGGTGATAGCCTATCAATGATTTTGTATTATTTTATCAAATATAACTGTTCTCGGAGCCAACCGCACACCCTCTCCTTAATGATCTTATCAGAGTGGAGACAAACACTCAGTTGGGGACTGATACGCTATTCTTTGGAAAAAAAAAAATATTGATTACTGCTATTCTAAATTATTAAATAAAACTATTATTAATGATCAATGCATAATTATACTAGCACCTCTTGCTATACTATTACAGCAGTCATATAAAGCTGTTATAAAACAGTGAAATGTACTTAAATTATAAAAATTCAAGAGGTTTCTTCACTTGAATAGTTATAGATGGCTTGCAAACAATTGAGTTTAAGAAGAGGAAAGGGTACAGTCAACAACAGAATGCACAAGATTGCAGTTGCTGGATGTACTAAAACCCATTTCTACAAAATACCCATCATGCTTAATAGTCTAGAAATGATTCAATAATTCATATCTTTTATTTCTACATTATGAATTTGGGACACAGTAATGTTCTTTTAAGACAAGTAAATTGAATTGACATTTCTCTTTCTTTTCATTTTTGATTCTTGGATGGTTACATGGCCAGATGTCAGCTGCTAAGAGGACATCAATGGTAACCCACTTACTGCAGCGTTAATACGCTGTACATTCTAATACAGCAAATTTAAACTTACAGTGGATCGGTGAAGTCAACGCTGCTTCAACAAATCCTTCTACAAATGGGATTAATTTAGAATTCCCTTATCTCAACATTCCCAGTTACAATTAGCTCAATTACCAACTTCAATTAGCTCTATTTTCTCTTCTGAGATTAAACATTAAACTAATGAGTGACTGAGAAAAATGCAAAACAAAATGACACTAATTCTGCATGTGTCCACAATGGAAAATGATATCGCTCCAATGTTTTTTGTTTTTTTAAAGTTTCATTTATAAAATATTTGCCTCATGACTGGATGGTTTCTTCAGTCGGCAGATTTCTTATCAATGAAGATATATGTTTTGGACTGTTTTATGGCAACATAATCTCCTTTGAGGGGAGAAAAATGCATTATTCTAGCTGACTTTGCTTGAAATATGCATTGCTGTGTCCTCTGAAAGGGGTTGAATGGTCACCCTAGACTTGTTTAAAATAAGGAGCAGATATAATTTCCTGGAATACATGAGATACGGATGGATACTTTATGTATGGAATTTGCCTTTATTATTTGCATGGATATTCACAATGCAAATTACCGGGCAATTAATTAAATGAAAGGGGAAAAAGCCATATTAATACATATTTATTTTTCTTAATATAAATGAACTTTTCTGTTTTTGCATTAATTCACACCTGCCTATATAAAGAGCATATTTATATCAACCTACAAATCTTTCATGTCTCCTCCTGTCAACATTATGAACACAACCTTGGTTAAAAAGTTTTTGAGATATATTTATCAATATAGGGACACCTGAGTTAAAGGTACTTTTTAGGCACAAAATTGTTATATAAAATATACATTTCACTTAGTTTTTTACCTTCTGGATCTTTTCACTTTCTTCTTGTTTTCTCTCAATGCAGGTGCTATGTTGTACATCTATGGCTTAAAGCCAAGCTCACAGTAGAAGGATTTCACTCTACCAATGTCCTATGCTGCATGCCACAGACTGCTTATTAACAGCATGAGACAATGGAAGAATGAAGCCCCTCCCATGTGTGCATAGCTTTAGGTAACAGATGTGCCAGATAGCAGTTCTCATGAGGAAAAACAGAAAGAAAGGGTGAGGATCCAGATGGAATATGTTACTCTAGAGGCTTTTTAGAAGTAAGTGATATGTACATTTTACATCATAATTACATTGAAGAGAATACAATTAAATTAAGTCACTTTTTAAAACAAACAACAAAATGCTTTAAGAGTTCTCTTAAAAAGGTATTGTTAAACATCCCCATTTCCTATGTTTTCTTTTCAGGCTACTTATCAATCAAATAAAGGGATATGTAAATTTCCTGGATTATGAATGCACCTGATAGAGGAGAATTAATAGTATATGAAAAACATAATAAACATTTAAATACTTACCTGGAATTTAGCAAAATCTTTTGTAATTTCTGCCTGTCTAAAATTAGGTTAACACCCCTCCATAATTTGTTTTGGCCAATCCGGTTAGATGAAAGATTTGAGACATAGCTACGGCAACACTTGACAGCATATACAGGAAGCAGGGATAAGTCATATCCCAGCAGTGACTAGGAGGCTGACAATACTGCTTACTATTGGCTGAGCAAGAAAGAGCAGGTAAATAGTGGTTTAATATTGCTCCCCGGATCCTGCATGCTGATTGGGTGGGGATCAGGGGGTGTCAACACAATCATTAGAGGGATTTTTAGATATTAATAAAAATAAAATGTTTTATGAGATGTGCTGTATACATATAGGCTGCTTTTTGCCTATTGAGTGCAGAAATATATTAATCCAGCAAACTTAGATATCTATTTAAGTTTATCCCCACTTAACAAATAGCCATCATAGAAAATATAGAAAGTGGATATAAGTATGTTATAACTAAAGTTAGCTATGCTTTTTCCTGCTTATCCTAACATTTTACCATGTTTGATAAATATAGCCTAGTTTCTTCTATTTTTTTTAAATAGATCACCAAACTATTCTGTATGCTCACATCTTAAAAGGCCAAAGTAATGATTGAGCTTTTATGACTTTGAACTAGTCAAAATCGTTTTCAACAATTCCTCCATTGCTATATTATTTACAGACAAGTCCCAAACCCTTTAACAACCCATTCTGTTATTATATTACTTTTAAAAAAATATAAATGTCTGAATAATATTACTGTGTGCAAAAAATGATACAGGTATAAATAAATATTTGTGCACCACTATAAAGGAACTGTAACATTTAAACATTTTAAATTTATACTGAAAAATATTTGCACCTTGATAATACTTACAATAACCGGTAAATTGCATACATTTTTTTAAATAATGTATTAATATCGTAATTTAAAATTTTGTACTCAACACTTGCACAGACTGCACCATTACCCTTGATTTATACAGAAGTCATGTAGTGTAACGCTATAGCGGTATCCTGAATATAAAAAGGGCATATTATAAATAGTAATACAGGGGTGAAAGAACCAGTTTGTGAGTATTCAAACGTATTAGTTGAATTCTGTAGTTTTTTTGTATTTCTGTCCTATGCATTGTAATAATCTTGCCTACGGTTACCCTTAAATATTTAGTACCAAATATTAAATAACTAGGCTCCAGTAAATGTATGAATTCATACAATCGGAAATTATAAAACTGTAAGTCTACATAATACTATAGAAAAACACATTAACAAAATAATGTATAAAGAAATCTAGAATATAGGACGTAGGAGTATAATATGACATGTTATCAAAGGCAATGACTAAATAAACATATATAAATAGAGATGCATTTTACTTTGGACGAATATTTAAGTGCCAGCAGTATACATTTTGGGAGCCTGCAATATACACACACACACACACACACATATATATATATATATATATATATATATTGCTGATACAGTGAGCAATGTGGCTGTGACTTTACAGACAATAACTAGTCCCAAAGAGGTAATGTCATCACTTACCGCTATCTCTGTTACTACAATGTCAGTAATACTTCCTAGAACGGTGACAAAATCAAATACATTCCAGGCGTCTCTGAAATAGTTCTGTAGAAGGAATGATACAGTGATGTAGAGCATTTCCATTATATCAGTGTTAAGGTGAGAAATCTGCAGTAAATCATGGGCATTTTAAGGTTTTATGCTGCCTTAGGCCATTCAGATTTTTACACCCCCCATGCCCCACTTGAAGCCCCTCCATCCCCCTTTCTATATCTCAAATCATAGGTTTATGTGGGTTTATGAATACATATGGTATGTCAGAACGTGTCAAGAACACTTACACACAGAAATACCACTGCATATACACATTTCTGTGCATAAAAGAAATATTTAAATGTACTTCACTGCATCTTCAGGCAATCTGCATTTTCATCTCTGCAAATGATATTTAACTTTTTTGCAAACTTTCTTTATATTAAAACATGATAAAAAATAAACCTTAAAGACTAGAGACTATGGATATTTCTTTAAATGGCTAGTTTGTCTTTTTGAACAAACAATGATATTTTATTTACTTAACACAAAAAAAATATTAAATATGTTCTCCAACCAATCAAAAAAAAAAATAGACTAATCCGTGTAAAAAAAAAAAAATAACACTGGAATTTATAGAAGGCAAAAGATCCCAGGACTCTCTGAGAAATTAACATGGGATTCTAACCGAAAAAGAGAAGTGGCAGAAAGGGCGGTGACACATTTGGTCATGAACTTCTTTGGGGCACATTTAATGTACAGTTGAAACATTGCAAAAACATTTGTTTCTGATTTAGTACATTGATTTCTCTATGTGAATAGCTGATTTTGCTGCTATCATTGAGAAAAAGGAGCTTCCTTAATTACCCAGTTAGGCCTGACCTATTCTGTAAGGTCACAAAATGTTTCTTACCAGGACCCCGAAAGCAATGATTTTCAGGATACACTCCAGAGAGAACATGGATGTGAAGATAATATTCAGACATTTCAGCATTTCTTCATATGTTGGGGATGAGCCATGAAACTAGAAAACATGTGAGACACAGGGGATATTAATTAGTGGGTGGGGGTGGCAAACTTAGTGGATATCAGAGTAAGAAAGGTGAAGAGCTGTGTAAGTACAATCTTGTTTCATAATCACAAATAAACTAAGGGAACTAGTATATGCACTGTAATGGAAATATTCTTACTTACATATTTATCGCCATCTTTCAAACCACTGCTATCACCTTATTCCAATCTCTCTTCTTAATCCCACATTTTAGTATCTATTTTTCTTTGTCCCATCTGTCTCCTCCCTCTCATTTCCCATTTTTTTCTCACTTTCCCATACAATTTTCTATCCAATTTCAAAACTCTCTACAAACTACTAATCTTACTTTTTTATTCTCATTCCTGTCCCTTCCAGATTCCTGACCTTCTACAATTTCCCGTTTAATTTGCTTCACTGGATTTCTCCTTTTACATATCACTCCCTATTTATCCTCTCTCACTCCTTCCTATTCATTCAAGCCCAACATTTCCCTCACCATATAACTTCTATATAATTCCCTCTCTCTCGTCCTCTACAAGGTTGATCATCTCTCCCAGGAACTCCTATCTCTAAGATTGCATTTTGTCTCATGAGTTCATATTTCTCTAATCTTCTATTTCTCCCAATTTCAAAATCTTTTTTTAAGCCTGTTTCCCTCTTAAAATCTATTTAAATCTACCACTTTTCACCTTTAACCCCTTCTCTTCCTTTCTCCTTTTCTTTCTCTCCTCTTTTTGTTATTTTTCTCTACCTTACTATTCTCTCTATCACTTTCACTTTTCTCCATTTCCCTTATCTCACCCCATCTTTATTATAAATGTGTGAAAGTAATTTGAGCTAAACAGTACAGGATATTCAACAAAATATTTGCAGAACACATTATTGAACACATTATTATTTTTATTATTGTTTATTTATTATGCACCAACATATTCCACAGTCCTATAGAAGGGACACAGCACATAACAAATATATTTGAAGCATGTTGTCCTTGATCTTACAATCCAATTTCCACTCTAAGAGGTACACCCAGTAGGCCATATATCAGTGCACACTTTCTTTCCCATTCTCAAAAACCCTCTGTTACCTTCTCTTACATGCATGCGGTATCATAGGTTCATGCTCAATCATACATGCTCTATCATACATGCATGCTTTATCATACATGCTCTTCCATAAATACATGCTCTATTACTCATGGTTGCTCTATCATACGCTTACACTCACTAACACTCGCTATGTCTGGACTTTTATGCATACATACATTGTAACGGAGCTGGAACACGCAGTCCAATATCTCCGCTGGTATACGGTAAAATATCCAAGAAGCACTACAGTCTCACCATTCCCGACCTCCCATATTGGACGACACACAATTTGGGAGTCAAATGAATACTGACTTTATTTACCTTTACAGAAATATTTATACATCTCTTTGGCCACAGGTAATACACATAGAGAGAACAATAGGTGGGGTCACACCTCCCAGGGACTAGCCGGCTACTTTGATTCAATAACAGACATTGATAAGATAATGCTTCTCTTTGTTCCATCTTTCACAATGTGAACACTTTACACAATAGGGCTCTCCTGCCTCTAGGAGACCCTAATAGGATTATGTATTATGCTAGGTGTCTGTAATATTCTGAGCTAATATCCTGCAGAGCATCAACCAACATACATATAATATAACAGTAGGATCATATTTTAACCAAGAATTAAATAACCATAAAACAGGGTAAAACAGTGATGGGTTCCGTTACATACATCTCAAAGCACACTCTTATTTTTATGGACACTAAGTAATATGTGTGATCAGATCTTACCTTCATCATAAGTACAATGGTGTTTAATGCAATCATCACCATTATGAAATACTCAAACGGAGGTGATACAACAAATCTCCACATCTTATACTGGAAGGACTGGCGGTTTTGTGGCATGTAACGTGTTAGGGGCTTGGCGCTGATGACAAAGTCTATGCAGGCCCTCTGGAAAAGAATAGTAGACAATAGTTTCAAGTCATTTGGTTATCACTTTTTTGATACACCAATGGAGAAAAAACAAATTGAAGGAGCTTTACAACATCCATTCAGTAACTATATTAGTGGGTAACTAATAGTTTAATAGCAAAAAATATAGATTTTTCCTACAAAAGGGCTGCAATAATCAAGGTGTCCATCTTTAAAATGAATATATTAACTTGTGAAGAAAAGACTGTCAGAGTTTGTTGTATTTAATAGCGACTGCATATTCAGTGTGCATTATTCTATAATTCTCAAGAATGGTTAGATTCAAGTAAACTACTTCTTCTATGAATCAACATTGTAAATGAATCTATGTGATTTTATACACTTCAATTTGGTGTGCTGCTAAATGGCTATATAATTAATAGGTCCAAAAGGTTGTGGCTTTAATAACATTGCTCACTCTTATATACTCAGTAGTTTCTAGAAATGTATCTGGCACATCTATTTGTAGACATTTACAGCCTTATTAAATTGCAATTCGACAAATTCTAAAGGGCTTTATATAAGCACATAGCATATTTTTTTTACAGAAGTTTGTAGTCAGTGAACTTCTATCCAAAAGCAAGGTCTTCACAAACTAAAAACTTCTGTAAAAAAAATATGCTATGTGCTTATATAGAGCCCTTTAGAATTTGCCAAATTGCAATTTAATAAGGCTGTTAGCCAACAACCTCATTCAAATCTGAAGACATTGGCGATTATTAACAAAAGTACAATAGGTACTAGTAGGAGTTTTCATATTAGACACACTCAAACTAGCCGGTTTAGCTGTTAATTATTGTAACATGGATCAAAATATACTTAACAAATGCCATGTGATAGATTCTGTAGCAATAACATTCATGCACTTCCCAAATCTCCCTTTCTATTACTCTCCCTCTTAAAATCTCTCTTCCCCTTCAAATATGCCCATTCTTCCAGGCTTTTATTGTGAGGTCTCCCGATATATATGTAATCACAGAAACAAAAAGGAGAGCATCCAAGGTAACTACCATAGTGTAAACCTATAAATATATTTATTTAGACATGCATTAAAATTCTACTTACTATCATTTATAGATGTACCTCAAGTATGAAAAGGCCTCTGGGTTGTCTCAGTAGAACTGTCACCAACACATCCAGTGATGTTAACTGTTAAAGCTTTATTAAAGCCCTTTGATAGAGCTACAACCAACATAAATCACACTAATAATGTGCCAAAAAAGTAAAACAGGGCTCATGAGGGAATAAGACCAAATGGGATCTTAATCTAACATGTTTCGTCCAGCCTCTAGACTTCTTCAGGGTCCATGATGTATGTTATCACCATAGCTTTATCAAGAGTAACTTGATGAGCCTAAAGAAAGTGATACTGCTTTCATAATTTAATCATAACATTTCTGGAAACCATGTGATTGAGCTAAGAGTCATTAAGCTAACTGTCATTGAACTAAG
Organism: Discoglossus pictus; assembly: GCA_027410445.1. Classification (NCBI taxonomy): domain Eukaryota; kingdom Metazoa; phylum Chordata; class Amphibia; order Anura; family Alytidae; genus Discoglossus; species Discoglossus pictus. Next base: position 22,780,215 of record CM050168.1, read on the forward strand.
TACGGCTTCTATGGTAAGTTTTACTTCATTCCCCATTTCCACCATGTCCTCACCTCATTTTTTTCCAAGCTACATTCTGACATGACCTTGTCTCCCTGCTCTTGGAACGTAATGATAATCAGAGCAACAAAGATGTTGACGAAAAAGAAAGGGAAGACCACAAAGTATACCACGTAGAAGATCGACATCTCCATCCTAAAGCCAGGTGTAGGGCCCTGATCTTCATAGGTGGCATCTACTGAGTGTTTAAGGACACTGCAACAGAAGTGAGTTAGCTCATATTCATATTACAATGTGATCAACTAGCCACTATAAATTCAGAATTTGGAACCATGTTTAGTATAAAAAATATAACAGCAATTTAATATCTATGAAGTTTAAAAAATGATAGGTATTCTAAGCAAATGAATATTATTTTTTTTTTTTAATTTTTATTTCAAATATACATGATATACATAGGTAGCAGAATATTTACATGACTAAAACTTAGGAATAGGAAGTAACACAAAATAAAGAGTAGAAATACATGTGCATGATAGAGCATGAATTAATCTGCAAATGTGTACATGACTGTGTATTTCTTGCATGTGTTCATGAGAGATGGTTAAAGGGATATGGCAATGCCGCAACTAGATGGATAGTTTGTTTTAATTATACATTTATGATAAATAAAATGCATATTTAATTAATAGCAATATTCCATATTAAATTCAAATTAAAATATTAGAGTATCAGCTGATTCCTTGTTTTCATCATGATAAGGTTGTCAAGGTAGATATGAGGATCAGGCTAAGAGACAAATCTAAAGATTTTAAGAAAATATATATATATATATTATATAAGAGAATAAAACATAATTAATAGAATGCCCCCAAAGTAAAAGCTATGTGCCAGGAGAAACCACTTTAACACAGCAAGGATGCAGCCAATGGAGAGTATTGTGTTGATATAACTGTGCACCTGAAAATTTAGCACTGCTGGCTAGAAAAAGCCACCTCCCCCACTGATCTTATAGTCATCAGAGACCAGCAGCAACTGATTTCGACAATAAGCTTATTTTTAAACATTGCATTTTTAAACCATTGAATTCTAATTATAATGTTTACCTAATTAAAAGATCAACCTTATGATGTTAGTGTATTACATTGGCCTTTAAAGTGAGCAATATGTGAATGTGAGAGAGTGTGTATTTGTGGGTGTCCATGCATGACAGTGCATGGACAAGAGAGTGTGTGTGTATGAAGGTGAAATCATGTATGTTCTGTCACACTCTCATGAATGTGCATGTATGAGAAGATAAAGCACAATGCACTAATAAAGGTACAATGTGCTGTCTTCGTTCCATGTGGATTACTAAGAAACAATATAAATAGAGATCAGATTAATACTCACTTGGGCCAACCTTCTCCAGTGGAAACAGTAAAAAGAGTCAACAATGCCCACAGAACGTTGTCATAATGAAATTCATATTTCTTCCACTGTCTGGCCTGTGCTCTCACGTCATCATTTTCATAGTTCAGATATTCTCCCCTGGACACAGAAAAAAAAAACAGTAAAAATCATCACCCAATATGACTACTCATTTCTCAATTTGAAAACTCAATTTCATTATGAATTGCTTATGAAGCATTAGATCACCATGACCTTAAACGTGTATTCGAGAACGCACCTGCAGTCCTTCTCTAAGTCTTTAGACTCATCTGTACAATAGAAGAACTTGCCCTTGAACAGCTGAACGGCCACAACAGCAAAGATGAACATGAAGAGCATGTAAACGATGAGGATATTCAGGACATTCTTGAGAGAGTTTACAACACAGTCAAACACCGCCTGGTAGAAAAACAGAAAAGAGATTGAATTAGAAAAGATGGAAGATTCAAATAAAATATCTAAAAAAAAAGGATACAAGCACAGGGGCAGAAATGGCAAAGTGTACCAGAGAGTCAGCTACAAAGAATAGAAATGGACAATAGTGAGAGGCAAAGATATTAAAATTAGCACAAAAGTTAGAGTAGTGGTTTTTAATTCCTGACCTTGGTGGCAACAAACTGCCTAGGGCAAAAATACGATCTTACTAATATTCTTTTACTGTAATCTTTTAACATAATGCACATTTTAACAATTCCTTTACAGACCCGATTTCTGCAGTTGATTAAAAGGGCCAATTTCTTCCACAACTTAATAGTAAATACCTATAGACAGTGGGTAAACTAGATATAATAAAAGGTAACTGTGGGGTATGTCTCTCGTCTCACCCATTGTTTTCAACAAAAATAACATGGGTGAAATTAAAGTCTGCTGAGATCATTGTTTTATGAACACTGTTTTATGAGACCTTTCTGCAAGAGAGGTTTTTCTGTCAGTGGAAGTATTCTATCTTTTCAGTGGAGGCTATAACAGTAATCATTTACTCAATATGCTCATCACAAATGTGTCCTGCCAAATCAATTTATTTAGTGCTGTAAACCATAAACTGGATGATAAAAAAATAAGTTTCAAAGTATGATTTTAATAAATCTATTTGTTTAAATACGTTTGCTGTTTAGATTACTATAACAATATACTCTGATTGTTTCATAAACCCAAGGTCATTTGTGACCACTGACAACTGGCTTGACAATTAGTAATAATAATAGAACAAAAGCTATTACACTAGAGGAAAACAAGGCCAAAGATATAAAAAGGAGATAAGAAGGAACCTTCAACTTTGGTAGTCGTTTGATGGTTTTCAGAGGTCGTAAGACACGCAGGACCCTCAGGGACTTGATGGTGTTCAGATCTTTTCCTTTATTTCCTCTGTGCAGAATACATAAATACCATAAGTCAGTATATCCAGCATTGGACAAAACTGGAGAGTTTAAAGCCACATTTAAAAAAAATTCTCCATGAATATGACCTCATGTAAAATATACTTACTATTATATTCCTGTTCATAACAGTTAAGAAAACACAGAAAAAAGTAGTGAAATACATTTGTATATGTATTGTGACCTATACTAAACTATTCTGAATAGAAGAGAATGTTTCATGCATATTCACTCATCACTTTAGTCAGATATAATAGTCCTCTATCATTTCATGATAGGTTACATGTTGTGGTCTAGTGGTCACCAAGTCAAGTTCTAATGGGTTTCAACATGTGGCTGAATACACTTGGAAACTGAGCTACATTACATGTTAAATTGATTTAGACTGTTTCCCTCACACCTACTTGAAGCTATCAAGACTAGTACAATACTAAAGAGACTTGTGTCCCTACTGTCTTCGGAGTAGTCCAAACTCAAGACATAACAAAAGGACTGATTTTAAGGAGCACAAGTTAGTAAGTCACTTGCTCAGCCATCTTAGTTTGCGGGATATCTCAAGAACTCTGTCTCCTGATGTGTCCTGAAGACTTGAGTTGAGAACCACAAGTCTATGGCATATATTCAATATATTGTGAAGATTTGTCTAAGAAGTAGGGGAAGATCCTGGTGCCAGACCTTATAATAGTTCAGACTTCTCAGGATGTTGTATAGCAACCACTGTAGTTGATCTTTATATGATTACAAGTACCCTATTTTTGTAATTAAAATCAATCAGTTTGAGAGAAACAGATTCCCTGTACAGTGTTGTGGAGATATTTTGTTTAAACCATGTCCGTACAAACCCAAATCCAAATTTTACCAATCCTGAAGAGAAACAGGTGTCATTGCATCCATTGGTGGTTGTCCAATGCAAAACATGCATCAACCATCATGCGTAACAGAGTTCTACATGCAGCCCCATTCCTACATAATACCTATGTTGGGTTGGAAGGCAAGTAAAAGAGTCTCTTGTTCCCTGTATTGATGTTCATGTTTGTAGCTCAGTAGTTATTGAATCATTGAGACACAGAGGAGAGTATTTCACAACACGAACAACAGAATATATTTTTTATTGCAAAATGGGATATCCCAAAAAGAGCAAAAAAACTGTCAAAGTATGTAAATACTTTAGACTCTGCAAAAAAAATAGATGGAAACAAACGACTCTGCATTACCTCAATGATATAAAATTATTGTTTGCTAATATATACCATAACCAACTCAACATAGCTATATGGGGTTATGAGTGAGGAATGATAGGGTTTGGGGTTTTGGTTAGTGCAACTATTATGTATTAATTGTCTTGCCCATCTTAACAGTACTATCACAAACTCATATTTTATTGCTGAATTCAATGAAAGGTATAGATGGATCAAGAGAGCATGCCAAACATATTATATTGTAGTGGGAAAAATTGATAATAAAATGATTTAAGTAATTTTCTTTAATAGAATAACTTCCTTGTGAATAAGGCTCCATTGGCACTGACATATATTATAAAAGTAGTGTTCTATAACAAGGTACTATATACATTCCACATATGTTTTAGTCTATGGTAAATGTCCTATAACAATTTTGCGTTGATTGTTGATTTGTTGTATATACAGTTGGGTTTTCAGAAACTGTGTTGAAATTAGAGCTTGATCACATTAGTACTGGTAAATTCACCATAAAAACACCCACACTTGTCATACTGTGGGCTTCACATTTAATCAATGGCTTCGTTCTTTGTGCTTGATTTTGCTCATAAAAAATGGGATGACTCACCAGTTACTAATTTAAAATTAATACTAATAACCTCTAATGTTTATTTTTTTAGCATTACCGTTAAAATGTTACTATCTGACCTCTATCAAAGTGCTAGCTAGCTAACCCTCAAACGTCTAACAATAATCATTACTGAATAAACTGTTGAACTGCAGTGAACTTCTTTGAGCTTTCTTCAAAGAAAGTTTAGAAAAGCTGCTCAGTTGTTAAAGTCTATCCACCACTGTTTGCTGTTTGATTCAGTGCAAACTGTAAGTTAGATTGTTTTAAAAAAATGATTTTTATGTGAAGTTGATTTGTCACCTTGCTGGTAACTAAATGGTACTAATGTGATCAGACCATTACATTGGTGCTAGGAGTAAAATTATTTTCATTGATTTCTTGTGTTTAACAGATACTGCATTTTATTGTATAAAGCTTTAGCAGTGAGATTCATAAGGGTGATATACTACTGTATAACCAGAGAGTAAATGCCCTAAAACAATGAACACCTTAATTTAACTGGAGCTCACTTTCTGTAGCAGTTCTAGAATGAGAAGCTTGGAAAGGTTGGATCCAATGGGTCACAAAATGAAGTCTTTGTTTGTTATTTTTTTTTTTCCATTAACATAAGTTTCAGGACATTCTTGCTTTATGTTGCATAGTACTCAATGTGAGTAATTTATATCTTGATTATGATCACTGAGCCTTTCCTAGAAGACATATTGTCAGTTTCCCTTTCCTTACAAAAACTGGGAATGGGAGATGTGTCTAAGAAAGGATAGGTGGATATGGGAGGGGTGACAGCAGTGCAATGGCTCTAGTTATGGGGCATAGAGACATAAATGTGTGCACATACAGATCAGGCTGTATGTACAGTAAAAGAGTGCAATTACCCAACAAAACTCCTAGAGAGAAAGACAGAGAGAAGCCGGCAACAGGGAGACAAAGAGAAAGCTTAGAATCAGTGACATGTGCACAAGAAAACACAAAGCAGAGCTTGACACACATCATCACACAGCCATAGAGCATAATCTATATACATAAAATATCTCTATATAATATATTAATTTAGACTTATCAAGCAGTGGTATTAGGTGCTTTTTATGATAATATTGTCTTGCCATCAGTAGAGAGATCTGTAATTAATCAAGACTGCCACACCTAATCAAACAGAGCACTGAAATCCAAGTGAAAAAAAATTATTTTTAAATGTATGTGTGTTTCAGAATTTTATAAGTGTTTTATATAACATGGTTACTCCTCCTTCACTGTTGTCTGAAACTTCCTTGACTATGCAGATTCCGAAAGGACCAAACATTACAAGCTCTCTGCAAATGACAAAGCATTTTGTTTGCTGTAAAAAAAATAGGTTTTCCTTTGGTATCTTCACTCATACTATCCCCAAAGGAAAAAAGCTGAAATGTATTGTTGTAGTGTAGAAAGTATATATTTGACAGGGGGCTTACAGTTCATGGTCCATTTAGGACCCAAGAGCTACCCTATAAATAAGGCTCAAAGTCATTAATACTATACCATTTAAAACAATTCTAAAACAGTCTCCACTTGATTAATACTGCTCTACATGATGATATAGCACAGTATCCATCAGTTTAAAGTGCCTTGTATGCTCAATTACCTGATACACTCTAGTCCAGGAAGTAGACACTGGAGCTTCCTCCTACATAGTGTAGATCAGCATGCAATACAGACGTATTTTGCGTGCATTGTGAGGGCAATAAGGGATGTGCAGTGTATGGTGAAGGTGCAAGTGAAATTTAATCAGTCGTGAACATCTATAGAACTGAGTAGGCAATCATATTTGAAGAGCCCTATCATATAGATATAATTTAGCCAGGCACCAATTCTCAGTTCCTCATAAAACTTGCTCTTTCTGGCAGATACTCCAACCTAACAAGCTGAAACATAATTGCATAATGGCAGACAACCACTTAAGCCATCTAGTCAGGCTGATTTTTTTTTTTTTTTGAAACCTCAACCATTCACCATATTGCCGTAAGACAATCCCAAGTAGGTTTGGATTACATTAGCGTACACGATTGGCACATCAAAAGTCAGAAAGGGACGTAGACCACATATAGCCCCTGAAGAGTTGATTCTTGGGTGACTACCCCATATAGTGCCAATATAACAAAACAGTGCTTTGGGGCGACTTGCACTTAAGCAGGCAACTGCTAGACAACTACTGAGTAACCTGCAGATTTTTGATGCATTAGGAGTGCCAACAATGATGGTGTCAGTGGCCAGAGTGTGCCCTGAGAAGCCTAGCAACCAAATGAGGCACTAATGCCTAAGCCAAACATTATGCCTTATTAAAAAAAAAAAAAAACATAATTCTTTATATACAATATTAGTTTATTGCAGTATCATCCTAACTGCAAATATCACATGCTATTTTTATTTATCCCTCTATTATGTAGTACAATGGCTGATTTATGTCGATTGATGATATCTACCCTACATTGTTATAAAAAAACAAGCTTATTCAACAGATCCCATCTAACTTTACACTACATAATCATCCTCTATAGCTTTTCTCTCAATATTAATAATCATTTTACCATATTGACCTACGGAAAGTGAAACCAGCTTAACTTCCTTCAAAATAATTGTCACTTTCCTGTCCCAATGCATTAAAAATTGGATACTTACGAGAATGCAAATGCCACCAATGCACCGCTGACCACAATAAAATCCAGAATGTTCCACAGATCTCGAAAGTAGGAACCTGAGTGAAGGAGCAGTCCCAAATCTATCATCTGCAGAAAGAAGGGTTATGATACAACAATTAATATTAAGCATTTAGAAAAGTCTCACCACTAATCTATGATTCCATAGATATGGTTATGATCATACATATATATATATTTATATATATTTATATTTATTTATATATATTTTTGCTAAATGTTAATCTGCATTTATCTTTGTCTGAACCTAATTTATGTACAGCGCTACGGAATATGTCGGCGCTTTATAAATAAACTATAATAATATATATATAGAAACTTCCCTGGAGTCTGGAAGCCTGAACTCCTAAATACAATTTCTCTCTTTGAAGGGTTTCCTTCCAGGCGTCTAGAAAACAGCCTGCTTCTGCATTTTTAAAGAGATTTTGAAGGATTTGAGGCATGAGGATAAGCTAGTGGAGCAAGGCAATGAGTTCCAAATTATAGGGGCAGCACGAAAAAAGTCCTGTAGGCTGGAGTGAGAGGAGGTGACGAGAGAGGAGGAGAGAAGAAAGTCATTAGCAGAGTGAAGAGGGCGGGTGGGAGCGTGTTCCATTCTTCTTTTTAGTAGCATTTGAAATCACAATACAGGCCTCCCTCTTCTCTGGGATAACTGACCCTCCCCTATTAGGATTCCAATTATAGAGTCAAGGAAATCACCTGACCTTCCCATTCCCAGATTATATTATCTGACCACTAGGGGCAGATAACATATGACATATTAGAGTTTTCACCTCAAATCAAATCCCTTCCCTCTCCCAATAAATGAAAAACCTTTCTACTTTGCACTCCTTCCTACATAAGCAAACTTTCACTTACTTCCTGACCATTGCTATTCCTTATCTCTTACTCTTCCCCAGGTCTCGGCCTCCTCCTTTCCCTTTAGATTGTAAGTAGCGAGTTTCCAGTCTTGTAGGGTGCTTCGGAAAAAGCGCTTTCTATAAGATTCCAAGCTCAAAACAGGGCCTTCCATTTTCTGCAGTTTGTTAATTATTTACTTTCCTTGTTACTATACCCTGTACAGCGCTACGGAATATGTTGGCACGTTACAAATAAAAGTTACTAATAATAATAATAATGTAATTCTATATTTGTCCTGATTCAATATTTGTCCATGGATTAATGATGAATGTAGAGGTTCCACTGTATTTTTGTCCACAACTGTGTGTGTATATATATATATATTTATTTATAATGCTAAATACAAAGTACCAAATACCATTACCGTGTAAATCAGGAGAGGACACCCCAAAGGAAAATGAGAATACAATATAAAGTTTATTTTTTTACCCTAAGTTGTTGCACTAGTTTTTACTATTTCTGAATTTACTGAATAATAGTTATTGATGGATATATAAAACTTCATACCTTGCTAGGCAGATGAATAGCTGGCCAATGTAGCTTGTAGCTGTGGTGCAAATGTATAACTAACATGTACTACATTTATGCTCTGCCTGTGTGAAATTGTACTGATGTGCACTTTAGACTACTTCTGGATGGATGTTCTTTATTGCCCACTTTACTGGTTTGTTTATTCTGGCAACAATTCTCATGAACAATTGTGAGGAAGAATAATTGCATATAAATAAATATAAAAAAACATAAATACATATATATATTTGCCCACTATGAAGTTTGGTTATTCAAAGGACCATATAGAAAATATGGAACCAATATTAGTTGCATAAGAGGGCAAAAATAATGAAGAAATGTGTTTGTACTTTAATAACTAAAGTATGTTGTATATAGTTATGGATTAGGTTGTCTCTTAATTTTGCAAACAACCCCAAACCTATTGCCCATAAATCATTAAAGGAAGACAACACAAACACAGATATATGGATGAATAAGGTTATTTCCTTAAGGCTATTTCCTGCTCACCTTTATTACCATCTCAAACGTGAAGACCCCAGTAAATATATAATCCATGTACTTCAGCACCTGAAAGACAGAGTTATTACAGTTAAAAGGACATGGAACCCAACTCTTTTTTTTTCATGCTCAAAGAGCATGATTTAAACATTAACAAAGTTGTGTTTTTTATACACAAATATTAAGTAAAACTTGATTAAACTTCATTGAAACTAAAAGGAAATGCACATAGCATACATATGTCTGTAGATTTCATTGGCAGACAGGTATGAGTTGTACAGCTATATCAGGGCTCAATGGCTGGCAGCAACAAGCCCACAGATTAGTTAAACATTTGAATTTTTTTTCCCTTCTTTGAGAGCATCAGTAGAAAAAAGAAAACACACAGAGGTACATTATCAAATGCCCTTTCAGCTGTTACAATAAAAAACACTTTCAAGGTCCCTTTAAACCATTCAGCGTAATCAGTCATCTTGAAAGTCAGTATATGATATATTGAACTTCATTCAGACATCAGAGACTCAATCACATGAACTATAGCCTTGCAGCTTGTTTTTTTGGATCTTGCCATTATATAAAATATGTAAGGCATACATAATGTATATTATAACCAGTAACATATTTTATAAATACAGAGCCCAGAAACCATCAAGAGATAAACAAGAGACTGGGGGCTCTTAGACAATTTGGGGACCATGAAACTACAATATTAAGCGTGTCCAAATATACAGCCTTATTTAATTGTGATATGGCCAATTGAATTGGGCTCTTTATAAGCACATAGCATTTTTTTTTTCACAGAAGTTTTTGATTAGTGAACTTCTATCCAAAAAGCAAGGTCTTCACTAACTAAAAACTTCTGTAAAAAAATATTTAATAATGCCTTTGTAAGTAATTTATATTTCTGTAAGTTAGCACTTCTTATCATATTGTTCCTTTTTGAAACAATAGCAATCTGAAACATTACACTTTATCAATTTATCAAGTTAAATTGTAATCACTGATTTGTCATTTTCATCTGCTTGTAACAAACAGAAAGCGCAGAGTTGTACAATATACAATACATATATAAACATACATGCACTTTTGTACTTGTGCCTGTTTTCTCAAAGAAAACAAACTATATAATGCCATAGCATAATATTACCATAACACAAACACCATTTAGTAGATATGGCTCTAAACCTGTCTCTTCCTCTGCCCTGGAGATCATCAGCCTTATTAAATTGTGATTCAGTACATTTAAAAGGGCTCTATATAAGCACACAGCATATTTTTTTTACAGAAGTTTTAGTTAGTGAACTTCTATCCAAAAGCAAGGTCTTCACTACCTAAAAACTTCTGTGAATAAAATATGCTGTGTGCCTAAATAGAGCCCCTTTAAATTTACTGAATCACAATTTAATAAGGCTGCATGTTACTTACATCATTGCGGAACGAGTTGGCCTCAACAGGGTCCTCAGCCGCCAGAGCTATGCTACTCAGAGCAATCACCACAAGGATGACCATTTCAAAGTAGCGCAAGTTGACAATGTAATGGCAGAGACGTCGGACTCTGTGAGGTGAGAGGACAAGAATCAAATATTTGGTTAGCTTACAATATCAACAATAGCACCATCAAATGATCTGTTATCAGCATACAGAAAAAAACTCCCCCAACGTTATGTAGACCTAAGCCGACACCAAGAGCCAGAGAATGAGAATTTATTTGATGAAGAGCCTGTCATATTAACACTAGATAGCTTGAGGGTACCGTCTGTCTCCCTTAGGTCTAAGACAAAGAACCTGTCACCTAGAGGAATAAATGGCTAACTGGATTAGTGGAATTGACAAACTGTCTGCCACTGTTAATGCTGAAAAGGGGGGAGATGCTTTGGAAGAAAGACTGACACCTCGAACACTGGATGATTGAAAAGAGAATAGTGGTGCAAAGTGGGGAAAGAAGAGCAATTCTATATAGGATGGAGCCCAGTCCCAAATGAGTACCAGCTTACTTAAGACATACATGACACAGTGACACTCAGCCCACTCAATACATACATGATATAGTGACATACAGCCACTAAAGGCATACAGTGATTTAGTGAAATCCCATCCACTAATGACATCCAGAATATAGTGACACACAATCTACTCAAGACATTCATGAAACAGTGAAAGAGTGCCCATGCAAGATATCCAAGTTACAAACAGCATATCACATACAAGTTATCCATGATACACAAAAAATCATGACACCCCACTCAATGTGACTATAATCCAGAGGCCATTAAAGGCACAAATGACACAGTCCATTCAAAGCACTTATGATACACAATCCACTTAAGGTAACCATGATATAGTGTCCACTCAAAGCACCAATGAGCAACAGCCCACTCCAGGTTCCAATAATGTAGGGTTCACTCAAGGCACCCATGATAGAAAGCTTCTTAAAGGATCTGAGGATACAGAGCCCACTCATGCCTCCCATGGTAAAGAGCTCACTTAAGGCATCCATTATCCTCAGCCAACTTAAGGAATCCATGACAAACTCACGCAAGACCCCATAAAGGAGAGCTCAGTCACAACTTCAGTGGTTGAGCAATTACTCACGGGTTTGTCGAACTGAAAATGAACATCGAGCTGTAGGGCAGTATCTGCTTTGGCCCATTCATGGTCAGATCATCAGCCTCCATTTCCTTCTTCTCCTCAGACTTCACTTCAAAGTCCACATTATTCACTGTAAGAGAGCACAGAATAGTGTCATTAAAGTATATGAAAGTAAAAGAATAAACATTAGGATAATCAGAGCAACCAATTACTGTTTAACAGACAAGATGGTTGCCCTTATCATCTCCTACTGTTTACTCTTTTGTTTTTTCTATATATGTTGGACTAGGAGCAGGTGAGGAATTCATCTCTACTGTTAATCAAAAGCCGTTTTACATTTTCTATAATCTAATATATGTTTAATACTACATCAAATGCATGAAACACATTGAATTAATTACATTTCCTGTATAAATTTGCAGTACCCTCCCAATACACAACATAAACAAATGATTACAGCAGTAGATTATGTGCATGCTATATTTCTTCCTCCATTCAACCCGTTAACATTTCTCAGATCATAACTTTGTGCCAAGTTAATTAAACTGTATAATTCTATTTTCAGTAATAATATGTATAACCCACAAGCATCAGTGTTTGGCAAGGCACAGCTGTTATCTTACTGCTCTACCTCTAGTTATCCATTAACCTTCTGATCACACATAATGTATGTCATATACAATGTATATAAATTAAGAACTCGGAATGATTGAGATTCTGAGCTGCATGTGATACAAGAGTAATCAGAAGATTTAAAGGGACTGTATTCTTAAAAGCATGAATTGCACCTGAAGAAGCCAAACCGTGTTGGGTTACTTATACCCTGAAAATGCACCTAACCATTGTTCATTATTAGTATTTTCAGTGTTCAGATCATGCTTCAAGGATCCTGAGTTTGCTCTGAGCGACGCTCTGCCAGTTTGTCATGTTTCTGCCTTCTATCTATGTGGTGCACTCTTTTTTCTGTAAACCACCTGTGCCTGTGTACATGCTATTTGCTTACCTGCAACAGTGTGTGTTCTTGTACAATCCTATGCCAGCGTACCTGTAATCCTATCAGCTACCTGTGCACGTGAGCTAGAGTTCTTGAACTATCTTGTGCCAGGGTACCTGTGCCAATATACCCATGCTTGTGATAGTTACTGTGCCAGTTCCAGTTTACCAATGTTATGTCAGCTACATGTGACAGTGTACCCATGCTCCTGTCACTTACCTGTGATAGTGTACTGTGTTATTTTACTAGTGTATATGTGCTCCTGTCAGATGTGCCAGTGTACTAATGTTTATATACCATCCTGTGCCAGGAATCACTTACTCTTGTCAGCCACCTGTGCAGCTGTACTACTACGCCAGCCACTAATGCTAGTTTACCTGTGCTGCTGTCAGCTCTGTTCCAGGGTTGCTGTACAAATTCTACCTTACCAACCTGTGCAAGTGTACCCATGTTCCTGTCAACTACATGTGATGGTGTTCCCTGTTATCTTACTGTGCCAGTGTGCTACTACCAGCCACTTGTGCCAGTGAACCACTGATCATGTTACCATCCTGTTCCAGTGCACTTGTGCTACTGTCTACTTTTACCATAATCAGTAATGGGAAGTAAGTGGAACAGGCTTCCAGTAGAAGTAGTACAGCCAAGCACAGTTAAATAATTGAAGCATGCCTGGGATAAGCATATCCTGAGACTTAATTAACAAAATGTCATATAGATAGAATGGGCAGACCAGATGGGCCTTTTTGGTTCTTATCTGCCCTCAAACTACTTTTGCTACTATCCAGTGCTAGCATACCTGTGCTCCTGTCATCTACCTGCACATGGGTTTTTGTGCACTTATTAGCTGTGTGTTCCTACCTGATCTTCTTGTGCAGAACCATTGTGTACATACCACATGAACTCGGTATGACCATTTCTTGTGTTGTGGAGAAATACAAATAAGCATACATTATTTAGCATATATATATATATATATATATATATATATATATATATATATATTATACTTTTATTACCTAAAGCAGTATTTTTTCAATTGCAGGCCATAAGGTATGAAACAGTTAATTATGCATTTTACTTAATTCATTGTTTTTTTCTCTATAAGTGTAAACAGTCCTTTTTCTCATAATATATACTGTTCTCTGTAAGCAAGACCAACTCCTTATACCCAAAACAAAATGTTCTGAAGACCAGACCCAAAGTTAACTACAAGTTATTTACTGCACAGAAGTGTACAATATAGAGGTGATGTGCACATAGATTTGGCCTAGGTACGTGTTCCATAATCAATGGGTTTGCTAATATAAATAATCGTTTATTGGTCTAGCAATGGGGTGTGGGTGTGATATACCATTTTTCTAGAAGGTGATAATGAGTTATACCATTGTCTTTATGTAAACCACTATAAAAATCTGTGGTTATGTATTTTTTAAATTCAACAGACATTGTGTATACTTTGCTGTTGCCTTCCTGAGCTGCTTGTCAATAAATGAGACATTCTCAGAGACTTCTGTGTTTTTGTTTTTTGGGAGAGTAGTGTGGTATTTGTGGATATTTTTCCAGTAAATAAATAGTACCTCTATGTTCACATTTTAATGTCTAAACCAAATGAAAAAACCTGCTTCCAGCTCAGAATTCCAAGAAAATCTGTTATTACACTGCATTCTGATATTTTTCCCAAACACTTGCTTTTAACCTTTTGTACTGAGTATGAACAGTGTTGCTGAGTGAACCAGTTTGGGTTAGAAAAATCTTCACATTTTCAGAGAATATCTAAATTTTAGTAGATTCTACTACTGCAGAAAAGCTTTAAAAGTAAAATGGGAGGGTTACAGAGCTGGCCAAACAAGTATACTTGCTAGGTGCTTTCTACATAACATGAGGGTGAAAGAGGGGGAAAAGTGTACAATTCTGAAATCTTATTTGAGTCAAAATAACCCACTTGATCCTTTCTCCCCTATTCTTCTACTCTTGAATACATAATAAAAATTAGTAGAACACACATTTTCAGTTTTCAAGTCAGCAGTAAGTTTGCAATAAACAAACATGACATCCTTTAGGCATAACCAGTGTATACTAAAATCTTACCTAAAGATAATTGTATGCCAACATCTTCTGTAACTACTAATGTTGTTCATCTGTTAGTTTTTCCTAACCTACAGTGGTCCTTGAAGTCCAATATCTCAGGTGAACTAGGATAGTGGACCTCATCATTATACAAGATAAATACATGTGCCCCTATGCCACTGAGATGGTCTTACGTGGTATCACAGTGGTGTCCCCAGGTGGAGCTGTGAGAGTCACTGGTATATTAACAGCGCTAGCCCTCTCTGGGTGTGGCTGAGCCATTCTGTTCACATTCTTCTGGTTATCTGCATCTTCTGGTTGCGCAGGCAACTGCTGTAGGCCACTGACAGGAATCTCCGACTCATTCCGGTTGTCCCTGCAGTCAAACATATTTATTATTAGAATCCTCCCTTTTCAACTCATGGATACTGTTCTGCACCATCATGTAGAACAGTCAATATCAAGTGCAGAAGCTGTAAAAATGTTTTTAGTTGTTGGTCTTTTAACTGTTTATAATGAAACATTGCAATGACAGATTTGAAAGCCCTAATCAAATTACCTAATTATCTTATTACCTTGGTGTTAATCTGTATCAGCATTGGGCAGTATACTGAGCTTACAAACAGAAAAAAACAGAGAGCTCTTAGGTCCTGATGTGACTATATTTTACAAGTTCTATATTAATTAATATATATTACCTTCACTGCAATAATAATATTAGGTTATTTTGAGGGGGGATTAGTATGTCCAGAGAATCTAAAGGAAAGAGTTGTTGAAGGAAAAATAGTGCCTGGGCATTTGCAGAGCGCTTATGATGTTTGTTCCTTTCAGAATGGGCACGGCAAAAAAACTGCAAAAAGCAGGGCAGTAGGACCACTGGAGGAATAGCTGGGTATATGAAAGTGGTTTTAAAAAGCAGTAAAATATGTATCAGTTTATATAAAAAAACAAACTTTTATTTTTCAACGCTCTGCTGAATGATGTGGAGCTTAACTGAACTCAGAACTAGGTCTAATTGAGATGAGGTCAAATGACACAAAGAACATTTTGAGCCAAGATACATTTCTGTTATATTTTAATTATAGGACCACTGAAGTTCCATATTTATATTTATCTCTTCTGAAGAGCTAGTCCTGGAAATGGGAAAAGGTCTGTGTGGCCATTTCTTTATTTGGTTCCCTGATTTGTCCCAAGAAAGGGTGATTTTCTTGTTGGTTGCACTGTTAAACCCAATGTAAGTTTAACATATTTGTGCAGCCCTTTCAATATAATTGAAGAGATCGTATGTACATTCAAGGTATGTCCCATGTGACAAATCAGGTTAGGGTAAAAACAAATTCCCAATATCAAGTCAAGCTCTTCAGAAAAACGTACTAGAAACATTTGATTTTTATATATTGCAAAGCTTTAGTTGTTTATGATACTTTTGGTTGTGAGATAATGAATATTCTAAATATTTCTATTAAAATACCATTTTGTTGAAATGTTCATACAAGTATTTTGCGTGTTTAAAATTTTAAAAGTTTGACATCACCTTGGTCTGTGGTTTCGATGCTCTCTCTCCCCAGATTCTCCTTCTCTGTTATCCTTTCTGTCTTCTGTATCATACGTAGAAAGTGCTTTGTGCCGGTTCCGATGCCGTGACCGAGGTGGCTCCTCACCATTTTCTCCCACTGCTCGATTTGTACCATCGCCCTCTCTATTACCAGACCTGGAACCACCACCTCTATGTCTGGACTTTCTTTCACCCTTGCTACCAGAAACTGGTTGCCCATTGCCATCTTTGCCTTGTCTCTCTGTTGAATGGCGGTGAGTTCGGTGTCTCCGATGTTCTCTTTCTGTCCCATCTTCAGGGGAGGTCCTTCGATGGTGTCGCTTGCCCCGTTCTTGACTTCTGTTACGTTCTCCTCTCCCTCCTTCCTTTCCCCCTTCCCCTTCTTTACTCCGACTCCTGTGCTGTCGTCGGTGGCGTTCCTCTCTGTCATTACTCCCTGAATCTCCATTATTATTTCCATTTTCTCTACCACTGCCATTGGTATCTCCACCCCCTCTCTCTCTGTGCCGGTGTTTTCTTGGTGGATGCTCTGTTGTGACCGCTGGGCCTGGTTCAATTTCATTTGAAGGTGGAGCATCTGGACTGCCGTCTTTAACTTCCCCTTCTTCTTGAGGTTCCACAAGTAGTGGCCGGTCCATGTGACTTTTCATATCAGGCCTCAAACGTAAGGTATTTGCATAGCGCAATCGTTCCTCTGGTTCCAGCTCACTGTAGAGGGCTTCACAACTGGCAGGGAAATTGTGCATACGGATCTGAGTTGTGCGCTGTTCCCAAACTGAACGGCACTTTGTTGAATTTTGCTGTTTGCTAAAGGGAGGAGGGAAGTATGAAATTAAAGGGTGGGAGAAGAGGCAATAGAGGCCATTAGAAAAATGCAAGGTGTTTGAAAAAAATGACAAATAGTATATTAATAGAGCAATGAAAGAATTTATATTGGGTAAAAGGAGAAGTATAAAATAAAATAAATAGTTGGTGAAGACGTAGCACAAAAGAACCTTGATAAGCAATTGATGTAGGAAAAATGAGATGATGAATATTTGCACAGGGGTAAAGGAAAAATTCATAACTGAGGCCAACAAATAAAAAATAAAATTTAGAAAAATCAGGATGGGGCAACGCAGCAGGTATAACGTGTGAAGATAGGAGAATACAGCAATAAAACAAAAGTGAGAAGTTTCCGTCATGTTTACGAATTGTCAACACAAGAGACACAAACTAAGCTTACAAGAGGAAAGATAGAATGAATCTCTTAGTGGTCCTGCTTGGGCAGTGTAGGATATCTCAATATCAACAGCCAAGCTTAATTGGTGTAACTTAAACGTACACAGCTCAGTCACCTAAACATGTCCGGTAATACCCTCAAAAGCAATTCTTATCTCATTACACCAGGTGCAAGGAGGTAACAGGGAGATTATCAGAGCCATTTAACTGTGTTAATTCCTAATGAGCTTGCATTGCAATGACATGTCCTGCAAAGCTCCTTGTGAAGTAAAAGGCAGCTGTAGATAACCAGGTTCTTTATCACATGCTTTTTAATTAAAGAGACACTGATATGCCCTAATTTCAGAGTTTAAGCTATAGACTACTCATAAAAAGTTTGAAATTATGATCCATAGGAAAAAAAATGTCTACATGAGTTTCCTTACTGGTATCAATAAATATTTTATTTATTTATTTCCTTTCACACAAATGGAGGTGCTCATCACACAGATTTATCATTATTATTAGCTTTATTGTTGCCGGCTTTAATTCATTAGGGTCAAGATTTTACATTGTATTCCGGAGGTTATTGGAAGCCAGTGGAGTGACTGACAGAGAGGTGCTGCAGACAATGAGTGTTGAGTATGGTAGAGGATTCTAGCAGAGGAATTCATTATGAATTGGATTAGAGACAGACATTGATCAGGAGGCCAGCAAGGATCGATTTTATAGTAGTCGAGGCGAGATATGATGAGAGAATGTATCATCATTTTAGTTATGTCTTGTGTAAGATAGTGACATATTTTGGAGATGTTTTTAGGTGAAAAAGACAAGATTTTATATGTGCGGTATGAAAGAGGGCAGGGTCCAGTAGAACCCCAAGAAAACAGGCCTGGTGGTGGGAGTGATGATGGCATTGTCAACAGTGAGAGATATTAGAGGAGTGGAAGCTGTAATATAGGATGGGAAGATTAGAAGCTCAGTCTTGGACATGACGTCCTGGAAGATATGTTTCAGAGGCAGTTTGCAATTGAGCTAGGAGAGAGGGGGATAGCTCTGGTGCTGAGAAGCAGATTTGAGTGTCATCTGCACATAAATGATACTGAAATCCAAAATATTTAATTAGGGTATAAAGGGATGATATATAGATGGAGAAAAGGAGGGGGCCTAGGACTGAACCTTGGACAAGGCGAAGAAGAGGTGCCAGAAAAGGAGACACTTTGGGCCCGATTCAATTGCAAGTCTGCAACTCGACCGTTGTAGGCCGTATGCCTGGGGGTGTGTTGAGGGCTCCCATTCGTCTCCGAATATAGAGCTATTCAATTGCTCAAGCCTGCAAGTTACTGTCCCAAAGCAGAAACAGTAAGCCATGCACTGGTTGATAGCAGTTCAGGGTGGGAACATGATCATCTAAGCAAGCCCGTAACCTCCCATTTCGAATCAGCCAATAGAAAATGAGACTGTACGGCAGTAAAACATGAAGGTTACATGGCAATAAATATATATATATACCTTGATAGGTTGATAGTAGAATAGAGACTTCATCCTCGGTTACCAGGTCAAAGCAGTCTATAGTGGATGTGGGATTCGGAAAGGGTAAAGACTGGCTGCTGTCAGTTTGTTGACAAGAGGGAGTGCGTGAGCCACATTGTAAGGAGAGTTTGTTTTGGATGTTTTCAATTTTACTTTTAATGTAAAAAGTATTCAGCAGTGAGACAGGAAGGGGCGGGAGGTGGGGATGGACAGAGGAAAGTGGTGAATGTGGTGAACAAATTTTTGGGGTCGGAGTTCAGAATCGATATAACTGATGAGAAATACTGCTTTTGGCAAGATTATGGGCAGAGAAGTAAGAACGCAAAATAAACTAAAATACTATCCAATATGCTGTGATTATAAAGGTTAACCTTTTTGTAAAAAACCTTAATGAAAATAGTTGATATTTCCACTATCTTTAGCCTGGAATTCCGCTAATTTTCTGCACCGACAGATTAGCTTTGTTGGCAGAGCGACCTGCCACTTCCCTGAAGCTGCCTCACAACTGAGCCACCAAAGCTAAGCTTCTTACATACAATGGGAGGAGCTTCAGCTTAAAGACGGTCGGAAAACCAGCTACTTTGAGTGTAAGTTTTCTCGCAAAAGACTAACCCTTTCAATCACAATAAATTGTAAAGTTGTTTATATTGATCTTTACTGCCTGAAAGATGGACCCATTAAAACAGCCCTTTAATTAACTATTACTAATTGAAAAGTAACAGCTGTAATTAATCAGCCAAAATACACATATAAATTTACCTATTAAAGTTAGGAATCTATTCATTATTTTAGTTAATTATGTTTTTCCAATCAATTATATATGCACTATTTATTAAAAAGAGCTGTCTGTTATACATATTTATTCAATATTATACATTTTAAATTATAAATGTAAATACATTTTTACATGATTCCCCAAATGTATTTGAGAATATGAAGGTTAAGAATCAATATTTTTATGGAAACTCACAAACATATTTGAATATAATGCCATTAGCAAGGGCACAGGATAATGATGGATATCCTGACAAAAATAAACTATTACATAAATATCCTTTCAAATGACAATTTACCTGGTTCTAAGATGGCATATTTGTCTTATAAAAGCCTACTCCCACCCAGGGAAGTAGATCAGCACAAATCAAAATGGTGTATTTCTTCGCATGTAAAAGTGGATAAATTAGAGGCTGTATTTTTTTTACATTCTAAAAACATTTAGCCTGTTTTAAATGCAGTACTTCAAAAGATATTAATTTAAATATCTGTGTACAGAGTCCATTAACAGCTGAAAGTCACAAGCCCAAATTCTAAGGCTCTGTGGGTAAATGCTCCAGACTCTAATCTCTGGAGCCGCTGGTTCAAGGCCTGCATTTGGCTGTCAATTCTGTTTGTGATCTAATTAAGTAATGGTTTAAGGCCTAGTACAAACTGAAAAGGAAATTGTATACTGAAGTGTAAAACGTTGCCATAATCACTAATATCCCAGTAATATAAACACTGTACATACAAGATGGCTTACTGTCTGTGCAGATTATGACACACAAAGATGGATGATTAACTGCAGATTCCAACACACATGATTGCTGAATGGCTGTGCACATTGTGATGCACTGCACACACAAGATGGCTGACTGCCTGTTTAGATTATGCAATGTTTTTACTGAGGAGGGGTTCAGCTCTGTGGCAGGGTAAAATGGTCCTCATACCCTCACTTTTCTAGCAAGAAATAGCAGTTGTTGTCACGTGTCACAGCAGGTCTATAAAGCACGTGATGTATCAAAGGATGTAATACTGTTCAGGAGCGAGGTATCTTCCAAAAAAAAAAAGTAATGCAAGAACAAGACATCATGATTTGAGATGGTTACAAAGTACTATTTTACAGAAAGGATAGCAAGAAAGTGCAACAGCCTTCCAGAGAATTAGTAAAAAAAATATAAATCATCTCAGATATGCGGATGATACTACTCTGATGGCTGAAAGCGAGGAGGAACTAAAGGGCCCATTGATGAGGAGAGAGCACAAAAGTTGGCCTACTGCTCGACGTTAACATGAAGATCATGGCAAACCACAATCTCAGTTCCTTGCAAATAGATGGGGAAGAAGTGGAGGCAGTGGCAGATTTTATTTTCCTGAGATCTCTTCAGATGGTGTCTGCAGCCATGAAATGAAAAGACGTTTGCTTCTGGGGAGGAAAGCTGTGGTAAGCTTGGACAAGCTAGTAAAAAGTAAAGATATTACCCTATCAACAAAGGTCTGCATTGTTAGAAGTATGGTATTACCAGTAGTAACATCCAAATGTAAGAGCTCGACCATAAAGAAGAATTGTGGTGTAGGGGAAAACTGCTTAGAGTCCTTTGGACTGCAAGAAGATACAATCAAGCAATACTACAGGAAATCAAGACACACTTTTCCCTGGACAGTATGATCACGAGGCTGAAGCCGCAAATATTTTGGCCATATAACGAGGAGACAGAATCCTTAGAGAAGACTCTGATGCTGGGAATGATTGAAGGCATATGAAGAAGGAGGAGACACACAGATGGATAGATGAGGCAAAGTGAAGCAATGAACATGAGCGTGATGGAGCTCAGAGGGGCAGTGGCTGACAGGTGTGCCTGGTGTTTTATATTTTCACTGGTGTAAAGTAGCATCTTTACATTATACTGATAGAGAAGATAATATTTTTTTCTACTGTCAGCTTTGCTTTAATATAAAAAGCTCCTTGCTGTTTGCTGTAAATG
Source organism: Discoglossus pictus (assembly GCA_027410445.1). Classification (NCBI taxonomy): domain Eukaryota; kingdom Metazoa; phylum Chordata; class Amphibia; order Anura; family Alytidae; genus Discoglossus; species Discoglossus pictus. Next base: position 22,802,108 of record CM050168.1, read on the forward strand.
AGACTTGTAGCAGCTAGATCATAAGTTGCTGAAGTGCAGGAGAGTATTCACAGTGAGCGCAGGACCCATGGAATGGGACACAGCAGGAGTTTGGAAGAACAGGGTAATTTACATACTGATGAGGTCTATTTTTGCGATGCTGGCTGCTTTAACAAGGACAGTGCAATTAGCTGCTCAGAGGAACCTCCGAGGCACTTCTTGTAAAAAAGCCACAGTCTATAGAGACAGCCTGCAGGAAAAGCAATTCTTTATATAGAATCCTGCCAGCAAATTCACCTGTACTGGAACAGGCAGAGAAAGTGTATATAGAGAGAGAGGGAGTGAAGAGGGTGAAAGGAGGAGAGAGCAAAGAGGGGAAGTGAAAAGGGGGAGAGACAGCACATGTAAAGGAGGGGAGAGTGTGAAAAGGAGAAGAGAGTGAAAGAAGGGGGAGAGAGAAAGCATGACAATGGGAGAAGAGTGTGAAAAGGAGGAGGGGAAAGAGGAGGACAGAAAGTGGAAAGGAGGAGATACAGAGCATGAAAAGGAGGAGAGAGAGTGAAAAAAAGGAGAGAGCAAAGAGGAGGACAGAAAGTGAAAAGGGGGAGATACAGATCATGAAAAGAAGAGAGTGTGTAAAGGAGAGAGCAAAGAGGAGGACAGAAAGTGAAAAGGGGAGATACAGAGCATGAAAAGGAGGAGAGAGAGTGAAAAGAAGAAGAGACCAAAGAGGAGGACAGAAAGTGAAAAGGGGAGATACAGAGCATGAAAAGGAGGAGAGAGAGTGAAAAGAAGGAGAAAGCGAAGAGGACAGAAAGTGAAAAGGGGAGATACAGAGCATGAAAAGAAGAGAGTGTGAAAAGGAGAGAGCGGAAAAAGAGGACAGAAAGTGAAAAGGGGAGATATAGAGCATGAAAAGGAGAGAGAGTGAAAAGAAGGAGAGAGCGAAGAGGAGGACAGAAAGTGAAAAGGAGGAGATACGGATCATGAAAAGGAGGAGAGAGAGTGAAAAGAAGGAGAGAACGAAGAGGAGGACAGAAAGTGAAAAGGAAGAGATACAGATCATTAAAAGGAGGAGAGAGAGTGAAAAGAAGGGAAAAAAGAGAGAGAATAAAAAGTAGGAAAGAGCATGAAAAGAGAAATGGAGGAAAGTGAATAAAGAGAAAAGGAGAGAGTGAACGATGAAGAGAAACAGAGAGTGAAAAGGAGGAGAAAGTCATAGCTAGTATAAAGAAGCAGAGTACAAAGGAGGAAGTAAAGATGAAAAGAGTAAGGAAGAGAAAGAAATGGTGAGTTAAGAGGAGGAAAAAGGAAGAGAAAGATACAGAGTAAAAAGAAAAAAAAAGAGAGTGAAAAGCTTTGAGTTATAGTGAGAGGAGAATGAGAAGACAGAGAAGGAGGGTAATGGGAGTGTGAGCGGAGGTGGGAGTGAAAAGGAGAAAGAAAGTGTGAAATGCAGGATAATAATAAAGTAACAGAGAGTGAAAAAGAGGAGTGAAAAGGAGAAGACAGAGTGAAAATAAGAGGCACAGCAGAAGTTTAAAAGAGAGTGATACTGAAATGTCATCTACTGGAAACTTGCTACCGGTTGGTGAAAGGACCACGATAGCCCTATATTTTCACTACTCTATTGAAGAACCTCACTTAATACAGTGCTCCTAATGTATTGACTATGAGCCATTTATGTTATTTGCTAACCTAACCACCAGCCATATCTTTTGTTTGCTTATCTTAATTGTCACATGGAAAAAGAGCTGGTATAAATAGGTTCATATTGCAATTTGCATCCATTTTAGAGACTCTTTCAACAGAACTGCATGGAAATGATATTGTATTTGTATCCAAGGTTCTATTCCAGACAACAAGTAATGGCTGCTACCATAATTGCATATAAGTTACTATTACTATGATTTTCCACATCCATCCTACTGACTTAATCTGACAGTACAAAGTAGTACAGTATAAAGGAATTTCATGTACTGATTTTAATTGGTTTTAGTTTATCGTTTATGTTTAGATAAAATGGTTTATGGCAATGTTTAGATAAAATGCTGCTGTTTGTGACAAACGATGCTCCCACCACTGCTACCATTACTTCTGCCTCCCTTGTACATAGGCGGGCAATAGTGTAATTTTTAAATATCCTGGATGTACATGAGGCTATAGCAAGGATTAATCAAGCTTCATATATATCTTGTAAAATGGGCCAGATAGATCAGTTAATATTGAAGTTTGGCACACCAATATCCTACCATCAATTACACGTCAGTTCCTATACAACAGAACACATTTTCTTTCATAAGATATAATTCACAGTTTGATGATTCCTGGCCATTATACTGGAGTAAAAAAGTAAAGGGCCTCCTGTTCAAACGCATTTTTTTTTTTAAAAAAAGGAGCACTCAGGAAAATTGCTTCAATGCAAAGTAAGATTGGTAATGATAATGGTTGGTAGAATGAGGGATGAAAGCGTATTTTCCTTTAAAGATAAAAAGAAAAAGTTCAAGGGTATGCAGATTGTGGCAATGGCCTAATTTAGGTGAGAAATCAGTCGTTCATGTGAGGCTGTGAATAAAAATGAGGACCCATGAGTGATCAGAACTTGTTCAGTTAATCAAATATAAAGGCAATATAACCACAGAAGAGACCTGTGGCTTTTTAAATTGCAATTAGTGTCTGTGTATAAATAGTCAATGAGTTTGTTAGCTCTCACATGGATGCACTGAGCAGGCTAGATACTGAGCCATGAGGAGCAGAAAAGAAGAAGAGTAAAAAACCTGTGTAACAAAGTAATAAACCTTCATACAGATGGAAAAGGATATAAAAAGATATCCAAAGCCTTGAAAATGCCAGTCAGTACTGTTCAATCACTTATTAAGAAGTGGAAAATTTGGGGATTTCTTGATACCAAGCCAAGGTCAGGTAGACCAAGAACAACTGCCAGAAGAATTGTCCGGAATACAAAGATAAACTCACAGGTAACCTCAGGAGAAATACAGGCTGCTCTGGAAAAAGACGGTGTGGTTGTTTCAAGGAGCACAATACGACGATACAAAAATGAGATGCATGGTCGAGTTGTCAGAAAGAAGCCTTTACTGCGCCAATGCCACAAAAAAAAATTGGTTACAATATGCCGACACGCCTCACAGCTTCTGGCATACTGTCATTTGGAGTGACAAGACCAAAATAGAGCTTTACGGTCACAACCATAAGCGTTATGTTTGTAGAGGGGTCAACAAGGCCTATCGAGAATCTTGTGAAAATTGATGGCAAGATGAATGCAGCATGTTATCAGAAAGTACTGGCAGACAATTTGCATTCTACTACACGAAGGCTGCACATGGGAAGCTCTTGGACTTTTCCCTAAACACAAGGCCAAGTTGACCCTCCAGTGGTTACAGCAGAAAAAGGTGAAGGTTCTGGAGTGGCCATCGCAGTCTCCTGACCTTATTATCATCGAGCCACTCTGGGGAGATCTCACGCGTGCGGTTCATGCAAGACGACCAAAGACTTTACATGACCTGGAGGCATTTTGCCAAGACAAATGGGCAGCTACCACTATTATAAAAAACTGCACACTGTCATTGAGGCTAAAGGGGGCAATGCACAGTATTAAGAACTAAGGATATGCAAACTTTTGAATAGGGTCATTTCATTCTTTCTTTGTTGCCATGTTCCGTTTTATGATTGTGCCATTCTGTTATAAACAACAGTTGAATATGAATCCCATAAGAAATAAAAGGAATGTGTTTTGCTGCTCATTTATGTTTTCTCTAAAAATGGTACATATATTACCAATTCGCAAAGGGTATGCAAACTTTTGAGCTCAACTGTATATAAATAATGCAATATAAACATTTTTGTTGATTTTAAGGGGATTAGTATATCAAACTTTAAAACAGGTACATACGTAAAGACCTCTCTAAAAGTACCCTCTCACTAATGCAAAAAGAAACAGTGGACTAGAAAAGGGAGGATGTGGATCTACAGATACAAACAAAACACCATAACATATAAAAATCTCAGACTTGCTTATTTCGTTCAAAATATGGCTCCTCTTACAGATTAGAGAGAGAGACACTGTTTTTTACTTGTCTAGTTTGTTTTAATATAATGCAGCACACTGCACACCTACCACTGCACACCCTCATCCTCCCCCATAAAAGAACTTGCTTATGGCACCTGGCTAGAAAGGCAGGGTCTATGAAATTTAAATGTATTGTTATGCAAAATAGGCATCCTCTAAGGGAGGCACCCCTAGACAGCTGCATTATTCACGTTATAAATCTGATCATGCATACACCAGAAAGCAGAATATGAACAACATATATCTAAACACTATTTTTTTAAATGGCTGGTTCACTGAATAGATACTTATGGTTGCCCCATATGTAATGGAAAATATGTTGTTTTCAACTTGTTAATAACAATTTCTAGGCTTCATAAATCACATATACTTTCTAAAAGATATAGAATTAACTTACGGTACTTACAAAAGGGTAACAGGCAAGATAATTGGAGGAGATCCTTCACCCACTGTACTAAACTCAGGATGATTGAGACACATACCTGCTGAAGTCACTGATCAGTCTAGGGCTGGCACTCATTTTGGCAACACTCCCATGGAAGATATTCTGAACACTCCCCTTGTCAATACATGACGCTCAGTTTAACAAAAACTGATCATATTTGATTGTTAAACAGGCTTTCAGTGTCTCTGTAATATGATTCATTTTAATGGCTCAGGCAATTTCCCCATAAGATGTGATGAATCAGTTTAGGTACTTCCATGACTGTCAGAGGGTTAGGACAGTCTACCAATCAGCATCTTACTTTTTAGACACTGTACTTTCCAAACATGTTTTGCACAGACTAATGAACCAAATGTTGCCTTATGTCTTCAGCTATAAGAATTGATAAATACATAAATAAATAAATAAACAATCCTCTAAAATATTTATGGAATAAAAAAATGGAACATATTAGTATAAAATTGTACAGCTATTATTTAAGGACTGGTTGCTTTGGGGGGGAAATCATATGTATTTAAAGTACATAACAAACAGCTTTATTTGCAATGTAAGCAATAGACATTAAAACTAATTTTAGTAGAAATATATATTTTAGCTTATTGCTTCTGTCATGAGCACTTTCATGTTGGGTTGCTAGTCTACATGTAGCCTAAGGGGAACAGTTAAGAGATGCTCTTCTACCTAAGCTTTTAGTATTTGGTATCTTCCCCCAAGTTAACTGGCAGGATCCTGAGACAATTGATCAAACTACTGGGATGAGTATATTGTTAAAATTGTAAATTAAAACATCTAGAAGTTAGATTTATACAACAGGTAGATTAAAAACATTTTTAATGAGCTTCACATTAAAACTTCACTATAAAAAAAACAGACAGGTTAGTCATAGATTATAATGTTAGACAAAACAAATTAGCAACTAAAAATTAAAAAGCAGCAGCTTGTTTCATTTAGCAACATAAACAAGGCCACAAAAGTTTTCATTACTCGAATAAATTAACCAGAAGGGAAAAAAGTATTGGACTAATGTGTAATGTAAATATGATTTAAAACCATCTAGCAATACGGCAAACAGACCAGTTGATATCTATAGTGTAGACCTTAATTGTAATAATTGGCAATAATCATAAATGATAACCAATCAGTGAATAAATATTTTAGCATTACCAGCGTGTAACTGCTGCTGTGAACAATGGGTGATGTTAGAAGCTACAGATTTCTAAAGCAAGTATTTAATTAAATTATTTGCTTTAGCTCTATTTAAATAAAACCACTGACTACTTTTAGCAAATTAATAGGATCCCTTTAGGTAACTGTTTTGTTCAATATAAATGTTTTAAATAGGTTAGTTAATTGATTTTATTTTCCTAATTGTAATTGTCATATGAAATGTACACCACTTATGGCTAAAAGATTTCCAGCTTCTGGAACGTTGCTCTTTCTTTCTGTTCACTTTCAATTGTGCTGTCATCTTTTCACATCTGTGACCTACGGCCATGGATGTCTATATTCACAGTGTCTATTGCAGCTGCAAGCAGACAGTGACATGCTGTGTGTCTGCTTGCAGCAGTAAGGCACTGGCAATATGACGCCCCCTCCCCTGGACGCATTGCCTTGGATCACAGATATGATAGATGCCAGCATTTATGAAAGTGAACAAGAAGAAAGGAGGAGATTCCAGAAGCAGATAATATGTTACTATGAGGAGTTCCTAAAAGTAGATGAAGAGTACATTTTAAATGACAATTATATTGAGGTCAATAAAATTAATTAGGTAACGTAGTTAAAAAAAAAAGAAAACACAATGTGAAACATCTAATACCCTCTTTCTAATGTAACAAAGCAAAAACATTTCATGTCCCTGAAAGACATTTATATAAAACAAAACAAAAAAAAAGCCTAAATAAGAGGAATCTGACATTTTGAAAACTTCAGACTTCATTTTTAACAGTGTATTTAATAGTAAAGGTAAGGTGTATGACAGTGATGTCCCCAAGTAACATCCTCTCTCCAGTGTGTGAGGGTCATAAGCTGTTTACTTAGGGGAGTTAAGCCCCCTGCACATTTGACGTAACTGAGGACTCGGGCAAATGTATTTTTGTCACGCATTTCGCCCTAAAGGTGATAAAAAAAAGATTCACATTGTGAAAAGATAAACAAATAATGACAGAGCTTGGGACCCCGGGGCACAGCTATAACACAGGAAATTGACACACAGTGGCCAACGAGACTGACAAGCACAGAGATACAGGGCATGGGATACAGAGAGAAGCACGGACATCAAGGCAGAGGCTCTTACTGATAGACACACAAACATTTTGAGGCTATGTACCACGATCCCTGGACAGACATTTAGACAGCTTTGACATCAACCAGAGATCTTCTTATCAATTTCAAGACTTGATGTGAAATATAAAACATAAAAACAATAAAACTGAAAGCAAACTAAGAATTTGTGGTAGTTTATTTTACACAGGAGTATGTTTATATCAGGTTACCTCAGCTGAAGACCTCAAGAACCCCCAACAGGACAAGATTTATGGATGCCTCTGAAAGATCAGAGGTGGATCAATCAAAATTATCAAGACACAAAGATTTCCATGAAGGACCCCTGAACTGTCATATTTATTATATGCTCTTTGAAAATATTATCTTGGTATGGAGCAAATAGTATTTAGCAACTTCATAATAAAGAATCACAAACTTTAATGCAAGGGTGTGTTTAAGCCTAGGCCCACAAGGCCCTGGCCTAGGGCAGCACATTTTCAGTAGGCAGCAGACTGCCTGAAGTTGTCAATGCAATGCCGTGGAATATGCACAGAAATGTCCAAATGCAGAGAATATTCTGTTTACTTGGCACTTTCTCAATATAAAGGTGTGTGTCATAAACGTATGACTAAGACATAAAAAAGGAAAGATGGAGTAGTTAATGGGTTATGGGGGGCACACAAATCTGGACAGGCCTAGGGAAGCATAAGACCTAAATAAGTCCCTGCTTTAATACTTTACTATTGTACTTAACTTTGCTTTAATGACAGCAGACATGCTTTTGTTCAGTTGCAGAGCTAGTAAATGGATGGTGTGGTACAAAACTTGCAACTTTACTATACAATGTAGGAAACAGGAGACTGTCAGAAACAATAAAGCATCCAAAAATATCTGCCAATCTCCCCTAATAAAGTAACACACAGCCTTTACTCCAGGTAGCAGAGGCCAATATCCAGCTAAGGGTCCCGGCGCATTACCCCACCACCAGCAGCTCCACCACAACTTTTATTCCTAACAGGATTAGAAACCTTGGAGGAATAGGAGGGATGATGAATTCAGATAATCTCTTCATTCAGTTCTTTTGATTTACTGTTAGTATCAACAGCTATTTATGATAAAATAGGAGAGAAAAAAGACTCCATAACCCTCCTCCTACACTCTGACTAGTTGTAAAAGGTGCAAAATGTAAGATTTTATCTAAAAATGGTTTTATGCCTCTGGAATATGTAGCTTGTTAATGTTAGGTAGCTATGTTTTCCAGTGGTCGTATAAATCCTTGCCTGTTTGGGTGTCCTGATTGGGTGTCCTGGTGACTGCAGCTGAAGACATTGATTCTGGAATTACATAGAAAGGAAAGGTGACATTACAGTATATATATATATATATATATATATATATATATATATATATATATGTGTGTTTGTTTCTTAGTTTGTTTGTACCAGCATAACGTTTAGGTGACACATGCATAGATGATGAACACCACTAATCTTTCACACAATCTGATCTAATATCTTTAACCTAAATTAGCAGTATTACTTTACTGCACTGCAGTGAAACAAGGAAATATATCCCATAATGCAGTGATATCATAATGAAATATAGAATATAAATGCAGTCATATCATAATGAAATTACTTCAGAAGTACCGTGGTTAAAGATTACTCAGCAGGGAAAACATTTAACTGAAAATACTTTAACAGCATGAAGTAAAACAAAATAGAAATAATAACAATTATAAAACTGATATATATGAAAAATACACAGAATAAAACAGAGCCATGGGGGCTTTGCTTCAAGAAATATTTTACATTGGATGTCAACTTTCCTTTAATTGATGTGAGTTTAAATGAAAAGACCTATTTTAGCAGAAAATAGTTTTTATCTGCTCAAATACTATATTTTAACAAAACGAATATTTCTAATAAAGGGATCTGGATTTCCAATATTTATCTTTCACACATTTAAAAGAGTAGGTTGGAAACAACACAAAAGTCTCTGCAAAAATGAGCCATGGATTTTTTACTCCATTTGTGGGCTCATTTACATGGCTCCCGTTAAGAAATCTTATGAGTAAACATTCCACGTATGGATAGGTAGCTATCACACTCCTCTAGCAACAAACTCTTACTATTGATCGCTATGTATGATACATGGCTTTTATAAGAAATCTCCCCTAATCCTACATGTTCAGGTAAAGAAAGCCATGTGCAATCGCAGTGAGCCTAACCCCTAGGTGTAAACTCAACCTAGAAAAACGCCCACCTATACCTTCCTTGCTGCAATCGTGACAGAGAAGGGTTTAAATCTTAATAAAATACAATGTGTGGGATTTATGACCCCTCTGCACAAGGGGTGGGGGAAGAGGTTGAGGGGTTCCCTGGCTCATAGGGGTAGTAGGGCATAGGCGGAGGGATTACTAACCTCCTGCACTCATTTTTTTATCATAGTTTAACCCCTTCCCTGTCATGGGAAGGAATTTATAAAGATATATATATATATATATATATATATATATATATATATATATATATATATATTGGTATTTGGAAATATGTAGTTAGGTAGTAGGTAGTGTTGCATGCCAATGCTATGAAGACTACTACATAAGGCAGGTGGTTGTAAGCAAACGTTAGAGCTAGAGAGCTTTAAGACGCCCCTTTGCTATCCTCTGCCCCATCTGAGTTATAGAACTCTATAGAGACATGCTTCTCTTCCTCCTGAAAGACTGGCTGCAACTGGCACTCCCTGATTAAGAAGGAGGCCCTGCTGCTCAACTTTATTCCCACAATGTTTTAAGATATGCAGTTGATCTTTAGTAATGATTAACACCATCTCTTTTAAATGCATGTAAGACAAATATTAGAGTACTGTTTCTATTTAAAGGACTATTATGGCCCCATGCTATATGGTCTTTTGAATAACTACATTTTCTACTAGTTTGAAACCCCCATTTATTGATAAATGTTTTTAAAATGGTTGTTTTTTTTATGTGATGTTCATCAAAAAAGACAGACAAAGAGACTTACAGACACAGAAATACACAAGTTGAGACACACAGACAATACAATCATTTTATATGTACGACAATCACAAATTTAAACATATGAAGGCTAGGAATGCATATTCATCAGAGCGTTTATTTAAAAATCTAAAAGATTACAAAGGAGGTTTGAGATAAAAGAAGGAATGGCAATGGCTTGAGCGGGGAAGGAGAGGGAAAGGGGAACACCTATTCAGGAAGAAAGGAAAGGTAGGGCTGGCTGCGTAGATGAAATGCAGGAGTTAAAAACAGAAGCAATGAGGCTCAGTGCTCAGCCCGGGTACAGCAAGTTGTACCGGTAGATGAATGTTTGGTATGTGGGAAGAAGGGATTGGTATATATATATGCTCTCTGTATATATATATATATATATATATATATATATATATATATATATATTCATAGATTTAGGCATATATATGTATTAGTTAAACCAGAAGTTTACACAGTGAAGATTGTAACAGAGGGCAACTCACGGTGAGTAAACGTTGGAGACGGACGAGCTCCGAGATATTGCACTCTGATTTTGCTTTACAAAACTGCACATGCAAGAAAAAAAGTGAGAAACAAAAATATATCAAAACTATAAGAGACGTGGGCAGAGGGAGGATATCAACGATTTACTCCATTTGGGACGGCAAGAAGTGGAAGGTCATACATTCATAGTTGGAGTAAAGCTTTGACTTGCTCCCCGCCATGAGCAGAACTGGGGAGAAGAGAGGCAAAGAAACGAATAGGCAGGGAAATAGGGGGAGGCTGAGATAAAGAAATACATTGGAGGGAAAAAAGACAAAGAAACTTGAAGTAGCGGAAAAAAGGATAGGTGCAAGGAGAATAAAATGCTTGGGAGGGTATTAGGGGAGGTAAATGCAAAGAAATACATAGAAGGAGAAAATGGGGAGGGAAAGAAATGTGTGTGAGGAAAACATGAGAAATTAATTGCGTGAAAATAGGGGATAGGAAAGAAAGAAATTTGTGGTAGGAAAATGGAAGAGGGCAAGACAAATAAATGAGGGGGATAGACAATTAAAAGCATGGGAGAGACAATGACATTTGTGGAAGGGAAATTATTGACAGATAGACTGTGGGAGAGTGAGGATGAAATGCTTTGTGAGTAAAGGGGAAGTGACAAAGAAATGCATGGGAGGGGAAAGACAAAGAAACCAGTATGGGGAAGTAGTAGGATTAAAGATATGCATGTGAGAGAATATGACACGAGAGACAAAATAAACTAATGGGAATGTAAATGTGTAAATGATCTAAAGATAAAAGAAATGCTTTGGAGGAAAAATGGGGAGGCAGATACAACAACATTTGTGGTTGGGGAAATGGGGGGGTAAAGGGACAAAGAAACATAGAGGAAAATAAGAGGAGGGAAAGACAGAAATGTGTGGTAGGGAGAAATTGGGAGGGAGAGATAAATAAATAGGGGATGGAAACAATGTAATGTGTGAGATGGAAAGGGGAGACAATAGTATGTGTAGAAGCAGAAATGGGATAGAGGAGCATATAAATGCATGGAAGAGAAATATTGGGAGGGAAAGACAAAGAAACGAACAAGAGGAGAAATGGGGAGAGAAAGACAACAAAAGGCATATAAGAAGACACATGGTGAGACAAAGAAAACTTGGGAAACACAATGAAATGCAAGGGAACGATATGGGTGAGATGAAGAGAAAGAGGAATGAAAGAGAGACAGAGTAATAAGAGACATGAAAAGTGGTGGGTGGAAGAGGTAAAGAAAATATGGGAGGAAAATAAGCAAAGGTGAGACAAAAAACACGTTGGAAAAGTGGGATAGAAGAAAATCTAACAAGAGATGCAAAAATCAACAGAAAAGGGAGAGGCTACTGGTATATTAGGAGGAAGTGTGCAGACACTGAGGGCTGAGAAAGTAAATTAAAAACTGAATCCAGATAAAGTAACAAAGAGAAAGAAAGAAAATAAATGGAGATGGTGACTAAAGATTGACGGGGAGTCAAGACAAGTTGACCAAAACACCCCTATAAGTGTGAGCATATTAAAAATTCATACTGGTTCGGTGTACTTAAATGATCATTCCAGGAGGGTGACACATTCCTTTCCAATCCTGCACAGCAGTATGTATTTTTCATAAGCATAAATATTTGAAAAGGGTGGAATGGTCACATCAAGTGGTGAACAGGGACTTGTCACAATTCACTTATCTCCAAGACACAAGGAGGAGAGAGTTGAAGAGGGTGAAGAAAAGGGAGGCACAAAGAGCAAAAGAGGAGAAGCATATTATATTGGTTAAGGTAACGTTTTTTTTACCAAATGTTAAAAGCATTGTTTGCTGCACATCACTTCATGACAATCATCCTGCATCTCACTGTGCTAAAACATTGCACCCCCTATTGCAACTCTCTATATTACACATTCTACTAATACAGAAATTATTTAATTTTACAGTGCAAAATACTGTATTTCTCTAGCCTACTAATCTTAAATAAAAGAATTTAGAGTATAAACCCTTAAAGGCCCACAGCAGAGGTCCATTTATAGTAGACTAGCAAAGTATCAATAACATTATGAACATTAGCAATCGTTATTAATTGTTATGTGCAATAATTTATTAAATGCTTTTTAGTATTAGCTTTGCTTTACTAAATTTTGATTGTACTAAGCGCAAGAGATCCTCCAATAATACTGGTCTTCTTTTCACCACTTAATTACATAATGACTGTATTGATGCCTATCTTTTGCATATGGCTTATGAGATATCAAAAGAGTCTGGTAGTTTACACATTGCTAAATTAAGTCAATACTCCCGAAAAGCCATTCATTAGGAACTGAGGTGACCATAGTGGCAAAATCTCTTGAGCTGAGTGACAGCCAAAATATAGTAAATTCAAATGTGTTTTTCAATTACTAAATGACATTAAAGTGACACAGAAATGGTCCAGTTTATTGAAATGAAAATATTGCAAAAGTTTGTAAAAAATATTCTGTGGAAGTGCCTTGAGTTATCTTTGTTCAGATTAACTAAAAGATCCATCCTCTGAGCTAACAACTTTAAGAACAGCAATTAAGATTAGCATTGGGGTTGAGAAAGAAAAAAATGCCCAGCTGAAACAAATTGTAATAGAGACAGAGACATTTAACAATTACGTGTTAATGTTCAATTAGTAAATGTTTCTGTGACTATATTTTTTCAACTGGGCATACTCTTTATCACCCGCAACTGCTAATCTGAATTAACTGCTCCTTATAAAGCTATTGCCTCAAAAGGTGGATTTATTTGTACCTAAAATAACTCTAACTTTTACATACATTTTCACCTTAGAATTTTTAAATTACAATTTATTCCAATTACGGTTATTTTCTTTATTCCAATTGGAAATATTCATATTTTTTGTAGAAATGTACTATTCTACCATAACTGTGAACTCTGACAAGGGCCTTTAAGGCCAATTAATAATTCTGCATTGTTTTTGAGTACATTTTACATGGAACATGCACTGTGAAATTAAATAGTAAATACAATTCTTTATCACCAGCTGCCAAACTGTCTCTAACTATGCCTTTCATATAAAACCCACGTCCGTCTGCTCAACAATAGGTGCCCATCTGACTTACACATCTGCTTTTTTAAGTGCTGCAGGGAGCTTCAACAGATTGTTATGTTCTTGGTCGCTGTATAAGTTTTCTGCTATGTGAATGGTTTGTGATAACAATCTCTTAAGAGCTACTAAAGAGCTATTAAAGAGAGACATATGTCAATGAAAGCTCTACCTGGAAAGCATAAGCCTCTAGCATTCCAGGTAATATATGATAGGGTGCCAGGAAAGAAATACTTTACTGGGATAGGAGTGAGAGGAGAAAAATATACAGGCGTATAGAATATGTAACAAGTTCTTGCAGATAGCTGCTAGAAAAGTGTGACATCAAAGTCTCTTTACAATTAAATTAGTGAAACATATGTGTAAAAGTTAGGGAACTTGCCTATTTCACAGTAAGACAAGGTATGGTGGGCTGCTATATATGTATATATATTACCTACTCATAAGACCCACAACACAAGCTGAGATCCCGCTCCATGCTGATTATAGCCAGTAAGCTTGAAACAGCTCTACATGGATAAGATTCTCAGCTTGTGTAAAATCCAAACTTGGCTTTTCATTAAAGCTGTGTAATACAGAAGGCATAAGCTTAAAGGAAGCCATGTTTGAAAATGGCTATGGATTGAAGAGAGAGGCATTAGTGGGCACATTTGCATGTCCCAGCTAGGCTTCCCAGAATGCAGTGTAATCACTGTTTTTCTCGGAACTCTGAGCTTCAAGCAAATTTTTAACTTGCTTTTGACATTCAAATGTGAAGATAGATGTACTATTTATATTCTATAAATAAATATATATATATATATATATATATATATATATATATATATATATATACACACATTTACTTGACTGTGTCTCCAAGAACTCTCCAAGAATTTGGGGAACTTCAGTGAAGTGGTTCACTATACTTACAAAGGCTGTTTTCTATGGGAAAATGGCCACTGCAACCTCAGTGAACCACTTTGAAGCCAATGCAAATTTGTATTCATTTAGACATCTGAGCCACTCAGAATACAGCTGTGACTTATATCCATTACAGGAGGGCCAAGGCCAAGTTCCCATAACTTTGCACCTATATTTTTGAACTTCTCATAGTGTTTTTAAGATAACAACTTATGTTTAGTGCAGCCCAAATATTTTTATATTGAGATCATTTTGTTTAGACCCAAAAGAGATGATTCTTACGCTGTGATTGAGAGATTAGCAGCTGACATGGGGCTGACTTCTGCAACCTCCTTCGCCTTTTGCAGTGCCAGTTTCTGATTGGTTGCTTCTTCCATCTCCTCCTCATCCTGTAATTAAAAGAACATCTGCTGTAGTCACTAAGGGATACATTGGTGCTCATAAAATGTGGTTTCATTTGTTTATTTAGTAATAATTTTATCTTCTATAACGTCACTTTCTAGCCTATTCAAATCCTTATATGTCATTCTGCCTCTCCCGGTCCCTTTGGATTGTAAATGTGTGGTTTTTCAGTCTTGTAAGGTGCTTTGGGAAAACATTATGTACATTTGATTTTAAGCTCCAAGACTGGGCTCACCATTTTTTGCCACGTGTTCCTATTGTAGTTTTCTTTGTACTAAACACTTGTATAGCGCTATGGAATATGTTGGCGTGTTACAAGAAAAAGACAATAATAATAATATTACTTTTAATATTTTAAGGAAATAAGTTCAATATAGATTTTAACACTTGCTTTTGAAGTTTAGTGTTTCATGGACTAGAAGAGCAGCTTCTCTCTACTTCAAGAAGGTGTTCAGAAGATAGGAGAGTGTCTACCCAGGAGGCTGTCCTAAAAAATCTGACCTAAAAAAAACCTGTCCTGTCTAGAACCTCTTTAAGATTCTGCGGTGAGGCAGATAAACATTGGAAAAATATTCTGTACTCACATGGCAATCTCTCATGAATAAAACTGATTACATTTCAATACCTTTGTAGTAGATTAAAGGATAAATCAAATAAATACAGACGTGCGACAATTTTATGGTGAAACACCTTATTTCAAGATAAAACTAACTTGCATTGAATTATTTTTATTTATTTATTTGTATTTACTTATTAAACTTATTATTTCATTTATTTGTTTCTTCTCTCTTCCATTCGAATCAAATAATCTGATAATCTACTTATTCAATTGGATTTTTTTTTATACATACACAGTATTACAATTTAATTTGTTGCAATGTTATTGTGTTTTATAATTTATGAAACTCTTATTTCTGCACACAATTTTAATAAAATATATGATAAAAAGAAAAAAGGATTCCTATGACGAGAACCTCCACAACAGATCCTCTCACACATTCTGGACACCTGACAAGGGTGGAAAGCAGCATATCTTCTGAAATATGAAATACTAAAGTTCAAATGTAGGTACATTGTTTTTTCTTCAATTATTGGTTTTATTGCTAATCGGTTATTAAATAAGTGAATCCCTAATGTATTACCATTACCCTGATGCATAAACTCTATATATGCTATATCTATTCTAAATGTCCCTCTTTCTACATTGCACGGGATCCCTCTCTGTGGTTTAAAGCCTTTTTAACCAATCTAGAAGGACCTATTGCTTATACCATCTCATTGAGGTTTTCGAGCGATCCGGTAGCCAGTAAGTGAGGTTGCTAGTTAATTTGCTATTCAATTGGTGTCTTTTTGCAAGTTTCAAACAGGTTACAAGTTAAGGGCTTGAAAAAATTGCAATGGTTAAACCCGTAACTTACAGCCTTCCGAAGCCTTTGATCTTTCACTTGTGCAAGAGTTACAATGGCTTGAATTGCAAATTGGTATTCAATTGCTCAATTTCCCCAAGCCCGCAAATGTTTTCACACCCGTAAATGGCAAATGAAATAGAAAATCCTACAAGTGCTAGTGAGTACCCGCAAGGGGGTTAAACACCTATTCGTAGCACTGTAAATGCAAATAAAAAATCAATACTGCACTGTAAATAACGGGGAAAGCGATGATAGACATTAGTATTAATTGCACAACATTCTGAAGCCCGCAAATCGGCAGTAAATTACATTTATTTTTATGTTTAATTTTGGGGCTAAATCATTCTCGGGTATCAATGAGTTAATACATATCAGGCCACCCATATGAACCAGAACAGTTTTGGCATTCGTTTTCATAATTTATTTTGAGGGTTTGCAAGTCTGATCGCATATCGGACCCCCAAACCTTTATTACCATGTAACCTTCATGTTTTACTGCCGTACAGTCTCGTTTTCTATTGGCTGATTCGAAATGGGAGGTTACGGGCTTGCTTAGATGATCATGTTCCCACCCTGAACTGCTATCAACCAGTGCATGGTTTACGGTTTCAGCTTTGGGACAGTAACTTGCGGGCTTAAGCAATTGAATAGCATAGCAATCGGAGACTAACGGAAGCCCGCAACACACACGCAGACATACGGCCTACAGTGATCGAGTTGCGGGTTTGCAATTGAATGGAGGCCATACAGTAATAGTACTTACTTTTTCAAACCTTATTGGGACATGGAAATGTTTGGCTTTCACTTGGAATATAATATACACATGTATCTGTTTACTTTTATGTGCTTTATTTTATTAAGAAGTGACTTAAATCTCTATTTTTTCTGCGTAAAATCATTCAATTTGAATATATGCTTGGGTCTGCTCTCTGTTGCTCATACAGCTCTCAAATACACAGACTGTGCAATGTTACAAATTAGCCGGTCGTTGACCTCTGTGAAGTGTTACAGAATGTTGTCACTGATTGGTTATTATGGGACACTGTGTCTCCCCCATAAACTTTATATAGCTGAATTACAACATTCAATTATAGAACACTGTATAGTGTAATGGAATTTTACACTGGATTTTGACTGTTTTCTACATGATTGCAAGAACATATTAAATCCAATTTGTAATGGTAAAAACAAAAACAAAGTTCCTGTACCTTGGTCAGCTCCTGTGCATTTGCCAGATTGTCCACAGCAATGGCCAGGAAAACATTCAGGAGGGTATCTAATCAGATTGCAGTTAAGGATACAAGTATTGCTTGAGATTATGTGATTGTTTAGGCATATATTGGTCTACAGAAGTCACCTACTTTATGTGCTGGCAATGGAAAATCTATGCACTGCTTCCTTCAATGAATAAATATACAGGGTTGTGCAAAAATAACTAAAACGGAGGAGCCAGGGAGATTTTATAGGTGCAACACAGACTGCTTATTAAAGTGGTATGTTTATTTTAAAGAGTGAAAACGCATTGTGGCACATTTTCACGTCCCTGCCCAGTTTTACAGAATTCATTGCAAAAAACTGTAGTTCTTGAGATTCTGAGCAGGACATATGTTTTATGTTTCAATAAGCGTTATTGATAGGTTCTAGCAAATTAATACTTTTTGACTTAGTTTTAGACATTTAATTGTGAACACAAATGTATTTTTTTACTAATATATATATATATATATATATATATATATATATATATTATTATTATTTTTTAGAGAGAGAGAGAGAAAGAAAAGAGAGGGAGGGAGAGAGATGGAGAGAGAGAGGTAGAAAGAGAGATAAGTAAATAGATAGATGCATACGTGCATGTTTTCATATGGTATGGAAATGTCAGGGACAATGAAAGGAAAGAAGGTTACAAGATAAAGACATTTCTTTGTATGCTAGCAACTTGAGCCAGATTGCTGTCCCTGATAATGTGCTTCCCTAGGCCTGGACCTAGACAGAAATACTCCACAGCCTATTATATATTATGTGATAAAGGATACAGTTTCCAAAAAGTGTCAGGATGATAAAATAAATACAAGAGTACATTCCTTTACTGACTCCGCCTTGGGACTCAATGCCGTAGTACATAACTACATTCCAGTCTTCACCGGTTAAAATCTGTATGAGGAAATCAACACAGTTACAGGGTATCAAGGAGCAACTTAAGGAAGATTAGACATGCCAAGATACAAGAACACACGATAAGCAGACAACATCATAAGGAACATGTTAAGATAACACAAATTAAGTTTAAACACAAGCAGAATTTAGCAGTGAAATCCTGACATCAAACAGTAACCACATATAAAACCACGGCCTGACCTGAAAAACTGTTAAGATGGCGGTCGGGAAAGTATCAAAGTTGGTATTCCGTGTTTCATCCCCAAAGTAAAACCTGCAAAAAGGAATGTACATTATCTGGTAAAACCCTGTAATAAAGGACAAACATGATCCTGTTTGTTTTTTTTTTGTATGCTGTTTTCAATAAATTAAATTGTCAATGGTAAAAAAACTTTTTAGAAAGCAAGACACAGAATTGAAATATTTAACTTTTATATGCAATTATTATTTACTGTGGTTTTATTTCCTTTTACAATGTCATTATTAAAGCTTATCTGTCAGGAGGGTGTGTCCTTGTAAATTAAGATGTTTTCCATTATTTTAGCTGCTTTAATTTCATATCGAATCTTCCTCTATATTCAAACTCTCCTTATACCTGAGGAAGCAGGTCAGCAAAACTACCAAAATGGCAGCCTCCACTGCAGTATAATTGTACATGAAAGGCAATGAATGAACACACAAAAATGTATTTTCTAAAAACATGATCTTAATTTTCAAGTGTAGATCTTAAAAAAAAGTATATTTTAAATACATTACTACAGAGGTACATTAACTGAGTGAGTTGAGAAGCGTTTAGCGGAATTAAGCAGTGTTAAATGGGGCTAGCTGGTATTAAAGGAAAGATATCCACACTTTACATACTTCTATGACGTCTATTTGTCAAACGAGGAAATATTCAATGCTCTCTAATACATTTGCTACAGAAAATATAAGAAGTGGGGATATTTAATTCATTGATGTGCTTTATATGATGACTTTTATAGGAACTACTGAAAAATGTTTTATACAATGTCATGCACGTGTTAACATAATACCATAATAATCACTTTATGCTTTCTAAAAAAATGTTTTCTTCAATTAATTTTCTTGGATTTTAAAAAACAATCTAGTTATGCAGGTGTAATTTAAACTAAAAAATACATGTTAAAAACAAATAAAGTGAATATAAGTGTAAAACATAGATGAAAACAAGTGAAGGGGAGAAGAATGAATGGGGCACTGCTATGATGGATTATTGGTTGTTTAAAATAAATGAATCAGCATGATTTAGTAAGGGCTGGTGTTGCTTAATTTATACATTCATTTGACATTCTGAGGATCAATCAACATGATGTAAACTAAGCCATATGAAACACAGAAACATATATTTGATGGAAGATACAAACCAATAGACCCATCTAGTCTTTCCATTCTATCTCCCCAAAATATTGGTTTAATTAAACAACAGGATAGCCTTGAACTCAGGAAGAAGGACCATGAGAAAATCTTGAAATGTAGACCCCAAAGTCACTTACTGTCCACCAAAGAGTTGCATCCCAAGAAGAGCAAAGACAACGATGAAGAGGAAGAGGAGGAATAACAAGCTGACAATGGACTTCATGGAGTTCAGCAGAGATACCACCAGATTTCTCAAGGAATTCCAATACCTATATGGACAACGGAGAATTAGTGTGACTTTCTGCTCATCCACCTAGCTACACTAAAAACAAGCATTTCACCCTTGTGTGTAAGCTTCCTTACCAATGGGCACCATACTCTGCATCCATTTGCGCATTGTATAATATTTACTCATCCTGTAAGTTAATGTGAAGTGCCATGCTAAGTTGTTGATACAGGGTGCATCATCCCAGGACTATAGACGCACTGATACAGTCAGTGTTAATAAGCACAAGAAAGAAGAAGCCCCTAAAGGGCATCAGTCTAGACACACTTTATGGACTTATGTACAGAGGATGTGCTTCTTAGGTTGGGACCAATTCTCTGGATATGACCATTACCAAGAACCACAACCGTCCATTTGACCTTCGCCTGCCTAATACTTCTGCTTGTCTAATCAAAGTCCTCACTTCTTACCAGTCCTTACCTTTTGCTAGCAAACCTGACTGATATCTGCAGGTAGCCCCTGACCTTTGATTGGATTTTAACTGTTCATCTGTAACTTGGTGCCTGATTCAAGGGTTGGTCTATAATCCTACCTCTGTCCAGTGGGTCCACCTCCTGTTCGACAATTACCACTATTCTCAATACCTTCACCTTCTCATTTGCATGGGATTTTGTATGGATTGTTGGGATTGTTGGGATGTTGTATGTAAAACAATAGCAGTGATCACCTTCATAAACAATCAACAAACCAATACAAATTTGTCATCTTGATAATGCCAAAGCACCATTTCCTATAATTTAGGTATGTTTATTAAACATTAAAGTTGAAATCACAAAAGCATATTACTTCATTATATGTGCTATTCTACCTGTAATCCTTAATATAGTAAAAGTAATTTCAAAAATAGAAATTACATAACATCTTGCAAACAGAGTTTAGTAATACGCATTTACTAATTATTCGTATTGTACTACCTGGCAGATATACAATTCAGCTGTAATCAATTAAATGTGTTATAGATTACACATGCACATTTGCAATTAAACTTTTGTGAGTAGCCTTATCCACTGCTTTCCCCATAATCACAGTTGCCATTAGAGTTATCTGTGTATATACAACTGCAATTACTGTTTTCCTTGAATCCAGCCCAAAGTGCAGAAATATTTATCCAGTTGCTGCTTTGAACAATAAAAAAAAACAAAGAAGACTCAGCATTTCTCAAGTTTTAAATTAAGGGAATTACCATACTTACTTAGTGACCTTAAAGATACGGAGCAATCTCAGAGCTCTGAGGACGCTGATACCAAAAGAGGTGCCTGGTTTTATAGCTGCCCAGATTACTTCAAAAATACTGCCCACTATGACCTGCAAAGTGAAGTCAGAAATCACATGTTACAAGATGGAACAAAATGAGAGTGAAAGCAATATCCCGTAAAAAAAACATGTTTTTTAGCTATAACTAAGAATTTATAGACTGCAGGTCATACGCACATACATATGTTTACAAAAGGTTACATTATTACCGACTTCTAATGACCAGAAGGATAAGCTTAAAACAATATCAAATAACACGCTTGAAAAAATTTGCATGGTCGGAACCCATATATTCATAAGTTATTAAAATAATAGACAGGGAATGTATTGTCAGCTATGAGCCTGATTCAACTGAGCAATTGGAAAATACAGTATCCTGTAAGTGAGGCCATAAGTTAATTTGCTATTCAATTGGCGTCTTTTTGCTCCAAACGGTTTACGAGTTACGGCTTTGAAAACTTTGCTGTTGTTAAACCCAGAACAGCCTTCTGAAGCCTTTGATCTTTTACAACCACAAGCGTTACAAGCGCATAAATCGCAAATCGATATTCAATTGCTACAATTCCCCAAGCCCACAAATGTTTTCACACCCGTAAACAGCAAAATTAGGAGACAATCCTACAAGTCCTAGAGAGGACCCCACTAGGGGGTTTAACCCCTGTTTGTAGCACTGTAAATGCAAATAAAAAAATCAAAACTGCACTGTAAATGACGGGGAGAGCGATGAAAGACATTAGAATTAACTGCACAACAGTCTCAAGCTCGCAAATCAGCAATAGAATTTTTTTTTTTTTATGTGTCATTTACCGTATGTGTCATTTTTATATGCATCTCGGAAATCAATGAGCTAATACATATCAGGCCACCCACATGGACTGTGGCATTCATTTTTATTATTTTTACTGACATAGTAATGACAGTCTACTTTTCTATTGGCTGTTTCTAAATGGGTCATTACAGCCTTGCTTGAATGATAATGTTCACACTCTGAACTGCTACGCACGAGAGCATGGTTTACGGTTTCGGCTTCCGGCCCATAACTTGTGGGCTTGTTCAATTGAACAGCACCAGAATTGTAGCACAAGTTCAAGCCTGCAGCAAGCCCACAGGCATATGGCCTTTATACTGCGAGATGCGGGCTTCTAATTGAATCAGGCTCTAAGTTATCTGCTGCTGTATGATTACTTTCATAGGCTGGTTGGTCACCTCAACTGCTTGACTTATGGGCTTGTTCACTATGCTTGCTGTTTATAAAATCAGATCATTAGTCACATTAGTTTAATCAATGACCTCAGCAGAATATGCAGTTTTGTTAAGACTTGTCTGCAAAGGGTTGAATGACAAACTCTTCCTATCTTGGATGCATTTTAAAGTTTTTAAGAAATATATTTGTTTTTCTGTTAAATATGTATGAAGATTACCTATTTCCTATAATTACATACTACCAAATTGGGAAACATTTTCACTTGGCCTATATAGTAAGGATCTGTTAGACGTTACTTGTGAGACACAAGGGAGTAATTAACTTCTCCTAATTAAATGGAAGATAGCATTACAATACATTGATTAGGTTCTTGTTACCTGAAAGTATGAAATCATTACTGAAATAAACTTACCGTAATTTTACTCTTTATGGTTGTTGATGGTGGTATATACATTAAATGTTCTTACTAGGTACTAAACACCATTCAAGCTTATGAACCACTGGTGGTTTCGGAAACGTCTTCATTACCAAATAACTCAAAGACTCACCCCAAAATCAAAGCAGTTGAATGATGAATGGAAGTAATTTCGAGGTCCTAGTCCATACATCTTTAGGGACATTTCGGTGAGGAAGAGACCCAAAAATACAAACTCTGCAAAATCTGCAAGAAAAAAATTAGTAATTCCTCAGTGTTTATTCTGCTCCCATGACCATGTTCTATACCAAAGAATAATACATTACTTTATATAAAAACACACCAAGGTTTCAATGTATTTGTGACAAGTCAAGTGATGGAATCCATTTTGTTATGGACACACAATTCAGTAGAAACTCTATGTCACAATCACCTATGGACCATGACTAGTGTGGGCCTATGACAGCCAAAAACACAAAAATCATGGTTATGGTAAGAATTAAGCCTAACTTGGTAACTTTTCAATAAAATGGAAAAATAAACTAAAGAATATTAAAATTATCTGACAAATGTTTGTAAAAAGTCACATTCCTAGTGACCTGACACAGAATCATAATATCCAAGATCAATTACTTAGGTTATAATCCATATCATCAAAATACCAATTGAGAGCCATGACAGTGACAATTGACACAGTAAATACAGGAGAAACTGCTGGCACATGAAACCATCTTGTTACATGACACCACCACCAAACTGAATTTAGCTTTTTCAAATCGTATCTACTAACGGAAAGCTCAGGGAAACACAAATACATACATACCGTGCTTGAACAGAGGCTCACAGTAAAACAGGGTAAACAAGTAAAATTACCTGCAACTATCAGCTAACTATTATTTAAACTAACTTAACATGGAACACATTTTTTTTTTAAATGCATTTAGAAGAATATGTTTTATGCATTTCCAAATGTGTTTTTTTTCGATGAAAACATATTAAGCAAAACCTGTTTAGACTTCATTAAAACTAACAGGAAATGCACAGAGCATATCTACATATCTTACTGCAAACTGGCTGGCCATATCAGTAAAACATTTGATTCACTTTTTTCCTACTCGGAGAGCATAGTTTTAAAAAAGAAAACACATAGTGGTACATTAGTAAATACCCTCTTTAAGATGCAATGTACCTCTTTCAGATGTTGTTGTTGTTTAGTCTTTTAGTCGCATCCGACTCTCTGTGACCATATGGACCGCAGCCCGCCAAGATCGGTTTGCCCTTAACTAATATACTATCATGTTTCAAAGGATAATTGTATAAAATAAAGCAGCCTCTGTCATATACAGCTGTTTCTCTTGCAGAAAAGACACGTTATTCCATTTCTTGTCAACAAGATGTCCCTGCAGGATGATGTGGTAATTACAGGCCCTTTGTTTCTGTTTGCTGTTCTGATTCTCTGTGGGTGCGGCCCAGTGATCCACCCCCCAAGCTGGGAGGCCAAGCCCATAGTTTTCCTGTCCCCTGACTGGCGCCTCATCAGGCAGCCGGCCACATACCCAAGGAGGCACAGCTATTATTGGGTGATGCTAATCTGGGCGGGGGATTTGAATGTGTTCGGCCCCCCAAGATGAAAGTGTAGAGAAATCCTTTTGGGTAGTTGCTGTTTTGAAAATTCTGTGAGAGAGTCCATATTAAACCATGCTCTCTAGAATACATAGGGAATAGTGTAATTTCTTTAAGAGGGAAGGCGTTTATTATTTTGCTATGCTAGAAATCACTTTGCTAGGCTGGCCCTGTGTTCCTGATATGTTGTTGATCCTGATATGACTGTTGGTCACCGAGAGGCCCATTCCTTCCAAGAAGATTGCCAGCTGTAAGAAGGGGATTACTGTAGCGCAAAGGCATGATGTGTTGGAGCTGAATAGCGCCCCTATCTGGGATCTTCATAACATCTCTCAGTCACTGCCCCACTGAGCTCATGTTCATTGCTTCAGTGACCTCATCTATCCATCTCCGCCTCAGACGTACCCTTCTTCTTGTGCCTTCAATCTTTCTCAGCATCAGAGTCTTCTCTAGGGATTGCTGCCTTCTCGTGATATGGCCAGAATATTTGAGTTTCAGCCTCATGATCATAACTTCTAGTGAACAGTTTGTCTTGATTCCTGAAGTACTGATTTATTGGATCTTCTTACAGTCCAAGGGACTCTAAGTAGTTTTCGCCAACACCACAATTCAAAGGCATCAATTCTACAGAGCTCAGACTTCTTTATGGTCCAGCTCTCACATCAGTATGTTATTACTGAGAATACCATAGTTTGAACTATGCAGACCTTTGTTGATAGTTTAATATCTTTACTTTTTCTTAGCTTGTACAAGCTTGCCATAGCTTTCCTCCACAGAAGCAATTGTCTTTTATTTTTATGATTACAGTCACCATGTGCAGAAATCTTGGATCCCAGGAAAATAAAATCTGTCACTGCCTCCACTTCTTCCCTGTCTATTTGCCAGGAACTGAGTTTGCTGTTTGCCATGATCTTCGTCTTTTTAACTTTGAGCAGCAGGTCAACTTTTGAACTCTCTTATTTTACCCTCATCAATAGGTCCTTTAGTTCCTCCTCATATTTAGCTATCAAAGTATTATCTGCGATTGTTGATATTTCTTC
The DNA here is from genome assembly GCA_027410445.1 of Discoglossus pictus. Classification (NCBI taxonomy): domain Eukaryota; kingdom Metazoa; phylum Chordata; class Amphibia; order Anura; family Alytidae; genus Discoglossus; species Discoglossus pictus. Next base: position 22,827,578 of record CM050168.1, read on the forward strand.
CAGCAATATTGATTCCGGCTTTGGGCTCCTCCAGTACGGCCGTACGCATGATGTACTCTGCATATAGTTTTAATAAATAAGGTGACAATATACAACATTGTCGCACTCCTTTTCCGATCTTGAACCATTCTGTTGTCCCATGTTCAGTTCTGACCTTGGCTTCTTGGTCTACATACAGATTCTTCAGGAGGAGGATGAGATGATCTGGTGCTCCCATCCCTTTAAGAACATGCCACATTTTGTTGCATTTCACACAGGCAAAAGCTTTAGAATAGTCTATGAAGCAGAAGTAAATGCTTTTCTGGAACTCTCTTGCTTTCTCTATTATCCATCGGACATTGGCAATTTTATCTCTTGTGCCTTGTCGTCTGCAGAACCCGGCTTGCACATCTGGTAGTATCCGGGCCATATATTGTGGGAGTTGAACTTGTAGAATCTCAAGCATTACCTTACTGGCATGTGAAATGCATGCAATTGTTCGATTATTTTGGGGGGATTAGGGTGTAGACTGACCTTTTCTAGTCTATTGGCCATCGTTGAGGTTTCCAAATGTGTTGGCATAAGGCAAGCAACATTTTCACAGCATCATCTTGCAGCATTTTGAATAGATCAATTGGGATTACAACACCTCCTGCAGCCTTATTATCAGCAAGACATCCTAAGGCCCATCTCACTTCGCTCTCCAAGATGTCTGGCTCCAGCTATTGAGATCATCACTGCTGTTAAGATCCTTCCCGTATAGATCTTCAGTGTATTGCTGTCACCTCTTCTTTATTTGATCTTCTATTAAGTCCCTACCATTTTTGTCATTTATCACTACCATTTTGGCATGAAAAATGCTTTTGAGATCTCCAATTTTATTGAAGAGATCTATTGATCTTTGTTGCTATTTCCTGTATAATGTTGCAAACTTCGGTCCAAAGTTCTTCAGGCATTCTATCTTCCATGTCCAGTCCCTTAAATCTATTCTTTACTTCCACTGCATATTCACTGGGTATATTTATTTTGTATCTACTTGATCTGATCGTTTTCTCTCTTTGATTCAGTTTAATTCTGAACTTTGCAATAAGAAGCTCATGGTCAGAGAAGCAGTCAGCTCCAGGTCTGGTTGTATAAAGCTCCTCCATCTTTGCCTGCAAAGTATATAGTCAATGCTGTCCGTCTGGTGACATCCATGAGTAGCGTTGTCACAGAGACTGTTGGATGAGGGTGGACAACTTCAGCATCTATGGTTGGAGCATAGATATGGATCACTCTCATGTTAAATGGCTTGGCTTGAATTTGAATTGAAATCATTCTGTCATTTATTAGGTTGTAACCGAGCACTGCTTTAGCCATTATTTGATTGACTATGAGGGCTACTCCATTTCTTCTGCAGGATTCTTGACCACAGTAGAAGATCTAGTGATTGTGTGATGTGAAATATCCCATTCCAGTCCATTTAATTTCACTAATTCCCAGGATATCAATGTTTAACTTTGTCATTTACTTCTTGACCACATCTAGTTTGCCTTGGTTCATAGTTCTAACGTTCCAGGTTCCAATACTGAAATGTTCTTTGCAGGAGCGCATTTTACTTTCCCCTCCAGATACATCCGCAGCTGGATATCCATTTCGCTTTGGCCCAACCACTTGCCCTCTGCTCTTCCTCAGTAATGTAGTAGACAACTTCTGTACTGAGTGGATCATCTTCTGGTGCCATATTGTATTGTCTCCGGTTGCCTGTCCATAAAGTTTTCTTAATAACATTACTGGAGTGGGTTGCAGTTTCCTTCTCCTGTGGACTGTGATTTGCCTGACCTCTCTGCCATGACCTGCCAATCTTGGTTGACCCTACATGGTATAGCTCACAGCTTCATCGAAGTACACAAGCCCCTTCACAGCGACAAGGTAGCGATCCAGAAGGGGCTTTCAGATGTTACTGTCCTTTTAATGTCCAGTTAGTATGCCTATCGATATAAACATTTATAAAAAAAAGAAATGATAGGGTCTTTTCACTGCTGCTCAGACTTATTCCCTTAGATGCTTCATTCTTAGCTGTTTTTAGCTGTCAATCAGCTGACCACTATTGTACTAAAACATAAATGTAGAGAAGGTCCCCACTGCATTCTGCAGAGTCTCTCATGATTGGATAACTCCATCTAACTAGCTATATCAGCGCTATGATTGTTTTTTGCTTTTTTTATGCTCCAAGAATTCTGTGTTTAAGAGTAGGCAGAAAGATGTCAATTAAATTAATATATTTTCTTATGTGTTTTCCTGTGATTGACACTAACTTAAATTCACAAATGTAATCAAATTGCTCCAGAATTCCAAGATCAGATTTGTGTCAATTCCCTTCACTTCTTCTGTGTTCTCTGCCTTTTGTGATTCAATAAAAGGACAAACAAGTTATATACAGTATCTGTTATTACTTTTCAGAACTAACAGAAAATGTTTCTCCCTAACAAGCAGTCTGCAACCTATGGCTCTAGATCCAAAGATGATTCAGGACAGATCGACATATAGCTAATTTTCCATCCACAAAAAAACATTGGAAATGGATACTAAGCAAGACAATTGCTATCTCTGCAGCCAACAGCAAGCCCGCCTATTGGTTAATTAAGCCAATCAGTTTATATATGCAAATTCAAATCTGTCTCTTTTTGCTTACTTCTTATGTATTCTCTCAGACCACACTACTAAAATCAGATCCTTTCTTTAAGTGACAAAACAAAGGTCCCAGTTACTATTGCAATGAAAAATACAGTATGAAGAAAAAAACACTGCTGCTATTAAAAAAAGGTGTAAGGATTATCATTTATCTCCTTGTCAAGAGCCATTTATTAACTTTCCTAGTGAGGGTTGATAATTATTTATAGCATGCCCAGCTACTATAACACAGACACACAATTAACCACAATTAAAATTGTTTGTGACTATTACCATTTATCCAACTGGGCATGCTCTTCTTTATCACCCCCACTGTGAGAGTTAATTAACGGCCCCTGATAGGAGGACTTACAGAGAAGGATATCGTATAGAGATAACATATATCATTATCAAGATGAATTTTTTAACAGTCCCACTCAAAATTATTCACAACAGCCAACTGCAATTATATCTATTTGTGTACACTTCATTTTAGCAATAAATGTGGCCTTTCCGTGTCCCTTTATTCAGATGTTCCTAAAAAGCTTTGGCCTACAAAGAGCGATTTATAAGGTTGTCTTACAATGTAGCCAAGTATAGTAAAACAGACTTACTTACAAGATCTATAAAACTGATAAATCGTTACCCTAATTTGATGTTATTAATAATACAGTATTTATTTTTGTTGACATAATCAGCTCTTCGATATATAATGTTGCTCAAAAAGTAGGTTATATACAATAAATATAAATAGAAAGCACGAGTTTGGACAACACATGGAATTGGACCAAATAAAGACAATGGAGTATAAGACGCACTGCACCTGGTCATTAGTGAGAAGCACGGAAGCTAAAAGACGTATCATTAATTGTATAATATTTAGTAAAAAATAAGGTTATTCATTAAAAGGGTAATAAGTTGGGAACAACAATATAACCAATACCTAGCTGGAGTGGCCATTTAAAATACGACATGGAAAAGATTGATGAATAAAGGAAGTCTTAATATTTCACTTTACAGCAAATAAATAATTGATACAGAACCACTCAATAAAAATGCCATCTTTGCATCAACAATAAAAGTTTTAAATGTTTCACTCTGACAGCACTGTCCTTATGGTTATGGTTTCCATTTTAATCTAAAAATAAGACAAAACAAAAACCGTATTTAAGGTAGTATTTTGTTTGCCATGTATATTATTTTAGCATCGCACTTTCATTCATAATTATATCTGAACTAGCGAATTGCCCGTCAAAAAATGACGGCAATGAAATTGTAAGGTAGCTAAATTAGTAAATGAATATAGTGTACCTATTTTGAAGCATTGTGATGAAGAGCTGGCAATCTGTGTTGATGTTGCTGCAGCATTAGTGGTGTGGAGCTGCTGTATAAGCATGCTGAATGTGTGCAGTGTAACACTGTGCGTGCGCGAGACCAAACCGTTAGCGTAGTCGTGTACTTCCGCATTGGTGTAAAATGGCGAGTAATGTGTGGTATAGGTCTGTATCGGAATATCCGTAGGTGTTTTGTGGTGTTTTGCGAGTTTCTTGTGGTGTTTTGCGAGTTTAGAGTGCTGTAGCCTCGTTTTCGTTTTGTTCGGCGGCCATTTTTTCTCTCGCTTGTTTTTTTTTTTAGTCTCTAAAGTGTTTTATTTCGAGTAAAATCGAGGTGTAAGTTGCATTTTTGAGGTCCTGGGTGCTCCCTCTTGGTGTAGGTAAGTTTTTTATGTATGTGCTGTGTGTATGTATTGTGTTTTAAATGTTTGTATGTCGGCGTGTTGCGTCCGATGTTTGCGAGGTCGTAATGTGTGGTAACGTGTTTCGTACGTTGTTTGCGTGCCTCGTAAAATTTAGCGAGTGTCGTAATTTGTGTGTCGAGTAGCGACGTGAATTTTGCGAGGGTTTGAGGCCCTTGCCCAGTGACCTCGCCAGCAACTGAGTCCCTCGCTTCGCGAGGGGCCTCAGTTGCTGGCATGGAGCGCCTTCGGCGCTCCATGCCAGCAACTGAGACCCGTGCCCAGTGACCTCGCCAGCAACTGAGGCCCTCGCTTCGCGAGGGGCCTCAGTTGCTGGCATGGAGCGCCTTCGGCGCTCCATGCCAGCAACTGAGACCCGTGCCCAGTGACCTCGCCAGCAACTGAGGCCCTCGCTTCGCGAGGGGCCTCAGTTGCTGGCATGGAGCGCCTTCGGCGCTCCATGCCAGCAACTGAGGCCCTTGCCCAGTGACCTCGCTACGCGAGGGCCGCGGCTCGCTACGCGAGGGCCGCGGCTCGCTACGCGAGGGCCGCGGCTCGCTTCGCGAGCCACGGCCCTCGCTTCGCGAGGGCCGCGGGCTCGCTACGCGAGCCCGCAAGCGTGAGCAACGACTCGTACGCTCACAACTATATATGTGATGTAAATGCATTAATTAAATAATATACATGGTAAACAAACTACCACCTAAAATGTTGTGTTTGTTTTGTTTTATTTTATTATTTTTTTTTATTAAAATGGAAACCATATTGAGGAAAGCTCTGCCACAAATTGAAACTTTAAGGCTGATGAATGGGTCATTAGGCACATATAAGTTGCAGAAGAACTAGGCTAGATAATGGGAGAATGACATTATTTACTACCTATTATAACCAGTCATGGCCATCTCCATTGTTGTCTTACAAGACACTCTTCTAGCTGTGAGCTTATCTTTCCCTTGGTACAGTAGGTGGGAATCTTGGACAGTGTGATCAACTCATTGCAACACAGTAAATATCTGTGTGCTCTGCAATATCAGAGAAAAAGGACTAGCCCTGAAAACTGGTGAAATGTACTGTATACCGCTACATATATTGGGTAACAAAAATAAAGGTTTATTTTTGTTAATTTGTAAACTTATATTGAATATTACCATGTCTAGTTCTTTACTAGACCTAGCAGTTTAAACCTTCAGAAACAGTAGTGTCGAGGACATACAGTGTATCAGTGATACATGCAAATCATTTAGATAACTTACATTATATCAGCAACATTTTATCCTGCCTGTGAGATCATAGAAACTCACATCCGATTCAATAACCATTTCACTGGAAGAAGGGCTGCAATTCTTATAAAGGTGTCATCAAATCAAGAGCAATTTCTAGTTCTGTGTGTATTAGGGATTATATGAAACTCTATGTAAAGTGGCTGTATTGCATGAATATATTAGAAGACTGATTAAATGATCAGATTGCCAAAGAACAGTACCACACAGAACAAACATTACAATTCTAGTTTTCCTTAATAAATCCCCAATGTTGTGACTTACATAAAGCGTTGGTGAGCCAGGGAGGTTGGTTATAGTGTACAATGGCAACACAGAGCGTATTTAAGGCGACCACACAAAGCACGAACCAGTAGAAGCTCTGAGCCTTCACCATGCGGCGGATGAAGAACCTGAACATCTTTTCCTTGCGACGGAGGTAGGAGGAGCTTAAAGGGGCATTCACTAGAATCAATGATAGAGAAATATTAAGTAATAATACAGACAATGAGGCAGTAATAAAGAAAAAATATATACACAATTTAGAGGACCACAGTAGTTTAGGAAGAACTTTACATTTGTTATAAAGTTACTAAAATTAGCAGGTTTGTAAACCATGAACATTAAACATTTTATATAAATTACCCTCTAATATACACAAGGTATCATGAATTCCCCTAGGGACAAAATCAAAGGCATCAAAATGTATTGCTTTCCAATTAAAAACAAAATACTATCATATTTTCCCCTTAATAATTATGTTTTATTTCAGACTCAAATTTTTCAAACATATTTTTTTCGTCTTACAACAGTCCTTTAATTATCTTATATGGATACCATTTACCCGCCAAAGAAAAAAACAACCTTTTGTAATCTATAAAATCATACTCTTAAATGTATGTTAGTACATTTTGGACTACAGTGTCTCTTTAATTCTGTTCTTTAAAAAAGATCTCACAGTCCAACGTCTCATTAAGACATTATGAATTCAGTAATAGGATTGGTTTCTTCGGGAAAGATGTTCTCATAACGGAAATGTCTCTCCTTATAACATTAGCAGCAGGTATGTAATACACAATAAGGGTATAATTGGCTTGGAGGATTTTTTGGTAATGATGTTAACCACAGAACCAATCGAAGGTGTTCTGAGATGTCCTAAGGACCTGAGGAGACATCTCCAACCTTAATTATACATTGCTTGTCCAGAATCCATTATTTATAAGGCTGGCCACTGAAGCAGAATATCTAATATACACCGAGCAGAGAGCGGGAACAATGATGAATCAGGCGGGACGGGCCTCTCCATGTCTTATAACTGGAATAGGATAGTGTCCAAATGCCCTTACATGGTCTTACAAACTCAACGTTTCTCCTTAATAAGAAGAGATTCTGGATAATTGTACTTATTCTCTTTACAATTGTAAATTATCTCACTTATTGACTTGCATTTAATAAAGTCATTAGGCTGGATTTTATGAGGCACAGTAAAACACACACTAAGGCCCAAAGCTTATAGGCTTGTTACTTTGATAAGTTAATCAGTTCATATTACCACTTGTTGTCCATACAAACTCATGCTAAGTCAATTTTACCACAATAAAAAAAAAAAAAAACAAGTAACCAGTCAAATCACGCCAAAAACCTGCCTTGCTAACCTTTACATGTTATTAATAAAGGTTTACACACTGTCCCTTGCTAAAACACACACAAGACCTTCTAAATAGACCCAATACAATAAAATCAATACCCGCTGGGGTGCAAGTGTGGTAAGAAATATAGAGGTAATCTTTGGAGACTCGCTAGAAACCTTCCACCTGTTAACATAGCAAATATCTCCCTAGTGACTGCACCTCTGGAACTCACATTTGGACACCAAGTACGGATAAGCTTGTATGCTGTGGCCCACTGGAGTAGGAAATAAAAACTCACATCAGTATCTCTGCCATGAAAACCAAGGGGATCAGCATTATGTGTTGCGGTTCATGAGGTCACAGAGATTCGGACATGACGGTATGACGCAAACACACACAAGCTTGTTATTTATATATCTATAACTATGACTAATTATAGTTGTATGGTTAACATTTTAGGCTCTCCTCAATCATCTGTGTGCCTGAAGACTGGCCCTACGATCATCTGTTGATCACCACTGCTCTACATAACCAAGGTCCCAGATCTGATAATAATCATCAGAATATATTGACAAACTTCTGGGACTTGAGCTTTTGAATATCTTTTCACTTAGGCTTCTGTAGTATCACAACAAAACGTCTGGAATCTTTTCACCCGATACTCTCACACTCTAGCATATTAAAGTTGTTTATAGACTTCATAAATATATATATATATATATATATATATATATATATTCAACTCAATGTAACATACCAGGACAATACAGATGGATGGGTAATAACTACCACTTAAAATAATAATGTTTGCAGCTCAGTATAACTGGATGGTAGTATCTGCCACTTAAAATATTAGGGTGGCAAAATATTTGCAGCTCGAGGTACCTGGAAAGTGCAAATTATAATAACTGGATGGAGCATAATTTGCTATTCAAAATACCTTTTATGGCAAATCAAAGTAAGCGGATGGGGTAAAAGCTGTTAATCAAAATATCCACATGGGGCAATATCTGTAAATCAAAATTACAGAGTGATGAAATATATTTAAATATATATAAAATAATAAACAATAAATATATGCTATATGTAACTCAAACATATACAGTATGGCAGTAAAATCAACTAAAAATAAGTGTGGAGAAATAATTAACTCAACAATACTCAGTAGGGCAATATCTGCAACACACAATTATTGGTTGGGGCAATAACACTAATCCAACATTATTTGGAGGGGCAATTATTGCAAATCAAAATAGCACCATGGGGTAATAACTACACATCAAAAATATCAGGGTGGGGCAAGACAGGATGAGAAGGAATCCAATTTAATTTTTGGCCTGGATGGAGAAGGGTTAATAAATGCATTTAATATCTAGATTGCAAAATATTCTTCCATTTCTCCTCCCCCTCCAGGAAATAAAAATCAATAATATTGATTGGTGAGCAGGAGGAAACTGGCTAACGCAATCTAGAGTAATCCATCTATATTGGCCCGGTGTGCGTGTTAGTCTGACTTGGGGGTGTCGTGAGACAGCATCTGTTACACAGTGTGCAGGCGCAAGGCTGGATGTCCTCAGGAGCTAAGTAACACAGCTGGTTTGTATTTCTACAAAGAGCCTTGTCCCAATGGAAGCTGTGCGAGCTCACGATCAGTACAGTAGGTGTTGTTTCTCTACTATAAACCAATAACGGGACATGGAATTCATCAATACTGCTCTATAACTTCAAACAAGGCACTGAAAATAAAAATAATAATAACTTTCAGAATTTTTTAATAGAGGCATATTTCAGTGTTTTTTTTTAATAACCTAGTTATTCCTTTAACTATCTGCTTTTCTGTGTGAGCCCAGAACCAAAAATCACAAGTACCTTTGTTGCTTGTTGCAGCCAAAACATGCAAGCCTATTAGCCCTAATAAATTAGCTCAACGTGTAAAACCGTAGCCCGTAACGTAGCCCGCAAGGCTTACGGGTATTAAATTGGCCCTGTAAAGCACCCTGTCAACGACTTGCACGGTAAGGGCAAGAAAAGGCTATGGGACGTGGAAATTTGAGCTGCGCGGTCGCAAATCCTTTGATCAGTCAAGCCCGTAACTTTTAAGTTTTCAATCATGCTATTAAATTGTAATGAATTCCCTTGCGTTCAAGCCCGTAACCCGCAAATGAAGCCAAGAAGCCAACGGGTACTAGAGAGGACCCGCAAGGGGGTTAAAGTCCAATCTGTAGCACTGTAAATGCAACCTCCATTTTTCAGTGACATAATGATGACGATCTCTGTTGCCATTGGCTCCATCTAAACCCGTAACTACGGGTTTGACTAATTGACAAGTTCACGGCCGCGCATCCAAAGTTTGCCAAATGGCTTAGAGGCGTGTGTCTCTGGCCTGTAACTTGTGGCATGTTCTAATTTAATAGCTATGTAACGCAGCCGAATTTCAAGCCCGTAGCTAATCCGGGATTCTAATTTAATAGGGTTGTATGAATTTTAATCTCAGAGGGATAGCTCTCATATAAAGTAGGCAGCTCTCGTATAAATTGTAAATAACAAGTAAAATATACATAGTAGTTACATAGTAAATACAGAATATATACAGTAAACATATCTTGCATATACTACACATCATAAAGATAGTATACATATAGCAGATAGCTGAATATGGAGTACTCAGCGTAAATGTAGTATATGTATAGTAGGCAGCAGTCACAGACGCTACTATATTAAATATAATATGCAGCGCTTACATGACAGCTCTCGGGTTGATTAAACATAGTAAATATAGTATATATGGAAGATCTCTCACATAAATAAGATGGTAAAAATAAAATATATATAGTAAACAGTTCTCACATAAACTACAGATATCACATATATAGTTGTCAGCAATACGGGTTGTTGCTAACGCTTGCGGGCTTGCAAGGGCCTCAGTTGCTGGCAAGGAGCGGCAAAGGAGCTCCTTGCGCTGGTGGAGATGAGCGCCATAGGCACTCATCCCTACAACTTTCGGACCACAAATGCGGACCCTCGCAGATCACCACGTCGGCTGCAATGAGCCACAGGCTCATTGCAGGCTGCAAATGCGGACCCTCGCAAAGCGGAGGCTCTACAGCACCTCCCAACCTGTTACAAAGACCACACAAGCGAGAAAAAAAGCAACAAACACGCAATGACTAACTACGGACTTATACAAAAAAATAGGAGCCACGAGACTTAGAAAAAATCCATTATGGACTCGCAAAAATACAACCTTAACGGACAACCAGCGCACAGTGGCAAACATAAAAAAAAAAAAATACACACAAAACTAAAAAAAAATAACAACACACTAGCGCAAACAACCACAAACACCTTCACCGCGCCACCCACAAGGAGCACCAACGCTGCTCATAGGACACAAACTACACCAGGGGAGAGCCTTGCAATAAGCGACAAAACGAGATCACTGCACACCTTACAATAAGCGCAAAAGCGCCTATGATAACAACAAATAATCCAACCCAGAGGCTCGCAATGAGAGCACAAGGATCTCAGACCACCATAACACTTACTCTCTGTGGCAAACAGCATTACCTGCCTTACAATTTTATTGCCGTCATTTTTTGACAGGCAAGTCGCTAGTTGTATATAAGAGGCAGGTAATGCTGTTTGCCACAGACAGTCATTTTTTTGGTGGTCTGGGATCCTTTTCATTGCGAGCCTCTTGGTTGTTGTACTTTTTGTTATCAGAGGTGCTTTTGCTGTCATTGTAAGGTCGGCGCTGATCTTCTTTTTGCGCTTATTGCAAGGCTGTCCCCTGGTGTAGTTTGTGTGCTATGAGCACCATTGGCACTCGTTGTGAGGCGCGCGTTTATTGAGATAGTGTTGTTTTTTATGCAAATTAAATCTGTTTTGATGTTCCTGCCGCATACAATGTAGGTTTGCAGTGTTGTTGAGCTGAGGTGTAAGTGTCAGCAATGTGTGCAGTGTGTAGTGTAAATAGGCTGTGTACGCGAAGGGAAGCCGTTAGTTTAGCTGTGTACTTCCGCATTCTTTAAGTTAGTGTTGTAAAATGGCGGCCAATGTGTATGTGGTACGTGGGCGTGGATGATTTAGCGTCCTTGCTAAAAGTGTATCTTGTACCTAGTACGGCTTTTTGGAAAGGCTTTATGTGCTTGGTGGTGTTTTGCAGCTTTAGGGGTCTTTAGGGGTCGTTTAGGGGTCATTTAGGGGTCCCGCGGCTTGTATTTTTTTAGTGTAAGTCCGTAATTTTTTCTTTCTAAGTCCTGCGGCTCGTATTTTTTTGTGTCCATATTTAGTCATTGTGTTAGATTTTTTTTGCAAAGTCCCGCTTCTGTGGCTGTTTGTAATCGCTTGTGAGGCGCCGTAGAGCCTCCACCTCCGCAAATGAGGCCCCTCGAGAGTCTGCATTTGCGGCCTGCAATGAGCCTTCGGATCATTGCAGACGACGTGGGAGCCTCCATCTCCTCAAATGCGGCCCCTCGCTTTGCGAGGGTCCACATTTGCGGCCTGCAATGAGCCTTTGGCTCATTGTAGCCGACGTTGGAGCGTCCACCTTCCGCAAATGCGTCCCCTCGCTTTGCGAGGGTCTGCAATTGCGGCCCGAACTTCGCGAGGGACACAGTTCTTGCGAGCTTGCTTCGCTAGTTAGCAAAGCGTGACGACGTTTCATAGTTTGACAACTATTATATGTGATATTTCCAGGTGTGGATACTATAATTCACCTTTGAACGTATTTGTGAAAGTGAAGTCAAGGTCTGGAAACCATTTTTTGTGGAGGCAAACGTATATATTTTAATAGGCATTCATAAAGGCATAGGGAGGACATTTTGTAGACCACAATTTAACTGATTGCTTATTATTATGGGTTTAAGCATCAGATGAATAAATGATGCATTTAATGAAGTGAAGGTCCAGAAGAAATGGCATGGAGGTCCTGATTTGGATCCAAGGCTGGATCCAGTGCTATTACCAGTGCTATACAAAAGCAAATATAAAGCATATCTAATAGACATTATTTCATAAAATATATATAGTAAATCAAGTATAAAATGATAAAAATTCTAAATATGTTATTTATGTAAGATAACTGTACACATTATTATTATTTGTACAAATTATATAAACAGTAGACCTAGTCCATATAAACTACACATAATGAATATAAAATACATGCTAAATCTAGTATATAAAGCAGGTTCTCAGGTAGATAGTGTACACATACTGTATTATGTATTATAACTACGTATAGTAAATATAATATATGTAGTAAATCTAGTACATATAATAAAAAGCTTTAATAAATATTTTTTTCTACCGTACTCACCCACAGAATTGATATCGGTGAAGTGATCCTCACCCCCCTCTTCGGCATGAATTAGATCATTTTTACTCTTCTTAATTGTTGCTCTTTTCAACACTGGTTTAAAATAAAGAGTTATAGTTATTACCAGGTACTGAGATTAAGGAAGTGATGGACCAAAATACTCGGTATTGAGATTATGGAAGAAACTAGTGGATCAATTTAAAAAGAAGGCTATCTTCTGAAACACTAATGTTCAAAAGTAATTTTTAAAGTTTCATTGATTGTCTATTCAAATACTGATATTGTTGCTAATCAGTTAATAAATAAACACATTAAACCCAACAGTGTAACCACTACAGTGGTCCATTTTCTACTGGAGATGAAGTCCTTCAAAGGCCTTCTTAAAAACCTAACTGATCCTTATTACTTTCTGGTCTGTCCTGGGTTTTAAGAAATATGACATATTACTGAACAGAAAGTTAGATGCTTCAGAAGTATTTGAAATTTTTTCCAGTAAGGACCGTCAGGTAGCATGGACTCATAGATACCGCTTTGCAACACGATTTAGAGTATTCATATCACAAGGAGCAGTTGTTTATACATTTTTACTATTTTATAATTATATTTAAATGCTGTAGTGTTCACTTTTAAAAGGTTCACATTGATTAGTTATCTTTTGTGTTATCTGTAGTTCACCTGCACTGACTGAGATATTGATCTTACAGAGAGAAAGAGCTAGAAAGTTCTCAGGTCCCAAATGGATCATTTCTCAGGACCTAAATGGATCATAAATTACAAGATTCATCTATGTACATTCTTTTCACTGCAATAACAAATTTAATTTTTTAGCCTCACAGATGTCTGGAGATATTATTCAGGGATATTATTCCCTGAATGTTTACTCACCATCCAAGGGGGACTTTTCTTCTGCATTTTTGTCCTCTTCGGCCAACATAACTTCCTCTATGAAACAAACACAGGGAAGAGAGGATCAAAAATCATGTGAAAAAAATAAGATACCACCTGTCTCTTCCTGCTCCATCACATTACATTTATATCAAAAGTGTTTGATTTATTTATAGCAACCAGTACAATCCATCATGATACAGGGGGGTAATAAAGCATTTACAAAGTTACACAAAAAAAGTACTATCATTAATGGCACAAATGAATAGAGAAGCACTTTCAAATTACATTAAACACTACCATTAATAAAATGGCACAAATGGGTAGAGTAGAGCTTATAAACATTACAGAAAACAGTACCATTAATAATGGTATATATTGGTACCATTAATAATGAAATATAATGGTATATACAGTAACTTTCATAAACCAGTACTATCAATAATGGTATAAATGGGTAAAGTAGCACTTGAAAAGCTACATAAAAAGTACTATCAATAATGGTATCAATGGGTAGAGTAGCACTTGAAAAGCTACATGAAAAGTACTATCAATAATGATACAATTGAGTAAAATAGCACTTTACAAATTTACAATAAATAGTACAATAAATCAAGGTGCAGGTGAGTAAATTAGGATAGTTAGCTAAAGAAAAATACTACAGTACACAATCTATTGTCCATACAAACATAGGTTTGATGGCAGATATGAACCAATATCATATCTAAAATGACCATTAAAGTAAGCTCTTATACATTATATATGTTTCTTCTGACCAGTCTAGTGCCTAATGCAGAGAAGGATGCAGGACAACCCACCTGTTCAGATCCCACCCCTGGGCATCAAATATGAAGTAAACAAAAGAACACCTACTGAAGTTGGAAACACTACATATTCATTGAAATGTTTTCTTCAAATACTTACCTTATTGCTAATCAGTTATTAAATAAACAAATGAAACACTATTGTAAGAGAACTACAGTGGTCATTTAGATCTGTTAGTATTTTTAAATCATTATTCATTTCTTCTTCTGTTAATAGCTATCGCTCACCGTCATTGCCTCTATTATTTCCATGTGACGTATTTCATTTGACACTGGAGGTCACTGGTTTCAGAACTTTATGCACTAACATAAATTGAATAAAGTGAGAGCTGTCTTCATAATATGTGAGGTCAAGGGATTAAGTAGTAATTGAAAATTACCAAACTCCACTTGTAAGAGATTCAAATATTTTTTCTCACCAGCTTTAAATATCCACTCAAGGTATCCATTGAGTTCCCTTTCAATTTGTTGCTGTCGCCTCAGTTTGAGGAATGCCCGTCGGTTCTCCACCCTCTCACGCTCCTTAGCAAATTCACTGCAAGAGAGAATCAAATTGCTTAGAGATCAAATAGACTTTTTGTCTTTTATTTTTCTAAGCAGATACATTTGTATATTAATATTTTAAACTCTGACTTATTAATTAACATTAATTAAAAAAATTGCATCAAAACATTGATAGCCTGGCAAACTGTTGATATCAAGGTCCGCCCTCTTAACTCACTGTTTCTATTCCCAAGCTGAAGCTGTGGGAAAAACATCACTGATGTGATAGAAACTCATTGGCTTGGACAGCTCATGCAAAGAAACAGGAAGTTGGTGGGTGGAGCTTGGAGCCAAAACAGTTTGTTAGGTTATTAGCTTCTTAAAATATTTTTTTTTCTTTTTTTTATTATTATTTTCCCACTATCAACTATAGTCCTTTAAAAGACAATATTGTGAATATGAGACCATACAACATACTAATGAACAGAGACAGCTTTGCAAGCAAAGAGTCATTTCATTCAAATAATAAGTAAAAAAAGATGGTTCATTAACTAATAAAGTTATTCAAATTAGCTTATGGTAAAAATGGAACTTGAGTGGTTCTTCAACTAATAAAGTCACTAAAAATATATCAGTTCGGTGTTCCAATAAATAATAAAGTTATTTATAATGTAAATTGTGGTGCTTCAATGGTTCTTTAACTAATAAAGTTATTCAGAATAGCATGCTCTAATATGACACTACAGTGACCCTTTAACTAATAATAATAATAATAATAATAATAATAATAATAATAAGTTAATCAAAATAGTATACGGGAAATATGGCCAGGATGTGCTTAATTTCATTTAAAGTAATAAGGATGTTATTTGTATCTTTCTAACATTCTAGCAGGTTTTTTTCTTATTAAAGTTATGCTAGAAGTTATTATAAAAAATATACAGTAAATATGGCAGTTCAGTGCCCCTGCATTAATTAAAGTATTTTAAAGTAGCACTTCAGTAATTCAGTTATTCAAAATAGCATTCTTTAAATATATGTTTTCAAGTAATTTAGATAATACATATTTAATACTCAATATTCAAAGTGGTATACTTTTAATATGACACTTGTAGTTGCTCTTTAACAAACAGCTATTCAGAATAGCAAAAAATACAAATGGAAAGTCTGTGGCTCTTAAAAAATAATATAAAATAAAATACTGTAAATATGGCTCTTTAAAAACATATAGAAAATAGCATATTGTAAATATAACACCTCAGTGGTTCTTTAACTAAGACATGAATATAAAATAGCAGTCTGTAAATATGACACTGAAGAAAAAATCATATTAACATTCTGTAAATATAGCAATTCGGTGGTTAAGTAATAAAGTTATTCGCAACAATATTGTGGCATTTTAGTGTAAACTAATAAAGTTGATCAAAATAGCATACTAAAAATATGGCACTTCAGTGGTTCTTTAAATATTACATTTATTCAATACCAAAATTGTGACTTCACTGTTTTTTAACCAATACATATAAAATTGCAGACTGTAAATATGATACTTCAGTGTCCCATAAAGGTGGCTTATTTTCTCAGATAAAGTTTGGAACATGATGTTAAAAACAAATGACTGGGACATAAAATTAATTATTTACAAGTGAATACACTGCACAAGGGGAATGAAGTGTGAGAACTTCTACTGTACGTGTTTGATTACAAACTGTTTTTGGAAAGGCTGAGACCTCAAATAAATATCTCTAGGGAAAACTCTGAGGTAAAATATTTGATAAAGGCTCACTGGGATGTGGATTTTTATACAGACTAAAAAAAGGAACAATTCCCAACTGATCTGACAAGAAACTTAAATATGTTAAAATATGAGAAAAATACTGGTAACCCATTATTCACTTGTGTTTTTTCTGCTTAGCTCAACAAAGCCCAGGCCTAGGGCAGCTAATTTTCAGGGATAGCAGTTTCCCCAAAATGATTGTTCAATGCATGGGTTAGTGTGTGTATATGTACTGAAATGTATCTGTACATTTATACTCAATACGTCCTAATATACTATAAATACTAAACTACATTTATACTTCTATATGAATGTATATTTGGTGATCCTTGCATGAGTACATAGCAAGGGGAAATTAGGAGCAGTAGTCTGATTGCAATACCTATTGATGAGCTTTAACCAATGTTTTAACACCTCAGAGAGAGGAAAAATAAGGATACAAAGAAGAGTAAGAGAGAGATAAATAAGAGGGGTTCAAGAGCCGTGAAATCATGAATTTGCTCTCACATATTAAAAGAGCGAGTTTTCAACAGTACAGTTTTTTTTTGTTTTTGTTGCTGACAATGGGCCATATTCAGTGGAGCTTTCGGGCGATCCAGTAGCCCGTAAGTGAGGTCGCAAGTTAATTTGCTATTCAATTTGCGCAGGCTCCAAACAGGTTACGAGTTAAGACCTTGAAATTATTGCAATGGTTAAACCTGTAACTTACAGCCTCCAGAAGCCTTTGACCTTTTGCAAGGCTAAAAACGCAAATCGCTATTCAATTGCTCAATTTCCCCAAGCTCGCAAATGTTTTCACACCCGTACATGGCAACGTAGGAGAAAATCCTAGAGTGCTAGAGAGGACCCGCAAGGGGGTTAATCACCTATTTGTA
Organism: Discoglossus pictus; assembly: GCA_027410445.1. Lineage (NCBI taxonomy): Eukaryota > Metazoa > Chordata > Amphibia > Anura > Alytidae > Discoglossus > Discoglossus pictus. The sequence goes on from CM050168.1 coordinate 22,844,998, forward strand.
GCACTGTAAATGCAAATACAAAAATCACTACTGCACTGTAAATAACGGGCAAAGCAACAATAGGCATTATAATTAATTGCACAACAGTCTCAAGCAAGCAAATCAGCAGGAATTTTACTTTATTTTTATGTTTCATTTCAGGGTTAAATCGATCTTGGGTATCAATGAGTTAATACATATCAGGCCACCCATATGGACTAAAAAAATATTGGCATTCATTTACATAATTCTTTATTTTACAGGTTTGCGAGGTCTGATCGCATATCGGACCTCCAAACCGAATTGATTGACATGTACCCTCCATGTTTTACTGCCGTAATAATGACAGTCTCATTTGCTATTGGCTGATTCAAATTGGGAGGTTACGGGCTTGCCTAATTGATCATGTTCCCGCCCTGAACTGCTATGAGCCAGTGCATGGTTTACGGCTTTGGGACAGTAACTTGCGTACTTGAGCAATTTAATAGCATCTCAATCGACGAACAGGAGCCCAGAACACACCCACAGACATACCGCCTACATCGATCAAGTTGTGGGCTTGGAATTGAATATGGCCCATTGAGTGCTACAAAGGTCATAATGATGGTCAGTTCCTCTGTATACCATGGTAAATTCCTCAGGACCTCGTTCTATTTTTTTTTTAGCTGCAACACTTTCAGCCACTAGAGGGAGCACATGATTTTGCCATAGTGATCCATTACTCAACAGGTGCAGTGCTCTGCCATACCCTGTAGTTGGTAAGATTGATGTTCAGACTTTGTACCCAACCCCGGTTTTATAGGCATTTTCTAACCCTTGCTATACTTATTTTTCCAGCAAAGGATTGTTTTAATTACTTGACAGCATTTTTTGTCTTCAGTATCCTTTTAATCCCCTTCTGGATCTCTACCTTGTCGTGGTTAAGGGACTTGTGCTGTGTAGGGTCACCCAAGATGGGCAGGTCATAGCAGACTGAAGGAACTGGCAACACACTCCAATATCTTTGCCAAGATAACCCTATTGATAAGCACGACATAGCGATAGATGAACCTGGCATGCTGCAATCCATGGGGTCACAGAGAGCCGGACACCAACAACAAAAAATAACAGCAAGACATTATGTGGTAATATAAGGAAGAAGGTTCTGTCCTGTATTTGAACATGCCACAATTATAGAAAGGCTATTTAAAAAAAATTGCAGTGTGCTGGCATCAACCTGATCAAAAAATGTTCTGGATCTCAAAGCCGGTCTCCATGCGTCAGTTCCCACATCAAGATGGTCGGGAGCCCATGGATTATATTAAAACTAGGGGCATTTTTGAGTGTCAGCTAGAAGCGTGAATGAATTTATTGTTGATGCCAGCAATCTAGACACGACTGTAATGTAATGCAATGACACTGAGATCAGATAGAAAGGTTTTTAGCCTGGAGAAAGCTCCAGTCGAGAGTAGATTCCTGAGCTAAATGCAGGACATAAACAGGTCCATTATTGATGGCTTCAATCAAGAGGAAACTGTGGTGTAGAGCAACTAGAAAGCTTTGCTGTGAAACCATTAACAATAAGCAATTTTCATTTGGTTTAATGAAAATTTGCTTTGATTATAATCATCTGGACACATATTGAACTTGTATTTGGATATTTCTCAAAGATCTCTTTATGAAACTGTGGTGGATTGTATTATAAAAAATAGTATTAGCCAATATATTACTTCATTATTGCAAAAAGATGAGAAACAGCAAGAGATCTGGCTAATCACTAACGTGATCATGAGCAATTTCTAAAATAAATATGTTTTCAAATTATGAAATTATTAGAGTGTTATAAAAAAAAGAAAACAGATAAGGACCCCTGCAGCTCAGAAATAAACGTAAAATTAATTCATATTCAACTTTATATTATATTTGATTGTATTAATACACTACAAAAAAGGGATAACACTATTTACTCATGAATTAGGCTTTCTATATTTCACAAACAGTGCAGCCATTTTTCTATTAACAGATTGGCTTTGGTAAGAGGGCCATTTTTGGTAAGAGGGCCATCTTATTAATACAAATTCATGGGCCCATTAACACTATCCTATGTATATTATATGACAGTTTTTGTCCCAAAGTCAGCAGCGCTCATTGCTTGCGAGCCTCGCGTATCGAGGCGAGCCATTAACTTGGAGCACTTAGGCGATGAGCGCCAAAGGTGCTCATTGCCTGTGAGCCGTTAACTCGCAGCACTTAGGCGATGAGCGCACATAGTGAGGCGAGCCATTAAGGCACTAACGCGCACAGCACTTGGGCGATGATCGCCTGCAAGCCTCATCGCCTGCAAGCCTTGCGTAGAGAGGCGAGCCATTAAGGCACTACAACTCCCAGCCCTTGGCCGTTGAGCACCAAAGGCGCTCATTGCCTGCGAGCCTCGCAAAGCGAGGCGAGCATTGGAGGCAATGAAACAAGCGGGACTCTACAAACACTTAGGAAACGCGGTATCGCCTTATAGACTTATTGAATTGACAATCGTCCAAATGAATAGGGCTCTATACAAGCACATAGCATCTTTTTTTTTTTTTACTGAAGACTTTGCTTTTGCATAGAAGTTCACTAACTAAATACTTCTGTAAAAAAAAAAATATGCTATGTGCTTATATAGAGCCATATTTAATTGCCCGATTCACAATTTAATAAGGCTGTTAGGCTGCAAGCAGTTGACGAACGCGCGAGTTAGAAAAAAAAACTGTCCGAGATGCGGGATTTAGAAAAAAAAATACGAGACGCGGGAAAAATACGAGGTAGTGAAATTATGAAGTTAATGACCGAACCGTGAAAAACCAAATACACAAAAAACACAAAAAAAAAACAACAAAAACATCACACACAGCACAGGGGAACAGCCAGGACGTCTGGAAGTGAGGTGGAACGCAAATTTAAGCCGACTCACAAGAGTTTCAACACTCGAAAATCGTCTAAGCGAGAAATAAAATGGCGCCCCCAAAAAATTTAAACGAGGCTACACGACCCTGGAGCGAACAATACATACTACTACAAAGGACGCCAAATACTCGCAACACACACTACTACAAAGGACGCCAAATACTCGTGAAACGCGTAGCACATACACAAACAACGCTACTTTACACTCAGAACTTGCACATCACAACATTACGCATCTACAGTAGCGCTTTACACAAATAAACCAACGGTCTGCCCTCGCGCACACAGCCTATTTCTAATGCACAGTTGGGACATTCATAAAAATATCTCCACAGGCCAGCAACAGTCCAACTGGACATTATATACTGCGGAAAAATGAAAAAAGATTGTTAGCTCTTCAGCCAATTGATTGATGGATATATTAATTACAAATAGGTAAAGTAAAATTAATTCATTAAGTAACTAATTAATTGATTATTATTTACAAAAATATAGACATATATATCTGTCTTTGTGATGAGCGCAGAGGCTGCTCAGAGGAGCAGAAGTACACCAGAGGAGAGGCTCACAATGAGCGCTGAAGGTACTTACAGTACAAAAACCTTCACATTGTGTGGCAAACAGCATTGCCACGGCTTCAAATTTTATTGACCGCAATTTTTTGACGGGCAAGTTGCTAGTAGGATATAATGTAGATATAGCCAACCAAATTCCCCTATGGAAGAACCAAAGTGCTACGTCTTATCATTTAACCAAAATAAAGTATATTTTATTGGGCAGATGGTCAAAAAAAATTTAAGCAACATACAATAAACATTTCTCTCAAAACATTTGAGAGAGGAAATAATAAAAGAACCACAGAGGTCATACATTTCAAAGATTTGATCTACACTTAAAAATAGGCTAATTTTATTTAGATTGTAAAAATAATTAATGCAGCCTTCTGCTTTGGAATCTGCCATTTCAATTTCCAGTAATCTACTTCCTAGAGGCATTGAATACAGAAAGGAAGTTTATTTTTAAATAATAGGACTGTGACACCAGTGCTCTCATTAGGACTAATGCAAAGCTCATTAGTTTACAAGAGTACATCCCATTGAAACAAAAGTAACCTAGCAATAATTAAATTGAAAATTGAAAATGTAAAGGCTGTGATTTGTATTTTACTTTCTAACATTATTTTGTCCATTAAAAAAAAATGGCCACAATGTATTTTAAGAAACAGAGAAAAAATCATGAAGAAAAGAGCAGAGAAAGATAGATAAAAAGGATCATAACCCTTGTTCTTCTGTCAGGCCTCACTCCTGTTCTGATCTCTGTGATGAATAATTTAGTCCCAGGAGCTTGGGGAGGGGACACACTGCTTTGCTTTGCTGTTTACCCCCCATTGGGCACAGTGATAGGTCACTCTGAGGCCTGTGGGAAACAAGGCCTGGCGGCAGGGGGCCTCTAACAACAAGGAAAGCTCCCTCACGTCTCAGGGTGAGATCGAGTGAGAAACATGAAACAGCTTATTGGACCACCAGTCAAGAGAAAATGTGAAGAACAGTACATCATAAAATAAAGGGTAAAACTGTGCTCAAGGGTAGGAAATACAAAATTAATAGAAAGAGTCACAATGAGGCACAGCAAGACACAAGATGACAACAACCGAAGTCAAAAGGTGTGTGAAAAATGCTTAAAGGCAACCACAATCACAGCTTTTCTATAATATATTTAACAGAGCAGGTTCTTAATATTACAAATGGGTTTTCTTCTGTTCAAAATTAGATCTGCAAGGGTCAAAAAATTATCTGTTATACCCTGTATAAACCACTTTTTTCCTGCCTTGCTAAATGTTATCCAGCTGTATCAAACTAAGCCAATAGAGGGAGGTAACTGATTTTTTTCTTAGAGATCCATTACTTGATTGGCACGGTGCCCTGACACACCCAGGGCCAGCTCTACCATATGGTACAAAGCGGTCAGTTGCCCTGGTCACCAGTTTAGAAGAGATGCCATTAAGGGCACAACATTTTGCATAGAATTTGAATCCAAGTTCAAAAAAATGGTATACTGCCCTGACGCAGCCATATATGCTTTGAAATAGGTTCTATTATGATTTTTTTCTGGCCAACAATTATGTTGTTTTTTGTTTCAGTTTTCTTTGTATTAATAGTAAAAATATATATATGTGTGTGTGCTGAAGAAATAAAGTGGCCCAGTCTCCGAAGGGAGGGGATTATGCGCTGCTTCAGTATGTCACAGTATGTCACGGTACATGTTGGCATTCATGGTTCCCTCAATGAGCTGTAGCTCCCCAGTGCAGGCAGCACTCATGCAGGTCCAGACCATGACACTCCCACCACCAAAAGTATAAATCTATACTGAGGAAAGTTATTTGAAATAATCCCTAAACGACAGATAAATGGATAAGGCACAAAGATCACAAAAACATGGAGGCAGCATCTGACATCATCAGCTAAATGCATATAGGGGGAATCAACACAACATATAGAAAACATATATACACATATAGACATATGTCTATATATGTTTGATCTGGGCCTGCATGAGTGCTGTCGGCACTGGGGAGCTACAGTTCATTGAGGGAACCATGAATGCCAACATGTACTGTGACATACTGAAGCAGAGCATGATTCCCTCCCTTCGGTGAATTGGCCGCAGGGCAGTATTCCAACATGATAACGACCCCAAACACACCTCCAAGATGACCACTGCCTTGCTAAAGAAGCTGGAGGTAAAGGTGGTGGACTGGCCAAGCATGTCACCAGACCTAAACCCTATTGAGCATCTGTGGGGTTTCCTCAAATGGAAGGTGGGGGAGTGCAAGGTCTCTAATATCCACCAGCTCTGTGATGTCATTATGGAGTAGTGAAAGAGGACTCCTGTGGCACTCCCTGCCTAAGTAATGCAGGGTCGTAGGGATAAGCGCCTACAGCGCTCATCTCCACCAGCGCAGTGAGTGCATTCGGCGCTCCCTGCCTAAGTCGTACAGGGTCGCAGGGATGAACGCCTACGGTACTCTGTAAATACAGTTGTGCTCAAAAGTTTGCATACCCTGGCAGAAATTGTGAAATGTTGGCATTTATTTTGAAAATATGACTGATCATGCAAAAAAAATGTATTTTATTGAAGCATAGTGATCATATGAACCCATTTATTATCACATAGTTGTTTGGCTCCTTTTTATATCATAATGATAACAGAAATCACCCAAATGGCCCTGATCAAAAGTTTGCATACCCTTAGTTCTTAATACTGTGTATTGCCCCCTTTAGCATCAATGACAGTGTGCAGTCTTTTATAATAGTTGTCTATGGGGCCCCTAATTCTTGCAGGTGCTATAGCTGCCCATTCGTCTTGGCAAAATGCCTCCAGGTCATGTAAAGTCTTTGGTTGTCTTGCATGAACCGCACGTTTGAGATCTCCTCAGAGTGGCTTGACGACATTAAGGTCAGGAGACTGTGATTGCCACTCCACAACCTTCGCCTTTTTCTGCTGTAACCACTGGAGGGTCAACTTGGCCTTGTGCTTAGAGTTATTGCCATGCTGGAAAGAGCGTCCCATGCGCAGCCTTCATGCAGAAGAATGCAAATTGTCTCCCATTATTTTCTGATAACATGCTGCATTCATCTTGCCATCAATTTTCACAAAATTCCCTGTGCCTTTAGAGCTAACCCCCCCCCCCCCCAAAACATCAGTGAGCTACCATCATGCTTCACAGTGGGGTAGGTATTCTTCTCACTTCACAATAGGCCTTGTTGACCCCTCTCCAAACATAACGATTATGGTTGTGACTGTAAAGCTCTATTTTGGTGTTGTCACTCCAAATGACAGTGTGCCAGAAGCTGTGAGGCATGTCAAGGTGTTGTCGGGCATATTGTAACCAGGCTTTTTTGTGGCATTGGCGCAGTAAATGCTTCTTCCTGGCAACTCGACCATACAGCTCCTTTTTGTTCAAGTATCGTCGTAATTGTGCTCCTTGAAACAACCACACAGTCTTTTTCCAGCGCTGACTGTATTTCTCCTGAGGTTACCTGTAGATTTTTCTTTGTATTCCGAAAATTCTTCTGGATGTTGTGACTGAAATCTTTCTCGGTCTACCTGACCTTGGCTTGGTATCAAGAGATCCCAGAATTTTCTACTTCTTAAGTGATTGAACGGTACTGACTGGCATTTTCAAGGCTTTGGATATCTTTTTATATCCTTTTCCATATTTCTGAAGTTTCATTACCTTGTTAAGCAGGTCTTTTGACAGTTATTTTCTGCTCCCTATGGCTCAGTATCTAGCCTGCTCAGTGCATCCATGTGAGAGCTAACAAACTCATTGACTATGTATACACAGACACTAATTGCAATTTAAAAAGCCATTTTAACCACTGTGTGTCAATTTGTGTGTCTGTAACAAGGTGAAAAATGCAAGGGTATGTAAACTTTTGATCAGGGCTATTTGGGTGATTTCTGTTATCATTATGATCTAAAAAGGAGCCAAACAACTATGTGATAATAAATGGCTTCATATGATCAGACATTTTTTTGCATGATTAGTCATATTTTCAATTACTGCCAGGGTATGCAAACTTTTGAGCACAACTGTATATATTTTTAATAAAATAATACTTTTTGGGAATGTTTATAATAACAATATATTGTAGCAAGCATGTCGAACTCTATGGACCGCAGTACACTAGGCACATCTGTCAGCCATTGCCCCTCCGAGCTCCCTCAAGCTCATGTGCATTGCTTCAATGACCTTATCTATTCATAACCACCTCTGGTGTCAAATTCAGTCTTTCCCAGCATCACAGTCTTTTCTAGGGAATCTTCTATCTTCTCATAATATGTCCAAAATATTTGAGCTTTAGCCAATTTTTCCAGTGAACAGATTGGCTTGATCTTCTGCGGTATGGACCGATTAAATGGGTGGCATGACTTCATAGCGCCTGACTAATGCGCGCTGACACATGCGCGCACACGCATTCGCGCGCATGTGCTACAGACAAAAGCACACCCGTGAAAAGGCGCTTCCTGCCATCTGCGCACATCTCTCGCATCCCTCCCACTCAGTGGCCGACGTCAATGGGTAAAGGTATGTACAGCTCTCCCCCTGTCTCTCCTTCTGTGACTTTCCCACCTGTTGCCCCGGTAGATATATGTCTCCTCTAAATGTCTATCTTTGCCTATCTATCCATCTGTCTCCCTATATATTCTGTCACTGTGCAACAAAATGCGGCATCTCTCGCATCCCTCCCACTCAGTGCCCACATTTTGTGGCCCAGTGACAGAATATATAGGGAGATAGATAGATAGATAGATAGATATGCAAGGATAGACATATAGAGGAGACATATATCTACCAGGGCAACAGCTGGCACATGGCACAGTCACAGAATATATAGGGAGACATGGGGAGAGAGCTGTATATACCTTTACACATTGACATCGGGCACTGAGTGGGAGGGATGCAAGAGATGCGCACGGGCCCTTTTTTGTCTGGAGCGCATGTGTGTGCGCGCATGTGTGAGCGCGCATGCGTCGCCGCTCATTACACAGGCGCGATGAAGACGGGATGTCGATTAAATGTTCTTGAAAACAAAGAGACTTTTTTCTCCAACACCACAATTCAAAGGCATCAATGCTACGGCTCAGCCTTCTTTGTGGTACCATATTTGGTTCTGACCGTGGCTTTTTGATCCACATACAGATTCCTAAGGAGTTGGATGAGATGATCTGGTACTCCCATCGCTTTAAGAACTTGCCACATGTTGTTGTGATCCACACAGTCTAGCAGATATTGTCAATTTGACCTCTTGTACTTCTACCTTGCACATGTAGTAGTTATCGGTCCATATATTGTTGGATCAGAGCTTGCAAGACCGTAAGCATTAACTTGCTGGCATGTGAACAATATATTAGTTTTTATTAATATATAATAATATATAAGTTAATTTTCAAATAAGAAGGTGCAAAAGATATATTAGCATGATGACAATTCTACCTATACTTTACAGTTTAACTTGGCTTCTCTTTCCTTATGTTACTTATATATAGAATAGCATAGGACTGCTATCTTATGATTATAGTATCACTGTATTTTAACTTGTAAAAATAACCTTGACCTTGACTTTAATCACACCAAAATTCTTGAAGTTTTTCCAAGCAGGAGTTCCATTTTCCTTTACATGTAACTAATATGAGAGCAATATCTAAGCCCTCACCCATGGCACCAAGACACCTTGTGCTTGTCTTGGACACAGCCTTGTTAGAGTTCTAAAGAAGAAAGTTAATGGCAGAAGAAGGAAAAGAAATGGAAATGGTAGAATACAGAGTGAAATGAAGATATGAGGAAAGCGGGTTGATGTGCATAAGGAAGGAAGTGACAAGATTTAAGGGAAAACAAACTGAGAAAGGATAATATAAGCATAATCTTTCTCTATCTCTCTTTAAATATATAAAACAGTAAAGTATTTGAACATATTTTGCAACTCCCTGCTGTAGTGTTAAAGCAAAGTACAAGTCAAATTTAGCTCATATGGCACTCACCCTGAGAGGACACCCAAAACCAGGTTCAACATGAAGAATGATCCAACGATGATGAGTGGGATGAAATACAGCCAGTTCCACATGTAGCCAACGGCATCATTTGTCTGCAACAACAAAAAAACACAGATTTTATCAAGTGCCTATGATCAATTACCATATATCGTCATAAAGGAGTGAAAATGGTGTAAAATCTAAAGGCAAAACTTATAAGGAAAGACTTCATGACCTTGACTAATTATTATATTGTTCAGAACTGACAGACAGGTATTCTATTACCGATGATCGAACTTAGGTATACTGCTCTGCACCAACGTAAGAAATGTGTAAAAAACATTCATTTAAACCTTCTGTACTTCTGATTTATTTTTAAATGCTCCTATTAAAGCTATTTTCACTTTTAAATGCTACAGTGCTAGTTTATAAAACACCCAAGCTGTTTATGCATCTTAAGTCATGGTAATTCATGCTACACAGAAGGATTTATTGAGTTTATGGGGACAAAACTATTGAAGAGACAATAAATTACAAGGTCCCTTTAATACTAATATACAAGATCCCTTTAATATTAATATACTCTATTCACTACCATAATATATTTCACATGTTATTCTCTTTGTAATTATAATATCAATTTCAAAAACCTTTCATATCCCTTTAAACAATCTTCTCCCATGTAAAGACAGTGGGAAATAATTCTTCATTCCAAACAACTACATTATATCTCAGAGAAAGAGCGTGACCTAATCCTGTGATGTGGCAGTCCAAGAGGAAAATGTGGCTGGCTAAGAGGAAGAAATGCTTTATAGAAAGAATAATTAGCTCATGTAACAGACTCCCAGTAGTGGTAAAGGAGGTAATCACTGTTGAAACACACACATAGGTCCATCCTGTGTATAAAAATGTAATTATTAATTATAATGATCAAAGTTTTTGAACCAGCGTGTGAATGTGTATGTGTATGTGTATATATATTCATATGTATATGCGCACATCTTGCTCCTAATTATCATTACAAAGTAATATATCTCAATGAGATAGAGAGGTGAGCAAAAATGTGAAAAGTGTGTGCTATTAGTTTTATTACTAATCTGCATGATGTGTAAACTATCAGCCTTGTTAAATTGCAATTTGGCCAATTTAAATAGGGCTCTATATAAGCACAGAGCATATTTTTCTACAGAAGTGTTTTTCTTAGTGAATATCTTGGATAGAAGTTCACTAACTAAAAACTTCTGTTAAAAAAAAATGCTATGTTCTTATATAGAGCCCTATTCAATTGGCTGAATCGCAATTTAATAAGGCTGTGTGTGTTTAAGATACTCGCACTTAATGTGTACTCAATGCTCCATACATATATTAACAGACTTAACGCTACATTCTTCTATTTTTCTTTGAGAGCAAAAAGACAATGAATTGAAGAAAGAGGAACATGGTCAGGGCCAGTAATCACAGATTTTATGCTTAAATATGAGACTTTCCTTCATATGAGGGTTGTGTGCACAGTGTACTTGTGGTGTTCGCAGTAGAAAGGGAGCTGTAATCTTTCCATAAGTGTGCACAGTGTACTTGTGGTGTTCGCAGTAGAAAGGGAGCTGTAATCTTTCCATAAGTGTGGACAGTGTATTTGTGGTGTGTGCAGTTGGAGAGGGGGCTGTAATCTTTCCATAAGTGTGGACAGTGTATTTGTGGTGTGTGCAGTTGGAGAGGGGGCTATAAGCTTTCCATAAGTGTGGACAGTGTATTTGTGGTGTGTGCAGTTGGAGAGGGGGCTGTAAGCTTTCCATAAGTGTGCACAGTGTACTTGTGGTGTGGGCAGTTGGAGAGGGGGCTGTAAGCTTTCCATAAGTGTGCACAGTGTACTTGTGGTGTGTGCAGTTGGAGAGGGGGCTGTAAGCTTTCCATAAGTGTGCACAGTGTATTTGTGGTGTGGGCAGTTGGAGAGGGGGCTGTAAGCTTTCCATAAGTGTGCACAGTGTACTTGTGGTGTGTGCAGTTGGAGAGGGGGCTGTAAGCTTTCCATAAGTGTGCACAGTGTATATGTGGTGTGTGCAGTTGGAGAGGGGGCTGTAATCTTTCCATAAGTGTGCACAGTGTATTTGTGGTGTGTGCAGTTGGAGAGGGGGCTGTAAGCTTTCCATAAGTGTGGACAGTGTATTTGTGGTGTGTGCAGTTGGAGAGGGGGCTGTAAGCTTTCCATAAGTGTGCACAGTGTACTTGTGGTGTGTGCAGTTGGAGAGGGCGCTGTAAGCTTTCCATAAGTGTGCACAGTGTATTTGTGGTGTGTGCAGTTGGAGAGAGGGTTGTAATCTTTCCATAAGTGTGGACAGTGTATTTGTGGTGTGTGCAGTTGGAGAGGGGGTGTAATCTTTCCATAAGTGTGGACAGTGTATTTGTGGTGTGTGCAGTTGGAGAGGGGGTGTAATCTTTTTCAGTCCACCCATATGGACTAGAACAGTATTGGCATTCATTTTTATTATTTTGTATTTTGCGGTTTTGCGAGTCGCATATCGGACCCCTAAACGCTAATTGATTGACATGTAACCTCCATGTTTTACTGCCGTAATGATGGCAGTCTCATTTTCTATTGGCTGTTTCTAAATGGGTAGTTAAGGCCTTGCTTAATTGATCATGTTCCCACCATGAAATGCTACATACGGGTGCATGGTTCGGCTTTCGGGGTGGAACTTGCAAGCTTGTTCAATTGGATCGCTCTGTAATTGTAGCAGAGTTCAAGCCCACAGCAGGCCCACCGACATACAGCCTGTATACCAGGAGTTGCGGCCTTGCAATTAAATGAGGCTCTAAGTGTGTAAAATGTACAGCAGAGAGGGGTCTCTAATCTTTCACTTACTGTGCACAGTGTACTTATGGTGTGTGCTGTTGGGGGGGGGGGTCTAATCTTTTTGTAAATGTGGCTGATTTTCTATTCTCCTAGAAATGATTCATATTTAATAGATCCCTCCAGACACTTCCTGCAGATAACAGGAAATTACTGATATTAACCCCAGGAAGAAAGAGAAAGCCTGTGCCCAGGGACTCCCAGAACAGAGGGGCGGTGATGATTACGCCCCAGGGGAATAATATTCATACAAGGAGGTTGTGCGAGCATAAACCAGAAATGCAGTCAATTCTTAAGTGGCCTTTGGCTTTGCGATCGTTAGCTGATCAGGACTCATTTCTCTGCGTGCTCATCTGGCAGTGGATGCAATCTGGGGCATTTAGATACCAAAATATGGGACGGTGCCCATCCAGGATTTCCGCCCGTGGCAGTCTTGTTACCAGCCCCCTTTCTCCTGGTATTGTACATGCTCTATAAACTCAGAAATAAATACCAGCCCTCAATCAGGTCGAAATAAGGCAGAGCAGTAAATACGAGACAGGTCGTGCTCCCGGCAGGCTGCCTGCCTCCCATCCCCACTCATTGCTAATGTGATTTAACATCCGCCTGGCCAACCAAAAGCATTAATAATTAACCCCTTGCCTGCTAAAGAGATTTGAGGAGTTCTGTGAAGTGTGCGCTCAGCATGTATTTACAATCTATGTGCATATCTTTACATCAGAACCAAACCAGAACAAAGGGGCATCCTTAATCACAAGGCTGGGGTTGAAATAATAATAATTCTTATTATCCCAGGCAAGATTTTACCCCAAAATTGTATCTAGGGCAGGAAAGCAAGAGGAAATGTGTCAAAGAAGATTCAATGGAGAGAAATAGATAAAGGAGAGGGATTGATGGAGAGGGAGAGTAGGGAACAAAGGATAAGGAGATGGAAAATGGAGAGAGAGAGAGGTATAAACAAAGGAGAAAATAGGAGTGAAAGAAAAGAGTGGAGAGCTAAAGAATTAAGGGGTGCATGAAAGGGAAAAGAAGGAGGGAGAAAGATTGAAACTGAGAAAGAGAGGGGTAATTGGAAAAGAGGGGAGAATCAAAAAGATGAAGAGAGGAGTTGAAGATGATAGAATTGAGAGATAGAGAAGGAGAACAAGAGAGGTACATGAAGGAGGTTGAGTGAAGGGGCAAGGAAAATGGAAACGAGGGGAGGGAGTAAGATAGGTTATGAAAGATAAAGGAGAGAAAGGGAAGCAGTGAGAGATAGAGAAGGAGACTAAGAGAATAACATAAAGGTTGGAAAAAGGGAAAGAGAAAAATGTAAATGAGGGGAGAAGAGATTAAGGAGGAAAGATAAGGAAGAAATAGGGGAATGAAAGAAGAGAGATAGAGAAAGAAGCAGATAAAGATCGTAACATGAAGGAGAGTGGGAGAAGGAGGGAGAGAAAAATGTAAAGCAAGGGAGAAGAAAGATGTAGAGAGGAGTTCAGATAAAGATAATGGAGAAGGAGTGAGAGGGGATAGAGGTCAGTGATAGAGAAAGAAATGGAGTGGGGGAGGGACAAGTGTGAGGGTGAGAGGGGAAAAGAAAAAAAATGATGAACAATTTGAAAATGGAGACTGGAAGAAGAATGAAGACAGGAAAAAAGATAACAGAGAAATAGGGGAGTGAATGAAGAAGAGGGGAGACACAGAGAAAGGTGGTGAGGTAAGAATGAAGATAAGTGAAGGAGAGAGAAAAATAGAAAAGATGGAAGGAGAAGAAACTCGAGAAAGAGGATGAAAGATTAGTGTTGTATCGGGAATAAAGGAAAGAGGGGGGAAATAAAAGTACACTATGTGACTGTGTCTGTGTGCTTCTGTATCACTGTGTGTATCTCTGTTTCTGCATTGCCATGCCTGGGTGTCTTTGACTCTATATCAGCATGGCTGGGTGTGTCCACCTCGGTATTACTGTGTCTGTGGGTCTCTATCTGTGTCACTGTATGTCTGTGTGTGTCTCTATCCCCTGTCTCACAGTCTCTGTGGGTCTCTATCTCTGTACAACTGTCTCTGTATCTATGTGTCTGTGTGTTTCTATCTCTATGTAACTATAGGTCTGTGTGCCTTTATTTCTGTGTCTCTGAATGCCTGTCTTTCTATCTTGGTGTAACTATACGTCTATGCAACTCTTTCCCTGTATATTTGACTATGTGTCTCAATCTCTGTGTCTTTATCTCTGTATCACTGTGTCTGTCTCTGTGACACTGAATGTTTGTTTTTGTCTGAGTCTTCATCACAGTATATGTGTGTCTATATCTCTCTGTCAATGTCTGTGTGTCTCTATGTATCTGTTTGTGTGCCTCTCTCTGTACCACCACGTCTGCCTTTATCTCTGAATCACTGAATGTTTGTATGTCTTTATGTCTATATCACGGTGTCTGTGTGTCCATATCTCTCTGTCAATGTATGTCGGTGTCTCTATAACTGTATAATTATGTCTGGGTATCTCTATATCTATGTTTTTGTGTTTCTATCTCTGTATCACTTTAGGACTACATCCATGTCACAATGTCTATTTATCTCTCTGTATCTAGTTTCTCTCTATAGCACTGTATGTATGTGTCTCTATCTCTGTGTCTCTATTTCTGTATCTGTATGTCTCACTGTGTATCTATCTCTGCATCACTGTGCCTATCTCTCTGTCACTTTGTATCTCTCTCTCTCTCTTTCTCCCTCTGTATCTAGTGTCGCTCTACAGCACTGTTTGTTTGTGTCTCTACAGTGCCTTGCAAAAGTATTCACCCCCTTGGCATTTTTTGTGTTTTGTTGCATCACAACCTGGAATTAACATGGATTGTTTGAGGATTTGCATCATTTAATTTACATAACATGCCCACAACTTGGAAGATGTTTTTTTTTATTGTGAAGCAAACAACAAATAGGACAAAATAACGGAAAAAGTAAATGTGCATAACTATTCACCCCCCTAAAGTCAATACTTTGTAGAGCCACCTTTTGCAGCAATCACAGCTCCAAGTCACTTTGGATAAGTCTCTATGAGCTTGCCACATCTTACCACTGGGATTTTTGCCCATTCTTCCTTGCAAAACTGCTCCAGCTCCTTCAAGTTGGATGGTTTGTGCTTGTGAACAGCAATCTTTAAGTCTGACCACAGATTTTCTATTGTATTGAGGTCTGGGCTGTGACTAGGCCATTCCAACACATTTACATGTTTCCCCTTAAACCACTCAAGTGTTGCTTTAGCAGTGTGTTTGTGGTCATTGTCCTGCTGGAAGGGGAACCTCCGTCCTAGCCTCAAATCACGCACAAAGTGGTACAGGTTTTGCTCAAGAATATTCCTGTATTTAACACCATCCATCTTTCCCTCAACTCTGACCAGTTTCCCAGTCCCGGCTGCTGAAAAACATCCCCACAGCATGATGTTGCCACCACCATGTTTCACTGTGGGGATGGTGTTCTTTGGGTGATGTGATGTGTTGGGTTTGCGCCAGACATAGCATTTTCTTTGATGGCCAAAAAGTTCAATTTTAGTCTCATCAGACCAGAGCACCTTTTTCCATAAATTTTGGGAGTCTCCCACATGCCTTTCTCGCAAACTCTAAACATGCCATTTTGTTTTTTGCTTTTCTTCTGGCCACTCTGCCATAAAGCCCAACTCTATGGAGCGTACGGCTTATTGTCGTCCTATGTACAGACACTCCAGTCTCTGCTGTGGAACTCTGCAGCTCCTCCAGGGTTACCTTAGCTCTCTTTGCTGCTTCTCTGATTAATGCCCACCTTGCCCGGTCCGTTTGGTTTTGGTGGGCGGACGTCTCTTGGCAGGTTTGCTGGTGTGCCATGTTCTTTCCATTTGGTTATGATAGATTTTATGGTGCTCCTGGGAATCATCAAAGATTTGGATATTTTTTCATAACCTAACCCTGACTTGTACTTCTCAACAACATTGTCCCTTACTTGTGTGGAGAGTTCCTTGGTCATCATGGCAGTGTTTGGTTAGTGGTGCCTCTTGCTTAGGTGTTGAGGCCTCTAGGGCCTTTCAAAAAGGTGTGTATATGTAATGACAGATCATGTGACACTTAGATTGCACACAGGTGGACATCATTTCACTAATTATGTGACTTCTGAAGGTAATTGGTTGCACCAGAGCTTTTTATGCGCTTCATAACAAAGGGGGTGAATACATACGCACATGCCAAGTTTTCTATTTCTAAAAAATTGTTTTATGTATATATTTTTCTCATTTCACTTCACCCACTTAGACTATTGTGTTCTGATCCATCACATAAAATTCCGATTAACAAAACATTGAACTTAAGGCTGTAATGTAACAAATAGGTAAAAAGTCAAGGGGGTGAATACTTTTGCAAGGCACTGTATCTCTGTATCGTTGTGCCTATCTCTCTATCTATCACTTCCTATCTATCTCCCTATTTATCTCTCTATATCTAGTGTCTCTCTATAACACTGTATGTGTATGTCTCTATCTCTGTGTCTTTATTTCTGTATCTCTGTCTCTGTGTCTGTATGTCTCACTGTGTTTCAGTCTCTATCTCTGCATCACTTTGCCTATCTCTCTGTCACTTTGTATTTCTCTCTCTGTATCTAGTGTCTCTCTATAGCACTGTATGTGTGTGTCTCTACATTCCCCTCTGTGTGTGTCTATCTGTGTCTATATCACTGTGTCTGTGTGTCTTTGTGTGTGTGCGTGTCACCTCCCTCCCAGTTGTTTATGTGCTTGCTGCCCCAGCCTGTTCTAGATCACAATGTATAATAGATGGGCTCTGCATGTTCCCGCTTGGCTGCCTTCAGTTCCTAAGCTCTTTTCTGCACAGCGAAGCTCCTGCGCATCATGTCCATATCTAATTCTAGTTTAAAGCGCCCACTGTAAGCCCTATAGAAAATGATACTACACTTGCATATAGGTTATGTATTGTTAGAACACAAAAATGATACAGACTCTAATTTAAGACCTTTTACATACAATTAAGCTGCTGCAGAATTTCCCATTTTGATTTTTGCTGGTCAGCTTGACAAGCTAGGAGGAGACTTTGAATGCACAGGAGGTTGACATCTGCACAACAAGAATATGGCAGCTACAACTGCCAGTGCTTTAAACAGAACTAATAAAAAGCTCATTAGTTTACACAGAAAAAATAGCAGCATGTAACTGGAACAATAAAGAATAATTGCATAAAAAGGATAAAAAATTAAAGATTTTGTTTATTTTTGCATTCTAATAAAATGTTGTCAGTTTCAAGTATACAAAAATATATAATAATTAAACTTGCTAGCTGATTTTGAACCTGTGAAGGGAGAGCGTTCAGCTCCCTGGTGGCTGCAATATCACGCTGCTGATAGGGCCTTTTAACATCTTTAGTTTATTTGCTATTTAGGACTTAGCAACAAAGGGTTAACCGAAAATTATTAAACATGCATTGCCATTAATGAGATGTATTAAAGGACCAGTGTACTTTGTGAAAAACTACACATAGTTGTGCAACTTTGTCAGTCATGAACTTAAAAGTATTTTCGAGAAAAAAACTATATTTAGCTGATACTGATTGTGTAAATGGAGAATCCGTCTTGAACTGCTAATCTGCCTGTAGTATATACTGTTCCATTGAGTTCTATGGTAAAATGGCTATTTAACAGTCTTTCAACAGAACTAATCAGAGATGTATTTTCAATGCACAGTTTCTGTCAAGTGTTTACTCCTGTTGGGTGCAGAGATAACATTTCTTCTGACATTAAAGGGATATGGAAGATTTCTGGATTTCAATAGAAATATAACACACCTGTGTATCTATTTACTTTAATGCACTTTTTTTTATTAAGAATTGCTTATCAGCTCTGGTTTTATGCATAAAACCATTCAATGTGCACCTGTTTGGCTCTGCCCTCTGTTGCTCACACATCTACAAAGGTGAGAAATCAGTTGTAAGATTTGAGGAAGAAAAAACACAGCTTTTAAGTCCTTCTTAATCAAATAAAGTACACAAAAATGAAATAGATACACAGGGATATTAATTTCCTGGTGACATTATAGAAACCTTCCATGTCCCTTTAAGGTCATACTCATAGGGTAACTGGCTTCATGGTTGTTAGCAGTATCAGACACTGGTCGTGTGAAACCCCACCCATGTCAGTGTGGCCTTAGGTCACAGCTGTGAAACATGGCACTCTGCTACAATGTAAATTAGTAAGTGTACAGCCTGTATAATGGTGTAAATGTGCTGTCCCCTCAAAATAACACAACACACAGCCATTAATGTCTAAACCGTTAGCAACAAAAGTTAGTACACCCCTAGGTGGAAATGTCCAATTTGGGCCCAAAGTGTCAATATTTTGTGTGGCCACCATTATTTTCCAGCACTGCCTTAACCCTCATGGGCGTGGAGTTCACCAGAGCTTCACAGGTTGCCACTGGAGGCCTCTTCCACTCCTCCATGATGACATCACGGAGCTGGTGGATGTTAGAAATCTTGCACTCCCCACCTTCCGTCTGAGGATGCCCCACAGATGCTCAATAGGGTTTTGGTCTGGTGACACACTTGGCCAGTCCATCACCCTTACCTTCAGCTTCTTTAGCAAGGCAGTGGTCATCTTGGAGGTGTGTTTGGGGTCGTTATCATGTTGGAATACTGCCCTGCGCCCCAGTCTCCGAAGGGAGGGGATCATGATCTGCTTCAGTATGTCACAGTACATGTTGGCATTCATGGTTCCCTCAATGATCTGTAGCTCCCCAGTGCCGGCAGCACTCATGCAGGCCCAGACCATGACACTCCCACCACCATGCTTGCCTGTAGGCAAAACACACTTGTCTTTGTACTCCTCACCTGGTTGCTGCCACACACGCTTGACACCATCTGAACCAAATAAGTTTATCTTGCCCTCATCGGACCACAGGACAGACTTCCAGTAATCCATGTCCATAGTCTGCTTGTCTTCAGCAAACTGTTTGCAGGCTTTCTTCTGCATCATCTTTAGAAGACGACAGCCATGCAGACCAATTTGATGCTGTGTATGGTCTGAGCACTGATAGGCTGATCCCCCCTTTCAACCTCTGCAGCAATGCTTGCAGCACTCATACATCTATTTCCCAAACACAACCTCTGGATATAATGCTGAGCACGTGCACTCAACTTCGTTGGTCGACCATGGCGAGGCCTGTTGTGAGTGGAACCTGTCCTGTGAAACTGCCGTATGGTCTTGCCTACCGTGCTGCAGCTCAGTTTCAGGGTCTTGGCAATCTTCTTATAGCATAGGCCATCTATATGTAGAGCAACAATTCTTTTTTTCAGATCCTCAGAGAGTTCTTTGACATGAGGTGCCATGTTGAACTTCCAGTGACCAGTATGAAAGAGTGTGTGAGTGATAACACCAAATTTAACACACCTGCTCCCCATTCACACCTGAGACCTTGTAACACTAACGAGTCACATGACACCGGGGAGGGAAAATGGCTAATTGGGCCCAATTTGGCCATTTCCACGTATGGGTGCACTCACTTTTGTTGCCAACGGTTTAGACATTAATGGCTGTGTGTTGAGTTTATTTTGAGGGGACAGCACATTTACACTGTTATACAGGCTGTACATTTACTACTTTACATTGTAGCAAAGTGTCATTTCTTCAGTGTTGTCACATGAAAAGATATAATAAAATATTTACAAAAATGTGAGAGATGTACTCACTTTTGTGAGATACTATATATATATATATATATATATATATATATATATATATATATGTATATATATATATAAATATATATATATTTATTTATCTACAGCCTTATTAAATTGCGATTTGGCCAATTGAATAGGGCTCTATATAAGCACAGAGCATACTTTTTTTACAGAAGTTTTTAGATAGTGAACTTCTACCCAAAAGCAAGGTCTTCACTAACTAAAAACTTCTGTAAAAAAAAGTATGCTCTGTGCTTATATAGAGCCCTATTCAATTGCCTGAATCACAATTTAATAAGGCTGATAATAAATAGTGCATTTGTGTTCACATTTGAATGTCTAAAAAACTTGTTTCCTTATTGCCATTCTGGAAACCTGGGCAGGGACATGCAAATGGGGCCACAAAAGCTTTGCTCTTGAAGCAAAGCCCAGGATGGATTATGCACAAGCCAGGCAACCTACCCACAGAGATCACTGTTTCGAGGTTACTGCCTCTCATCAATGTGGGCCAGTTCCTAGCTTGTGTATTAGATTTTGTGGGGAGGTAGTTTATATAAATATTTTTTACTTAACCACCGTTTCTTATTTTAATAACGTTTGCTTTTATTTTTTTAGAAAGAATATAATTTTGAATTACAGAGAAAAAGTGGATTGTGAAGATATAGAAAAAATGTATCTCTCTGTTTTCTCTGTGTTATCTCCCCCTACCAACTGCTATCAAACTGTCCAAATTAATAATCACATAGGTTCAAACAGACATACATGTTTTTAAAAACATGCTATTTGCTTGTGGTAATACTATTCACAAACACTGGCAGGAATTTACAAAGAGCAGAATACGCCTTAAAGCACCACTATAATACCCCAACAAGATAATCTAGGGCCCCAATTCAAATGCAATCACTCTGTAACTGTTGCAAATTTGCAACAGTTACAGAGCTATTCAATTGAACAAGCCTGCAGCTACCTGGCCGAAAGCCTAAAAAGTAAACCAGGCACCCGGAAGTAGCATTTCAGAGCATGATCATGATCAATAAAGCAAGTCCGTATCTAACGATTTAGAAACAGCCAATGTAAAATGAGACCGACATCATGACGTCAGTAAAACATGGAGGTTAAGTTTCAATCTATTAGCGTTTAGAAGTCCGATATGCGATCATACTCGCAATCCGCCAATGTACAAAATAATAAAAATGAATGAAGAAACTGTTCTAGTCCATGTGGGTGGCCTGATATGTATTGACTCCTTGATTACCGAGATTGATATAACACGGAAATTAAACAGATTTGCAAGCTGGAGACTGTTGTGCAATTAATTCTAATGTCTTTTAAAGTGCAGTATTGATTTTTTATTTGCGTTTACAGTGCTACGACCATGTGTTTAACCCCTTTGCGAGTTCTATCTGGTACTCATAGGATTTTCGTTTACATTTGCCATTTACGGGTGTGAAAACATTTGCGGGCTTGAGGAATTGTAGTAATTGAATAGCGATTTGTGATTGTAACATTTACAGGCTTGAAAGCTCAAAGGCTTAGCTGGGTCGGAGTTATGATTTTGACAACCACAGGGATTTTTAGTCTGTAACACGCAGATCATTTGCGGCTAGCTAAAAGGCGCCACTTGAATAGCATATTGGTTTACAGGCTACCGTACGTGCTCAAGCAACTTACAATTGCTCAACTGAATAGGGGTCTAGGTGTTTTAAGTATGCATTGATCATTTATACAATTCCTATTTATAATACCAATAATAATCATAATACCAATATTAGCCATACTACCAATATTCAATCTTAAATTCACTTTTAAATATTAGACTATAAGCCTCCTGAAGAGTGTTTGTCTCCACCTTGATTAGGTCATCAAGGAGAGAAGGACTTAACTGAAAGAGACAGGTCTAAAAAATGTTAAGAACACTATGATCAGATTAGTAGCCAATCATTCATAGGCATTAGAAATCTCAAACTGCCAGTGCTTTCACCATGAGTTATGGAGGGCTTTCTGAAAAAGTAACAGACAAAATCAGTCTAAAGTAAATGGTATTCTGCAGTATAAAATAATTGCATCTAAAAAATAAAAAAGGAAAGTTTTGATTTATATCAAATTTATTATACCACTGAAGCTCTTTCTGTGTCAATTTAATAAACATATAAGGTACTGAAAGTCATATCAACACCATATTGTTTTCTCTATGACCAAAAGGTTATCCTCAGTCTGATTTGATCAGTAGCAGCGTGCGGACGTCAGAGGACTCTCTGACACAATTACATTATTCCGTGCAGAAGCCCTCAATCTCCTTGATTTCATTGACATCCTTGACTGACTCACAAAGCATTACATTCATGAATATTGCACAGCATGACACAGCAAAGCACTCACAGGCGGATTCTATAAATTTCTAAAGTGGTCGTTTCAGGTTATTTTTGGCAGAAATCTCAAATTGACTTAGATGATGATTATATGTGAACGACCCAAAACAGCTGTTAGAAGTTAATAGAACTCAGCCCAAAATAGCACTATGTTCACATGACAGTATTAAGGGATGTACAGTCACTGAGACATCAGCAGAGCAGGAAGTGACATCAAAACAAAGCAGGAAGTGGTATTACAAATGAGTAGGAAGTAACATGAAACATATATGACAAAATGATATAACAGTAGTCACGGATGTACAGTTAATGACATCTCAGCTGAGCAGGAAATGACATCATACTGACATAATGATATAATAGTAGCCACGGATGTACAGTTAATGACATATCTGCTGTGCAGGAAATTACATCACAACAGAGCAGGAAGTGACATCACATTGACATAATGATATAACAGTAGTCACGGATGTACAGTCAATGACATCTCAGTTGATCAGAAAATGACATCATACCAGAAGAGAAGTGATATCACAATGGCATATTTACATAACAGTACTCAGGAATGTGTAGCCAATGAGCCACCAACACATCAGGAAGTTACATCACAATGGCATCAAATGGGCTGTAGTTTTATCACTATGATCTCTTAATGTACATGCAATGATACAGCAATATCAGAATAGGGAATGTATTATTAAAACAATATTGTAACTCTCCACAGTGCAATATAATCTATGGTTAGAAAAAAAAACTTTTTGTTTTTCCTTGCTTTTTTTTAAAATAGAAAATATATCTCAGTAAAATCTTAATTTTACCTCTGATCATTTGTTCTACTCCCACCACCATGTATTAGTTTACATCAGTAAATATATATGTTATCGATGTCCCTGCCCAGGTTCCCAGAATGCAGTGTAATAACTGTATTTCTTGGAATTCTGAGCAGGAAATACTTTTTTAAACTTATTTTAAACGTTCAAATGTGAACACAAATGTACTATTTATTTACTGTACTACTGTACGGTGAAGACTTCTATCGCTCTTTTTCCCACCATATATTAAATAATTGTTGTGGTAAACTACCTCCACACAAAATCTAATACATAGGCTAGGAACCAGACCCCCCATCAACGGAGGTACCCGGTCTGGGTGCCAGTAGATCCGTTACATTGGCTGGCAGTGGTGGGATGGCGTCCTAGTAAGAGGAAAAGCAGCACGGAGACACCGGTAACGTTTGGAGTTACATATTGAGGGCAACGCTAGTATCCGTACAGCGCCCCTGGCTACAGCAGGATGGAACCGGCTAGTTTTCAGACAGCGTTCCATGATGAGGAGGAGGAGGCGGCCGCGGACTACAGGGATGCAGACAGAAAGGAACTCTGGTATGATGCCCTGGAAGATGCCCAATGGCGGCGAGGTGAGAGTCTCCCCAGTGATGAGCAGCGGCTACAGAAGCGTGTGGCGATGCGGATGTATCTATTGGGAGAGCAGCCCCTGGATGAGTGGGTGACAAGACTAGAGACCCTGGTATGGCGAGAGCTCTGGCTAGACAACGCATACCAGGCCCTCTGGTGGCATACCGTTCGGCTTACCCCCTGGACGTCTGAACACGACTTACCGGAGGGGGATGATTATGATGGCCCGGGTTTATTATGGGATGCCTTGGAGGACGACATTGATCTTGGCAGCATGGAGGGGTCTAGGTTTTGGGACATCTACGACTACCGGATGGGCATGTATGTCTGGGATGACGAAGGCGAGGTGAGCAAAGACATGACCCACCTGGTAACAAGAGAGTGGGAGCTGGAGCAGGACTACCAACACCTGCTCAGCTTCGTGCAGCCCCAACCTACTTGACAAGCAGAACCAGACTTCATTGACTGGTCCTGCGATGACCTCCAGATGGCAGGTAGAGATGGGACCGAGGTCTCTCTACCGTCCCTACAGGGGGCAGAAGGTGTCGCCCTTCCCCCCCAGAAGCAGTGTGAACCCCAGGGGGCAGAATGTGTCGTCCTCCCTCCCCCGCGAAAACCTCACAGGGTGTGGCCAGGACTTGAACAAAGAGCCAGTATGGGGTTTCCCCAGGGGCATAGTCCAGGAGGAAACAGGAAGTGTTCACTGGGACAGTCTGGGTGAGAATGAGCATAGTAGCCACGCCTGGGGTTGGCCCATGGGAGGAGTCTCATGGTTCCCACGTAGGGACCCTGTCTGATTGGCCAGAGGTAATTAGGGGTTGACCAAAGGTAGTCACTGCCCCTACTGTGTATGTGAAGTGTTTAAAAATGTGTGTTGTTTTTAAAATAAAGTCAGTTCTACTTGACCCTTCAAAACGTAGTCTCATCTCGTTCTTTGAGGGGATTGCTATATCATACCGGGGATTGCTATGCTTTTGCATACTCCCTTGAGCTGTAACTACTGAACCCTTGTTCCTGATGTACTCTTCCTTGGAGGAGAGGTCCGGTGTGGTGCTTGTAGGCCTCGACGCAAACTAGGACGCGTCCATCAACGGAGGTACCCGGTCGGGGTGCCAGTAGATCCGTTACAGAAACCATAGTTAACATGGTATTGGGTTACAAGATGAAAGCTTTTTTTGGGCACATTTGCATGCCCCTCCCCCAGATTCCCAGAATGCAGTGGATTATCTTTATTTCTTGGAATTCTGAGCAGGAAATATGTTTTTTTGTAATCTTATTTTAGATGCTCAAATGTGAACACAGATGTACTATATATTTACTGTACTACTGTACAGTGGAGGGCTTCTATCGTTCTTTTGCCCTCCATAACCAAACTAGCTTTCTTATCAATAACTGTGTATCCGACAGAACAGCCAGACAATATTCCTGTGCACAGCACCTTGATCTCTCTAATAACAGAACCCAGCCCTCCACTCCAAGCCCCCCATCCATTCTGCTGTCAGCACCCAACCCAAACCATGCTGCTAGCAAACTGCTTTCTTTTACAAGACATTAATATGACAGACATCTGAGAGTGGAAGAAAGAGAACCACAGACACAGATAGACATATGCAGACATCTTAAAGGGCCATTGAAGTTATTTTATTATTTCTTGTATCTAAAGAGGGCATTTGATGATGTTGAACAGTGTGTTTATTTTTTGAAAATGAAGCTCCTGGAGCGGCATATACTGCTTTGAATGTATTACTGTCTTTGGGGGCTTGTCCCTGTCAGACAATGTGCAGAAATATAGATGTAGGAGTCATAAATGTCTGCCAATGAGATCTAGAGATGTGCATATATCCTCTGCTCGCAGAGATTTCCTGTGAAATTTCTTGTTAGTTTCCAGTAAGTTTTAAACAAGTTTTACTCAATATATTTTTTTACAAAAGAAAAAAATAAATAAATACATATACAAAAACAAATTTAGTTAGATCAGAAGACCACATAATGAGATAGATAGATAGATAGATACATAGATACATAGGCCCTCATTCAATTGCAATTTGGCCAATTGAATACGGCTCTAAATAAGCACATAACATATTTTTTTAAAATAAGTTTTTAGTTAGTAAGCATCTATCCAAAAGCAGTGTTTTCACTAACTAAAAACTTATTTAAAAAAAATATGCTATGTGCTTATTTAGACCCCTATTCAATTGGCCAAATCGCAATTGAATGAGGGCCATAGAGAGATAGATACATAGGGCCTCATTCAATTGCGATTTGGCCAATTGAATAGGGCTCTAAATAAGCACATAGCATATTTTTTTTAAAGAAGTTTTTAGTTAGCAAGCATCTATCCAAAAGAAAGGTTTTCACTAACTAAAAACTTCTTTAATAAAAATATGCTATGTGCTTCTTTAGGACCCTATTCAATTGGCCACATTACAATTGAATGAGGCCCATAGAGAGATAGATACATAGATAGATAGATAGATAGATAGATAGATAGATAGATAGATAGATAGATAGATTAATCCCCAGCTGTCTTTATACATCACACCCCTGTACAGCGCTACGGAATATGTTGGCACGATATAAATAAAGATAATAATAATAATACTACATCGTGTCGTTTTACAGATCGCACATAACCTTTGTGCCTCTTATAAATCACAGCAGAATGTCTTTTCACTTTACACACAAATAATAATAATAGCACTAACAAGTAATACTGAGAAAAGCAGCAAGGAGCATAACAACATTGTGTGTGTGTAAATCAGATGTTTGCACAAAGCAAAGTTTCCTTTATCTGGAGCAAACGCCCACACACAGACATGGCCTCTGCAGACACAAATAGAGACACTATGAGACAGCGAGACATTCCTGCTGTACGGTGACTGTCTTGTAACATCTTGCAAGAGACACAAGCACAGTGACGCACCAAAGGTCCCGTTACTGTATAATAGAAAGCCCACACATACATATGTGTAATTACAACTGGTTGTTATTGAGAAAACTAGCGACTTGACCGTCAAAAAATGACGGCAATAAAATTGGCAGGTAATGCTGTTTTCCACAGAGAGTAAGTGGTTTGGTGGTCTGAGATCCTTCAGCGCTCATTGCGAGCCTCTGGGTTGGTGTATTTTTTGTTATCATAGGCACGTTTGCACTTATTGTAAGGTCCACGCTGATGTCCTTTTGGCGCTTATTGCAAGGCTCTCCCCTGGTGTACTTTGTGTCCTATGAGCACCGTTGGCGCTCCTTGTGAGGAGCACGGTGAAGGTCTTTGTGATTTTTTGCGATACTGGGGTGTTTTGTTTTTTTGTTTTGTGTAAATGTTTTTTTTTTTTATGCTAATTAATTAATTAATGAAATCATAAATTAATATACTTTACCTCTTTGTAATTAATATATGCAGCAAGGAATGTGCTGAAGAGCTAACAATCTGTTTTGATTTTCCTGCAGCATACAATGTAGGTTTGCACTGGTCTGGAGCTGAGGTATAAGTGTCAGCAATGTGTGCAGTGTGTAGTGTAAATAGGCTGCGTGCGCGAGGGGAAGCCGTTAGGGTAGCTGTGTACTTCCGCATTCTGTAAGTTAGTGTTGTAAAATGGCGGCGAATGTGTATGTGGTACGCGGGTTTGGATGATTTAGCGTCCTTGGTAATGGTGTATGTTGTACCCCGTACGGGTTTTGTAAAAGTTGTATGTGCATGGCGGTGTTTTGCGGCTTTAGGGGTCGTGTAGCTTCGTTTTCGTTTTTTCGGCGGCCATTTTTTCTCTCGCTTAGGGGATTTTCGAGTGTGTAAAGTCTGTAAATTGGACTTAAATTGAGGTATAACCTGTCTTCCGGACGTCCTGGGTGTCCCCCCTTGCTGTGGGTAAGGTTTTTATTTTATTTTTCTGTGTATTTTGTTTTTTTAATGTTTTCCGCTGTGCACGGGTTGTCCGTTAAGGTCGTATTTTTTCTAAGTCCCGCGGCTCGTATTTTTTTGTGTAAGTCCGTATTTAGTTATTGTGTTTTGTGTTTTATTTTAAAGTGACGCTTCTGAGGCGCCTTAGAGCCTCCACCTCCGCAAATGCCCAATGATCCTTCGGCTCATTGCAGCCGACGTGGGCGCCTCCACCTCCACAAATGCGGCCCCTCGCTTCGTGAGGGTCCGCATTTGTGATTCGAAAGTCGTATGGGGTCGTAGGGATGAGTGCCTATGGCGCTCATCTCCACCAGCGCAAGGAGCGCCTTTGGCGCTCCTTGCCTAACCGCAACCGCAGCCTCGCTTTACGAGGGCTGCAGTTTCCCCGTTGCGTAACCAACGGATTTTGCCAAGCCCGCCTGCTGACAACTATATATGTGATGAGTGGACATGTTAAATAACAGAGCATGAATGTTGGCTATTTTAAGGATAATTTACAATAAAAGATTTCCTAATGACTTTATCTCACGTGGTTAATTATTTCTCACAGAACATGCCCAGCTGTATAAATAATAATAGTCACAGTAGTGTTTAATTCTTAAAGCCTAAGCATTATTCTGATCAATACCAACTAGGCATGATTTCATACTCTTGTGGTTTATCACCCAATGATATGATACATAATTTATTGCATGAATCATTTGGAGAGAGGGAGGACATTTTGTTATTTTTTTTTCCTGAAAACACATTTCAGCTCAGTTATCTAACACTTCCACTCCAAAATATATATAACAAATGTATTCCTTAATTTTTCACTCTGCAACGCCTGGATTGCCAGGCACGCTTGAATTCCTTTACTGTGTTGGCCATGCCACTTATCTATTACCCTTACAGTTCAGTAGCACTTTATCAGACCATCCCAACACTACCCTCCCATAGCTCAGTCCCATTTGTGCAAGGTCATAAAATATCTCCATATATGCTTTGTGTGTACAAACACGGCAATAAAACACGTTTCATTTTTTTTTTTGCTTTTTTGGGGGGGTTCAACCAACTAGCAACCAAGGTGTTTCTAATGTCAGAGGGGGCTTCCTAAAATATTCAAAAAACACCTTTGCACGAATAATACACATATGTTCTAGTGGAGGAGTAGTTCATAGGAGGGGCTTGGTACAAATCAGCACCTCCAACCTATTTCTCCCGGACCCGCCTCTTCATTATATTCCTATTAAACCTTCCATATCCTAAAGCATTTGGTTAATGGGAAGCTTCTTCTATGTGTCATTCCCTTTTTAATCTTTCTCCATGTGCTGTTTTAGTGGCACTGTATTAATGTATTTCTATGTGTATACAGACATACCCTGTTTAATGCTATAGATGCTAGAGTGTTACGAGAAACAGCGTTAAACAGGGTCATTTTAACATAGGGTAAATATCGATAAGCGGTAAATAGCGATAAGAGAACCCATAAACCTGAAATGCACAAGCTTAACTTAAATTTTAAGTTACTGTAGTTTTATATTAACTTGCAAAACACAGTATACAGTATAACACAAACACATATTGTACGTACACAGATATACAAAGTTTATTTTTGCAGGTATATAAATTTATATAGGACCTTTCCTCCTATCTGACGACACGCTGTGGGACACTTCCCAACAAATAATCAGGGAATGAGGGGCAAATAAAGAGTTCTGTTGAATCAGTGTTGAAAGGTGTAGAGTTAAATGGGGTCTGTAACGGAGTTGGAACACGGGAATTTGTACTTACCCCCTCCTCCGGTTGTCCCAGTGAGGGTAGTTGGGGATCTGGACAGGCTGTCCAGCATACCGGTAGGTCAGGCACAGAGACCATGGTCCCATCTGCGCCGTCTGGGAGATTGGTGTCTCCCCTTGTTAGGGTAAGCTGTCGCTGGGGAGGGGGAAGGATGACACCTTCGGCCCCCTGGGGTACACACTGCCGCTGGGGAGGAAGGACGACACCTTCAGCTCCCTGGGGTACACACTGCCGCTGGGGAGTAAGGACGGCCCCTTCTGCTCCCTGGGGTACACACTGCCGCTGGGGGGGGGGAAGGACGACACCTTCGGCCCCCTGGGGTACACACTGCCGCTGGGGAGGAAGGACGGCACCTTCTGCTCCCTGGGGTACACACTGTCGCTGGGGAGGAAGGACGGCCCCTTCTGCTCCCTGGGGTACACACTGCCGCTGGGGGGAAGGACGACATCTTCGCCCCCCTGGGGTACACACTGCCGCTGGGGAGGAAGGACGGCACCTTCTGCTCCCTGGGGTACACACTGCCGCTGGGGAGGGGGAAGGATGACACCTTCGGCCCCCTGGGGTACACACTGCCGCTGGGGAGGAAGGACGATACCTTCAGCTCCCTGGGGTACACACTGCCGCTGGGGAGGAAGGACAGCCCCTTCTGCTCCCTGGGGTACACACTGCCGCTGGGGGGGAAGGACGACACCTTCGGCCCCCTGGGGTACACACTGCCGCTGGGGAGGAAGGACGGCACCTTCTGCTCCCTGGGGTACACACTGTCACTGGGGAGGAAGGACGGCCCCTTCTGCTCCCTGGGGTACACACTGCCGCTGGGGGGGAAGAACGACACCTTCGGCCCCCTGGGGTACACACTGCCGCTGGGGAGGAAGGACGGCACCTTCTGCTCCCTGGGGTACACACTGTCGCTGGGGAGGAAGGACGACACCTTCAGCTCCCTGGGGTACACACTGCCGCTGGGGAGGAAGGACGGCACCTTCTGCTCCCTGGGATACACACTGCCGCTGGGGGGGGAGGACGACACCTTCGGCCCCCTGGGGTACACACTGCCGCTGGGGAGGAAGGACGGCACCTTCTGCTCCCTAGGGTACACCCTGTAGCTGGGGAGGAAGGACGACACCTTCTGCTCCCTGGGGTACACCCTGTCGCTGGGGAGGGGAATTAGTTGGAGTATTCCACGTGGAGCGGTTTCTGTTTCTGGGACAGTCTCTCTGCATGTGGCCCTGCTGGTTACACGTGTGGCACCTGATGTACCGTGGAGGGGTTTTGTAGTTCCCACCACCCAGACGCAGTGCTGGGGGGGGGGGGGGTTAATGGTGGGAGGTGGGTTTGCAGCTCCCAAGATGGACCGCTCCCGTGCCCGCTGCTTTTCCATTATGTATTTGTGGACATCTGTCATTAACCATTCCAAGGTTCTTATGGGAAGTGTACCTGGGAAAAAGGCCAGTCTGCTTTGGAGTTCTCTTCCAAACTCAGTCTGTGTGCTGTCCGTAAGAGGTACTGTAACGGCTGCCCGGTCTCCCTCCATGAGTTCCTTTCTGTCTGCATCCCTGTAGTCCGCGGCCGCCTCCTCCTCCTCATCATGGAACGCTGTCCGAAAACTAGCCGGTTCCATCCTGCTGTAGCCAGGGGCGCTGTACGGATACTAGCGTTGCCCTCAATTTGTACTCCACGGAATGGTGTCTGCTGTAGCTGTCCTTCTGACCGTGGGAACAATTCCGCCACTTGCCACCAAATGTAACGGAGTTGGAACACGAATCCAATATCTCCGCTGGTATACGGTAAAATACCCAAGAGGCACTACACCATTCCCCATTCCCAACCTCCCATATTGGACGACACTCAATTGGAAGTCAAATGAATACTGACTTGAGGCTACCTGGCAACTTTGATACAATCAGATATTGATTAGATCATCCTTCTTTGTTTGTTAGATCATCCTTCTTTGTTCTTATGTCTGAGAATGAAAACACTTTATACAATAGACTTCCTTATCTTATGAGGAGTCTCTGTAATAGGATTATCTATTATGCCAAGGTCTGCAATAGTCTGGGCTAATATTCTGCAGAGCATAAACCAACATACATACAGTATAACAGTAGGATCATATTTTAACCATAATAATAACCATAAAACAGGGTAAAACAGTGATGGGTTCCGTTACAGGGTCTACCTGTATGTTGAAAGCTGCAATGTTAGCTTTTACAGCACTCACCATATATACATGTCTAGGACTGTATCTGTAGTTAAACTAAACCAGCTGCTATATTGAACTTATGGCAGGAAAAAGCTGGAAAGGTATAATATCGTATAGGGACCGTATAAGCTCCTGTTATATATATACATTCTGCACGGCAACTGTTTCCTTTGGGATTTATATTTCTGGAGAAAAGCTGGCATGTTTTTCTTGCAGCAAACAGGGTGCATGCACATTTGTGGGAGCTTGTGATTGTTAAACCTTTCAATACCTACAGACCTAAACTACCTGCAGGCAGCAGAGGGAGGACAGATGGAGGAAAACTTGGTATAAAAAAACTCTTATAAAACAGAGAAATATGCATCAACTTTAAAAACTCAAATATTTTTCCATTTGGGTTCCAGTGCTCTGTTTTAGGCCATTGAGTAGTTGATACATTTTACATTGTGAGTCAACATCTCTTAAAGGAGAATTTTTTCACCTACGTCACATGGGTCTCTCGCCATCAAAAATTGGTCTGATTTACTGTGCCAGGTTCATGTCATATTTCTCCAGTTTTTTTTTTCTAATGTTGAAGTGGGAAATGAGAATCAATGAGGATGAGAAATGAGTGTAGAGGAAGTGATAGACACTAAGAGTCTCGACGAGATCCATCATTGTGTTTACCAGACAGAACGGGAGGTTACAGCCCTGGCTGAAAGCTAAAGATCTGACTCAGGCAAATTCACTACATCCGACTGTCACATCGGAAGGGAGAGCTATTAATTAAAAACGGCTGCTTATCAGAATCTCCTGCCTGGAAATAAGCAGCAAAGCGGAATACTAGATTTATCGGTAAATGGATCATTAAATGTAATTTTATATATTAGTGAGGTTACATAGCCAACTTTGCATTAGAAGTCTGTCCCCATAGGAATTTTTACTAGAATTGTTTAAAACCCAAATTTTATACATAACATACTATTGTAATAGCACCTTGTGGACCTGTGGTATTGTTTTCATATATACCTGCAGCATTGTTCAACCTTCATATGAATAAAAATATCGCCACTTCCTACATGAATCTGACACTGGCAAATACACTAACTCCGACTGTCACATTTGAAGGGAGAACTATTAATTAAATCTGTTGCTTATCAGAATCTCCTGAATGGAAATAAGGAGTGAAGCAGAATAATAAATTTACCAGTAAATTGACCATTACATTTAATTTTTTATATTAGTTAGGTTACACAGCCAACTTTGCATTAGAAGTCTGTCACCAGCGGAATATTCTCTCGAATTTCTAATACCTTCACTTTGTATTAACACGTGTAACTTACCCGTCATAAATGATGGTATCATATGATTTTATGTCTATCTCTCTCCTGCGTCTCTCTCTCTCCTGCGTCTCTCTCTCTCCTGTGTCTCTCTCTCTCCTGTGTCTCTCTCTCTCCTGTGTCTATCTCTCTCCTGTGTCTATCTCTCTCCTGTGTCTATCTCTCTCCTGTGTCTATCTCTCTCCTATGTCTCTCTCTCTCCTATGTCTCTCTCTCTCCTGTCTCTCTCCCTATGTCCTGTGTGTCTCTCTCTCCTATCTCTCTCTCCCAATGTCTACTTACGGTCTGTCTCTCTCCCTCCCTATGTCTACTGTCTTTCTTCTGTCTCTCTCTCCTGTCTCTCTCTCTCTCTCCTGCCTCTATCTCTCCCTTCTCTTACTCCTTCCCACTCTCTCTCTTCTCTTACTCCTTCCCACTCTCTCCCTTCAATTACTCCTTCCCACTCTCTCCCTTCAATTACTCCTTCCCACTCTCTCCCTTTTTTTACTCCTTCCCACTCTCTCCCTTCTATTACTCCTTCCTACCCTCTCCCTCTCTCCCTTCTCTTACTCCTTCCCACCCTCTCCCTCTCTTCCTTGTCTTACTCCTTCCCACCCTCTCCCTCTCTCCCTTCTCTTACTCCTTCCCACCCTCTCCCTCTCTCCCTTCTCTTACTCCTTCCTACCCTCTCCCTCTCGCCCTTCTCTTACTCCTTCCCACCCTCTCCCTCTCTTCCTTATCTTACTCCTTCCCACCCTCTCCCTCTCTCCCTTCTCTTACTCCTTCCCACCCTCTCCCTCTCTCCCTTCTCTTACTCCTTCCTACCCTCTCCCTCTCTCCCTTCTCTTACTCCTTCCCACCCTCTCCCTCCCTTATCTTACTCCTTCCCACCCTCTCCCTCACCTCACTCCTTCCCATCCTCTCCCTCTCTTCCCATCCTCTCCCTGTCCTCCCATCCTCTCCCTCTCTTCACTCCTTCCTACCCTCTCCCTCATGTGCCTCTCTCTTGCGCCCCCCCCCCCCCCCCCCACTGTGTGCGCTCTGAGTCATTGTGCGACTCTGTCACGCATGCACCATTGCTCGACCCGTTGCACATGCGCCGTTGCACGATTCTGAAGCACATGCGCACTTACGTGACTCTGCCGTACATGCCGATTTGCGTGTCTATGTTGCACATGTGCAGTTGCATTGTGTCACTGCACATGAGCGAATACAACGCACTTGCGCAATTTTCCCCAATTTAGCTCTAGAAGCTTGTGAGTAACGCCTGCGCAGAACGCTTATCGCAAGCGTTACAAACTGACAACTATTATTATTATAATAGCATCTTGTGGACTTGTGGTATTGTTTTCATATACACCTGTAGCATTAAGGCAGTGATAGATATCAGGGATTTTTTTTCAACCTTCATTAGAATAAAGATATCCCCACTTGGATGGATGGATCTTACATGGATCAGACACTGGCAAATGCACTAGCTCCGACTGTCACATTGGAAGGGAGAGCTATTAATTAAAAACAGTTTTGTATCCGAATAAAAAGAGTTGCTTATCAAAATAAGGAGTAAAGCATAATAATAATAATTATTATTATAGTTTATTTATAACGCGCCGACATATTCCGTAGCGCTGTACATAAATTAGGTTCAGACAGTGATAAATACAAATTAACATTTAGCAAAGGAAGGAGGGACCTGTCTCTGAGCTAGGAATCCAATGTCCATGGTGAATTCCCAAAGTACTTAGGATAGAAACTCGCAGACGTATAATAATATATATATATAAATTTTTTATATTACTGAGGTTACAAACCAAATCTTGCATTCAGAAACCTTGTTTCCAACAGAATTTCTCTAAAATTGTTTAAAACCATTTTTTATATCAAAAGAATTCACCAATACTTCTCAAAATCATCATATAAAGCATTAAAACCCTAGTGAAAATAATATGTTCCAAAATGTTATGAGTTTTTATAACACCGAGTTAACAACCCTGATCAGCTTTTTTTCAGCTTCCTTTACTATGCAGGTTCTGCAAGGACCTAATATCATAAGCACCCTGTAAATCAAAATAAAGTCTCCTTGCGCCAACCAAGAAATGTCAGCTGATTCCTTTGGGTTCTTCACACACTCTAATATCAAAGGAACTTGTTTGATGTATAATTGCAGTGAAGATAGTATATAAACATTTAGAGTAAGCTTTTCAATCTATGGTGATTTGAGGACCTGTGAGAATTGCCTTATAAACGTGATACATCATGCAGTGCAAGCCAGAGTCAGGCAACTCAATTAAACTAAAGGTTTAGCTCTATAAAGCTAACAGTCCAATGTTTTAAAATAAATCTAAATCAAATGACAAAGTTTTTATACACTTTCTACTTGATTTTTGATTTGCTCTACATGATTTGCATTGTTGGCTTTGTCTAGAAAGTCCTGCACAGTATATATAGAACTATAGCAGTGACTGAGGTCAGTTTTTTCAACCCCATTAGTACTGAAATACTCCCACTTTTTACATGGAAGACATGCAGTAATAGTCCAAAATGTTCTGCTACATATTTAAAATATCAGATTTTAAACACTAATAAAGGTATTTTTGTAAAGAATTTAGTCGAAAAATGCAATGAAGTGAGATACAATAGTTTTCTCCTGATTGGTTTTCACATGTTACAGGAAAGGGGAGCAATGAGCCTTGTGGATGTCTGAACATCAACAAATGGTGCCTGTTTTTCCATTAAACTGGATGTCAATCAGATAAGAAAACAACAACAGGCTTGCTATCCCTCGTTCTCTAGACTTCCTCTCAAATTGTTTATAAATGTCTCCAAAACCCAGAGATAGGAATATTGGAACATATTACATTGTTGCAGTTACATATTTTTATAATTCATGATTTACTCATTAGATTTTGCATTGCTTATCTTTTTGTTTTATGCTCAAAAGACAAGAGGGATGGGGGAAGAGACAGCGCACAGAGCCTAGTGCAGGTCACTTATGCCAATTAAATATCAAAGTGGACTCTCACCTCTCACAACCTCAGATAATTATGAGGTATGTAAATTGCTCAAGGGAAGAGAATCCTGAACTGTCTGATCCATCAGTGGCTTCGCAGATTTGTGGCTTAGTTTGTAAAAGCGAGTGTTAAAGAATGTGTGTGCGGGATAAATACAACCAGGTGTATGTAGATACGCACACCTTGGAACTATACCACCATAGACATCAAGAATACCATGTATTCGTATATTAGGAAGAATATAAATATGTCTTTTTTCCTTGTGTGATTAAAAATCAATAATAAATACAAAAAAGGCAGCACGATTGTCCAAAAAAACAAGCAATGATGCTGTACAAAACAAAACAAGATGTGTTTCGCTACACAGTTTGACATTTTTTGAGTGTGATCTTTTCTTTGGAAAGATCTTTATAGCAATAATTATACAATTTCTGTGAATAACCAGATATATTTCACAGGAAATATGTTTGTGAAAAAGGGGTTTTAAAGCCACAGCTATGCATTTACTACAAGGATTTAACCATATAAAATATATACATATGTGTGTGTGTTATATGCTATCTGGCATTGTAACAGGAAATAGTCTCAACATTCACCTTGTCAATAAACCAAATACCATAGTCAGTTCTCATGTAGGAACAGAACACTCTCCTTGTTAATAGTCCTTAATCTAGATTTGATTTCTTATCTCTAGTCCAATATAGCAGATAAGAAACAGACAGTGATGTAACATGAGCTCTACAAATATGGACCCACCTCTGAGGCTTACAATCATTGCATAGCATTACTCACACTGTATAATATGTCTGTCCATCCCTCCATAGTAATACACTGGAACACGGTCAGCACTGCAAACAGGATGTTGTCGAAGTTGGTGATACCGTAGTTGGGTCCTTTCCAGTATAACCGACAGACGGTGCCATTCTCACAGACTCGAGCAGGCTCTGCGTCCCCACAGGGGAAATCTCCTACTGTCTCTTCTGTAAGGAGAACACAGGGTGTATAGTTACAAATATGTGCTTGACCTAAGCATATGTGACTTGTTCTGCTATAGGCCTAACCCAACCATGCCAAAAAAAGACAGACACAAATATCATATATTTTGGGTATTACCAGGTCACAGCTTTATTTAACATAACATGTGAAAATAATGACAAGATGTAGTTGGACACCCCCTGCGGAAGGAGCTTAACCCCACCCAGAAGTCCAGTGGAACCAACCAATGCTGGATACTTTACGATATAATGAGCTAAAACCTAAGGTGATGCAGCACCCCGCCCATAGCTGTGACAAACCATACAAAATCAACCAATAGGGAGAGAGGGAAGCTTTGATTGCTTTCCTAACTGTAGAGTGACAAAAGTGCGGGAAACTACTGCTTTTTATCACCTCCTAACTCCTCCCCTAAATCTAAACAACCCAATCACTTCCTTTCACTACGTCCGGTCATATGCCCCTCCCCCTATGCTGTCTCCGGGGGCTGCCTATATTAAAGGACCACAGTAATCATATATTAAAATATACTATTTTGAAAAAATATTTAAATAAAGCAAAACATTGTAAGATTCTACAAAAAAATATATACAGTTGCAAGCAAAAGTATGTGAACCCTTTGGAATGATATGGATTTCTGCACAAATTGGTCATAAAAATGTGATCTGATCTTCATCTAAGTCACAACAATAGACAATCACACTCTGCTTAAACTAATAACACACAAAGAATTAAATGTTGCCATGTTTTTATTGAACACACCATGTAAACATTCACAGTGCAGGTGGAAAAAGTATGTGAACCCTTGGTTTAAATAACTGGTTGAACCTCCTTTGG
This sequence comes from Discoglossus pictus, assembly GCA_027410445.1. Lineage (NCBI taxonomy): Eukaryota > Metazoa > Chordata > Amphibia > Anura > Alytidae > Discoglossus > Discoglossus pictus. The sequence goes on from CM050168.1 coordinate 22,882,766, forward strand.
CAGCAATAACTACAACCAAACGTTTCCTGTAGTTGCAGATCAGACGTGCACAACGGTCAGGAGCAATTCTTGACCATTTCTCTCTACAGAACTGTTTAAGTTCAGCAATATTCTTGGGATGTCTGGTGTGAATCGCTTTCTTGAGGTCATGCCACAACATCTCAATCGGGTTGAGGTCAGGACTCTGACTGGGCCACTTAAGCAGGCATATTTTCTTTTGTTTAAGCCATTCTCTTGTTGATTTACTTCTATGCTTTGGGTCATTGTTCTGTTGCAACACACATCTTCTGTTGAGCTTCAGCTGGTGGACAGATAGCCTTAAGTTCTCCTGCAAAATGTCTTGATAAACTTGGGAATTCATTTTTCCTTCGATGATAGCAATCCGTCCAGGCCCTGACGCAGCCCCAAACCATGATGCCCCCACCACCGTACTTTACAGTTGGGATGAGGTTTTGATGTTGCTGTGCTGTGCCTCTTTTTCTCCACACATAGTGTTGTGTGTTTCTTCCAAACAACTCAACTTTGGTTTCATCTGTCCACAGAATATTTTGCCAGTACTGCTGTGGAACATCCAGGTGCTCTTGTGCAAACTGTAAACGTGCAGCAATGTTTTGTTTGGACAGCAGTGGCTTCATGTGTGGTATCCTCCCATGAAATCTATTCTTGTTTAGTGTTTTACGTATCGTAGATTCGCTAACAGGGATGTTAGCATATGCCAGAGACTTTTGTAAGTCTTTAGCTGACACCCTAGGATTCTTCTTCACCTCATTGAGCAGTCTGCGCTGTGCTCTTGCAGTCATCTTTACAGGACGGCCACTCCTAGGGAGAGTAGCAGCAGTGCTGAACTTTCTCCATTTATAGACAATTTGTCTTACCGTGGACTGATGAACAGCAAGGCTTTTGGAGATACTTTTATAACCCTTTCCAGCTTTATGCAAGACAACAATTCTTAATCGTAGGTCTTCTGAGAGCTCTTTTGTGCGAGGCATCATTTACATCAGGCAATGCTTCTTGTGAAAAGCAAACCCAGAACTGGTGTGTGTGTTTTATAGGACAGGGCAGCTGTAACCAACACCTCCAATCTCATCTCATTGATTGGATTCCAGTTGGCTGACACCTCATTCCAATTAGCTCTTGGAGATGTCATTAATCTCGGGGTTCACATAATTTTTCCACCTGCACTGTGAATGTTTACATAGTGTGTTCAATAACAACATGGTAACATTTAATTATTTCTGTGTTATTAGTTTAAGCAGAGTGTGATTGTCTATTGTTGTGACTTAGATGAAGATCAGATCACATTTTATGACCAATTTGAGTAGAAATCCATATCATTCCAAAGGGTTCACATACTTTTGCTTGCAACTGTAGCCTTCATATCATTACCTGTTACAGTGAAATCTACCATTTTAGTTTCTGCTGGTCAAATGTTTTGGTTTTTTTTAAGTGATCATTTACAGTATATTGACCATGCACACTGAATTTAGCATACCGATTAAGAAGATAAATACAACCAGAAGGTGTTGAAAACAAGCAAAATGGAGCCATCTATAGGCACAATCTTAAAAAATTAAATTTTCTCTAAAAATATTTCAATGTTCATAGACACAGAAAAAAAATATTATATAATGTTAGAATAAATTAGTGATGCATCCAGCTAATTCATCAAATGGTATTGTGCTGTTCCTTTACATGGAAGTTATAATGGGAAAACAGATCATGTCCAGTCACACTGCTAGTTTATGCTCTTCTTGTTTAGAGTGGCAGTGTTCCTTTGAATATATATATATATATATATATATATATATATATATATATATATATATATATAAATTCTGAGAAATACAGTTGTTACACTGCCCACAAAGGCTTCTCTCTTGTAATCCATTACCATTTTAAACACAGCTTCCTTTAAGCACATGACTGCTGTATTACAAAGCTTTGAGTAAAGCTAAGGATTGATTATAGACAAGCTAGCAAGACCACCCAAGTATAGCTGTTTCAAGGTTACTGCATTTCATCAGCGTGGGGCTGGTTCCTAGCTTGTGAAGTAGATTTTGTGGGGAGGTAGTTTACCACAACAATCATTTAATGTATGGTGGGCAAAAGAGCGATAGAAGCCCTCCACCATACAGTAGTATAGTAAATAAATAGTACATCTGTGTTCACATTTGAACGTCTAAAGCAAGTTAAGGGGCCACTTAATTCAGTACAATGTGGAGCACACCAATGTAAAGATCTCTTAACAACATGTTGAAAAACTTTGAAATCCATGCTTTTTTCACTGAGATATTTATTAATTTAATCTATGTTTTCATGTATCACTGCCAGACAGACCAACAGCTCAGCTCTCTGCATAGTTAACCCTTTATAAATTCATCTGTGTATAAAAAGGAGTGTTAGAATATCTTAAATAAGTTACTTGTGGGTAAACTGTTCGGCTGTAGGATTCCTGAAAGCAAAGAAAAACGTATAAATCCTTCTCTGCACAGAGCTTCACCGGCCGGTGTCATAATATGTCATTCATCATGGAATAGTCAGTGTGTTTTTAAACAGACATAAAACACTGATAAGTGTAATTAAAGAAAAAAAAAATGATAATTTTAACATAAAATATTGTGCTCTTTCCCACCATGAAGAGCACTTATAGTGAGGTAACTGGCCCCTTCAAAAAAACTTTCCTGCTCATGTGCTTCCTTTAGTACTATTGTTGAAGAAAGAAGCACAATGTATAAACTGTTATGACTGTATCTTAAAGGGTTAATCAACTATTTCAGTGTTAAATGTTTCTGATCACTAATATAGTTTAAAGTGACATGTGACACACTTGTTTGTTCATGCATTTAAAAGATCCTGCTTTAAACATTACCAAAGTTGTGTTTTGTATGAAAACATATTATGTAAAACCTGTCTAACTTTCATTGAATCCCAGCCGTGCCATTTAGTGGCCAAAGGATGCCACTGTGTGTGGCCAGCCAACACGAAAGATCCAAGTTCTGTGATTTTTGTATCATTACATGGCTACATTGTTCAATAACTATATTGTGATATAGGCTGTAGCAGCTTCCAAGTGGTAATGCCCGTTAACAGGCCCCTTGCATCATTCATTGCAACAATAGCTCTCCATAAACGTAATCGCCCCCTCACACACAGGACTTCCACCAATGTATCATGGATCTCTCCAGGGTCCTGCAGAGGCATCGACATTTATTTCTAATTAAAAACTAGATGTATGACTTTTTCCTGCTTAATTATGTTTTCAGTCAGACTTAAAGATTTCAAACAAATATTTATTTTCATTGCGCGGTGCTACTTTACCCACGAGAACTGAGCTGTCAACTTTACATACATTTGGCCAGTGCTACAACACTTGCTACTTTCTGGTAATGTGTATTTAATATCTGAGTGATGTAGTAATACATCTGGCAGGAGATGCTAGTCATATTCTGATTAAAATTCCCGACAGGATCTTCTTTGACACTCACATATTAACAAATATTAGTATTTATCAAAATGCCATCTGCCTCCATTCCCTATAAAAAAGACACAGTATCCTGGTGTCAGGTGGGAGCTCCTGTCTACACTAAGCACCTTCCTGCCATAACAGGCCTGCTGAGCGAGATCAAGCCATGGCTGATTCAGATTAACTATTATGGTCATATTATTAAAATGTACTATCCAGAAGAACTATACTTGAAAATATGCACAATATAATGTAAAATATTTATATGGAGCCTCTAATTTATTACCTTTTATATGTGACTAGTAACTTGCCCGTCAGAAATGTATCATATGTTATGTTCAATTATCTGTGCTGTCTCTCTCTGTGCACCACCCTCTCTTTGAGCGCCTTCTGTCTCTCTGTGCTGTCTCTCTCTGCGCTCCCTCTTTGTGCGCCCTCTTCCTCTCTGTGCGCCCTCTGTCTCTCTCTGTGCTGTCTCTCTGCGCTATCTCTCTTTTTGTGCAATTTCTTCCTCTCTGTGAGCCCTCTATCTCTGTGCACTCTCTCTCTCTGTGCGCCCTCTACCGCTCTATGCGCCCTCTCCATCTCCATCTTTGTGCGCCCTCTGTCGCTCTGTGCGTCCTCTCTCTCTCTTTGCAAGCTTTCTTTGTGTGTGGGCTCTCTCTTTGCCCCCGCCCTCTATTGGTGACCTCTCTGTCTCTCTCTATCCCCCTCAGTCTCCCTCCCTCTCTGCCTCCCTCTACCTTTCTTCCTCTCTCCCTCCCTCTCCCTCCCTTCCTACCTCTTTCTCTGCCTACCTCCCTATTTCTCTGCCTCAGTCTCTCTCTGCCTCCTCTCTCTCTCTCCCTCTCTCCATCCCGCTCTCTCTCCCTCCCTCAGTCTCCCTCCTTCTCTCTCCACCTCACGAAGAGGATGTAATTGCGCATGCTTGATTTTCCGCCTAGCAGCCTTTACTCACAAGCGGAGTAGAAAATATATGCTTTGAATGCTCTGGAATTTTCTGACAGCAAAAGGGAAAGTGGCAGCTACAACTGCCAGTGCTTTCAGCAGGAGTACTGGCAAGTTAATTAATTTTCAGACCCACACCATCCTGAGAAGGCAGAGGACAGAAAGAAAAGTCACATTTAATATAAAAAAAAATAAAGGTTGTTTATTTCTTTGCTTTCTAAAAGCATGTTGCCCATTATCAGGCTTAGTAAGTTAAAGGACAACTGACCACAGTGGTCTTTTAAAGGACCACTGCTTAAAGGGATATGAAAGGTTCCTGGATATTATGTGTATTTATTTACTTTTAAGCACATTGTTTTTACTGCCTAAAATCAACCAAAAAGTCCCTGTATGGGTCTGCCCACTGAAGCATATGCAGATACAGACTTTGTAGGACTGAATCTGCAGTGTAGTGTTCTAGCCTATCAGGGATAAAATCAGCAGCAGTGTATAACTGTATCTGTATAACTTTTCCTGTTTAATTATGCCCCTATACTCAAAGTTCTCAAACCTGTATATTTTTTAATTATGCAGGAATTATTTAAAATCAATTTATTTACAAATAATGAAAAGCACACCATAGCTACTTCTGATCAAAAAAATATCGACAGCTACTAAGTCATAAGACTTCACAAAATAACAGATTTTGTTTACCACAAATCAAAAATTAAAACTGACTGAAAGCTCTTGGGGTAGTCTGTATTAAATAAAAACATACAATTAGCTATTATAGAACACCATGGATATGTGCGATTCTATATGGCGGGCAGTGGGACTCGATACTACTGAGAAGAGAGAATATTGAGTATCGATACTTGTTAGGAGACCATGGGTCATATCTACTAGAGGGTGAATTTTGTGGTTATGGATGTAGAATTATAGGGACTCTTCAGCAATTTATTTTGGGTTAAATATTGCACACGTCTTAACTAAGTGAAGTAATTCATTTTATTCTCCTTAGTGTAATTGTCAGATGAAATTTACACTCCAGTTATTTATAGGTTTCCCCCTAGAGTAATAGATTATCACCTTTGTCTTATTCTTTCTATTCTATCTCATGTAGGGTGCCAGGTTTCACAGCTGTGACCTAAGGCCACACAGAAGGAGTGGCTCCATACTACCAGTGTCTCATACTGCTCTGATGCAAGTAGACAATGGCCTGCTGTATGTCTGAGCAACATAAGACACTGGCAGTTTGAAACCTGGCACCCTACATGAGAAAGAGCAGGAAGACAGGGAAGGTTCATAAGGTGAGAATCAGTTATTCTAGTTGCTTCTTAGTAGAAAGTGAAGTATACATTTTATATGACAATAATATTCAGGGGGATTACATTACGTCACCTAGTTAAAACATTAATATAAAGCAAAAAATGCCTAAAAAGGAGGTTTTTAAGTTTTAAGCAGAACTATATGTCCACATTAGTGGCATGAAAAGTAGAGCACCGCCTCGCTTCCAAAAATCAGTTCTTTAATTGCCTTTAAATATTGTAAAAAGGACATATCAGTGCTATTGCAAGTAATACTAAAATGTGTAGGAGAAGATCGTCAGAGCGCTCTGTCCTGCTTTGGGTTAATCCTTTTAAGAACTGGCACACATCCTGCGCTGCACATTAGGAGAAGCAAGGGAAAAACACATCAATGGATTATGCCAATTTATTCTCATGTCTAGAGGTAGAGAGCAGAGAGGCTGGATATGTGATACTGTAAGAAGTTATTAACACTCAGTGACTCCAGATTGCTTGATCTGAAGACTCTTGTGTGAGTGACAGCAATATGTGGGTTCTCACAGATAAATACAGGTGTCACAAGAGGTTAAAACATTGCTGCAGCTGAATAGTTAAAATAACTAATTAGGCATTTGCAGCCTTATTAAATTGAGATTCGGCCAATTGAATAGGGCTCTATAGAAGCACATAGCATACTTTTTTTTTACAGAAGTTTTTATTTAGTAGATCTTCTATCCAAAATCAAGGACTTCTCTAACTAAAAACGTCTGTATAAAATATGCTCTGTGCTTCTATAGAGCCCTATTCAATTGGCCAAATCACAATTTAATAAGGCTGTTGTTTTGTTTTATCTTGGTCACTTAATTATTATTATTATCCTCCTCAATATAATTGTCATATGAAATTTAGACTTCACCTAGTTCTAAGAAGCTCTCAGAGAAACAGATTATTAACTTTTGTATCATTCCCCATTTCTCCTGTACTCTCTCATGTAGGGTGTTATGTTTAACACTCACAAGGAGGAGCTTCACATTACCAGTGTTTCATGCAGCTGCTAACAAACAGTGACTTGTTGTGTGTCCTGGTAGTGTAAAGCCCATCATTACGTCGGAGTGACTTTAGGGCACAGCTTTGAAACATGGCACCCTACATGAGAGAAAACAGGGAGAAAGGAGGAAGTTCCAGAATTTGAGAATCTGTTACTGTGGAGGCTTCTTAGATGTAAGTGAAGTGTAATTGTTTTATCATAATTATATTGAGGAGAATAAATTAATTAAGTCACCTAATTAAAATATTAATATAAAAAATGCATATATGGTCCCTTTAAGAAGGTGCACATGCGTATCCACTCTGCTTTGTGTGAATAATAAATGTTAGAAGTGTGAAATATGTTCACATATGTAGACTTTAGGGAGTATATTCTCATATGATTTAGGACTAACCATTTACCAATGAGAGGGTTAAAGCCTGCTCTTATGAATTAAGCTACACAAAAATACAAGACATATCCATTTAAACAATCAATAACTCATCAAAGACAAGCTGGATCAATTTGTTATCATGGAAACAAAGCGGCCAAATGTTCCATAAATTCATACACTGTGTCACAAATATATACACTGTACCAAAATGCAATTTACACACTGATTATGAATACTTTTACTTAAATATTTCAACCGTTTATGAATGACTTGAAATGTGTAAAATTACATGTAATACAGCAGCACAGCAACACCCTCAATGTGAAAAAAAAATTATAGTCATTTATAGACAAGCAAAACTTATATAGGGGTATTGAGTGGAGGTCGATAAGTATATTTGGAAGAATGAGGATAGACATCACCTCCATAATTGATAGGAACTATCAGGTTGGATTTGCAGTCCATTTAAACACAGGTACCATCCACAGTCTTCATGATACAACAGAATCAAAAGGACGAAAACATGGGATCTTCAACATCCTTAATTTATCAATAAATAGTATAAGATACTCAACATATCATATCACTGTCTCAGTCATCAATACCAAGCTGTAGGCTTTTTACTGTAAAAAATAATAACATATATTCATAGATTAGTACCAATTTATGACCTAGTCAAGTTATCAATCGCTGATACAAATGTCTAGTATGGAGCCATATCCTACTCAGTGACGAATGACCGACTGAAGATATTACACCACAGACTTAATGATTAAGAAATGGCACAACAGACTCAATCATTAATAGTAAAACCTATTTACTCAAGATAAAGCAACACAGGTTCAATCACTAATAGTAACCCATGTCATACTTAAGATATGACACCACAGTTTCAATCACTAGCATCAAACCACGGCCTACTAGAGATATCACACCAGACTCAATGACTAGTACCAAACCATGTATTACTCAAAAGAGCTTGTCACCAAATCAGTGATTGGTACCATGCCATGGAATGATCAAGATAAAGAACCATAGTTTCAATTACTAGTAGCAAGCAATGGTTTACTGAATATATCACACCCAGACTGAATTATTAGTATTAAGGCCTACTGAAGAAAACAGTCCTAGCCTCAATTATTAGTACCACGTTATGCCCTCCTGAAGATATCACACCCAGACTCAATTACTGGTATCAGGTGATGGACTAATCCATTTAATGTACCAGACTCAATCATCACATATATAGTTGTGAGCATGCGAATTGTTGCTAACACTTGCGGGCTCGCACAGCGAACCTGCGGCCCTCGCCCTCGCGAAGCCAAAGGCGCTCCTTGCCAGCAACTGCGGCCCTCGCAAAAAAGTATGAGACACGTTACGACCAATTACGACCTCGCAAAAATCGTCAGCAACCCGTGGACATGAAAAAATGAAAAACACAATAAATACACACAACAAATACATAAAAAGCTTACCTACAGCAAGGGGGAGCATCCAGGACCTCAAAATTAAGTTACACCTCAATTTAACTCAAAATAAAAGAGTTTAGACACTAAAAAATTCTCTAAGCGAGAGAAAAAATGGCCGCCGAACAAAACGAAAACGAGACTACAGGACTCTAAACACGCAAAACACCACCACAAACACGCAAAACACCACAAACAGCTACGGATATTCCACCACAGCCGCATACCACACATTACCCGCCATTTTAGAACAATAACGTATACAATGCGGAAGTACACAGCTACGCTAACGGATTTGCCTTGCGCACGCACACTATTACACTACACACATTCATCACGCTTACACAGCAGCTCCACAGCACAAGAGATTGCCAGCTCCTCAACACAATGCTTCCTGCATATATTACTTCAAAATAGGTAAAGTATATCAATTTATTAATGTATTATTTATTTGATTATTATACACCAAACAGCATTAGCTCACTTACAATTTCATTGCCGTCATTTTTTGACGGGCAATACTCTAGTTAATAATAAAATCTAGTTTACTAATAAAAGCACCACTAACAATATTACTCAGACCAACCCATATCCTCCTGAATACATCAAACACTAAACTTGTGATTTTCCACCTGTTTTGTGTGAGGGTTATGTTATTAAAAGAAGGCCCATGGGTTGATACTTCACTGTTATCCTCACCTGTTTCTATGGAAAAGCAAGTTTTGTGGAATTTGCCCATGTAGAACTCCAATCCAATGATGGCGAACATTACGATAGCGAAGAAGAGAAGCAAACCTATCTGCAGCAAAGGAACCATGGCCTTCATGATGGACTTCAGGACTACCTGGAGACCTATAAGACACAAGAAATGGAAGACATCATCAGCCCACTCAACGTCACTTGTAGAGGTAGTGCTCTGTGTGTGCTTAGTAATGGATATAATCAAAAGCTCTCCACAACAGCTTTTATTAAGCTCAAAAAATCCTACAAGCTTATTCCTGCCGTTTCAATGACAAAATGAACAGTTTTACTGCTGTTAAAAGCTAACAATGCATCATTTTAAACAATTATAAAACATTGAAAAGAGCTTTAAGTGAGGGACACACTTTTAAGCCCCACTTTTTACCCCATTTGACAAATATATTTCTAAAACCCATCTGACTGCCTCCCCTTTGCCCCCCCCCCCCTATCTATTTTTAGATAATGTGGCAATTCACATATATTATGTGTTTTTTTATGTGTACTTACTTGGGATCCCGGAAACAAGCTTCAGCGGTCTCAAAACCCGAACCGCTCTCAGTGTTCGTAGATCAAAATCTGCCCCAGCTGTCGCCAATATCCTGAAACAAGACATAACAATTAATATGTCTGCAAGACTCCAATCTATATTTCCAGCCATTGAAATTATCATTTGTTAAAAGTCACTAGGGCCCATACTATCCAGCCAAGCAGAAGCACACAATGACTCAGGTGGCCACGTCTGAGTGACTGAGCCAATGACACTGGGACCATACTATCCAGTTAAGAGGAAGCACTCACTAGATAGCTTTCATGTTCCCTGCTTCAAATGTGACACCAGAGACAGGCTGTAGATGAACTGGGAGGAAACTGGGAGAAAATCCTGACCCTGATATCAACTAAATCACACACTCTTGGATCAAGTTTGTTTACCACAACAATATAGCTAGCAATCATACTTTCTTTCATGTTCCTTTAATCACTGATTCCTCTATCCTCCTCAAAATCACCAACTCTCCCCAATCTCACAGCAACAACTTGATCCTTATGATTCTCTTAACCTCAGCTCAGTTTCCATGAACTCCTCAACTTCCTCAACAACCTAACGTTACCCATGCTTTCCAAGCTACAATTCGAGTGCTCCCACAAATCTCACTCCCATCTCCTTTCACTATACCTCCTTCTTTTACTGGATGTTGGTGACATCATCCCCAACCCAGGACCCTCTCCAATTCCTATGTGCTCAGAACTACAGTAATCTTATACCAATAACTTGCCAACCATTACCCAAGCTCACTTTCTCCTTCACAATTTGAAATGCACCCTCTGTATGCAACAAAGCTACTGACACACATAACCTTTTAAGTCTTTAAGCCTACTAATCATTACTAAAACCTGTCTCTCTTCATCTGACCCTGCTTCATCTGACACTCTTTCCCATCTAGGTCCATCCTATAGTGGACTGAACTTTAGCCACACCCCAAGTGGGATAGACTGGACGGAGATGTTGGAATTGTACCTTCCAGACCATTCTCCTATCCTTCTTTGTTCTTCCCCTCTTTTGAAGTTCACTCTATTTGACTCTACTCATCTCTCCTTGTATGTGTTGCAGTCCTCTCAAGCCCCTTGGACCAATCTCAAAATTCCTTGACTATACCTATCGTACTAATTGTTAACTAACTATTCCTTACTGAAGCCACTACAATCTGTCTTCTGTCCCCTACACTCAACTGAGACAGGGAATACAAAAACTCATTTATCTCCAAGCTGACATGAACATAGATGACCTCCTGTACACACTCCTTTACCTAGTCCTCCGTGGCACAACCCTCTCATAGTTTGAGTCTTATCTCTCTAACCATTCCTTCACGATCACCTACACCTTCCACTACCTCTTTCTGTTGTGGTTCCGCAAGGCTCAGTGTTAGGACCATTGCTTTTCTCTCTATATACTTCCATGCTTGGTAAACTCATGAGCTTCTATGGGTTTCAGTACCATATTTATGCTGATTATACTCAAATCTAACTCTCCTCTCTAGACCTATCCCCCCCTCACCCCCGTACTAACCCTATCAAAACATATCTTTAACACATGGTGTCCTGACATTTAAAAATTCTCTCCAAGACTAAGCTTTTACTATTTTCCCCCTGCTCCTCTTCCTCCATACCTGAAATATGTCTTACTTTAGAGAGTGACACCAAGACAGATGTCTTAGTGTCACTCTTGATTTAGCCCTCTCCTTTATCCCCCACATTCAAACACTAACCAAACCCTGCCAGCACCACCTCAGGAACATCTCCAAAATGTGACCCTTCCTTAACCAAGACCCTACTAAAAAAACAGTAATCCACACTCTCATAATGTAATGCATTAACTATTGCAGCCTTCAATTAACCTGGCTATCCCCACTCCAATCCATCCTGAATGCTTCTGCCAGACTCATCCACCAGACCCAAAGCTCATCATGCTGACCCCTCTGCTAGTCTCCACACCGGTTCTTCATTTACTCAAGAATAATTTTCAAAATCTATATCCTCACTTATAAAACCCTCAACAACACTGCACCTCCTTACATCTCAATAATTGTCTCCAGAAACACTCCAAACCACCCTCTACGCTCTTCCCAAGATTTGCCCCTCATACTCAACCACTACCTCCTCACATGCTCACCTACAGGACTTTTCAAGATCAGCCCCATCCTACCTTCCTCTGTAAGACTCTAGTTTAGTAGTCTTCAAATATTCACACATTCTCTGAAATCCAAGCTTACAACCTACTACCTTAAAATGAAATTCACAACCTTATTCTGATTTACTAACCTCTCCCTCATCACTAACCCACCCAGCAGTCTCCTTACCTCATGTTTCTATCCCCTATCACCTAGAGGATTGAGAGCTTTCTAGAGAGCAGAGCCCTCTTCTCCTCATGTAACATTGTATATATACAAATACATTGTCTTGTTTTATCTGCCTTGTAATGTATGTAAATATCTATTCTGAGATAAAAAGTTGGATGTATTAAGAGTAAATTATAATGTACCTACTTCTCTTGACGTCTCTTTATCTGCTAAAATGTATTACCTCTCAAAGTAGAGGATGCAAAATTACGATAAGACTAACTTTTAAAAGTATCTGTGATTATTATTATTATTATTATTATTATTATTATTATTATTAAACAAACTTGCCATGCTCTTCGGCATTACCACCCTTCACTGTAAGAGAGTAGTAATGTCACTACATAAGGAGAGTTAGAGAGATGAGGGTCTGTACATATAAATAGGAAAATACTTTCAAGCTCAATTTGCACTCAAAATGTTTAATAATAAACAACTGCAATTCTAATAATTTATTTCTGTAAGAACTGGGTCCTTTTGTGTGTCACTTTAAGCTTGTTTCACATGAAAGAGCACACAGAGAGATGTTTCTGGAGAGATATGGCTGCATTTCCTGAAGCAAGAAGTCTGCTTCTGGACCACTGAGAGGGATGGGAGTGCTGTCAATTTTATCTATCTTTTTGTTACCCCTTTCCCCACCACTCTCACCAAAACACACTCCCTCATGACCCAGCTCTGAGAAAGTGATGTAATAAACACAAAATGGATTCCTATACTTTATGTCCTTAGGGTACACATAGGTACATATTGTAATTTTGGTACATATTTCACAAACAAACATATTTTTTCATCAACGACAGTGGTTCTTTAAGTAGAAGCAAATTTGAGTTCATTTTCTGATGCTTAGAATTCTGAGTAATGTAACTAATTTGGCTCAAAAGATCACACTACAGCTGCAGTTCTAAGCCTTGACAGTTACATTAAATTATCTGTGTTCATCAGCAACTCACATCACCAAATATACACAGATATTATATCTATAAATGGCAAGTGCTTTAGCTTTTACTCATATATATGAACTTATAGATGTGAATTGTCTCATATAAAAGCATCTTGTATTTGGATGGAACAAAATAAAAAACAAACGTCTGAACTCACCCACTGCTCAGTTAATTACTCTTTGTTATATCAAGTGATTTTATATCATTTAAAACAACAAAAGCTTTCAAAATGTATTGCATCTAATTTATACTGTTGTCAGAATTGAAATGATAAAAACATTCCATTGTCTACAATAAACATATTTCATATAACAGAGACTGATAATATAAATGGTTTTCGAGATAATAGTAAGTACCGTACTTATAAACAACAGGTAGACCGCAAATAGATTAAAAGCAGATTTATTAAAAATGTGCCATTAAAATATGTAGTAGAGATGGAAAGCTCCGCCCACTGTATATACCATTTGTAAAGACTGAATAGGTGGGACCCATGCCTGCTGCAATCATTCATCAAACCACTGTGGTTAATGGACTATATCTACAGTATGCGCTTTTGAGAAGCTAGAATTGACAACTGGCAAAATGCTTTAAGAAAATAAGAAATAAAACATAGCCTTTAGTTATTTTAACTATATGTGGCAATTATTCTCTGATAGTTTTGGACATTTCTGTATTTGATGACTTTTGATGGAGACTTGGATGCAGACAATCTAGTTGCTGCTATTGTAAGTTGTAATACTTTGTAGAAGCACTTTCTATTGAACAAAATGGAAACATTATCTTCATCCAAAGCCCTATCCCAGTAGCAAAAACAGATGGTGGTTTTCAGTATAATTGCATATAATGATAAATACATTCAAACCTTTCTATTCTACTAAAGAACATATGTAAATATGGACATTATATATATATATACATTTTATCAACTTATTTTTAGACATTCAAATAGAATCACTAATGTACTATTCCTTATTTGTACTACTATATATATATATATATATATATATATATATATAGTAAATAAAAAGTACATCTGTGTTCACATTTGAATGTCTAAAAACAGTTTAAAAAACTGCTTCCAGCTCAGAATTCCAAGAAAAACTGTTATTACACTGCATTCTGGCTTTGCTTAGCCGGGACATGCAAATGTGCCCACAAATGCCTCACTCTTCAATCCATAGCCATTTTCAAACATGGCTTCCTTTAATCTTATGCCTGCTGTATTACACAGCTTTAATGCAAAGCCAAGGTTGGATTTTACACAAGCCGAGAATCCTATCCATGTACAGCTGTTTCAAGCTTACTGGCTATCATCAGCATGGAGCGTGACCTTATGAGTAGGTAGTTCACCACAACAATAATTTATAATATGGTGGATATGGAATATAAGAATTGAACAATTTCTGCTAAAACATAAAAATAATGCTTTTTCCACAGTATAACATGCATGTTTACTACCTAGAAACATAGATTTCACTGCCCAAAAAAACCAAAATGTGCATCTAGTTTGCCTATATTATCTACCTGGAAATCTGATCTTAATGGCGCTCTGTCACCCTGAGATCATGTTGTCTTTTTTACAAGATAAAATAATATTGCATTATCCATTCATTGAGATATCAGCATTGTTTGTGTGGCGTTAAAATGCAAATGAGCAGCCCCTGAATAATATTTAGCTGATCTGATATGCTGATTAGTGTTCCCCAGTATATCAAGCAATTAGATCTGCTTCTCCACACTTATCAAACACTCTAAGATACAAATTAGCATATGGTGCCACACATTAGCCTAAATGACCCAAATTGGCCATAGACAGATTTTAATGTTTTTTTTAAGAAGAAACCAACTTGTTTTAGGAACAATGGAGTTCCATCACTGTGTTTGTGCCATGGAACTAGGACACTGCTGAAATCAAACCAGGGACTGCAGCGCAATGAGCCCCCAGCGAGACACGCAGACCTGCACATGCTCTGGACGAGCGTTGTTATCATAACTATTCTGAGACCTTTTCCACTGAACATTGAGCTGCAGATTAGGTTCAGATTCTCCTCATCTGCTGCTTCCTCCTGGAGATACTTAAGGCAGCCAGAACCAGGCCTTGGTGATCAGTTGTTTTGCTGTTTGCTGCAACTCTGCATCCCTGTGTATTCTTGGATTGTTCTTTCTGATTTTGACTTTAGCTTTATCTCACCTTGCTCCTGATATCTGGCTCCTTGACGTTGGAGTGTTTACTGGACCTGCTCTTATATCCTCATCCTGCCCTGAAATTTGGTTTGTACGACTATTCTTAACCCTCAGGTCTTTTGGTACTTTTTGGTCCTGCTAGTGCTACCAGTCTCCTCCTTACTGTGCTTCATAATTTGGCCCTACCACCTCCGCATGAAGGCTGTTCCACTTATTTTCTTTGCGATGCATGAAAGTGGCGGGTTGGACAAGGCCTACAACGAGCGGCGAAGCCCATAAAGTAGACGGTGGGAGAAGGCGATCACTACGAGGCCCGTGATGAGCACCAAAGGTGCTCATCGCAAGGCCCGCAAGTAAGAGGGGGAGAGCCTCGCATTGTTTGGCAAACAGCATTGCCAGGCTTCAAATTTTATTACCGTCATTTTTGACTGGCAAATCCCTAGTCACGATAGTAGCTTTCAGTTGTGAGTAATGCCTGCGAGATGCGTTCTGCCCAGGCGTTACTGACAAATGCTATCTGTAAATTGTTAGAATGTCGCACAACTGCGCAATGTAATCATGCATGCACAGTTGCGCTCAGCCGTGCGAGTGCACATGTGTGGCTCAGCCACGGCACTGGAGGGGGGAGAGAGAGAGGGAGGGGGGAGAGAAAGAGGGAGGGGGGAGAGAAAGAGGGAGGGGGAGAGAAAGAGGGAGGGGGAGAGGGAGCGAGGGGAAGAGAGAGGAGGCAGAAAGAGAAGGAGGCAGAAAGAGAAGGAGGGGGAGAGAGAGGGAAGGGGAGAGAGAGGGAAGGGGAGAGAGAAGGAGGCAGAGAGAGGGAGAGAAAAAGAGAGGGGGAGTAAGAGGGAGGGGAGAAAGAGGAGGCAGAGAGGGAGGAAAGAGAGAGGGCGAGAGGAGGGAGAGAGCAGAAGGGAAAAAGAGGCAGAGAGAAGAAGGGGAGGGAGAGGGGGAAGGGGAGAGAGAGAGGGAGGGGAGAGAGAAGGCAGAGAGAGAGAAGGAGGGGAAGAGAGAGGGAGAGCGAGAGGTAGAGAGAGGGGAGAGAGAGAAGGAAAGGGGGAGAGGGAGGGATAATTAGGAGGCAGAGAGAGGTTGAGGGAGAGCAAGAGAGAGAGAGAGGGAGAGAAAGGGAGTGAGAGAGAGGCAGAGGAAGAGAGAGGGAGAGAGAGAGGAAGAGGGAGGAAGGGGAGAGAGACAGAGAGCACACAGACTAGAGCGAGGGCACAGAGAGAGAAATGATGCACAGAGAGAGATGGAGGGCACAGAGAAGAGAGAGAGGGCGCACAGAAAAGAGAGAGAGGGCGCAGAGAGAGATAGAGGGCGCACAGAGAGAAAGAGAGAGTGCATGGAGAGGGTGTACAAAGAGACACAGCACAGACAATGGAACATAACCTATGATATGACGGGCAAGTTACTAGTTTAAAACATATTCATGTGTTCACTGGCGTTATTGCCAACCAGATTTGGAGCTAGTTTTGGTTAGACACATAAAGCAGTGGGCATTCCCAGAGCTCAAACATCTCTTGGGAGATCCCTTGTGATGGGTCCCAGCTGGATTACACACACACAGTCACACACTCACATACTACCATGCACACACACTGACACACATCCCCAGGGGCTCTTGGCAGTCTTGGTTGCATCACACTCTCAGCGGCAGCGGCTGCTGCAGGATCAGTGAGCTGGCTTTTAACACCCCAGAACTGAGTACTCGGATTCAGTGTCACTCACTGCTCAGTCACATCAATCCAAGACTCCAGGCTTCTCATGTGCACATGAACATAGTGCGAGTCTGACATAACAGGAATCTATAGGCACCAGTATGAGATTTCCTGCTATACCATATTTTCAACAGAATAATTGGGCACATAAATATAGATTGGGGATAAGGTCCACGTAGCTTGTAATTCCATTTACTTAAATGAATAGTGATCTGTACCATCTTGTAGAGAAGTAGAAAATCAAGTAGAAAATAGTTACATAGTAATTGAGGTTGAATAAAGACTTGTAGTCCATCAAGATCAACCTTTTTTGATCTCTTTTGATCATTATAATATGTGGATTGTTTAATACCTGTTAATTGTTAATTGGTTATTAATCCAGATGAAGGAAGACAGAAAAAAACATAGAAACTATGCCAATTGTTTCATAAGGGAAACAAAAGTAAAATTCCTTCCTGACCCCAGATACTGGCAATCAGATCTCTAATTATCCATGATAACCCTGAACGGCCTTTTTATTAAAAAAAAAAATCCCTTTTTAAAGTTTTCTTTCAAATCCGCTGTCACCACTTCCTTTGGTAGAGAATTCCACAGATTAACCACCCTTACTGTAAAGAACCCTTTTCTTTAAGGTCCAAAATTGTACTCTGTATTCCAAATGAGGGCGTACTAGGGATTTGTACAGTGTCAGAATTATATTTGCTTCCCTTGCTTCTATATCCTTCTTAATACATGATATTATTGTATTTGCCTTTGCAGCTGCCGCTTGGCATTGTGCACTGTTACCTAGGTGGTTGTCCACAAGTACTCCCAAATCCCTTTCAATGTCTTTTAGTCAGCTTTCAATCCATGAGCAGATACTTACTGCAATTCCTGTATCCCTTAATTTACACAATAGGCTTCCATGTGGCACTGTATCAAAATCCAAAAAGGCTACATCCACTGAGTTGCCTTGATCCAAGTTCCTACTAACCTCCTGGTAGAAAATAATTCAATTTTTTTGACATGACCTATCCTTCATAAATCTGTGCTGAAAAATGTTTTCATTAAAAACTCCTTACACTATTTTATAACTGTTTTACATGCTGCAGTGCAAGCCTTTACAGCTCTCAACCGATTTATTGAGCTTTTAGTGAACAAACTACTGAAGAGGCCATAAATTACACGCACCTTCAATCCTTTTTCCACTGTAATAATGCCCAGACAGGTACAAATGCCAGTGTTTTCAACATGGCAAATAGCCAGCTCATGAGCTTACAAAGTCACACTCTCTTGAGAAAGACAGGAAACACCCAGAAAAGAAAATGGAATTCTGCAGTAATTATAAGGGAAAAAAAATAAAAGTTGTGTTTATTTATTGTATTGCTTTCTAACAATTTTTTGCTCATTATCATATCTAGTTATTCAAGTCCATACAAAAACATACAAAAAAATGACCACAGGAGTCCTTCAAATTGGTCTGCATCTTGTGTGTATTATTATTAAAAAATATTTAATAAACACTAATTGAGAATAAGAAGTAAGAAAAAATTACAATAAAAATATTTATAGAAGATGGCTTTCCTGTATTTACAAATGACTCTACCAAATTTATTATCTCTAGCTATCCCAGATTTAATCCAAGTTCTGCTCCTCACATGGGGGCTCTACATTGTGTTCCGTTTGTTTTGCTTTAGTACATGCCCAGACTTGGTACTTGGCAATCACTCCAAGGCCAACGCCAGCCTCTCACTTGCCTTTAAGAGTTTGCCATCACTCAGTGTCCAGGGGGTGGTCCAGACAGTTCCAGTTGGTATGGAATTTAGATCCATCTGCTGGACATGGAAACAGCTTGGCAGCCAAGCCGAGAGCAAGGGGAGCAGCTGAGAGCTAGAGCTGTGCCATGCTTTGTGATTACCGCTGGATTGAATGTAATAGATCTAATACAGAGCGCTATACACGTGTGACAGTATGGGAACAACAGGTTTTTCCAAAGCACGTGCTAGGGAGGAGGAGGAAGAAGAGGAGAGAATAAAGGTGGGCAAGTAAGGGAGTCAAAGGAACGGAAGGAGGGTGGAGAAAGGGAGGAGAAATGGAGAAGGATGTAGGGAGAATGGAGAGAAAAAGTGATAGAGATAGGGAGGAAGGACACAGAGGTAGCCAAAAGGTGATGGGGGGATAAGTAAGTCTATATAAAGGAATGAAAACAATATACATACATGTATTTATATAAAAAAAAAACATACAGGGCTTGACAAAAATATCAAACACTTAGGAGTCACAAGCCTTTTATCTAGGACACTGGGCTCCTCAGGAAATTGCTATATATAATTTAATATAATCTATCTATCTCTCAGTCTAGTCCATAACTATCTATCTATCTATCTATCTATCTGTCTAGTCCATATCTATCTGTCTATCTCTCAGTCTAGTCCATAACTGTCTATCTATCTATCTCTCAGTCTAGTCCATATCGATCTATCTATCAGTCTAGTCCATATCTATCTGTCTATCTCTCAGTCTAGTCCATATCTATCTATCTATCTCTCAGTCTAGTCCATATCTATCTATCTATCTCTAAGTCTAGTTCATGTCTATCTATTTATCTATCTCCCAGTCTAGTCCATATCTATCTATCTATCTGTCTATCTCTCAGTCTAGTCCATATCTATATGTCTATCTCTCAGTCTAGTCCATATCTATCTGTCTATCTATCAGTCTAGTCCATATCTATCTATCTATCTAATTATGCTTAGGAACATGTACTAACTGGAATGAAACTGAAAAGAATCATGTATCACTAATCAATCCTCCCTGTGATGGCCTCCCCATAGAGGATGTCTCGCTAGATGTCAGTGCTAATCAAGTTTACCCATAGTGGATGTCCCACAAGCGTAACCATAGAGTATATCACAATAGCTGTCAGTGCTATAGAGGATATAGCACTAGCTGTCAGTACTAATCAATCAGTTGATAAACATGGGGAGATGTCTCAGCACTGCCAGCAAGGTAACTGCTGAGAAGCCCTTGCCAGGTGCCAACTTTAAAAGCACACAAGAGCTCCAACTGTTTTTAACTGGCAGCTTTTTATTAGGTATATATATTTAAATTCACTATAAGCACATTTTGTTCCTTAATACTAATTGGCAGCAAGTAACTTCATTTTTATTAGGTATACATTTCTTAAAAAACACTAAAAGTACATTTTGCTCCTTAATACTAATTGGCAGCATACTTATTTTTGTAAAACAAATATATTTATTATAAATGTGCTTTTAAAATGTGTACAGAAGCCAAGACAGGAGGCACCTGTCACTGCCCTTAAGTGAACCTTTCTGCACGATTACAGTACAATTAATAAAACCAATATAAATTTCCAGGCTTCCATTGATATGTACTGTACACATTTAAAGGACCACTTCTCCAATACAGCAGGGGTGGCAAAGACCTTAGCTACATGGAACCAACTTTTTTGGTAGTTATTCTAACAAGTTCTACCACCATACCAATACAATGTCAACTATCCATCATTAACACATATAACGCTTACACGGGCAGAGTGGAGGAATACAGACACCCAACCAGGAATCTTCCTAGTTGTTGTTGGTTAGCCGTTGAGCTGTGTTCGACTCTCCATGACCCTATGGACGGCAGATCACCAGATCACATCTTGTCTCTGGTTGTACTTCTCCATAAGAATATAAGAAGTTCCTTCTTCGGTGGACTGTGATTTGTCTAACCTTTCTGCTGTGACCTGGGTGATCCTAGCTCACAGCTTCACCAAGGTACACAAGCCCCTTTACCATGACATGGTAGCGATCCAGGAGAATCTTTCTAGTACACACTTGTAAACCTGATAGGACAGGTCTGTGTACTGTGTGATTGCTCTGTGATGGAGGCAAAAACATATTTGTATCACTGTCTAAAACAATGGTTCTGAATCTTTATAGAGCCAGCAACCGGCTGCCAACCAAGCCACATTTCCATGGACCCACCTGGAGATCTGATCCATTGTTAACAGATCAGTTCTTCAATCATCTATTTACTACTATGTAAATTACATGTTAGGGGGCAATTTATCTCAATAATCTGTTACATCCAAATCATGCTTGTTCTTCAACCCCCTTATCATTTTCCTTCCTCTCTGAGGACTGGCAGATAACGTCCAGCACTGGTTCTAGGACCGGCTGTGCAGAATCACTGGGCAAAATGATTCAAGATAAAGGAAAAAGTAACAATGCTTATGAATTCAAGTGGATTAAACAAGAAAGATACTTGGACCAGCGTCTCAGCTGCAGGTTGTAATAACACTTATTAACACAGCTAGCACAAATATTACACATTTATATGGCCTTGCAGACTGGATATGACCCCATTACTCTGTTATATACAGATAGGAAATCCACTTACACTGAATCTGTGTCAAGAGTCAATATGGCTGCATGGAAAGGAAGTGACATCATCATCATGCAAAACGGGAGATGAGCACTGTCTAAGGGGCCCCATATGTCAACTGGTGCAAGAAAATGTATTCATTTTTTACATGGATTATGGCTTGAACATTACAAAGAAGGAATAGTTAACAGTGATAAGGATAAGCAAGTTGAGATGAGATGTTAAATCCACAAGAAACTTCTATCTGCACAATGGGTATGTGGCATTCAAAATTGACAGCGCTCTCATCAAACTATTAGTTTACAAGGATACACTCTCCAAAAACAGTAACATAATGAATCAGCTAAGAAAGAAAAAATGAATCTGGCAGTAAAAAATAGTTGTACAAAAAAGTAAAAAATGGCACACCACAGTAAAGAATAATTGCATATAAAAAGGTATAGATTGTATTAATTTAATTTGCTTTCTAAAATAGTCTGTCCAATATCAAGTTTAGTTATTCATAAGACTATACAGAAAAAAATAACCCTTTAAGAAAATTGTAATAGTATTTATTAAAGTGCAGTAACATATTTAAATATTTTTTTCCATATAGTTTTTTGATTAACTATACATGATAATGGGCAAAAATCAAACCACCCTTATATTTTGCAAATTGTATATGCAATTATTCTTTAATGAGGGGCTCCATTTTGCTTTCTTCCCTGCAGCTGAATGTTACTTTCTCAGGTGGGAGTGTCCTTGTAGACTAATAGCCTGCTAATAGCCCTGATGAGAGCACTGGAAGATGTACTTGCCACATTCCTACTGTGCAGACAGACACTTCCTGTGTATACAAAGTCTCCTCTCACTTTAGGAAGTTGATCTCCTTGCGCCAAAATGGCAGCCTCCACAGCAGCATAACTGCATATGTTTATATTTATTCTATATATATGATGCATATATATATATATATATATATATATATATAAATATAGTTATAATAAATAGGAATAATCTGACCACAGTGATCCGTTAATGTGCGTAGCTTTTTGGTGAGCGTGTTATTATATGTGTAGGACAGACAAACTGATTTGATTGTGCGTGCAGCAACTTGGCCCTGCTGTAAATTAGCCGTGTCTATGAGAGAGGGGGTCTGGCTTCTGTGGATGACATTAATAAAGGGTCATCTCGTCTCCATGCGCGGGGTAATGTTATCTCAGGCTTGGACACAATGGATCACCAAGAGTCATTTCCCAGAATGCACTGCTTTGATAGAGTTGGAGAAGGAGACTTAATTAACAGAGAGCTTCTTTCAGGAACAGGCAGAGCGTCCCCTGCTAATCATCGAGACTCGGAGAACGGAGCGTTATAATTACAGCTGGAGACCGAGGGGGCCCGACGCTGGGCGGCTCATTTATTCTAATCTCGTACAGTGTGGAGGCATAGCAATGATACACAGGGACACACCTCGCCAAACCCACTATACGATCGCCGGATACCTCTAGGAAAGACCACTCTACTCTGGAAATAATATGTTTTCAAAAATTGCTCAGCATAATTAGGCAGGAAAAAAGGCATAAAGCTAGGTTTTTATTAGAGTATACTATTTTTATATCTCTTCTGGTCTCTGGAGACATCCATGATACTTAGGTAAAGGTTGTGTATTGGAGATGGGTGTTTCTTGCAAGAGCAATGCTTGCCGGTATTGTTCTGTATATGTGCTCGGAAAGGGGATAGGCATCAAATATTATCAATTACCAAGTCCATCTAACCAGTAAATGGAGGGCAAAAAGTAATTTGGGTAGGAAATTATTCGAAGAAATTATTATCGCTCCTTGCCTGCAACTGCGACCCTCGCAAACTTCACATCATATCGCAAACAACATACGAGACACGTTACCACACATTACGACCTCGCAAAAATCGGCGGCAGCCTGCGGACAGGAAAAAATGAAAAACACAATAAATACACACAACACATACATAAAAAGCTTACCTACAGCAAGAGGGGGCATCCAGGACCTCAAAAAATGAAGTTACACCTTCATTTAACTCAAAATAAAAGAGTTTAGACACTCAAAAATTCTCTAAGCGAGAGAAAAAATGGCCGCCGAACAAAACGAAAATGAGGCTACAGCACTCTAAACACGCAAAACACCACAAGAAACACGCAAAACACCACAAAACACCTACGGATATTCCGCTACAGACGCATACCACACATTTGCCGCCATTTTAATGCGGAAGTACACAGCTATGCTAACTGTTTGGTCTCGCGCACGCACAGTGTTACACTGCACACATTCATCACGCTTACACAGCAGCTCCAGAACACTAATACTCCAGCAACATCAAAACAGATTGCAGCTCTTCAACAGAATGCTTCCTGCATATATTACTTCAAAATAGGTAAAGTATATTAATTTATTCATGTATTATTTATTTAATTATTATACACCAAACAGCATTAGCTCACTTACAATTTCATTGCCGTCATTTTTTGACGGGCAATTCTTTAGTATATATATATTTATGCAAATGTATTTATATATCTGTGTGCGTATATATATATATATATATTTGAATATATTTGCACTATTTTTATTTTTCTATTTCCCTGGCCCTCCCTCACTGCCATAGGCCCCACTACACTATAGAAATGTAAAACAAATACAAAAATAAAAAAATAAATGATGCAGCACTAGGTCCTCCCTAAAGCAGGGCCCTGGGGCACTGCACCACCTGCACGGGTGGTAGTTCCGCTTTTGCATCTACCCCTACTTCTTCCCTCCCCCACTCTTTCCTTTACTCATAGATCAATAGAAGCCATCATTTATTATTTGTATCTGTAATTTATATTGCACAACTGCAGGTTATCACATACTTCACAAAAGTGCAGTTTGTGATATACCCTCCTGAGAAAGTAGCAGATAGAAACAGCTTAGAAAAGAAAATTGACTCCTACAGAAAAAAGTATTTACATTTAAAATTAAAACATGTTAAGCCTTTTATTTATTTTGTGTTACTGGTTCATATGGCCATGTGAAATAAAACTGACCATAGGGGCTCATAAGATATTTTTCTAAAAATGCTTTGGTGCTCATGACTTGTTGTCGTTCAGTCATGTCCTATGCACCGCGGCATGCCAGACACACCTATCATTATGTATCTGGTTGTGCTTATCCATATGATTTTCTTGACAAAGATACTGGAGTGGGTTGCCCATTCCTTCTCCAGTGGACCACGATTTGTATGACCTGCCCATCTTGGGTGGCCCTAAATGATTTAGCTCACAGCTTCATTGAAGTCCCTTCACCACGACAAGGTAGCGATCCAAAAGGGGGCTCATTACTTCTGGACCACTATAGTTTTGGACCATATCAAATTACATTTAAACAATTTGTTAATAACCATATAACAGAATGTTATTGGCCAGGGCGCTGGCACTGCATGGGTTATGCTGCCAGACGTTTGCTTGGGCAGGCTCGAGCGCAGCACATTATCAGGCGCTCTCTTGGAGTGACGTGGGTTTGCACAGAGCACGGGATCCTGTCTTAAGCAGTCTGCAGTGTGACGGCAGCAGAGGAGCACATGGGCACAAGTTACACTTCAAATAGAAGTGACATTCAGAGATTGGCAGGGGGCCTTTGAGGAAGAGACAGAGAGCGAGTGAGGCTCCTTTTATGCTCAATCCTCCACTATGTTTATACCAGCCATAAACAATAATATATGCAAAAGATGTGGGAGAAAATCACAGGGACCCTCTTCTGGTGTCTTTGTGTCTGAAAACCCTCACATGCTTGTGAAATATGCAACATACACAGCTATGTAAACCATTTTTAGAGAAAAATCTTAATTTTTAGGGCTGTTTCTATTTAGAAAGTTTCCATATTGTCTGACTTAAAGGAAATGTAAGGTTTCTGGATTTCACTAGGAATATAATATACTTATGTATCTATTTACTTGTATGTTGTCACTCTCTGATCCACTTGGTCTTCATGGTACAGATACTGGAGTGGGTTACCAGTTCTTTCTCCAGTGGCCACAGCATACAGCTTCTGGTATTCCTAGGTGTCTCCCATGCAAGTACTGGCCAGGCCCAACACTGTATGGCTTCAGGGTGGTGTGACCTGTTGGTTCCAGTGAAAGCACCAAATTCTTACCACTGGACCACCAGGGGTTTATTTATTAAGAAGCTCTTTTTCTGCCTAAAATAATACAACCTGTCTTTGTTTGGATCTGTCCTTGGTAGCTCATGCAGCTCATAAATACCCAGACGGTGAAGTGTAAATTTTATTAGCCAGTCAGTGACCACTCTCAAATAGTATGTTCCTGAATGTTGGCACTTATTGGCTACTACGAGACAGTGCAACCCCTATACCATGAAGTATACTGCCCTCATTAGCTGCAGAGGGCAGGAACAAGAAACTATAATATAGTATATAATATAAAATATAATATATAATATCTGTTAGCGTCTTCACTCCCATCACTAGTACATGGCCATAGGCATTAATGCAACTGCAAGGTTTTGTTTCCCAGTTGTTCAAATCAAAGTGAGTATGTAGTAGCCCTAGGAATCACCAGATGGTAATAATACTTATCAATAATAGATATAATGCAGAAGCAGAGGGGAAGCATCAATGAGGCCGTTTCATCTGCTATAGTTCCCGCTGGTGGGAGAGGCTGTCACACACTGCTGACAATCTGTGAGTCCATTAGACGTTAAAACATCACTGTACAATGAAAAACTAAGATCATAATTAAGGATGCAATAACACAGAACTCGATTTTAATCAGAAGGAAATTCATCAAGGAGGCATCCATGATACATTTGGTGTGTAATAAAAAGGAATGTGCACATTTCTGGACAGCAGGACTTACATTTATTGATGCTTGCACACTTCCTGTTTATGGGCATTTCTGGGTTTAGTATCAAATATAATGACACTACACAGATCCTCATCACCTCTTCCCACCTACCTCCACTGATTAAAAAACACACTCATCATGAACCAGGAAGTGGTGAAATATATGCAAAAACAGAGTCTTCAAAAACATGATTGTATCTAAAAATGTGTTTATGTTCATGGTTTCCATGTTACGTTCTTTGCAGACAAGTGCATGGTTTCTGGAGCTCCAGTAGTTCTTTTACACAATAAATGACATTATCGTTTGGGACAGTAACCAGGCTACTTGTCTCTGTACTGAGATTGCGGCTCAAGGTCTGTTTCCATCAGAATAAACATTCATATAATGAGGAGGAATCAGTTAATCCTCATTTCTATCACAAACAAAATAGCTGGTTCATTAACATAACAATATCTGTATAGTATGTATACAATATACATCAGGCTCATTGTCAGTAACTCCCTGATCATTCACAGGCGCATCAGAGGATGAGATGGGTTGTATAACAGGGGAAGAGAGGAGAGAGACAGCCAAGAGAAAAGAGAGGGAGAGAATGAAGAGAGAGAGAGAGAGACAGCCAGGGAAAAAGAGAAGGAGAAAAAGGAGAAGAGAGAGAGATGGTAAGGAGAAAAGAGAGATAGCACTGAGGAAAGAAAAGAGAGAGAGAGAGAGATAGCAAGGAGAAAAGAAAAGAGAGAGAGACAAGAGAAAAGACAGGGAGAGAAAGGAGAAGAGAGAGAGATGGAAAGGAGAAAAGAATAGAGACAGCCAGGAGAAAGGAAGAGAGAGACAGCCAGGAAAAAAAGAGAGGGAGAAAAAGGAGAAGAGAGAGAGATGGCAAGGAGAAGGGAAGAGAGAGCCAAGAGAGGAGAGAGACAGCCAAGAGAAAAGAGAGGGAGAGAAAGAAGAGAGAGAGAGACAGCCAGGGAAAAAGAGAAGGAGAAAAAGGAGAAGAGAGAGAGATGGTAAGGAGAAAAGAGAGATAGCACTGAGGAAAGAAAAGAGAGAGAGAGATAGCAAAAAAAAGACAGGGAGAGAAAAGAGAAGAGAGAGAGATGGTAAGGAGAAAAGAGAGATAGCACTGAGGAAAGAAAAGAGAGAGAGATAGCAAGGAGAAAAGAAAAGAGAGAGCCAAGAGAAAAGACAGGGAGAGAAAGGAGAAGAGAGAGAGAGATGGCAAGGAAAAAGAATAGAGACAGTCAGGAGAAAGGAAGAGAGAGAGAGACAGCAAGGAAAAAAGAGAGAGGGAGAAAAAGGAGAAGAGAGAGAGATGGCAAGGAGAAGGGAAGAGAGAGCCAAGAGAGGAGAGAGACAGCCTAGAGAAAAGAGAGGGAGAGAAAGGAGAAGCGAGAGAAAGATGGTAAGGAGAAAAGAGAGATAGCACTGAGGAAAGAAAAGAGAGAGAGATAGCAAGTAGAAAAGAAAAGAGAGAGCCAAGAGAAAAGACAGGGAGAGAAAGGAGAAGAGAGAGAGAGATGGCAAGAAGAAAAGAAGAGAGACAGCCAGGAGAAAGGAAGAGAGAGAGAGAGACAGCCAGGAAAAAAAGAGAGGGAGAAAAAGGAGAAGAGAGAGAGAGATGGCGAGGAGAAGGGAAGAGAGAGCCAAGAGAAAGGAGAAGAGACAGAGAAAGATGACAAGGAGAAAAGAGAGAAATAGCAAGGAGAACAGATAGAGACGGCCAGGAGAAAAGAAAGGAGAGAGAGACTGCCAGGAGAAAAGAGGGAGAGAAAGGAGAAAAGAGAGATAGCAAGTAGGAAAGAAAAGAGAGAGAGATAGCCCACTAGAAAAGAGAGAGAAAGGAGAGAAGAGAAGAGAAAGACAGCAAGGAGAAAACAAAAAAAAGAGACAGCCAAGAGACAAGAGAGAGAGAGAAAAGAGACATAACAAGGAGATGACAAAACAACAGAAAGAATGGAGGGAGTAGACAACCACCGCAAGGCAGGGGAGAGAGATGAGATAAGCAAGGGTAGATGCACAGCCAGAAAGAGAAGATGTGAAGAACAAGGGGAAGAGAAAGTGGCAGACTGGGAAAGGAAGAATGAATGGCTGAGCAAGTGAAGAGGGAGACAGCTAACCAGAAGAGGGAGACAGCTTGAGTGATGGAGGAGAAAGAAAGCCTAGGTAAGGATGGAGAGATACAGCCAAGGGAGGGAGTAGATAGACAAGCACGGCAAATGAAAGTGGAGAGGCAAAGGAAAGGGAGAAGAGATAGTCAGAGCAATGGAGACTCCAGAAAAGGGAGAGAGAGAACCTAGGCAATGGAGGGCAGAGACAGCCAGGGTAGAGAGGAGGGAGACAGAAAATAGAAAGATACAGAGAGTAAGGACAACAGAGGTAGAGGCCCAACAAAGGTAGAGGCCATGGAAGGAGAGAGACATGATGAGCAAGGGAGAAGAAAGACAGTCAGATAAATTTAAATCGACAGCAGAAAGAAAGCCGGAGGAAGAAAGAAGAAAGACACCCAAGACAAGGGAGGGAGAGACAGAGTGACAGCCAGGATGGACAAGAAGCAGAGTGAGTAAGTATAGATAGCTAAGGAAATGGCTGAAAGACAGTAGACAACCGAAAGTAGGGAATTACAGAGGACAAGAGAGAGAGAGTAGAGAGACAGCACACGATAGGCAACTAGTGCATGGGAGAGGCATACAGCCAGGCCACTGGAAGAAAAGAGAGAAGTGCAGGACAAGTGAGAATGCAAACAGGCAAAGGGGGGGGGGGGGGGGGGCAGAGCAAGGGGGGACGGGTAGAGATGGGTCACAGTAATACAGATAAATAAAGATCACACGTTCCCATGCATTTACAGAGTCACAAGCACCTCTGGCATCAATACATGCTACAAACAGCGTGACACCACAACCAATTCATCCACCAGTCACAATATGCAGCATCAACACTATTACAGGTTACTGGAAAAGGAGAGTAATCTAATTACAGGTCAGCTTGTTACACATACAGATGGGCAGACAGAAAGATAGATAGATAGATAGATAGATAGATAGATAGATAGATAGATAGATAGATAGATAGATAGATAGATAGATAGATAGATAGACAGATAGACAGACAGACAGACAGAAAGATAGATAGATAGATAGATAGATAGATAGATAGATAGATAGATAGATAGATAGATAGATAGATAGATAGATAGATAGAAAGAAAGAAGCACTTAACCCATGTATAGTGTTAATGGCAAGTTACAAATAAAGGATAATAATACTTCATTTCATGGTGAATAACAAATCTAGCACCTTCATACACAAGGCAGACACATATTTTCTTGTCACATTAATGCACATTCAGAACATATGCTACATCATTGTTAGTTCTGCAATCTATGTTTTTCTGCTGTTAAAATAAATCAGAATATATTCGTCATGAGCACAATGTTCTGCCTCAGTTATCCAAAAGTGTTTTTCTAAATTTCAGTTTTGAACATAAAACCCCCTTCTGTCTGTCTGAGCTGCTGTGTAATTCTGGGTTTGTGTTGCAGAGGTTCAGATGACCAGTTGTTTAGTGACACAGGGAATTAGAGTGACACCATGTCAAGGTGTGCGCTGATAAAGCGCAGCGAGCCAGGAATAATAGCAGTTAACAAATGTCTCTCTTGTGCTGTCCACTGGTGGCTGCCTACTCCAGCCGAAAGCTGTAATCAGAGGGGTGAGAAAGTCTTACAACTTGGCAAATACATCAGCAGCAATAAAACAGCAATTTGTGCCTTTTGCAGCCTGTTATTACAAGTATGTGCTCCAGAGACATGGTCCCTTAGGGGTTAAACTTATAAACATGGACTTAGGACGGTGCTGCCTTATGCCCAGAGGAGAATCAGCCAAAAACAAGACAAATCCGCACTCATACTCCTAAACACATAGGCCCTCATTCAATTGCAATTTGAACAATTGAATAGGGGTCAAAATAAGCACATAACATTATTTTTAAAGAAGTTTTTAGTTAGTAAACATCTATCCAAAAGCAAGGTTTTCACTAACTAAAAACTTATTTAAAAAAAATATGTTGTGTGCTTATTTAGAGCCCTATTCAATTGGCCAAATCAAAATTGAATGAGGGCCCATGGACAGCAGACAACAAATCCTGGATCCACTCTGGATTAAGGGGTAAAGGCCAGTTATGGTAGGATAGTAAAATATCAATAAAAAATGAATATATGCAATTGGAAATTATCAAAAACAATCTATTAACAGAAGAACAACTTTGAATTTACTGCATTTTGGTTGTCAACCAGCTCAAAAGATAATTAAAAGACTGCTTGTTATCAGTATCGATAGAGGTATCAATAGAGACACCTCTGAAGCCATATGTGAATATATATATATATATATATATATATATATTATAATATACACATACTCAGGTAATTATAGGAGCCATTCATCATTAAATACTTCATTAGGTCCTGATAACCAGACCAGTTTGGTGGGAGGATCTCTTAAGCTGAGTGACAGCCAAACATTAGTAAATTCAAATCTATGTTTCTATTACTAATTCTAGTTTTAGTTTTGTACGAAGCAAACATAACGAAGCTACAGGTCTTTAGTTTGATAATCTATATGTGACTGATGACAGCTACACATTTAATGGACAGTCCGTACTAAGACCAAGATGTACTAATGGCAGTGACACTTGATAAGAACAGGTCTTCCTGTGACCAAAGTGTACTAATGGGAATGTCAGTCTCTATTCATCATTTCTCTTTCTCACCTCCCTATCATTCCTCCTTCCAATATCCTTCTCCAGATCCATCTTTCTCCAAGATAATGTCTAAAGGATCTGAACAGTCTGTTAAGAGTGGCTGATTTAGAACGGTATGTCATGTGACACTACATTTACATATAGTTTTGCATTGATATAGTACATTTTAACTGCATATACGTTCAGAAATAAATCTAATTATTTCCAATAGCTGTGGTATGATTAAATTATTTGGCCCCATTACTGTGGATCAGATGATAAGGTCTCATGGACCCGCACTGGTCCTAGGACCAGTTGTTGAGAGCCACAGATTCAGAGGATATCTAAGTTGTCTCTAGGTCTAGAATATAAGCATATGGTTCACAATTCTAGAACCCCTTGTTATGTAAAGCTAATGTAATGTTTCCCAATCACAATAAATGTAAATAAATATATATATATATATATATATATATATATATATATATATATATATTGAAATGTAGACCTGTATAATAATACAATACAGTTAGAAAATTATGTTTTAGAACAATACTATAAACTCTTTAATAATACTGCAGAGTTGTATAAAATAATTCTGAGCTGCATAGCAACGTTGTAGAATAATAATAATACCATAGTGCGGTTGTAGGAGAAAGAGAGATTCAGGCTGACAGTGGTAGGGCAGGGATGACAAACCAGGGAGCAGTGGTAGAAAACAGAGAGAAGATATGGGAAGCAGAGAGAGGCGCTGGATCAGGGGTAAAACAGTAAGAGAAAGATACAGGATGCAGACATTATATTAAGACAGGTAGGTCTCAGGGATAGACATATAGATAGATAGATAGATAGATATAGATAGATAGATAGATAGATAGATAGATAGATAGCGAGAGAGAGAGAGAGAGAGAAAGCAATAGATACATAGATAGGCATATAGATAGATAGATAGATAGATAGATAGATAGATAGATAGAGAGCCAGCCAGAGAGAGAGATATCACCAGACAATTCAATGTTTATATATGCAGGCAGACAGATAGACCTGTATGTCTTTTTTGCCTCTCAATAGTGTCAGTGTCTCTCCCCCCCCCCCCCCCCCCCCCATCATGCTGCTATCCCTCTCCTTCATGCTACGCATTGCCCTCATTCCTGTACTCTCTCTCTCTCCCCCGTCCCTGTCTCTTCCTCCCCCGCAGAGATAGCTCCTTAGCCAGCACAATAGTTCCTTATTTGACGTCACACCTGCATCTATTATCTATATTTGTCAATGTCACACAATCCAGAAATATCGCTGATATATTGGGAAACAGGGGGAATCAGAGCGGCCCCCTGCTCTATTTATAGCCCCAAAAAGGATACTGCAGTCACATTTTGTTCTATATAGTTTTGAACAAAAAATCTTACAAAATATTTTTAGAATATAAAAAAACACAGGATTTCAATTCTATATGTTATTAATCTTTCCTGCAAGATTCCATTTCCTTAATAGTCTGCTTCTTACAGCTTCTGTCTCAGGAGGAGGTCTCCTTATAAACGAATAAGCTTTCGATTAGATCTAATGAGAGCACTGGCAGCTTTAGCTGCCAATATTCCACTGCCTAGAGATAAGCTTTTCTCTACATTTATTTAAGTCTTCTGCCCTCTCAAGAAGTTGACAAAATAATGCATAAAACATTTTAATGTTCAGATACAAATATTCTTTACTGCAGGGATCCATTTTCAGATTTGACCTGATTCTATCTGCTACTCTCTCAGGAGGGTGTATATTTAAAAATAAATTAGCTTTCTATTTGCTCTGTTGAAAGCACTGGATATCTTAGTTGACACATTTCTACTGTCCAGATAGA
This sequence comes from Discoglossus pictus, assembly GCA_027410445.1. Taxonomy (NCBI): domain Eukaryota; kingdom Metazoa; phylum Chordata; class Amphibia; order Anura; family Alytidae; genus Discoglossus; species Discoglossus pictus. The sequence goes on from CM050168.1 coordinate 22,915,615, forward strand.
AGCTCCTTCTATAAAGTCTCCTCCCCAACCTCTTTTTGGATCAGTCTGCCTTATGCCTGTCACAACCTCAAGCACCATGTTTTGGATCATCCCTCCTTTACTGTCTCGTTCCTTTTCGGCCAGTCGGTCTCGTACCTCTCACATCACTGAATCACAATTGCTTGGATCCCTCAAACTACATATTTGGGTTCCAGAATCCCCTGCTATTGTGGTCAGGCTGCCTCCTCCCTCTAGTGCATAAGAAACAGACAATTTGGGGGGGTTGCCTCCATCTTCTGAGTCTATATCCCTAATTTCACACACAACCTAGAACCTCTCTCTTTTTTGGTTAGTCCACCTCCTTCCTCACACTCCCTACTTTGAGGTCAAATGTTTGCCTCTCTCGTTGACCCAAACCTTGTTCTTATGGGATCACTCTCCCTTTCACTCTGCTCATTCTTTCTTCTTTGTCTAGTTACTGCCTCTCTCTCACTCCCCTCAATCTCTCTTTTTGGGGTAACCACTTCCCTCTCTTCTCTGAACTTGCCAGTCAGTTTCATTTGGATACTAACACCAGCTAAGGAGACCTGCATGCAACCATAAACTCCACAGAAGACTAGGCTAAATACAACACAAATATGAATACGTGCTATTGAAAGTGATTTAAAAAATGGTATTTAGTAACAGAAAACTTGGCTATACTACATTTTGGCTGTCACTCAGCTTAAGAGATCCTCCCACCAGACTGGCCTGTTATCAGTGCGTAATTACATAATCTTGTACATATGCTTTGTGAAGTATCAAAGGAGTCTCACAGTTCCCCAATTGATACCTCACCAGCCATATACAAATGAAAGCCACATTTCCAGGCAATCATGAATCATGAGCTAATTAAGTACTGATAGCAATTCCTGCTTGATGGGAGGAGCACAGAACGTAATACAATGAAGTTATGTTGTTTTAATAATACATAATTCAATGGTACAAGACCTAGGACCTCTTCAGTGGCCTATTGATGTCTTTACATCTGATGATAATCTCATTGCTTCATCTGAGAAATTCTACAAATTAAACTGAATAAAGTCTAACTTACTGATGCAAATTTTGCGTTTTCCAATTAAAATACAATTTTTAATCAAATGTAGGATATGTCATGAAGACAAATGTCATCAAATTTCTTCTGATTATGTCTCACAGCAACTGTGCACCTGCTCCAAAGATTGTTAAAGGGCCACTGTTGTGGCTAAAGCTTTGATATGCTGCTGTGTGCACATGTATTTTTTATGTTAATAGTGAATGGAGAAATAGATTTAACATGAAACGCACTTGCACTGACCCTTTAACTATTCATATTAACGGTACATCAGTTTAAGTTTGTATTTATGCTATGATATTGTAATGGGCGAAACCTGGGGCACAGCAATCACAGTTACAGGCAGGAGCCCCAAAAAATCTCACTTTTCGGGGTACTTTTTTGGCTTCTCCTTCTGCTATCAGGTGGGTACAGGGGCTACTGGTGTATGGGGGTTTATAAAAAGAAGACCCTGAGGACTCCTGGTTTGTTTCATGCAGGTATAACTAATCTCAATACATGCCCGTCACCTTGCTAAACAGGCATATGGTTGTGTGTAGAGAATGTCTAAGAATTAGACATCTCCCTTTTCCCTCTTGGACCTGTATTAAGCAGCATGCACTTCTTGCAGAAAACTCATAAAACTCCAGTTGGGACAAGCATGCCCAAGAATTCACTTTTATATAGATTGTACCTGACTGGGTTGTCTAAGGCATGGTCCATTATATCCTTCTAACAGCCCTATTACATTTGAAGCCCATAGCGGCATTGGCACACCCGCAAAGGCGGCAAGCTTGAAATTCGGCTGCGTTACAGACCTATTAAACTGAACCATGCTGATAATCAATTAGTCAAACTCGCAGTCACAGATTTAGACGGAGCCAATGGCTAATGAGATCGTCATCATTACGTCAATGAAAAATGGAGGTTGGATTTCAAAGCCTTACAGGCTTCAATTACGAGTTTCGATCGGACCCGCATTCCAGAAATATTACAATATTAACAAATCAGTAAATATTATATTCTAGTTCATGCGAGTTACAGTATATGCATTAACACATTGATTGCCGGGATCGATATAACATGGAAATCAAACATAAAATAATGTCTTTTATATTGCAGATTTGCGAGCTTGAGAATGTTGTGCTATTAATTCAAATACCTAACATCACTTTCCCTTTAATTATAAGTACAGTAGTGTGTGTATATTTGCACAGATTGGACTTTAACCCCCTTGCGAGTCCTCTCTAGTACCCGTTGGCTTTTTGGCTCCATTTGCAGGTTATGGGGTTGAACGCCAGTGGATCGTAGCAATTTAATAGTGATTTGCAAACGAAACAGTTACGGGATTGACAGATCAAAGGATTTACGGCCGCGGAGTTCAGATTTCGAAATCCCGTAGGGTTTTTTCACCCTTAACCCGCAAGTCGTTAGCGGGTTGCTTTACAGGGCTATAATTTCCCAGCAAATACATGAACATATAAATGGTACAGACACAAACCCACTGAAAAGCAACAATACATGTACAGAGACACACTTATTAAATTATATATATCTTAGTGTGTCATGTATTATGGAAGTATACTGCTCATATATAAGCAACCTATAATGTTTACTACTAACAAAATAATTTACAGGAACGGTTTTTAGGAATTAAAAATGATCACAAGGTGACAAAATAATTTCAATTAGATATCAAAAGCAATTGTCCAAACTGTGGAAAATAATAAATAAATAAAAAAAATTGAGGATTTTAAATGTGATTTAGATGAACTGATCCCAGATGTAAAGCTCAAATATCAACTAATTACATATTGCAAAAACAATCCAACTGCATGTCATCAAACAGTCCAATTAGCAACAAATAATAAAAAATAAAAGGGAGTTTGTATGCATGACAGTCCCAAAATGTTTAATTAAGGTATCATTGTTAAGATAATTTTTTATACATACCTAGACAGTATTCAAGAGGTAAACATCCTTTTCAACTAGTATTCGTCTAAGTGCAACCTGACAAGTGAGGCCAGGATCCAACATATCGGTTTTAAGGATGTGATTGTACATTTCTAAAAAATATTTATTTATATCCGCAAAAGATTTTAAAGCAAAACAAACAGAATAAAAGAAGTCAAAGAATCACTGTACAATGAAAAAATATATATGCCTTAAAAATGTTAGTCTGACTAAGGGCCTCATTCTATTAGCGGCCGCAGCCGTTGCGGGGCCGCAAGGACCGGCCGCAAGCTATTCGGCTATTCTATTCCCTTACGGCCGGAGGCTCCGGCAGGCTTGCGGCCGGTGCCTTGCTATCTCTTGCGGCCGCTCGCGCCGGAGGAAAGCCTTTGATCTAAAACGGCCGCAAGAGTTTTGCAATTCAATTGCTGCGGGAAACCTCTCTGCAAGGCTAAAAACGATCCGCTGCTTACTTGCAGGAAAGAGGTCCCGCACCAATTAAGCACATAAAATAGCTCAAATAAAGCCATCCTGCACTTTAAGAAGACTATAAAGGGATTTTAGGTGTTAGAAAAAATAGCACATAATTATCCTGTACTCAAATCCGTAAAATATTTTATTTTTAATATCCGTAAAATATCCATGTAAAAAGTCCAGAGTGCTTGGACCTCCTCAGACATGCCCACGCCGCAGCCGGAAAATAAACAGTTAATTTGAACTCGGGTTTGGGCTGATGTGCAAGCTTGAGAGTGGGTTTCTTTTAATCCTCATGTCCCCCAATATGATCCCTAGCATTTACAGAGCTGTACAGTGCAGGCTTGAATTTATTTTTGCGTTTTTAGATTTCTGAGATTACGGCCGGTTCCAAGATATGCGGCCGGCCGTAAGATGAGATCCTTGTGGGGCCGTATAATAGAATCGCGAGTTAACTGAACCCCCGCAAGGAATCGCAGCCTTACGGCCGATTTACGGCCGATAATAGAATGAGGCCCTAAGGGTATAATCAGAGAGGGGAACGTCATAGTTACATTTTATATCCATAGCTCAAATTATTTGATAACTTCCCTTTCCCTCTCTCTTCTACCTATTCAGTTGACAAAAGATGCCCTCAGTCTCCAAGCAATCAGGAAGTGTTCAAGTAGGACAAGATGGAAGCTTTCTCTACACCGATTCCAGTCAGGGAATTACGAGGTCTCACAACCCTGAAGTCATGCAGGGTTGTACCTGGTCAATACTTGAATGGGAGACCACCTAAGAATACTAGGAGCTGTATGCTGTGGCCAACTGCAGAAGGAACTGGCAACCCACTCCAGTATCTATGCCATGTATACAAAGTGGATCAGCATGGTGTGTCATGGTCCATTAGGTCACGGAGAACCGGAAACAACTGAATGACGCAAACACACACACACTTCCTGAGGTGGTGGGAGACTATTAAATTGCAATAGTTACAGAGCGATTTAATTGAGCAAGCCCGCAATGACATGGCCAACAGCCTTATTAAATTGCGATTTGGCCAATTGAATAGGGCTCTCTTTAAGCACAGAGCATATTTTTTTACAGAAGTTTTTAGTTAGTGAACTTCTATCCAAAAACAAGGTCTTCACTAACGAAAAACTTCTGTAAAAATATGCTGTGTGCTTATATAGAGCCCTATTCAATTGGCCAAATCGCAATTTAATAAGGCTGTATATCTGTAAACCATGTAACCGTACGTAGAATTTCAGGGCATGATCATGATCAATAAAGCAAGCCCATAAGTAACGATTTAGAAACAGCCAATAGTAAAGGAGACCGTAATCATGACATCCGTAAAACATGACGTTTAAATGTCAATCAATTAGTGCTTAGATCGCCGATATGCGATCGGGCTCGCAATTCAGCAATTTAGAAATCAATCAAATCAAATTTGCGATTTTAGCGATTGTGACATTTGTGGGCATGGAAGATCAAAGGCTTAGGGTTGGAGTTAAGATTTTGACAAGCACAGGGATTTTCAGCCTGTAGCTCACAAATAGATTGCAGGTAGCTAGAGGAGGCCAATTGAATACCAGTAACTTTGGCAGGCTACATTACGGGCTTCAGTAATTGCGATTTTGACAATTTAATAGGGCCCTTTGAATACACAGGAAGTTTCAGTCTTCATAATGGGAAGGTGCTCTAATTAAATCTAATAGAATGCTCGTTGCTTTACAAGAAGCCGGCACAGTAATGAAAATGGAAGCCCAGAGTAAAGAATAATTGCATAGAATAGTGAAATACGTAAAGCCTATTCCCTAGTACCAAAATGTGTTATTTAAAATGTGCTATGGAACCAAATTGACCAAATGGGTCCTTTCAGAATTTTTTAATTGTTCTGTTTTCATAATTTGGAGCAAAACCCGTTGTCCAGTTTATGAACAAGACAACTGAACCTCACCCCATTAACCCTTCACTCTCCACTGAACTCACTAATTTCTGCAGTGAATTAGTTATCAAAGAGTAGGTTACTGAAATCTTCAGCTTGACCTCCAGTCTAATTAAATCATTTTTCAGTTCCCAAGAACAAAGGGAGAAAAAACTTCTGTTTCCTTGAGAAATTCACAGATAAGATGTGTCTCGCTGACTTTCTGGGTAGATGTGATTCAGCGAGTAGATTTTTATTTTTGGAATGCAATTTTTGCTGGTGCAAGTGCTACTACCAAGTCAGCCCCTCGGGGATCTCACTCATCTCTCACTTTGTGTCTGGCTCAAGTAGAAATCTGCCTCACTCTCTAATTCTATTCCCTTTTTTATATTGTTTTTCACACCTCTATTTATTTCCAAACACGGATTTGTCTTTCTTTTCTTTTATTCTTATTTAGATGATTTCTTTGCTCCACTCCCTCCTTTCAAGCAAATACGTTAATACATTAATATGTACACCTTTATGTCATATGGTGAAGCACAATCTGACCTCATTTACATGTTCCCACCCAGAATTCCCAGAGTGCAATGAAAACAATGTATTTTTTTTGTGATGAAGAGCTAAAAGTGGCTTTTCTAAATGCACACATAATTACATTATGTGCTTGCCGTTCTATGGATGGTGGATGGCTTATTTTACTTTTTTGTTAACCATAACCTTAATGAGTATCTAGAATATATATATATATATATATATATATATATATATATATATATATATATTTTTTTTTTTTTGCGGCCAAAGTTATTTTTATGTTCACCTTCAGCACTTATCCCAAAAGGGTTCCTTAATGCACCTGGGGAGAAGGTGGTAAAGATACCCTGGTACCACAATCAGATGTCATGGACATTGAGCATCATTTGATTTTTTAGTGTTTTTTTCTTCATTACATTTTTATCGTGGCACACCTTAAATCGTTTTTGTGGAGGCCAGAGTTTCTTTCAGGCTTTGTGGTTGGGACCAGCCTGATGAAGCCCTGGGAATGACTGGTATCAAGCACTTTCTTGGGAAGAAATGTCCCTCCTCAACAATACTCCTTTGGGGAAAGTCTTTTTCTTCTCCCTCCGTTAGCTGAATCTGCCTCTTTAGGAGTCATTATCTGTCCTACCACTCATTCTTCTCAGTCTGAACCTTTTATGGTCAACCCCCCCTCCCCCTTATCATCCTGAATTATTTGCTTTTGGCGTCAATATCCCTCATTCCTCTCAATCTCATGAATTCTCCCCTGAATCCCCATCTCCTCACACTACCTTCAGACACATACCTGCTATATTTAGAGCTTTTACCAAAGAAAGTTAGAGATATTCTATAAACTATACACTTGAAAGGAACAAAAAGAAGATCATAAAGAGACATGCCATAACAAGAGGTCATGTTCTGAAGCTAAAGGGTGACAGGTTCATAAAAGAATGACATTGTTACATAACAGGATGGGGAGGCATGAAGTGGGCTCCTAGCAGAGCTGTTATACAATAATACAGTAAGGGAAATCTATGCAGTTTCATACATAGGTTATTCTAAATTTAACAGTAACCTGATGATAAAAGTGCCGTGAGGTCTTACAGCAAGAAGGAGAAGGCACAGATCGGGCGGAACATGTCGGGTTTTTTGTCAGCTATCAAATTCTACAATTCTGTCTCATGAACCTGTGAATGATGAGAGAGAATCAGATATTCATAATCCCATTATGTATATCAGCTGCCCCCACAGTCAGCACAGACTGTCTCACTCTCTTCTTTTTACCTCCCTCTCTCTTACTTTTTTCCTTCTCTGTTTTTCTCTTTCTTTGTCTCATGCATTCTTAATCTATCTTTTATTTCTTTGTTTCCGTTTCTCTGTGTCCCTCTCTCCATGTATAACTATGTTTCTCTGTGTCCCTCTCTCCATGTATATCTGTGTTTCTCTGTGTCCCTTTCTCCATGTATAACTGTGTTTCTCTGTGTCCCTCTCTCCATGTATAACTGCGTTTCTCTGTGTCCCTCTCTCCATGTATAACTATGTTTCTCTGTGTCCCTCTCTCCATGTATAACTGTGTTTCTCTGTGTCCCTCTCTCCATGTATAACTGCGTTTCTCTGTGTCCCTCTCTCCATGTATAACTGTGTTTCTCTGTGTCCCTCTCTCCATGTATAACTATGTTTCTCTGTGTCCCTCTCTCCATGTATAACTGTGTTTCTCTGTGTCCCTCTCTCCATGTATAACTGTGTTTCTCTGTGTCCCTCTCTCCATGTATAACTGCGTTTCTCTGTGTCCCTCTCTCCATGTATAACTATGTTTCTCTGTGTCCCTCTCTCCATGTATAACTGTGTTTCTCTGTGTCCCTCTCTCCATGTATAACTGTGTTTCTCTGTGTCCCTCTCTCCATGTATAACTGTGTTTCTCTGTGTCCCTCTCTCCATGTATAACTGCGTTTCTCTGTGTCCCTCTCTCCATGTATAACTGCGTTTCTCTGTGTCCCTCTCTCCATGTATAACTGTGTTTCTCTGTGTCCCTCTCTCCATGTATAACTATGTTTCTCTGTGTCCCTCTCTCCATGTATAACTGTGTTTCTCTGTGTCCCTCTCTCCATGTATAACTATGTTTCTCTGTGTCCCTCTCTCCATGTATAACTGTGTTTCTCTGTGTCCCTCTCTCCATGTATAACTATGTTTCTCTGTGTCCCTCTCTCCATGTATAACTGTGTTTCTCTGTGTCCCTCTCTCCATGTATAACTATGTTTCTCTGTGTCCCTCTCTCCATGTATATCTGTGTTTCTCTGTGTCCCTCTCTCCATGTATAACTGTGTTTCTCTGTCTTGTCTTTTTCTCTCTCGAGCTCTTCATCACTCTTCTCTCTTTCTCTTCCTCTCTATTTTTCACTTTAATTTTTCCTCTCTCCATCTCTGTCTTTCTCTCTCTCTGCATCTCTCTTTTTTCCCCATATTTCTCCATATGTCTCCCTCTCATTCTTCCTCTCTCTTTCTCATTCACTCTATTCCTTTCTCTCTCTCTATCCCTTTCTTTCTCTCTCTCTCTCTATCCCTTTCTTTCTCTCTGCATTTATCTTTTTTTTTCCATATTTCTCCATATGTCTCCCTCTCATTCATCCTCTCTCTTTCTCATTCACTCTATTCCTTTCTCTCTCTCTATCCCTTTCTTTCTCTCTCTCTCTCTATCCCTTTCTTTCTCTCTGCATTTATCTTTTTTTTTTCCATATTTCTCCATATGTCTCCCTCTCATTCATCCTCTCTCTTTCTCATTCACTCTATTCCTTTCTCTCTCTCTATCCCTTTCTTTCTCTCTGCATTTATCTCCCGGTCTCTCTCCCTATGTTCCTTTCTCTTTCCTCTTTTTATCTCACTCTCTTGCTCTCTTCCTTCTCTGTGTGCCCCTCTCCCTTCCTTTATCTCTCTCTTCCCTTCTCTGTCTCCCTCCCTTCCTTTTTCTCTCTCTTGCTCTCATCCTTTCTATCTCTGTCTCTCTCTTCCTTTCTATTTCTCTCTCTCATCTAACCCTTTTGACCACCAGGAATTCCTCCAGCGGACTTGCACAATTAAACCAGTGTGTTTTATTCCCATAGCAATGTCCTATCATTTGGGGACAGGGGTCTCCTCATACTGACAGTCAAAGTAGAGCAGAAACGCCTGCAATGTTACAGACACATCTACAGGGAAATAAGCTGAAAAGGTACTGAGATCACCATAGAAACCAGGCCGAAGCAGAGTGCTTGTGCTCAGCTAATCAAAATCTGACTGGGAGCTGAACGGGGCCTGTCCTTAACCATTGCTCTGCTGGGGACTAGTAACAGTAGCCTGCTGGTGCCATCACACAGCAGCATAATCCACAGAAGAGAATAATGGCAGAGATATGTCTCATCTAAGGTCACTAGAGCTCTCCTTTAAAGGGTGGTGAGGTGCTACATATTAAGATGAACAAACCTTCCCTTACAAATGAGAGGAATATTCTGAGGTTACTAGACGATGCAGCTTTAAGAGTAGGAATGTGTACATGAAAAAGGAAAGGGCAGCTAACCTTATTTAACAAAACATGGTTGATACCCCCAATGTAGCGCTTGTTGGGTTACAATAAAATTCTGAATAGTCAGGACCACATCATATAAATAGCATCATATAAATATGGGGAAAGTGGAAGACACGATAAATTATCACAGAACCTCACTCACAATACTTAAGTGTTATCCAGGATTTCTCAGCAGTAACCTCCACACCTCCAAACATTATTCTACAAACTGATACCCAGAACTACCCAATGAAACCCAGTGCCTCCAACAGTAGCCTCCCAACTATAACCTATATGTGGTTTCCCAGTACCTCCCAATGGTAACCTTTAAACTGAAATCCAGTACCTCCAACGGTAACCTCCCAACTATAACCTATATGTGGTTTCCCAGTACTACCCAATGGTAAACTTTAAACTGAAACCTAGTACCTCCAATGGTAACCTCCCAACTATAACCTATATGTGGTTTCCCAGTACCTCCCAATGGTAACCTTAAAACTGAAACCCAGTACCTCCAACAGTAGCCTCCCAACTATAACCTATATGTGGTTTCACAGTTGCTCCCAATGGTAACGTGCCATCTGCTTCGATAAATTGTGTGATAGTACTTCCCAAAGGTTACCTCCATACTGAGACCCAGTATTGATAACTTCCAGAAACCCAGTACTGTCCAATGGCAACCCCATATGTCTCAAGACCTACAAACTGTAATCCGGTATGCCTCAAGAGTAACATCTAAACTGTGCCCCAATAGCTCCCAGTAACAACCAACTAGTTGCAGTTTGGTAACCGAACAATCTTCCAAGGCAACTTTCAAACTGTGCCCTATCATCTCCTTACTGAGGCCTAGTAAACCACAAATAACTGTCTCCCAGTTGCAACCCAGTATCTCCTAACAACCTAGAACCAACCAACAACTTCCATACTGTATGCCAGGTATTAATAACTACAAAAGATTAACTGTGCACCAGTACCTCCCAAAACCCTTTCTGGATTGCTACCTTGTCGTGGTGAAGGCGCTTGTGTACCTCAGTGAAGAGTAATACCATGTAGGGTCCCCCAACATGGGTAGGTTATAGCAGAGAGGCCAGACTGGCAAGGGAACTGGCAACCGACCCCAAGAAAACCTTATGGATAAGCACAGTAAGAGGTATAACCATAAATGTGCCTGGCTTGCTGCAGTCCATAGGGTCTGAACAACTAAACAACTGAACAACTAAACAACAACCTCACAAAACACCCCCATCCGCAATCCAGAATTTCCCAATGGAGCCATTTATTTGAATGTGAGGCTAGAATCTATGACTTCAGGTTGGATCGCTTAGAATAACACCACTGTGCACAACACCTGAACATTTTAAATATACAGTAGTCAGCACCCAAATAAGCTTATTTTTACTAAGTAGTATCATTTGATAAGCTATCTTTCTGCATTTAGATGATAAATTAAGTTTATCAGTTGTAAGGTTTTTCAGTCCCTAAACGAAATATTCATCAGCGCTCTGCACAATTACTAGAGCATGCTCTCACCGCGCATTGTGAGTTGCCTATAAAGACCTTAGTCTAATATCAAAATCCTGAGCAGAGATCAAGACAGAGGTAACAAGAGAATGAAAGCAGGACGGGGAGACTGATAATTCTGCGTTCGCACTTTCATTTCCTCCAACTATTCATTCTAACCAAAGCCTTCGAGTCTCAGCAACAATAAAGTGATGACATTTTCCATTTTGGCAGATTAAAATTGTTGAAGGGGGAGCAGAAGGACAGAGATGGAGAGAGAAAGCAGAGGAAATGAAATCGAGAGGGAGCGGGTGCAAAAGAAGAAGAGTGCTTACATATTAACATCTTAAAGGACCACTGCGGTCAGTCTATTCTCTATACGGTCTTTTCTTTAAAAGGACACTGTCAACGAAAATCAAGTTGTTGTTTTCAGGTTATACTTAAAGAGCATGAAAAACTGTCTATGCATTGGCCTATCCATTTTTTTCTAAAGTGAATCAATCCTGTGAAATTAAATGTTGTTGTCGCTGCATTAATATGCAAATGAGCGGCCCACACATATTAATTAGCTACATTGATGTGCTATTTAGGATTATAGTCTACTTGACTGTCTCTGTAGTGGCCAAAATAAGAAACCCAAATGTGATATGGCTGTTAGACCCCTCTCACACTCTGATCAAGCACTCTGAGCCACATATTAGCAGACAGGAGATGCACAATAAGTTCTAAATATTTCAGAAATGATTTACTTGAGAGGAAATGGCTAGTACAATGTATAGCCAATGTTTAATGCAATTTAACATGAAATCAACTTCCTGTTCGGGTGACAGAGTCCCTTTAACTACACATCATGAAAGGAAAAATGTTATTCGAAAATAAAATACCTAAATACTGTGTTTACAGTTTTGTAACTTGTATGTGCTATTACCCTTTACGTGAGATTTTAGTTTTGTTTACTTGTCTGCTGCTGGTTGCTTTCTCATCAGGGTATGTTCTTGTAAACGAACGAGCTTCCATTTAGTCCTGGTAACTAACATCCCCATTAAATTGCTACGATTTTATCAATTGTAGCTCGCCGCGTAGCTTGCAAGTCTATTAAATTGCATCAAAATCACTGGAGTTCAAACTCGTAACTCGCAAATGGAGCCAAGAAGCCAATGAGTGCTAAAGAGGACCCGCAGGGAGGGTACAGTCCAACTCATAGCACTTTAAATGCACATATACACACGCTACTGTACTTTTATTAAAAAGGGAAAGTGATGTTAGGTCTTAGAATTGATAGCACAACATTCTCAAGCTCGTAAATCAGCCTCAAAAAATACTTTATTTCATTTTTAATTTGTGTGTTAGCTTGATCCCGGCAATCAATGTGTTAATACATATACTGTAACTTGCATTTGATAGAATATCATATTTACGGCTTTATGAATATTGCATTACATCTGGAATGTGGGTCCGATCGCAACTTGTAATTGAACCCCGTAAGACTTGGAAAATCCCACCTCCATTTTTCAGTGACGTAATTCTGACAAACTCTATGTTTCCATTGGCTCCATCCCAACTCATAACTACAGGTTAGACTAATAGATCACGGCTGCACATCCGACGAGCGTAGTACGGTTTACAGGTTTTACGTAACTCGTAGCATGTTCTAATTTAATAGCCCCGTAAATCCGCAACTCCTCAAGCTCGCAGCCGCTGTTAGCTTCACGTTTCTGGAATTTAATGTAATCGTAATTAGTAATCTTAATTTTCTGTAGCATAATTCTTTTTTAATTAATATCAGAAAGGTTATATGTGCATTTTTTTCTATAGAGTTGTTGAGGATTACGCATAGTTCAGTAAAACTATACTTTTAATCATTGTACAAATCAGCTATCTTTCACAATAATAGGACATTCCTCTGGTAAATTTCTATCTGCACCAGCTGAGTCAATGATGTCTATGGGGAAATAGATATACTCCCAGTCATGTGTTTCAAGGGTATCCCTGTGTCTGGATCCTCAAATCCTGGGCCTATATTGAATTATTTCCACTGACATATCTAAATTTCCCTGTTTTTCCCTTTCTCTAATCTAACACACGCTGCTTATATCAGACACACACATTACACAAAGTCATTATATACACATACAGATATATTTTATAAAAATAAAACTTGTTTTCCACACCCCCAGAGCGGCTTACATAAGCACAATGTACCTACCAACAGAAACACTGCATTTGGGTACAGATTTTAACCCTTTATTAACTTTCATGCCAGCAAAAGCACAATGCAGAGATCTAGAGAGAAGTGTCTGGCTACTTCTACTTCCTTGTGCAGGGGACTACACATCACATGATTCCATCCTGCACAAACTGTTATCACAGATTGATACAATCTGAAATATTAATTATACGCTAATTTTAGCAGTGGAATCAAGGATGTTAACTCAGAAAATCAACTGCTTGCAAACTCATATTTAGCAAACTTTGTGGGTAAGTATTATTTTTGGTGTTTTTTCATGCAATTTTTTTTTTTCATACAATACTCTGCTATCAGATGGATTCATAATCCTTGAAACTTAAACATGCCTTTAACGAAAGAACCCTTGACATTAGCAAAAAAAATGCTTTTTTGCTTGGAATAAAAAATAAAACATACTTTTTTGCATCTAATTTCAATGTAGCTCTTAGATAGAGCTACTTCTCTTTACTCCCTATCAAGTATCCGTGAGGGGGGAACAGATCTGCCCAGGAAGCTTTCTGAAAATTTGCTACAGACTGGTCTGTCTGCAAAGGCCACTGCAGAGAAAGACTCCTATCAGGTACGCATCCTGGGTAGATCTGAATCCCGCCCCTTGGTACGTAACAGGTGGTGGAGAGAATCAGATCTCACTGTGTCTGCAATGCTTGCGTCAAATGTAAGTTTTAAAAGCAACTGATTTTTTTTTCTTAAAACACTTTTTTTTGTTAATCAATTATTAAATAAACATATGGAATCACTACAGTGGTGCTTTAACCCTTTCTTTGCCTGGCCTTTTTGTCCTATTGCCTTTGACACTTTTTGCTGTCCGCAGTCATCCATTAATTCTGGTGCCCTTTCCTGCCGATTCTGCATTAGTAATATGTTGTTTTATTCAACAGAGCTAGGCACAGCTGAGTGAACTAACCAGAATGCAAAAAAACACACATTATTTATTGAAACTGCAATAAAGTGAGAAGCAAACAACACAATAAGGACTTTTTTTCTGTTAAACTCCATCATCAAGTACTATAATTCAGTGTTTGATATTAATGCACCTTTCCAAAGCACCAAAATGCAGGATTATTCAAATACATATACTAATAAAAATCAGCATTTGAAAAATAGGAAACTGTATTTTCTTTTACGGCTGTCTGCACAAAGCTGCACACATCGAGTATGAATAAATTATAGAACATTGCAATGCTATATATTTTGGAAAAGCACACAAAGTCCTCATTTCCAGAGAGGTGATGCCGTCTGGGAATGCTTTTCTTCTCATATTTATCAGCAGGCCGGGTCCCTATAACAGACAGTACTGAAATATATAAAATATTTTCCAGTGAAATATTATCAATCTTTGAGTTAATTTTAAATTTCGTTAATTTCCTCTACATCAAACAGAATACCAAGTGATTTGATAAGAGTGTCTATATAACCAGTTGGGTGGTCCAGTGGTTAGAATTTGGTGCTTTCAACACTGTGCCCTGGGTTCAATTCCAAGTCAGGGAACCAAGAGGCCACACCACCCTGAAGCTGAACAGGGTTGGGCCTGGTCAGTACTTAGATGGGAGACCACCTAGGAATACCAGGAGCTGTATGTTGTAGCCTGCTGGAGAAGGAACCAATAACCCACTCCAATATCTCTACCATGAATACCAAGTGGACCAGTGTGACCATAGACATAAAACAAATATGTTATGATCACAGAGAGTCAGAAACAACTGAATGATGCAAAATAAATAATATAACCAGTTATTCCTTTTTCACTGTAGAGTGTCTGTATCTGTGGGTTCTCAATGGACCAAAAATCACAAGCTCCATGCAAATGATAATATATCCTGTTTGCTACAAAACAATTAGCTTTATCTTTAGTTTTTTTCTCCATACAAACTAACTTCAAATGAAACAATAGGGATACATTATTGTATTTAGAGAATATACACCTTACAAGTTAGCTTGTAATTTATGGTCCCTTCAGTAAAGCTTTCTACCTCTTTCTTCCTATAAATTCCATATATAGGCTGGTGCACTTTGAGGATTTAAGAGGTTACACTGCGACCACGCAGGACTTAGGCTGCAATGAGCGCCGAGCAGTTGAGGCAAGCAAGACTTAGGCGGCGAGCAGTTCCACGCGACTGCGAGCAGTTGAGGCATGCAACTGCAAGGGTCGCAACTGCGACCGAAGCCCATAACTCTAAAGACACGAAAAACAAATAAAGTGTAACAAAAATAATAACACACTCACACACAGCACCGGGGGAGAGCCAGGAAGCCTGGGAGTGAGGTTGCAAGCGAATTTGAGCTATATTTGGAGTTTTTCGTCAATACAAAATCGTCTAAGCGAGGAAAAAAATGGCGGACGAAAAACATAAAAATTCTGAAACTCAGAATTTTGGGACGTAGAAAATACACAACAGCGAAGACAGTAACACTTACACCGACAACGCCAGTCACGCAGGACTTTGAAAATAAAACCAATGGTAGTCACTGCACGCCACTCAAACATTCAGCAGACACACAGAGGAGAAAGACACAGGGAAGGGGCAAGGGGGAGATGGTGGAAAGAGACACATGCCATTCCCAAGCACAAAACTTGCAGGTTAACGAAACCTGCAATGAACGGACCGTACAGTAGGTGAGAGGAAAGTGTCGCAATGAGCGCCGAAGGTGCTTGTTGAGAACCCTGCGATGAGCGCCGAAGGCACTCTGTGTGGGGCTCGCGATGAGCACCGAAGGTGATCAGTGCAAAGTAGGAAAGTTGAAGTACACGTGAGGAGAGGCTCGCAATGATCGCTGAAGGTGCACATTGCGAGCCACGAGATGAGCGCCAAAGGCGCTCAGCACGGGGCTCGCAATGAGCGCCAAAGGTGCTCAGAGGAGCAAAAGCCTCACATTGTGTGGCAAACAGCATTGCCAGCCTTACAATTTTAATCCAGTCATTTTTGACGGGCAATTTCCTAGTTTTAAATAATCACTTGACAACAGAACTCAGAGGAAGAGTAAGTCCCAGTAGGATAACCCTCCCCTTCAAGCTACAGACAGATTAGTAGTCCATGATGGATTCCCCATGACACAAGCAGAGCCAAGGAAATATAACATTATCTCTAAAATTGGTTTTATGCTCCTGGCTTACATGGCTGCATGTGATGTTTTTCCCAAATGACAGGGGACATTTAAAGTGACACAGTAAAGATTCCATATATTATGCGTCGCGTAAGCCGCCTGTGTAGGCCGCAGTGTCGCGTTACCCGGCGGAGCCTGAAGGGCATGATGATGTCGGACGCATTGGGGGCGTGACTTCTGCCCGTTTTGCAGGCTTTCGGCAGTCTCCACGTGTCCTGAAATAGGAGTCCCACACGCTCAACCCCCTTTAGTTGCTAGGTGAAGTTGTGTTGGAATTAGGAATGTTGGTTATATTAAAAAAAAAAAAAAAAAAAAAAAAGAGAAGTGTTTAATAAGCTAATCTTACTAAGTAAAAAAAAAAGTGGAGACAGTGGTCTTTCATGTATGTTGTATATGTGTTTGGTGTTGACGGGAGGTGAGTTCCCCTACCTCACGGGCGTGCTTAAAGGGTACAGGCCCAAGGCGTGAAGTAACTGTCCATGGCTGGGCTCCTCCTCCATAATACGTCAAGAAGTTATCAGTTATAAATGATGTTTACTAATTTACTATGTAAATTAATAAAAGCTGTGGACCGTTTTCTCCCATTTCAGTGTTGCGTCTATTATTAATAGAAACTAGCCCAAATGGATCATGCCTGGGTAATGCAATAATTAAATGTACACAAAAAAATGACACATAACTGCAGCCGGAAGAAAATATAATTGTATGAGTTAGCGTTATGTATAAAGATCCATCCTCTGCGGTAATAGCCTTATCAACAGCAATTAATCAAAATTCACAATGGAACAACTCAAAATAATTGTTCAATGTTTCTGTCATTGCTACTGTTTTTTTTCAGATGGGTATGATATTATTAGGTTCCCTGGTGGTTAGGATTTGGTGATTTCACCTCTGCAACCTTTCAAGAGAGTTCAATTCTAAGTCAGGGAGCCAAAAGGTCACACCACCGAGAAGCCATGTAAGGTTGGGCCTGGTCAGTACTTGGTGGGAGACCACCTAGGAATACCAAGAGCTGTATGCTATGGCCCACCAGAGAAGGAACTGATGACCCATGAAAACCAAGTGGATCAGCATGGTCTTAAAGATGTGCCTGGTGTGCTACGTTCCATAAGGTCACAGAGAGTTGTACACGACTGGATGGCAAAACAACAAATGATCATCTTATTACGCCCCCATTGCTAATCTTCAATAATTGCTGTTGATAAAGACATTAACTCAGATGGTGGATCTCTAATTCTTAAGCAATTTAAGGCACTTCCTCTAAGAATTTAAAATTACAACAAATTGCAACTAAGTTTATTTGTATCTCTAATATAATTTTCTGTGTCACTTTAAGGATTTATTATCTGTATCATGCTGCGTTGTGCTCACACTCAAGGTGTAAGGAGGTTCCCTCCAGCTCTGGATGCTGTTCCCAATCAGTCACTACATGTGCTGTTACCTTTGATGTGCGCGGTGCACTGGTGTACAGAGCCGTCCTATTATCACAAAGACAAACAAGGCACCCTGCTCGCTAGTGATTAACTGCAATTAGCAGGCTGAGCCCACGTCACTCACACAAGCTGAAGAGTCTCACCTGACTCCAAGCTGCTATCTGCTATTTTAATGTCTTTGCAGTCAACAATACAAAGGGTACAAAACACACACTGACTGTAAATTGCAGCAGGTGACTCTCATGGGACTTGTCTGCAAAGCACCTCATGCAATAGTCTGGCAGCGATGATCCAATGGGAAGGAATTTGTGTGCAATATTTCATCAAAGGACTGTGTAAGGGGAATGCATTGGATGCCTCCAACTTCCTCCACTCCGCTTTCAAAAGGGGAGGGGGTTCAAATCTGCTGGTGTTTTGAGACATCTGCATATTGTGCAATATATATATATATATATATATATATATATATATATATATATATCACATATATAGTTCTCAGCAATACAGGTCGTTGCTAATGCTTCTGGGCTCGCATAGCGGCCATCGCAAAGCTGGCAAGGCGCTTAGAAAAAATCCATAACGGACTTGCAAAAATACAAACTTAAACGGACAAACCGCGCACAGCGAAAAACATTAAAAAAATACAAAATACACACAAAAATAAAATATAAACCTTACCCACAGCAAGGGGGACACCCAGAACATCTGGAAGGCAGGTTACACCTCGATTTCAGTCCAATTTACAAAGTTTAGACACTCGAAAATCCCCTAAGAAAAAATGGCAGCCCAAAAAATTGAAAGCGAGGGTACATGACCCCTAAAGACGCAAAACACAGCCAAGCACATACGACTATTACAAAAACCTGTACGACCTACAACAAACACCATTAGCAACGACGCTAAATCATCCACACCCGCCTACCACATACACATTCGCTGCCATTTTACAACACTAACTTACAAGATGCGGAAGTACACAGCTACACAAACGGTTTCCCCTCGCGCACGCAGCCTATTTACACTACACACTGCACACATTGCTGACACTTACACCTAAGCTCAACAACACTGCAAATCTACATTAGATGCTGCAGGAACATCAAAACAGATTGTTAGCTCTTCGGCACATTCGTTGTTGCATATATTAATTATAAATAGGTAAAGTATACTAATTAATGAATTACCATAAAAAAAGTATACACAAAACCAAACAAAAAACACAGTATCGCAAAAAAACACAAAGACCTTCACCGCGCACCTCACAAGGAGCGCCAACGGTGCTCATAGGACACAAAGTACACCAGGGGAGAGCCTTGCAATAAGAGCCAAAAGGAGATCAGCGGGGACCTTACAATAAGCGCAAAAGCGCCTATAACAAAAAATACACCAACCCAGAGGCTCGCAATGAGCGCCTTCCGAGCCCCGCGATGAGCGCCAAAGGCTCCCTATCACCGTCTGTCTCCATTCCAATCCATAATGAACGCATCCACTAGAATCACTTGTCCCTCTCCCACCTCTCTGTCATGACCCTAATGTATAACGCCCTCATAAACAGTGCACCCCCTTATAGCTCTGCTCTTGTCTCAAAATACTCCCAACGCCTGCACTGTTCGCTCTGCTAACGATCTTCTTCTTTCCTCCTCTCTTAATACCTCCTCTTACTCTTGCCTTCAGGGCTTTTCTCATGCTGCCCATATTCTTTGGAACTCCTTGCCTCGCTCTACTAGACTATCCTCCAGCGTCAAATCCTTTAAAACCCTCACTAAAAACTTATATACTTAAATAAACTTATCACCTTTAGCCTTAATATACACAACACATCTATTATCCTTCTATACCTCACCAATACCCTTTAAATTGCAAGCCTGCAAGTTTTCAATCTTATGTATGTTTGATTTTAAGTTCAAAGACAGGGCCCTCCAATCTTTTGTAATATGTTAATACTGCTCTTGCTTTGTACTTAACCCCTGTATAGCGCAACGGAATATATTGTCACATTACAAATAAAGTATAATATGTATGAATATATATATATATATATATATATATATATATATATATATACGGACTTAAGAGCAAGCCAATGATTTCTGAGATTGATTTCTCCCATTAGTCACCATGGTTAAAAGGCACGCACTGCACATACAGGCTAGGTGTATATACGGTATATATATATATATATATATATATATATATATATATATATATTATATATATATATACTAGCGACTTGCCCGTCCAAAATGATGGGGCAATACAATTGTAAGGCAGGTAATGCTGTTTGCCACAGACATTATTTTTTTGGGTGGTCTGAGATCCTTCGGCGCTCATCACGAGCCTCGCGCTGAGCGCCTTCGGTGCTCATTGCGAGGCTGTTGGTTGTTGTATTTTTTCTTCTTCTGATAGGCGCTTTTGCTGTTATTGTTTGGTCGCCGCTGATCTGCTTTTTGTGCTTATTGCAAGGTTTTGTGTGCTATGAGCAGCGTTGGGGCTCGTTGTCAGGTGCAAGGTGAATGGCTTTTGTGTTAATTGCAAGAGTGTTTTTTTTTTTTTAGGTATATGTATTTTTGTATGCTAATTAAATAATTAATAAATTAATAAATTAATATACTTTACCTATTTGGAAGTAATAAATGCAGGAAGCATTGTGCTGAAGAGCTGACAATCTGTTTTGATGTTCCTGCAGCATACAATGTCTGTTTGCACTGTTGTGGAGCTGAGGTGTAAGTGTCAGCAATGTGTGCAGTGTGTAGTGTAAATAGGCTGCGTGCGCGAGAGGAAAGCCGTTAGTGTGGCTGTGTGCTTCCGCATTGTGTAAGTTAGTGTTGTAAAATGGCGGCTAATGTGTATGTGGTACGCGGGTGTGGATGATTTAGCGTCCTTGCTAAAAGTGTATCTTTTATCTTGTACGGCTTTTTTGAAAAGCTGTATGTGCTTGGTGGTGTTTTGTGTCTTTAGGGTCCTGTAGCCTCTTTTTCGTTTTTTTCGGCTGCCATTTTTACTCTCGCTTATGGGATTTTCGTGTGTCTAAACTCTGGAATTTGGACTTAAATTGAGGTGTTACTTCACTTTCAGAGGTCCCGGGTCACCCCCCCCCCCCCTTGCTGTGGGTAAGTTTTTTATGTCTTTTAAGTGTGTATTTATTGTGTTTTTAATGTTTTCAGGTGCGTGTATGGTTCGGCTGTTATGGTTGTATTTTTGCGAGATCGTAAGGCCTTTGGCTCATTGCAGCCGACGTTAGAGCCTCCACCTTCCGCAAATGCGGCCGCTCGCAATTGCGGCCCCTCGAGCTTGCAAAGCGTGGAGACGATTTGTAGTTTGACAACTATTATATGTGATAAATATATACTGTATATATGTATATATGTATAGCATTAGTTGCCGCTTTTTTCTTCATATTATTCTGATATACTGTATATATATATATATATATATATATATATATATATATATATACACACACATTAAATCCACATTTCCTTGATGAAGTCTTGAGTGCTGCTGTTGGTCTGTGACTATGGCCCTCATTCAATTGCAATTTGGCCAATTGAATAGGGGTCTAAATAAGCACATATTTAAAAAAAAAAAGTTTTTACTTACTAAACATCTATCCAAAACAAGGTTTTCACTAACTAAAAATGTATTTAAAAAAAATGTTATGTGCTTATTTAGAGCCCTATTCAATTGCCCAAATCGCAATTGAATGAGGGCATATATATATATATATATATATATATATATATATATATATACACACAGTAGACTCTTGGTTATCCGGCACCCACAGGGATTGGTAGATAACAGGTAAAACTGAATTGCAGAGACATACAGTGGAGGAAATCTAGGTGCCTGTGAGCGTTATGTGGCATGACAACCTGGCTCCTGGCATTTGCTAAGCCCTGTAAAATTTAATTTAAAGTACAGTATTCACTTTTTTTTCTGGTTGCTTGAGAGGTCTGGTTGCTTGAATCTACTGTATATATATATATATATATATATATATATATATATATATATATATTAATTTTGTAATTATTATTCCATATATATATATATATATATATATATATATATATATATATATATATATATATATATATATTAATAATGAGTATTGTAATATAATTTGATACCTTTTGTATTGGACAAACGTCTTATTTATAATGACTATATATATATATATATATATATATATATATATATATATATATATACTGCAGCACTCAAGACTTCAGTTAGCAAACATGGATTTATTCTGTATGTATTGGAAAGACTGGTCTCATTTCAGGCTCCAAGCCCTTTCTTAAGCCAGATCTGTTGCCAGTTTTTCAACTGTATACACAATAAATCCATGTTTCCTTTATTAAGTCTGAATACTCTGGCCTGTCTGATGAGTATGTATATATATATATATATATATTTTTTTCTTTAAATGCTAACTGTGCAAAAGTGTCCTGTTTGTATTAAATAACAACACAACATTTATCAGAAATCGACCATTTATTATCAACTCTAAAGGAGCGGGAAGTAAATTTGGCCGCATTAATACCGTTTGATTGATAAATACACAAGCTCGTTTGTCATGAGATACTATGTCATGCAAACACTGTCTATAAAATGTACCACAAACTCCCACGATTCATGAGGAGAGGTGTGAAAAATCACCTCGTTATTTGAAGGGTAAATTGATTAGCACATTAAATATACTCATTATAATCACTGCAGCAGCAAATAGTCTTCATTTTTAGGGTGTTATTATGAGTGATGGGTGCAGAAATCAACATATGGTTCTAGAAGAAAGGAAAAGAATCGCCACTACCCGTGAAAAATTTAAAGAGAAATTGAACTTATCCATTACGCTCTTCGGCATTAAACAGGGAACTGAAAACCAAGTGATTTTTTTAATGTTTAATATTGATGCATGCTTCCTAACAGCTTTTATATAATCCAGTTAACCTTCAAACACTCCAACATAATCTATAATATAATCTCAAACTCTTATTGAAATGAAGATAGTATATAGAGGGAGCTTGGTATTTATGATCCCTTCATGACCTGACTGTTTGTAATACTAAAGGACCACTGTAGTTCAAGAAATTTGGCACTTGTTTGTGAATATGTATGCAACAAACATGAACATCAGTGCAAACTATGAACATAAAAAAAACATTTGTAAATAAAGACATTTTTAATTTTTAGTTTTTGTTTCTGAAGAGAGGATTTCTCCTTGTCTGTTGCATCACTTCCTAAGAGACAGATCCTGAGTGCTTTTTTTATCAATAGAGGTAGGGTGTGGGAAAGGAGGTAGAGGTCAGAAGGAGTTGTTATATAATTATATGTGATTGATATTGACCCTTTACAGACCCAGAACCAGGCAGCTTGCATTAATAGATGCAAGTTAGCTTTCCAGAAATATAACTATTTCTCTCACCTACATAAACTTATCGAGATGCCATGGGTGCCTCTAGGAACCAGCATAATTTTTTTCTAATTAAAAACTACCTTTATGACGATTTTTAAACTAAACTACATTTTAAAACATACATGGTTCAGTGTTTATGATTCATTGCTTTCACTGATGCAAACTGGGTTTGATTCCAGTCAGCGAACCAAGATGTTACACCACCCTGAAGCCAAACAGGGTTGGGCCTGGTAGGTACTTGGGAGATCACACAGGAATACCAGGAGCTGTATGCTGTGTCCCACTGGAGAAGGAACTGGCAACCCACTTCAGTATCTCTGCCATGAAAACCAAGTGGATCAGCATGACCATGGACATAAAGATGTGCCTTGTGTGTTACGGTCCATGAGGTCAGAAATGACTGAACAACTCAAAAACAAATATGATAGTACAGAGCAGTAGCCATGCATCTGGAGTCCCTTTAACATGTTCATGCATATAGGAATTATGAAGATGACAAATATTGAAAGAGACGGACGCACAGAGGAGGCTAGAGATCTGTATCCAAGGGAATGTGCTTTCTAACTGCCCTATTAGACTCTTAATCCTGGAAGAGTCCCGAGCTCGCTCTTGAAGGGAACACATTGGCCTGCCACAGAGCATTACCTTCTCCATGCGCCTCTGGTTAGAGTCTGCCTATACGAGAAGAGTCAGGAGAGGTGAGGGGGGAATCCACATTATGTGTGTCTAGTTGGAGGTGCCTCAGAAGAGCCTAGCTCGCTAATGATAGGACTGGGCCTGCAAGGGAAACAAGACCAGACGTGGGGTGAGAAGACCCCCAGAAGAGCAGTGGCTTTGGGAAAGATGAAGTTTACTGTTTTTCATAAAAATCTATAAGAGTTTTTCTTTTAGTAGTGATGGCCCATATTCGAGAGCCAAATTTTTATTAGAAATACAAATAATTATCAAAATTAGTTGATAAATAGATAGATATTAAAAGAGTTTACAATCTGTGTTACCTCTAACTGTATATATGAGAAGCTCCTTCTACCTCTAACTCCTCCTTGTGCTATACATTTAAAAAATAAGAATAATAAATAGTGTTTAATTCAGTGTGGTTAAATCTTAAAGGGGTATGGGAGGTTTCCAGATTTATATGGATTTATTTACTTGTATGCCCTTTGTTTTATTTTTTTTTACTGCCCGAAATCAAACAAATAGTCCCCGTATGAGTCTGCCCATTGCAGTGTATGCAGACACAGACTATGGAGAACTGGATGTAAAACAATTTTTGCATGCACTCCAAACAAAAGCGCGCCCGTCCTTCTCATACTAAAATTTTTGTTTGCATCATTTAGTCCTTTCCGACTCTCCGTGACCTCATGGGCTGTAACACACCAGAACATCTTTATGTCCATAGTCATGCTGATCCACTTTTGGTAATCATGGTAGATATACTGGAGTGGGTTGCCAGTTCCATCTCCAGTAGTCCACAGCATACAGCTCCTGGTATTCCTAGGGGCACCCCGACTTCAGCGAGCCTGAATAATGCGCGGTGACACATGCGCATGCACGCATGCGCTCCAAACAAAAGCACACATGTGAAATAGCGTGCCCTGACATCTTCGTGCATCGTATCTCTCGCATCCCTCTCACTCAGTGCCCGCATTGGCACAGTGACAGAAAATATATCGAGACAGGGGGAGAGTTGTATATACCGAGACACATTGACGTCAGGTGAGTATTCTGCACAGGCACTCACCTCTAGGACACCTCGCATCCCTCTTCACATTCAGCACTAGATATGACAAAATAATACCTTACCAGTCCTAGAGTTGACTGGCTGTGCAGAATACTCACCTGACATCAATGTGTCAGGGTATATACAGTTCTCCCCCTGTCTCCCTATATATGCTGTCAACGTGCCAATGCAGGCACTGAGTGGGAGGGATGCTTGAGATGCGATGCGCCCAGATGTCGGGGCGTGGTTTTTCACGGGCGCGCTTTTGTTTGGAGAGCATGCATGCGCGTGCATGCGCGTGCATGCGTCGACGCGCATTACTCAGGTGCGCTAAAGTCGTGCCACCATTCCTAGGTTGTCTCCCATCCCAGTACTCGGTGGTGTAACCTCTTGGTTCCCTGACTTGGAATTTAACTCAGGTCGCAGTGTTGAAAGCACTGAATCCTAACCACTGGACCACCAGGGAACCCCACATAACTTTAACATTTTTTCTCTCAATACTAAAATAATAGAGTCCTAGTTCTAAGTGCAACCCCGATGTAGAATATGGGCTCGATTCACTAAGCTTTAATAGGCTAAGGAGTTGCAAAATCTATTTTCCAGTGAGCAACGATTCAAGGGTGTCAACATTTCACCTTGCAATATTACAAAGAAGAAGAAAAGAAAACACATAAAGGTGAGATAATCTGCCTCCTGTGCACTTTAGTATTTCCAGCCCACAGACTAGAACCTTTCTTTCTATTATAGTAAGCTATTGAATTGTAGATTAATACGATAGAAACTAAAATTTTTACATCAGTATTGTCATGATTAAGAGACTCTCATTTTGGCATCTCTTCTTCTGAGTCATAAATTATCGTAAACTGTATTTCCTGCAAGGAAGGCCTCCAAGACAGTATTGTACTTAGCGGGCTCACATTCACAATTGATATAGTGTATCTGGTAAAGCAACACGTAACCCTATATTATTATAAGTAACTAGCGACTTGAATTTGAAGCCTGGCAATGCTATTTGCCAGACAATGCGCCACTCTCCCCCCTCTAACTTGCGGGGCTCGCGACGAGCGCCTTCGGTGCTCATTGCTACTTTACGCGCCTCTCAATGAGCGTCTTCAAAGCTCATCGCTAACCCTTTGCCACTAATTGCAGGCCTCAGCCAACCCGCCACTTTTATTCCTCGCATTGAGCGCCTCTCCCTCCTCTGTACTCCTGTTTGCGTCTGAAACCATTTGTGGGCTTGGGGAATTGTTCAATTGTGTTTCGGATTTACGGGGTTGAAAATTTTTTGCAGCTTAACAGCCGACATTTTTTCTCTTGCATAGCCGTTTTAAAACTACGAAAAACCTCACTTACAGGCTCCCTGCCTCTCCCCCTGTGGTGAGTGAAATTGTAAGGTCATTTTGTAATCAATCAATCAAAAAATATGTCGGCCGTTAAACCCGTAATTGTTTTCAAAGCTCTCATTGAGCGCCAAAGGCCTCATGAGCCTTTTCCCCCACATCTAAGTTAAGTGCCTCGCGATTAGCGCCTTTGGCACTCATTGCAAGCCTCTTCCCCGTCCTCTACTTTACGGGTCTTGCTATGCCCCTGTCAAACCCGTAACTTTCGGGCCTCACTATGAGCGCCTTTGGCCTTTCGTCATTTTTAACATTGTGTGACCAACAGCCGCAATTACGACAACTATATATGTGATTTTTAAATGAAAGGACATTTTAGTTGAACAAGTATTATAAACCTACTTATGCTTGCCTGTCAGTCACCTCATCACTACTCCTTACAATGTATGTCCCCTCATGATACAGCTCCAAGAAAGTGATGTAACAAACATAACATTTATTCATATGCTTATAAAGAATAATCACAACCTTTACATTATTACTTTTAAATGCAATTGTTTTTTACTGCACCAATCCATTTTCCGTTATCAGCTGATTCTAACTGCTGCATTGCCAGTAGTGTGTGCCTTGTAAACTAATGAGCTCTCCATTGCTCCAATTGTATCCACTGGCAGTTGTAGATGCCACACTCATATTTAGCAGAAACGTCCTGTGCATGCAAAATCGGCTCTTAAATCAAGGAAGTTGATCAGAAGAAAATAAAATGGTAGATTCCACAGAAACATAATCACATATAATAGTTGCTCATCGCTGCGAGCCTCCAATAGCGAGGCGAGCCGTTAAGGCATTAAAACTCGCAGCACAAAGGCGATGAGCGTCGAAGGTGCTCATTGCCTGCTCGCCTCGGGAAGCAAGGCAAGCAATGAAGGCAATGAAACACGAGGGACTTGGTTACCAAACACTTAGTAAACGCGGGATCGCCAGCCTGCAAGCAGTTGACAAATGCGGGACTTAGAAAAAAGAAAATTACGAGATGCGTGACTTTGAAAAACAAAATACGATATAGGAAAAATACGAGGTTAACGGCGAACCGCAAAAAACAATAAAAACACACTAAATGCACAAAAAATACTACAAAAACATCACACACAGCATAGGGGAATAGCCAGGACGTCTGTGAGTGAGTTGAAACGCAAATTTAAATAGATTTTGACGGGTTTAGGCACTCGAAAATCGCCTAAGCGAGAAAAATAATGTCCGCCCCAAAAAATGAAAACGAGGCTACACGACCCTGGACCGCGCGAAACACTGCCAAACGCATAGCACTTTCACATGGAAAGGTACGAAATACAAAATACACTATTGAAAATGACGGAAAATGCTTGCTGAGTAACACATTAATAACATTACGAATCTACCATGGCGCTTTACACAACCAAACCCACGGTTTGCCCTCGCGCATGCAGCCTATTTCTAATGCACAGTTGGGACATTCATTGCACTTTATCATCAGGGCACCAACACTCAAACTGTACATTGTATGCTGACGGAAAATACAGACAGATTGTTAGCTCTTCAGGCTATCGATTGCTGGATATATTAATTACAAACAGGTAAAGTATATTAATTTATTCAAGAACTAATTCATTCATTATTAGTTAACTAAATATCGATAAATATATATCTCTCTTTATAATAAGTGACGAAGGTGCACAGAGGAGCAAAAGTACACGAGAGGAGAGGCTCGCAATGAGTGCCGAAGGTCCTCAGAGTACAAAGACCTTTACATTGTGTGTCAAACAGCATTCCCATGGCTTCACATTTTATTGCCCCGTAATTTTTGACGGGCAAGTCGCTAGCACACATATAAAAAGGTAACAATTATAAATGTTTGCTATTTAAATTCTAAAAATATTTAGCATATTGTTAAGTATAGTTGATAAAATTAAAGTTGCCTTTATTTCTGTTTTACTTTCTAAAAACATAATCAAATGTAGTTCTTTAAAGGGTAGTTCTTTAAAGGGTATACTATAAATATGTGACAATAGGGGCACTTTAACCAATGAAAGTGTTAGGGCTACTGTGGTTATGTTTTATATATGGCCTGTTGAATGACTAAACTGGATAAAGGGCAAAAATTACATTTTTACAGATGCAATTATTCTTTACTGCAGGCTTACATTCTTTTTTCAGAGCTATATCTGTATGGTACCTTCTCTAATGAGCACCCACAGTTTTATGGGCCACATTGTGCAGGTAGAAGCCTCCTCTGCATTCAAAGCCTACTCCTATCTCAGGAAGTAGGTCAACAGAAACCAACATGACAGTCTCCACTGCAGCATAATTGCATATATTAGAGGCTGTACTATTTTTTTACATTCTAGAACCAGGACTAAAGTGATCTTTTAATACAAAAAACTGATTTGCACCAAAACTTATGAGGCCTTTAACGTCTCCATCCCAAATCCAGTACCCGTTGTGTGCACCTCAGCCCTTACTGATAGTCTATCACATGATCTGTGTTTTTGTTGTTTTGTTGAGATGTTTAAATAACATCCTGTCACTTTCCATAAGGTATTTAAAAATACCTGTAGGTGTATCCCCTGTAAATGAGATCTGTTGAGTCTGTGAGGGAACTCCTAGCGTGTTTGGGCAAAGCTTGTTTAAGTATAGAGAGAATACAGCCCCGAAACAGACGCACACGCAACAGATGGGAAGTGCTGTGTGGGCTCCCGCAGGATCTATACAAGTTGGTCCTTGGGATACGTCTCATTATAGTTTTATCCAAACACACACAGAGAAGATGTTTGTGACTTGCTGAGGATGTGCTCATTTTCTGACTGCTTCTGGAGACTGTGTAACCAAAAGGATATTAATAAATTATCGCCAACTGGTATAAAAGATAACACTTGTATGGAAAGACTTCATAGACGGAAGAGCACAGCATAGATGAATGTACTGCCATAGTTCAAAACTCGGCTGCAGTTTGATTGGCTCTTGAACTGGCTCTTGAACTTTTGACACAATCAGCTCAGCATCCTACATGTCAGTGACAAAAATGAAACTAAATATGGCAGTTGCTCCTCGCTACATACGTAGGGTGGCAACTGGATGTTCTACCAGGTGGACAACTTCCACCTTCTGTACCTGCAGAGATAACTGTATGCAGATCCCACTAGTATTGAGTTTATATCGCCCGTTGCACAGCATGGGGTATAATTGCCAATTATTTATCATCAAACCCGGGGGTTCGGAATAGTCTTTTCAGAGTTGCCGGCATACTACGAAGAAACCCTTAAAGCTTGGAGCATTGTCTCTGTGACCAGGCAAGGTGTGCCTTTGGGGATTACCTGATTATATAGCACCTTCAGCATAACTAAGCAGCTCTGTAGTTGGAATACCCCAGTATAATCCACCACCTATGCCAAGCATGGATGACTAGAGTAAGGAATCTCCTTGACTAAGAACATTCAGATCGGGTTCTGCCCCAGGAGTCTGAACTCCCCATAGGATTTGTGACAAACAAAGTTCAACAACGCTCCAGGGGATTAAGAATAGCATCTATCCCGACTTCATGGGGCTCTGAGTGCCGAATGTCATTTTCAACCCCCCCATGCCGACTGTTTCACTTGGACACAAGCCCTGTGAATCCCCCCATTCATCTGGATGTTTTACTGGCATGCTGAGGAAGAGCCTGTATTCTCTCATGCCCCATAAATTGAACTTCCTTGGCCTCATGGCCCATCCTAATACCATCTGGAGATGGGCCATACCAACTAATGAGGGCAAGAGGCTCCGAAAAGGATATTCTGCTTTGGTTCGACAACCGACTGAGGACTTCAGTTGGAGAGTGCTCCATGGTGCACAGAGCACAAAAGATTACCTGGCCAATGTGTGTATCACATTTATTTTTGCTGCACCAGACTGCAGCCCCTCGTCATTCTTGAGGGCCTTCTCCTGCAGTTCTGGCTGCATTTCTCCCCCAAATTTTTCTGTTTGGGTGCAAAATGTTCTGGGGCAACAAGGCCAAGCACCCTTTGTCCTACTTGTGGCAATAGCCAAAATGGCTATTTGTTAAGTCCAGGAAGTAGTGTTTGGTTTGGGGAGGTTCCCCTTCCTTGTGAGGGCATGTTCCGGGCACTGGTGCGCTCCTGTAACCAGGCAAAATGGGGTTAAAAGGGGTTAAAATGCTCTAGAATAGGACATAGGGAGTGGGGGCCTCAGCTTGAGATATTGTGCAGTTTGTGTCCTTCATTGTTAGGGGAGGGAAGCAGGCAGGGAAGGGTAGGTGTGCTGCAGTTACAGAATAGTAAGGGTTAATAATGGTGCTTGCTGGGAGGTAGGCGGGTGTGTTCCTGCTAGTTAGTTAGGTTGGCAAGGATTTATTAACTGTTTAATCCTGGTGGTTAAGGGGTTACTTATTTCAGGTGGGGATGAACCTTCACTGCACTTTAGATAGGGTCCATTTTGTTAGGCTAAGAGGCCATTTTGTATTATGAAGCTGAAGCTCTGATGTAGAAAAGCCAGCAGCTGGGGTCTGGGCTTTACTAATTGAAGGGATGCAGGTGGGGGAAAAACTTGCTAGATATGACAGTGAAAGGGAACAAATGGTACATTTATTATTTTATTACTGCCAATATCTGCATACATCAGGTAGGAGTGATGAGCATGCTAACAGAAGGCACAGTCCACTGCCTAATGCATCAAGAGGTAGGTAGGATGACCACACACATAGGAGACACAGTCCATTGCCAGGCTGCAGTCTGCAGCTGGTAGGAAGGATGACCGCCAGTATACATACGGTAGGAGTGATGAGCATGCTAACAGAAGGCACAGTCCACTGCCTTCTGTGCCAAGTGGTCGGTAGGATGACCACACACGTAGGAGGCACAGTCCACTGCCGTCTTTTTCAACAGGGTACACCGCACATGCAGTATTTGTTCAAGGAGTCACCATAGTATTAGTTTTGCAGCTGTGGTAGGGATGTCACCCCTCACTATATTGCTACAGCCTTTCATTATAGACAGAGGGCCAGTTATGATAGAAACAGATCATATAATAGAGACATTCATATTCCCCAACTGTCAGTATATGTTACGCTTCTTCATCAAGTGCATGCACACATAGACCGCCCAGCCCTATGAGACCAAGAGGTAATAGGGGAAAGAGACAGATTTAGTGGGGCGGGAAAACCTGTCACTCTCATTCTGAGTATTCCAAGAAAGCTGCTGAAAGTCTTCTCTGGACCACAGTCCCCCTGACTGGGTAATCAGTGATGAACGTATTGATGTAGCCTTGACAGGACATACAGCCTACTTGCTCACTTTATTGGGGAGCCCTTATATGGTGTTTGCTACCTGTTGGTTGCAGTGTTTCTGTTCTCCTGGGTATAGGGTTCCAGGAGGCTGATGATGGGCTCCCCTGGGTTGTGTGCAAGGGCCCCTGTTGTATTATATGTCAGACATGGCTTTTAAAAGACCATTGTTGTGTGCTTCTCCATCTGGACCACAATCATCCTGACCAGATTATAAGTGTCAGGACATACAGCCTCACTCATGACCTCAGAGGCGAGGCTTTCAGGTATGCAGACATGCACATCAACATCTGTGTCAGTTCAGGGTTTATTGGAAGGTTTGAAGGATATTCAATCTAAGTTTGAAGGACAGAAAAAGGTTGTGGCAGGGGTACTTGCTCCTTTTTGGGGAGCTGTTGGTTGCAGTGTTTCAGTTCCCCGGCGCTCAGGGTTCCAGGAGGCTGATGGGTGGTGCTTCAGTTGTCCTGGGCATGGGGTTTTCCGGGAGGCTGGTGGTTGGCTCCCCTGGATTGTGAGCATGTGCCCCTGTTATGTGGTATTTCAGACATAGCTCTTAAAAGACCATTCCTATTTTGTTTGCCTTACGGTTATCCTACTTTTGAAAGTTAAATTAAAAAGGGGTGTGACAGCCATAGCATCATATTAGGTTTACTGCTGGGCATTTGCACTGATTGTAAGTTTGGCTATTGTTTCTTTCTAAAAAAAACAATTGTTTCAATATTTTTTATTGTCAAACACAGCCAGTGTTGTTACAAACATTTTGCTTAATAAAGTTTTACAATGTTTAAGAAGGAATTTGTTTGTAATGCAGGGTATATTTTGTGATAGAACACATTTCAACATTTTCTATTTTCTAAATTGAAAGGTTGTAAAAAGGTCTATAACAATCTTGATACAATAAACAATGCCGGTTGAGATCTTATGTTGCAAATAACAACACTGAGTTTAGATTTAAATTATCAATGTTTCACATAACATATTATAAAAATAGAAAGAAAAGGAAAAGGAAAAAAAATGATTACAAATAAAAAAAATCAACTTTGAACAAACAATAATTATTGTTTCTTTCTAAATGTAATGGTCAGTCTGTCATTATTCTACCACTACGGCGTTTGCTTTCCTGGTTGTAAGATTGCTTAGGCGCTTAGTATTGGAATGGTAAAAACACCAAGATTTTTTTGGAGCTAGGATTCCCGGTTTAGACCTCCTGATACGTAATTCTTTGGCACGAGCTACATGGAACTATTATAGCAAGTTATGCTGTGAATGGGGTATTTTATTGGGTGGCCATATCTCAGGAGGCTCGGAGATATAAGCGGACACAGAGAACATTTCCTACTGCCCTGGTCCCACTTTACTCTACTGAGTATGAATGAACTTATTATGTAGAACTGCCTTTTTTCCCTTGGAGCTTTCAGAATTTCTGATTTAGTGGCACCAAATGAATCATCAATGAGTGGTTTGCTACTGTCAGACATAGCTGTTCAGGGGGAGTTATATAAAACTGATCAGTTAGGCAGGGGTCAATTATTTGTTTTTTATCCCAGAACCAGTGTTTGTTGTCCTTATTTTTGTATTTTGAGTTATTTGAAGGTTCACCCAGTGAAAAGGCAACATACTTGTTCACAGAGGTGGCTCAAGTCTATCTAAGTATCGGTTTCAGGCATTTCTTAGTCTTGCATTGCAGACACAGGACAATTTGGTACCAATTAATTTCGGTATGGGGCAACAACAGAGGGAGCAAGGGCAGGTCTAGATATAAGATTTGGAGCTGGCCATTGAACAAGTTAAGTACTTATGTTTGTCCTCATTTGTTGGTATATTCTGCATGGAGACCCTGGCGCTGTTCCTTTCTCAAGAGGTAGGCACGCAATGGTTTAATTTTACTCTGTTTGAATGTATTCAACAGGCCCTTGCTTTTATTGTTGGCGGGGCTAGCCATGTTGGGCTAGCTGGTGGCATGGGTGATTGCTCATTGTAGGGTTGAGCCCTTATGGTGATGGTCCAAGATCATGGTTGGCCCTAAGGTCTCCTGGGCAGGGGAGTAATTGGATAGCTTGATTTAGGGGGAGGAGTTTCAGGGTTAATAGAAGTGAACTTTCCCACTCCTGTCAGTTACCAAGGCAAGAACACATGCTGGACATCCCTAACTCCCTCCCTGTTTTGTGTTCTTTTATCTTTATGTTGTCACAGATGGGGGGGGGGGGGGGTGATTGCTCACTGTGGAGTGGAGCCCTTTTGGTGATGGTCCAAGATCATGGTCGGTCCTGAGGTCTCCTGGGCAAGGGGTTCCTAGAGACCTCTGAAGTGTTGGGCTCCGTTTGTGAGGATGAGCAATCACCCCTGTGGTTTTGTACAATTAAAGCTGTGGCCTGTTTTAAACCCAGTTTGGTGTCTGTTGTATTATTATTATTATTATTATGATTGGGGTTATTTATGGGTACCTAGTCATTTATGCTGAGGTCATGGCTTTATCCACTAGAAGGATGTATGAATTTACTTCCCAGTGGGCTATATAGGAAGTAGTCTGCTCGGTATCAACTCGTTAGTATTTGTAACGGATCTACTGGCACCCCGACCGGGTACCTCCGTTGATAGACGCGTCCTAGCTTGCGTCGAGGCCTACAAGCACCGCACCGGACACCAAAACCTCAACAGACTCCAAGGATAGTACTTCAGGAACAAGCGTTCAGTAGTTACAGCTCAAGGGAGTATGCAGAAGCATAGCAATCCCCAGTATGATAGCGATCCCCTCAAATAACGAGATGAGGCTACGTTTTGAAGGGTCAAGAGGAACTATATTTTAATGACAGGGAATCTCCTTTTATGCAATGTTGCCCTCTGAAGGGCTACACCCACATAATTATCACAACAGCCAATTATCTGCATGGTTCAACCCCCATGTCTCCTCCCCTCAGATAACAGGTAACACAATTAAAACAGACACAATTTTAACCACATTCTGGATGTACCCCAAATACAGGGGGTACACCTTTAAGTCCCGCACCATTCAATATCTCTCACCCAGGGGAACAACATATACAAAAATGGCATGAATCAGACCAGGGGTTCAAAAGTTAGTAAAAGTATGTTTTTACACATAACACACAGACATTGCACATATCCCCCATACAATACACATATAGGACAATAGGTGAGTCACACCTCCCTGGCAACTTGGATACAATCAGACATTAATTAGATCATTCTTATCAGAGAATGAAAACACTTTGGAAAATGCAAGGATCCTTTACAACTTTCTTATCTCTTGAATCTCTGTAACAGGATTATCTATTAGCCTAGGTCTGCAAAAGTCTGGCTAATATTCTGAGCCAATATATTCTGTAGAACATCAAACAACATACATATAGTAGGATCATATTTTAACCATAATAATCATAAAACAGTTTAAAACAGTGATGGGTTCCGCCACACACCTCCCCCGTGACCATAAGCCGGCATACACGCTCTGATCCCAACGGATCGGCCTGGGGATGTCCGGACAAAAGTATTTGTTGGTCAACTCTCTAGTCTGACAACCCATCAGCATTACTGCAATTCACATCTACTCACATTTCCCATATCCCCAGATAGCTGGGATCTGAGCGCACAAAACCACCGAATAGCGCTCAGATCCTCTTCACACAGTTCAATTGCCATGTAGCCAAAGTCTTTCCCATAGTCTTTCACTATATGAATGGGCTTCATGGCACAGCTATCTGGGGCATCATGGCTCACACAGGGCAAGTACAGAATGACCCCCCTGTATGTAAAGGGCCAGAATGAGTGACCTACACTCTGGTATGGCCGAACACTGGTTCCAAAGGGCAATATGCACCAGGGCCATAGTCGCAGGGCAGGAGGCCGGCAAACAGTCCTCTCCAAGACAAAGTGGCGAAGGGCACTTCGTCACACATCTCCCCCTTGGGGGGAAGTCTAACCAGGCACCTGATCTTCTGCCGGTCAGTGCCTCCGTTAGACGATCCACCAACCCACAATAAACCAGCCCCCCCACAACAACAAAGTGCAAGAGCAGCCCACCCACAACAAACCGTTACTGCAACTGGATATTTCGCTGTGGTGATGGGGCAACACGCTGAGGGGGACTTGAGGGGCAGAGGCCAGCGGCACTGTGCCCTGATGCCAGCTCTTCTGCTGGGGTACTTGGGACACATTCCAGCTCAGTAGCCAGGGAAACGTGAGAGTCAGTGGGGGCCAACACTTCCTCTGTAAACCCCGGGGCCACATTAGGAGTTAGCTGGGGAGGGGAATTTGTACTTACCCCCTCCTTCGGTTGTCCCAGTGAGGGTAGTTGGGGGTCTGGACAAGCTGTGGGCGCAGAGACCACAGTCCCATCTGCGCCGTCTGGGAGATTGGTGTCTCCCCTGGTTAGGGTAAACTGTCGCTGGGGGGAAAGGACGACACCTTCTGCCCCCTGGGGTTCACACTGCCGCTGGGGGGGAAGGACGACACCTTCTGCCCCCTGGGGTTCACACTGCCGCTGGGGGGGAAGGACGACACCTTCTGCCCCCTGGGGTTCACACTGCCGCTGGGGGGAAAGGACGACACCTTCTGCCCCCTGGGGTTCACACTGCCGCTGGGGGGGAAGGACGACACCTTCTGCCCCCTGGGGTTCACACTGCCGCTGGGGGGGAAGGACGACACCTTCAGCCCCCTGGGGTTCACACTGCCGCTGGGGGGAAAGGACAACACCTTCTGCCCCCTGGAGTTCACACTGCCGCTGGGGGGGAAGGACGACACCTTGTGCCCCCTGGGGTTCACACTGCCGCTGGGGGGGAAGGACGACACCTTCTGCCCCCTGGGGTTCACACTGCCGCTGGGGGGGAAGGACGACACCTTCTGCCCCCTGGGGTTCACACTGCCGCTGGGGGGGAAGGACGACACCTTCTGCCCCCTGGGGTTCACACTGCCGCTGGGGGGGAAGGACGACACCTTCTGCCCCCTGGGGTTCACACGGCCGCTGGGGGGTAAGGACGACACCTTCTGCCCCCTGGGGTTCACACTGCCGCTGGGGGGGAAGGACGACACCTTCTGCCCCCTGTGGTTCACACTGCCGCTGGGGGGGAAGGACGACACCTTCTGCCCCCTGGGGTTCACACTGCCGCTGGGGGGGAAGGACGACACCTTCTGCCCCCTGTGGTTCACACTGCCGCTGGGGGGGAAGGACGACACCTTCTGCCCCCTGGGGTTCACACTGCCGCTGGGGGGGAAGGACAACACCTTCTGCCCCCTGGGGTTCACACTGCCGCTGGGGGGGAAGGACGACACCTTCGGCTCCCTGGGGTACACACTGCCGCTGGGGAGGAAGGACGACACCTTCGGCTCCCTGGGGAACACACTGCCGCTGGGGAGGAAGGACGACACCTTCAGCTCCCTGGGGTACACACTGCTGCTGGGGAGGAAGGACGACACCTTCAGCTCCCTGGGCTACACACTGCCGCTGGGGGGGAAGGATGACACCTTCTGCCCCCTGGGGTTCACACTGCCGCTGGGGGGGAAGGACGACACCTTCTGCCCCCTGGGGTTCACACTGCCGCTGGGGGGGAAGGACGACACCTTCTGCCCCCTGGGGTTCACACTGCCGCTGGGGGGGAAGGACGACACCTTCTGCCCCCTGGGGTTCACACTGACGCTGGGGGGGAAGGACGACACCTTCTGCCCCCTGTAGGGCCGGTAGAGAGACCTCGGTCCCATCTCTACCTGCCATCTGGAGGTCATCCCAGGACCAGTCAATGAAGTCTGGTTCCGCTTGTCGAGTAGGTTGGGGCTGCACGAAGCTGAGCAGGTGTTGGTAGTCCTGCTCCAGCTCCCACTCTCTTGTTACCAGGTGGGTCATGTCTTTGCTCACCTCGCCTTCGTCATCCCAGACATACATGCGCATCCGGTAGTCGTAGATGTCCCAAAACCTAGACTCCTCCGTGCTGCCAAGATCAATGTCGTCCTCCAAGGCATCCCATAATAAACCTGGGCCATCATAATCATTCCCCTCCGGTAAGTCGTGTTCAGACGTCCAGGGGGTAAGTCGTACGGTATGCCATCAGAGGGCCTGGTATGCGTTGTCTAGCCAGAGCTCTCGCCATACCAGGGTCTCTAGTCTTGTCACCCACTCATCCAGGGGCTGCTCTCCCAATAGATACATCCGCATCGCCACACGCTTCTGTAGCCGCTGCTCATCACTGGGGAGACTCTCACCTCGCCGCCATTGGGCATCTTCCAGGGCATCATACCAGAGTTCCTTTCTGTCTGCATCCCTGTAGTCCGCGGCCGCCTCCTCCTCCTCATCATGAAACGCTGTCTGAAAACTAACCGGTTCCATCCTGCTGTAGCCAGGGGCGCTGTACGGATACTAGCGTTGCCCTCAATTTGTAACTCCAAACGTTACCGGTGTCTCCGTGCTGCTTTTCCTCTTACTAGGACGCCATCCCACAGCTGCCACCAATGTAACGGATCTACTGGCACCCCGACCGGGTACCTCCGTTGATAGACGCGTCCTAGCTTGCGTCGAGGCCTACAAGCACCGCACCGGACACCAAAACCTCCACAGACTCCAAGGATAGTACTTCAGGAACAAGCGTTCAGTAGTTACAGCTCAAGGGAGTATGCAGAAGCATAGCAATCCCCAGTATGATAGCGATCCCCTCAAATAACGAGACGAGGCTACGTTTTGAAGGGTCAAGAGGAACTATATTTTAATGACAGGGAATCTCCTTTTATGCAATGTTGCCCTCTGAAGGGCTACACCCACATAATTATCA
The DNA here is from genome assembly GCA_027410445.1 of Discoglossus pictus. NCBI lineage: Eukaryota > Metazoa > Chordata > Amphibia > Anura > Alytidae > Discoglossus > Discoglossus pictus. The sequence goes on from CM050168.1 coordinate 22,953,913, forward strand.
CAACAGCCAATTATCTGCATGGTTCAACCCCCATGTCTCCTCCCCTCAGATAACAGGTAACACAATTAAAACAGACACAATTTTAACCACATTCTGGATGTACCCCAAATACAGGGGGTACACCTTTAAGTCCCGCACCATTCAATATCTCTCACCCAGGGGAACAACATATACAAAAATGGCATGAATCAGACCAGGGGTTCAAAAGTTAGTAAAAGTATGTTTTTACACATAACACACAGACATTGCACATATCCCCCATACAATACACATATAGGACAATAGGTGAGTCACACCTCCCTGGCAACTTGGATACAATCAGACATTAATTAGATCATTCTTATCAGAGAATGAAAACACTTTGGAAAATGCAAGGATCCTTTACAACTTTCTTATCTCTTGAATCTCTGTAACAGGATTATCTATTAGCCTAGGTCTGCAAAAGTCTGGCTAATATTCTGAGCCAATATATTCTGTAGAACATCAAACAACATACATATAGTAGGATCATATTTTAACCATAATAATCATAAAACAGTTTAAAACAGTGATGGGTTCCGTGGTCAACTCTCTAGTCTGACAACCCATCAGCATTACTGCAATTCACATCTACTCACATTTCCCATATCCCCAGATAGCTGGGATCTGAGCGCACAAAACCACCGAATAGCGCTCAGATCCTCTTCACACAGTTCAATTGCCATGTAGCCAAAGTCTTTCCCATAGTCTTTCACTATATGAATGGGCTTCATGGCACAGCTATCTGGGGCATCATGGCTCACACAGGGCAAGTACAGAATGACCCCCCTGTATGTAAAGGGCCAGAATGAGTGACCTACACTCTGGTATGGCCGAACACTGGTTCCAAAGGGCAATATGCACCAGGGCCATAGTCGCAGGGCAGGAGGCCGGCAAACAGTCCTCTCCAAGACAAAGTGGCGAAGGGCACTTCGTCACAGTATTCTTTTACTCTTACCCTTCTAATTTGATTTTCATTTCTTTTAATTTATATTTATTTTCTGTTTTGACATGTTTCTTCCCCACTAACAGTTAGGAAAAGCCATGCTTTTCTCATTGGCCCTATAGATGGTCAATCAGTGTCCTAATATGCTGTGTCCAGTTTTGGAGGCCATGTCTTCAAAATGTTATAAACAAACTGGAAACATTTTAAAGAAGTGGAACTAAAATAATCTAAAAGATAAACCTTATAAGGAAGAATTTATGACCTGAGTATTTACAGTATAGACTAAAGAATAGAAGTGAAAATGGTGATATGACTGTGCCCAGTTCTGGAAACAATGTCCTAAAACCATTATTAAATTAGAAACAAATGGTGCATGGTCTTAAAGACAACATTTATAAGCAAAGACGTCATTAGCCGAAAAGGAAAGGATTAAAGAAGAAATTCTCAACAGGCAGGACTGGTGCAATTTAAAAAAAATACCACTATCATTAGTCACAGTTGTGAACAAGATTATTGGGGAATTTATCTGCAGTTAAAACATACTCTATTTATTTAGATCAATGCAAAACTAGAGGAAACTTGTGCCACGTACAGTATTATTTAAATGCTCTGGATCACAAAGGGCGTACCGATGAGCATTGGAAGGTAACCAGCTGATCAAAAAGGTTGAGAGACACTGGCTTAGAGGATATAAGATACAGGGGTGATTTTACTAAAGAACAATGTCTAATTAAAACATTTATCTTCTGTTGATCGGGCATTAGAATGATCATTTCACCCTGTGATCCTTTAACCCTGTGTGAAGTGCTTGCACTATAATGTCATTGTTTTTCCCCTAATATTTCAACCATAACAAGTCTTTTGGTCTTTATTTAATGAGGGTTTTTTGTTTTTTTTGTAAAAGGAATCTCTGCTTGACGAATGAGAGGGTCAAGTGATTGTTTTTTCAACACTACAGGTTTGTTTAATCTGAAATTAAATAACAATTCACAAACAGCACTAGTCAGAAGTGGTGGGAGGTAAGTGAAGAACCTGCGATTTGGAGCGCCAAAAAATGTAAACCCGACACTGCGTGGAGGAATACAAATAAGAACATTCACAATGTTGTTCCATTGAGATCTATTTGTATCAGCACTTGTTCAGTGGTCAACCAGGGACATCCGTTATCTGACATTTGGTAGACACCAAAGTCTATTATTCTGCGCCACACTTCCAGATGTGTCAAAAACAGAAAGATTCCATCATCACCTCACTAACAACACAAATACAGAAAAAATCTCCTGCAGATGATCACATAAAGACCTAAAGGACAATAAAATAGTCCCAGTTAAATACAGAAAAGGGAACATGAATCCTAGTAGTACTTTCTAACCTGCAATGAGTTTTTAAATCAAAGGATGAAACGGCAAATACTTCTAAACATAGAGTTAATAATATTTAAGTTTGCTATATCCTAAAATATCTTACCCGTCAAGCCTATACATATATATGTTCATTTTAATGATGTTAGCGATGGAGAGAGTATTAGAATATAGTATAGAGGGGGTATTAGAATATGGTATGGAGGGGTATTAGAATATGGTATGGAGGGGTATTAGAATATGGTATGGAGGGGTATTAGAATATGGTATTGAGGAAGAACATTTATGGCATAGATTCAAAAAGCAAAGATGGCAGCTCCATCTACCGATGCATTAAAGATCATGTTTAATGCCTAAATTATGTTTTAAAATAAAAGGTTGTAACATATTTATGTACTACCCTTAACTAAAACAGCATGTATATCAATTGACAAGGATGCTTTCAATGAATTAATGGTGATTAAATAAACTGGTTTAGTGTGTCACAGATCACAAAAATAAGTTATAACAAATTAAAGGGAAATAGAACACAACTGTTTTTCTCATGCGTTTAAATGAGCAGGTTTTAAACCTTACAAAAGTTATTTTTTAATGAAAAAATAATAAGCAAAACATGAATAACTTTCATGTAAACTAACATAACATGCACTGAGCATGCTTTAGCCTGTGGAGCTCATTGGCTGACAGAAGGCAAGCCCCCAAGAGCAGTTAAAACATAAATAAGTTATTGACACCTTAATGTTAAAAAATAAATAAAAACATACTGTGTATCACATAACCTTTTTCCACGTCTTACATTTTCTCATCCTAATTCAGTGCTGTGAACAGCAGGATGGCCCTCTTGTTTTTTGGTGAAATAGATTTTCTCTACATAAAATTCCAAGTCACAGCTGATATAGCAGAGACCCAATGGCTGCTTCTGATTGGATGCCAGAATTGTATGCACATTTGAAAATATCTAAGTGGGTTGGCTTGCAAAACATGGAAGTGTTAAAAACTATTTTTAATCAATAGCAGTATACACCAGAGGGCAAATACACCTCTACATGAGGACTGAAGAATCCCTGTTACAATCCTGACAATATCATAAATACATTAAATTGTGATTTGGCCAATTGAATAGGGCTCTATTCAAGCACACAGCATATTTTTTTTTACAGAAGTTGACCTTCTATCCAAAAGCAAGGTCTTCACTAATGAAAAACTTCTGTAAAAAAAATATGCTTTGTGCTTATATAGACCCTATTTAAATTTGCTGAATCGCAATTTAATAAGGCTGTAGATGTCCAAGAAAATAAAAAAAATATATATTCTTATTTCAGTTTCTTAGTTCAGTGTTTCAGAAAATCTCTCTCCTGGACAGGACGGGCTCTGGAAGGGATACAGAGATTATCTGTCAAATTACATCATGTATGTTCTGATATACCACCTGCAGCCCAAAAGAGACCCATGGCTCTCAAATGCTCATTGGCTTGTATTACCCATGCCCACGGCTATTCAAGGTGAATAGGTCATCCCTCTGCTTGCTCTCTGTATGGGATCCAAAGCTAACAGACAGTGATGATCTATGTCGACCATCTGTCTCTACATAGCAGTGAACACTATTCCATTTACAGTAAGGGTGGAACATTATATTATTTGATGAATATTTATATTGTTATATTTTTAGTCACTAAATATTACAATTTATAATAACAATTTTTAGACTACAAAAATGGATACACAAGAGAGAACTGGAAATTACAGATTAATAGCACACTGTCACCCCAACAACATATTTGTTTTCCTTCGATCTACGTTAAGTTTAATTTTGTTTCAGATAAAGAAAATAAAATATAGTTAACATGGCCTATATAACATATATTAATCCGAATATACAAAAACGTAACAATAAAAATAAAAAGATATGATAAATAAAAGGAATATATATATATATATATATATATATATATATATATATATATATAAGATATATATACGATAAGCAATGAAAGTGATCATTGCAAAGCAGCAAAGTTAAAGTACACGGGGGGAGAGGCTCGCAATGAGGGCAGAAGGAGATCAGCGCGGGGCTCGCGATGAGCACCAAAGGTGCTTAGAGGAGCAAAAGCTTCACACTGTGTGGCAAACAGCATTGCCAGCCTTACAATTACCATTGCCAGATAAGTGTAGTTCCCGGCTAATCGGGAGTTCCCGAAAAAAAGGGTCTAAATGACCCATGAACCCCCCAAAAGAACCTCAAGATGCCTTTAAAAAGGCATTAGCACCTAAACTGGGCCATTTAGGCCAAGAAAAAACATTTAGAAAAAAAGTTAGTATTTTTTTTTTGGCAGTCTCGAACTGCCGGATAGTGCCGGTTATGCCGGTTTAGCGGGTGTTTCTGTAGAATGGGGAATTGATGCCGGTGCCAGTTGCTTCAGAGTGCCGGTTGGTTTTGTGCCTGATAACAGGGATTTTACAGTATTTATATATGTATATATATATATATGTGTGTGTTTACAACATAACATTTGGTGCTATAAAAAGAAAATATATATTTATAGTATTCTTTCATGTCATTATTGAATACATTTCTATAGGATTTGAAGTGAATTTGTAAGATTTTCTGCCTTTTTAGCAGGCCTGGATTTGAGGATATCCCTGCTGCACCCAGTTGGGACTATCACTTCTTCAGTCATCCAGATTGGCTCACATGAGCACAGAAAGGAAATCCTCAAATCCAGGCCTGTGCGCGGCCCAGCAGGATCAAACTTGGACATTCCTGATCTGCGGTGTATAAAAATGACATTACATATAGACAGTGTGGGATGGTTTTCTTTTGGATAACCGTGAACCTTGAACTAATATATCTGCTATGTTGGGAGCCACTATTTAATTATTGCTTTTTATCTGCTTCAAATTAATTATGGTGATATCTTCAGTGCCAGTGCATTTATTAGTACCTTTCATGCTACAGCCACTGCCTGTTAATAACATTCAAAAAAGACATTGGCTGCCGCCGGTGTACAATATCTGCATATATTAGGTAGCAAATTAACGGTTGTATTATTTTAATTTTGTAAAAAAATATTTTACTCATTATAAAGTGTTGTTTCTAAAATAGCATATTATAAAAATGAGAGAACAGTGGTGCTTTACATTTAAAAATAGCAGTTTCCCTTCTGGATCTCTACCATGTCGTGGTTAAGGGGCTTGTGTACTTTAATGAAGCTGTGAGTTATACCATGTAGAGTCACCCAAGATGGGCAGGTCATAGCAGAGAAGACAGACAAATTGTGATCCACTGTAGAAGGAACTGCAACCCACTCCAGTATTTTTGCAATGAAAACCTTATGGACAAGTGCGACCAGAGAATTAATGATAGATGTGACTGGTGTGCTGTGGGTCACGGAGAGTTGGACACGACTGAACTACAACAACAATGATGCATTTCACTTCCTTTCGAGCCTCTTTTAATTTAGTAGTTAAGACAAAGCAATTCTTATTTCATTCAGTGTGGCTTTAGTGTACATTACAAAAACTTTTGTAATGTAGAAAACATTATCTTGTAAACGCATGATTGGAAGTTTGTAGGAAGGAAATAGCATTATATGCTAAAAAAAGGAATTTAGCCCAATTAATAATTACATTGATCTTATTAATCAGAATTGGACACTATTATATGGAATTCTACTAAAATGTATTAAATAATTTTAAATAGTAATCCAACAAGATAGTGTGGCTGGATCAGTTAAATGGTACTGGGCTGATGAATAAAGATCAATAAATATTCTGGAATAATTTGTGATTTCTTTAAATAGTCAAGGTGTGCCCAAAAGCTTTCTACATTAAAGATATTAAATACTGATGTTTTGCCAGCAAAAAAATGACATTAACTGTATTTCACTTTAATTGTCAGGAAATTGCAGGGCAAGCAATCAGGGCAATGTGTATTGTATTTTATTCAATATTTTATGAAATCGGTTTGGATGAAGATTATTCTCTGTTCTCCCTCTATTTAACGGACCACAGTATTTTAACAAATGAACATAAAAGCGTTTTATATAAAATGAATATTTTCTGTTTCTGTATAGAAAGTTCTATTGTGTCTAGCGACAGCACTTTGTTGGAGACAGAAGGGTGTGCTTATCTATCTGTGCAGGGAGGAGAAAAGAGAGAAAGGGGAGATTTTAGTATTTGACACCTTACTTGCTTCCCTTGCACACACTCAGAAGCATTCAGGTGCAACATTAACTGCAAGCCCTGCCCCTGTACAAATGTAAACACCCCTCTCTCTCACACTACCTTCTCCAAAGTATCATGGATGGCTCCTGGTTCCAGCTGAAATAAGAGACTATTCATTCTCCCTGGATCTCTTTTTTGTGAAGGAGCTCTCCTCAAAACAATGGACCCACTGCCTTAGAGGTCAGTAAGTAATAGCAATGAGCTTTCATTACCAAAAGATAACAATCTATGTGGGGATGGTTCAGATTGGCTGACTGATGGCTCAAAATAGCTACCGTAATTAAAAAAAATAAAAAAATTGCTAAACTACTTGTTATTTCCTTTAGTTCCAAGTTATACCATATTCGGAGCCTCCACTGTGTCGCAGGAGGGAGGCCAAACATTACATTCCTATTAAAGGACCTCTGTAAAGTGAAAACAACTATAGTGTATATGTCTGAAAATGTTGAGTTTTACTAGGGGTATAATTAGTCAGGGAAAAAAATCATAAAGCAAATTTTTAATTAGAAAAAAAACGTGTTTACTGCCTCTACCGGTCTCTCAAGGCATCCATGATATTTTAGTGAAAGTTGTATATGTGTTTACATTTCTGTAAAGCAATGCATGTATATGTTGCTGCCTTCTTCTGAGGGAAAGGGGCAGGGTCAATTTCAATCAGATCCAATTATCTAACAAATACTCCTGACTCCTCCTTTCTCCCTCCCTACATTGATAGATACAAAACACACCATTAATGATCGAGTGATCATGAAGGACAATGCTGAATCCTCTATAAAGAAACAGGCTTCAAAAATTCAGATTTTCTCTAAAAATGTTTTATGGTCATGGCCTTCAGCTGCTAATAAGGTTTGTTGCATGCTTCCTATTTTGTAACTACAGTGGTCCTTTTACCTGAGAACTCCCTTGGCATTAACAGGCCTATCCCATTAATAAAAAAAATGTGCAAATTCTGCTCTAAGTGATTTTGGAAAATAGAGGGTGTTTTTATTGTGGGAAAATAATAAACAAACCAATGCGGGTATGAAATAAAAAAATAGAAGTATAAAAGAGAAGTTAATACAGCTGTCAAGTTCTTTCTCACAATTGCTAGGGAGGGTGGAAGAACACTCGAAGCTCATCAATTCCACTTGTTCTGCTCACGCTTTCAATAATGCCATCATTTCTGCATTCAGACCATGCATTCACGCAGCTGCCAGAATCCCCACTTACAGGCCTTCATTAGTGGGGCTCTTTTTTTCGAGCATGCGGCTCGTTTCCCGGTTCCAGATGTTCTCAAAATAGCTTCTCAATGCATATTCCTGTCCTGGCAGTCTATATAGCACAAGGGGTTCACGCTGAAGACCTAAAAGATTTAACATGCAGATGGTGTACAGAGCCCTGTCTGAAGTAGGATTAATTTAACTAAGGATTATTTAGGTGGTATGGATGGGGTGGGGCACCTTTGTCCATTGAGAAAATAATAATTCATATGGAGCCTCACAAAAATATGCTAAATATTATTAGCATGTAACATTCAAATCACCCTTTCATGGCACAGTCTGCTAGGACTACCGATTTCTCTTTCATCAACCTCCATTTGTTCCCTTAATTTCATTATTTTTTATACACATTAGCTACATATCTTTGAACTTTCCAAATGAGTTGATGCCAAGGCACTTAATGATGTTATATTTTCTGTGATGAGCTGGTTAGTCATTAGGCCTGATGCCTTTACAAGTGGCTTAACACCAAATTCCAGTGTTTTGCTCCAATAATATTGATGTCGGTCCATGGGGAGTAGATATCATAAACTATTATATATACGTTTGTTGCATTTTCCA